>OU343224.1:309519427-309713065 GCA_910596185.1 Chrysanthemum makinoi
AAAGCCAATTCTATGGTTTTGAGCGGGATGATTCATGCACACATTCGATGGTTTAACAAGATTGCATCTACCATCAAGGACAAGAATGTCCCACATGGCTACTGCTTCTTCTCGTCTCTATTTTCTGGGAGGGACAAGCCCGAATTGGCTTGAGAAACAACCCCTGCTCCATTGAGACATGGGAAGATCTAGTCACCAAGTTTGTTAACTAATTCTATCCTCCATCCCGAACTACAAGTCTTAAGAATGAGATAATGAAATTTTCTCTTTAGATTTGATGAATCATTCGGGGAGGCATGGGATCGTTATAAAGAATTGTCTGCTAAGTGTCCGCATCATGGTTTTACCAATTAATGCAAATGGATACTTTCTACAATGGTCCGAGACAAGTCGACCAAGACTCTTTGAATGCTCCTCATGCGGAGGTAATTTCCTTAGCAAAACCACAAAAGAAGCCTTACAAATCATTGAAAACAAGTCCTGTGTCCGCTCTTTCCGCGACAAAGATATATCGCACTGGCCTAATGTCGGACCTTCATTTCATCTCCTCAGTGAGTACATCTAGCACCGATGCTAAGATTGATAAACTCACAGATATTGTTCAGGCTTTGGTTCTTGCTAAAGAAAGTCACTTTCACTCAAACACCATCACATGGTGAAGTGAAGAAAGTTGAAGTTTGTGTTACTTGTAGTGGCCCTCATGCATACTAACCAGCCCGCCACCGATGGTAGTCCGTTTGAAGCCAATGCTATAGCCGGTACTTCACATCAGGGAGGTAATCAATACCGCCCCGAATGAACCAAACTACCGTATAACACTTATTAGGCACCACCCGGTTTTAACCGTAATCCTAACTGAATCGAATCAACCTAGAATGAACCAAGGTTATCAAAACCAAGGTAATTTCTATCCTGTACCAAATCAAGGTTTCCAACAACAGGAACCTTCATCAAAACAATTTCAATCGAGGGAATCATTGTGGGAATGTGAATCCTAATCAAGGGAATTTTCAACAACAAGGTCATAATCAAAACATCCGACCTCGAATTTCCCTCCCATCCTCCAAGTACCATCATCCGATGAGTTATTGAAGCAGCTCATGAAATCCCAAGATGAAATGAAATGTGTTGTTGGTCATCGATCTGATCTCAAAAAGTCTTTAAATGATCAACCCTGAAAACTTCCAGCAACACGATCAAGCACTTGGGCGACGCTTAAGGCGATCACAACTAGAATTGGTGTTTCATACAATGGACCCACTATTCCTACTACCTCTTCTTCTCTCTCCCAAGGTAGAAAGTGAACCTAGACACAATGGACCCCACGACTCCAATGCCTCCTCCACTAGAGAAATGAGTCAAGCTACCAAGCTGCACAAAGGACAAGGAACTTCCTATTAATAATGGAGGTACCAACAATGTCCTCAAGTTGTCCGAAACCCAAATCTAATCCAGAGTTGTTTTGAACCACCTGTAGCTCCCGTTGAAAATACCAAATCCAAATCTTCTATTCCTTACCCATCACGTTTGAATGAGTAAAAGCTCCGTGAAAAGCTACCATCAAATGGACAAATTTTTTCAAATTTTCCAAGAACTACACTTTGACATAAGCTTTGCGGATGCTATCATGCCGATGCCCAAGTTTGCATCAACTCTCAAACACATGTTAAGCAACAAGGAAAAGCCGTTTGAAATGGCTAAAACTCCTCTTAACGAACTTTCAAGAGTTATTCTAAAGAAGCTTCCAAAAGCTTGGAGATCCCGGAAAATTTCTCTTACCTTGTGTATTTCCAGGAATGGTTGAATGCTTTGCCCTAGCGATCTTGGTCAAGCATCAATCGATGCCTTATTCAGGAAGAAACTTTCTTCCTCGAACTCACCTACATGCATGACTCTCGAGCTTGCAGATCGTACAATATCCCGCCCTCTTGGCATTGCCGAGGACGTATTTGTGAAAGTAGGAAAGTTCCATTTTCCATCTGACTTCGTGGTTGTTGATTTGATGTCGATCATCGGGTTCCTCTCATTGTTGGTCGAGGATTCCCGAGAACGGGCCGTGCTCTCATAGATGTATTTGAGCAAGAAATCACATTATGTGTTGGTAATGAAGTCGTAACCTTTAACCTTGATCAAACTTCGAGGTACTCTGCAAACTATGATTCTGAGTCGGTTAACCGAATAGATATCATTGATGTTGCTTCTAAAGAGTACTCTCAAGAAGTTCTGGTTATGATCATAATTCTTCGAGTGATAATCTCACTCATTCATCTCAACCTATCATAGCCAATTATACTCCTTCTCACCCGCTTGAGGGAAGCAACTTCATCTTGGAAGAGATTGAAGCATACTTGGCTAGTGATTCTGTTCCATGGGAAATTGATCACGCCCAATTGACATTGAGAGGGGACATACTTCTCATGGAGAAGTTGCTTAATGATGATCCATCATCACACTAGTGATTCAATTCCGATGAGATTAATCAAAATGAGATTAGTCTGGAGGAGATATTCTTCTTAAGAAGTTGTTAAATCATGACACTTCCTCCGGCCCTCCTATCAAACTTCATAACAAGGAAGTCAAGTCAGCTTGAGAAAATCAAGAATTTCCTGAGGTTGAGCTTAGGACTCTACCACCTCATCTCGAGTATGCATTTCTTGAAGGTGATGATAAATTACCCGCCATTATTGCTCGAGATTTGAGTAAAGATGAAAAGCTGCTCATAAAGATCTTGAAGTCACACAAGCAAGCAATTGCTTGGAAACTCTCCAACATTAAGGGTATCAACCCGAAGTTGTACTCACAAAATCTTAATGGAGGATGACTTCAAGCCAAATAGCCAACATCGAGAAGAGTAAATCCAAAAATCCATGATCTTATCAAACAGGAGGTTATCAAACTTCTTGATGCAAGATTGATTTACCCGATCCAGATAGTCCTTGGTTAGCCCAATTCATTGTGTTCCAAAAAAGGGTGGCATAACTGTTGTCACAAATGAAGATAACGAGTTAATTCCAACTCGATTGGTAACAGGATGGCGTGTGTGCATTGACTATCGTAAGTTGAATGACGCTACCCGTAAAGACCATTTTCCTCTACCCTTTATGGACCAAATGCTTGAGAGATTAGCAGGAAATGAATACTATTGTTTCCTTGATGGTTTCTCGGGGTATTTTCAGATCCCCATTGATCCAGGATCAAGATAAAACTACATTCACCCTTCATACGGAACTTTTGCCTACAGACGTATGCCTTTGGCCTATGTAATGCTCCTGGCACGTTCCAACGATGTATGATGGCCATTTTCCACGACATGATCGGGAAACAATGGAGGTGTTTATGGATGACTTCTCGGTCATTGGGGATTCGTTTCAAACATGTCTCTTCTAGATAAAATGCTCAAACGGTATGAAGACACCAATCTTTGTCTAAATTGGGAGAAAAGCCACTTTATGGTCAAAGAAGGCATAGTCCTTGGCCATAAGATTTAAAAAAATGGGATTGAGGTAGATAGAGCAAAAGTCGATGTTATTGCTAAATTACCTCATCCTACTACCACAAAGGTATTAGGAGTTTTAGGTCATGCCGTTTCTATCGAGATTTATACAAGATTTTCTAAAATCGCCCTACTAATGACCCATCTTCTTGAAAAGGATGCTTCTTTTATCTTCTCACCCGAGTGCATCAAAGCTTTTGAAACATTGAAGAAAAAGCTTACCAAGCACCCATTCTCGTTCTAACCTGGACTTGCCTTTGAGCTCATGTGCGATGCAAGTGATTTTGCTATCGGTGAGC
The DNA here is from genome assembly GCA_910596185.1 of Chrysanthemum makinoi. Taxonomy (NCBI): domain Eukaryota; kingdom Viridiplantae; phylum Streptophyta; class Magnoliopsida; order Asterales; family Asteraceae; genus Chrysanthemum; species Chrysanthemum makinoi. Next base: position 309,523,220 of record OU343224.1, read on the forward strand.
CTTAGGGCAACGTAGAGCTAAGCATTTTCAGCCTATCCACTATGCAAGTAAGACTATGGACCTAAGCTCAAACTCATTACACTACCACAGTAAAAAGAGCTATTAGCCTGGTATATGCTTTGAGAAGTTTCGCCATACTTAATCTTGACCAAATGTGTGTGTATACGGATCACTCGGCTCTCAAATATCTCTTTGCAAAACAAGATGCAAAGCCAGATTGTCTGGGTTCTCCTCCTCCAGGAATTTGATATCATCATATGTGATAAAAAGGAGCCGAGAACCCGGTCACGATCATCTGTCTGCATTAGAAAACCCTCACCAAGATGTTTTCGAGAAAAAGGAAATAATTGAAACATTTCCTCTCGAGACACTCATGCGTTTCAAAACCTTCTACCCCATGGTTTGCTGATTTCGCAAATTACCATGCGGGTAACTTCATTGTGAAAGGGATGTCGACCCAACAGAAGAACAAATTCTTCAAAGATGTTAAACATTACTTCTGGGACGACCCCTTCTTATTTAAAACGCGATCGGATGTCATCCGGACGGTGTGTTTATGGACGTGAAGCTCTTGACATTCTCACAGCTTGCCATGCTGGACCAACCGGGGGCCATCATAGTCCAAACTACACCGCCAAAAAGGTGTTTGATTATGGATTTTATTGGCCCACATTTATAAGGATGCCCACGATTTTGTCAAACTGTACGCTTGTCAACGTCATGGAAATATATCTCAAAGAAATGAAATGCCACAAAATTCCATTCAAGTTTGTGATATTTGACATCCTGGGTATTGACTTTATGGGGCCATTTCCATCTTCTCGAGGTAACAAATACATACTCGCGGGTCGTTGACTATTTGTCAAAATGGGTTGAAGCAAAAGCTTTACCTACCAATGATGCCCGAGTTGTTGTAAAATTTTTAAAATCTCTTTTGCCGTGTTTGGAACTCCTCGTGCTATAATCGTGATCGTGGACATTATTTTTGTAATGACCAATTTGATCGTGTCATGCAAAAGTATGGTGTTACCCACCGCCTTCTATCGCATACCCCCAAACAAGTGGGCAGGTGGAAGTTTCAAACCGTGGAATTAAAAGGATCCTTGAAAGGACAAGAGGCGAAAATCGTGCATCCTCGGTCGGATAAACCGGATGACGCACTGGGCCTTCCGATAAACTTACAAAACACCCATCGGTGTACTCTTACAAGCTAGTGTAATGGAAAGGCATGTCATCTTCCGATTGAACTAGAGCACAAGGCTTACGGGCCTTAAAACATGCTTGGGATATCAGATTGTACCATCACGTAAAAGTTCAAATGAATGAACTAAATGAACTTCGTAATCAAGCTTACGAGAACTCTTTGATCTATAAACAAAAGACAAAGAAGATTCATGACTCTAAAATTAAGAACCGCGTTTTTAACGTTGGTGATCGAGTCCTTCTTTTCAATTCTAGATTGAAGATTTTCTCGAGAAAGCTCAAGTCCCGTTGGTCTGGTCCATTTACTATCACTAAGGTTTATCCTTATGGCACCATTGAGTTATCTCAGCCCGATGGTCCAAATTTTAAAGTGAATGGTCATCGATTAAAGCACTACTTTGGGAGAGGACATTCCACCCGTGATTGTCCCGGATCTACAAACATTCCCCATGAACCAATGAATGCGGGGATCGAGTCAAGCTAGTGACTGGGAATCAAAATAGTAGCACACACCATATGGGTTTTCACCCATGTTTCTGTCTTCTTACCCCTTTCTACCACCCTAGTATGGGGGAGTTGCCCCCCGCTGTTGTAAAAAAAAAAAAAAAAAAAAATGTATATATCAAAAATAATGGCCGTAGTATTTCCCTTTTATGTTCTATGTTTCGGCATAACCGCGCGGTACTTTGAATATTGAGGGCAATATTCATTTCTAAGTGTGGGGGGGAATTCTCACGAATTTTATCATGTATTATTCCACCCAATTCCCCCGTTTTTGGCCAAAATTTTTTTTGGAGTAAGTGTTTTTTCACTTACTCAAAGAAATGGTAATAAGTCCGCCATGTCTAACCCACATAAGGATTGGCTAATCCAGAGCAAAGCCTCTTGGTAAAGATATCTCAAATCCGTTTATGGCTTGCAATTTGCCCAAAATTGTATGGTGTTCAACTCACCATATCCTAACTAGTGAAAAGTTGGCTAGCCCGCAAGTTTATGGCTTGTGGTAAAGGCAAGTTGAAAATCCATAATTGGTAATCGGCTCACCAAAGATAATATTGATAATTTATCAAAGAGTTGGCTAGTCCGAGAGCAAACGGCCGTAAAGACAAATCAAATCTTGAAAGTCTGGTGATTTGCTCAAAATCATTTGGTTATCATTGTACCAAGGTTCTTACTTGAACTAAAACAATTGGCTACCCCAGAAGTAATGGCTTTTGGTAAAGAGATGAAATCCATTAAATTTTCTAAATCATTGCTAGGGACTAGCAATATCTTAGTGTGGGGGATTGATGAGTGTCTAAATACTCATCATTTTTGTACAATCTAGACTGCAAAACATCCTAAAACACTCTAAACACATCAAAATGATAAAAATATCACAAACAAGTGTTTTATGTGTTTTAAATGCCAAAACATCAAAATCGTGAAAAACGTCTCAAGTTTGCATAATTTGCGTTTTAGTTCTGAATTTGTCAAAAACAGTCCCCTGGTCATTCCAAACTTGTAAAATATCACAAAAGGTCCTTAGGGATTCTTAAGTTGTCAAAATTGGTCCTTGAAATCAAAATTGGAAAATTACAACTTAGGTCCCTCAAGTTTTGAAAATGTCAAAAATGGTCCTTGGACAAATTAAAAATAGAAAATAATCAACCTTGGTCCTTGTACTATTCATTTATGGCAGGTTTGGTCCTTGTGAGAGCTTTGGAAAAACCACAAGATTGGTCCTTCAACTTTAAGTGGACTCAGTTTTGTCCTTGTGTAATTAACTAAAACAAACGGACCCTTTCTATTATTAATATCCAAATCCAAATCCAGTCCAAACCCAGCCTTGGCCCAACACCCTACCCAATCCCAACTCCCCCGTTTAAATAAAACCGCCACTATTACCACTCCTAATCGTTCATCTCTCTCACAAACAAATCCAAAACCGTGACACCTACTTGAAACCACCATGGTTTCTCAAATACACCTTCCACCTCACCCCCAATGATGTTTACCAACCCTTCCACCACCACTATTGTCCAAGAATCCTAATTAGAAAACCTGCTCAAGAAATTTTTACGCCAAAAGTGCCATTTGGCAATTTTGATGATCCTGACCAACCAATGGTCAAGATGAAGTGGGATTAATTCAGAGGTCGACAAAGGACCTAAAAGATCTTATATAGCAAGTGGGAAGCAATGTATCAATCAATCTAGAGTAATTTATTTTCGCTTTATGTCGCTTTTAAGTTTTCAAGTTTTCCAGTCCATGTTTAAAATTTTCAAGTGTCTTGTAATTTATGTCGTTGTAATAAAACCTATTTCCATTTTCAATTTCAGTTTTTACATACTAATTCAGCTTTTGCAATTTTTATGTCTAAATTCTCAAAACAATCAATTTTTGCTATTAGTTGTTATTATTGCTTCTCTGAAGCTTCATAAGCTCTTAGGAAGCCTTTAGTTTAAGAAACCTTTGAATTCAGTTTAGATTCATAACTCAAAATTTTCCAAAAATACTAAAATTCAGTTAAAAATAAAAAAGGCAAGGAAATGATGATCAAGACTGAAGCATGGTGATACTTGGATTGATTTTGGTTTAGTGCTTATTTGGAAGCTTTAGGTTGTGTTTGTATGCCTTGGTTCTTAGTTTTCAGTTGGAAGCCACTTGTAAGCCTCTTGATCATTTTTGGCAATTCATCTGAAAATCGCTATTATAGCTTATCTCTCATTTGTGTTTATTTGGTGTGTTTTAGTAATATTATAGCTTAATATTACATACTTTTTCTTTTTGATTTATAGTTACTAAAAACTTTATTTTAGCAGTCAAAATAGCATAAGGATCATTAGTGAGTTTTATGTTGTTATGGTTGTTGTTTAAAGCTTATTTAGTCTTATTTAGTGATAATATCAGTCTCAATCAATTTCATGATCTAAATCATTCATTTGCTTTGAAAAGTTTTTTAAAGCTTGATAAAGGTGTTTGATTTATTGCATCAATCAGATTATAGGTTGTTATAGTCGTTGTTTTATTTGATTCATGTCTCATTAGGTCTAAATACTCATCAAAGATTAAAACTGGACCTGTTAGAATAAAAGTCAAAAATCCTTTTAATCTCATATTGTGCATTAATCGTTGGATTTAAGGTTCTGTGATCATGATTTTGTGTTAAGAAGTTGTTACCATTGATCAAACAAGTCTTAATATACCTTAATTCATCATAATCAAGTGTAGATTTGATCACAAGTTCATAAAGGTCAAACTTTCATTTTGTTCAAAAAGTCAAAGAGTGCCCCAGGTACGCCAGGGTGGTAATTTATTTCACAAGCTCTTAGAGAGCTTATTAATGGCCTCTAGCTTATGTGTTTTAGCTTTTTGAGAAGCTCATCTAGTTGACTCAAGGCTCCAAGTTTTATTTTTCCATTTGTAGCTTATTAGTAGTGGGTGCACTCAGCCTTATTGTTTTGTCCATTTTGACTCACATAATCGAGTTATACTCATGGTTTTTCAATTTTTAAAAGCTCACCAAAAGTTCTCTAGTGGACCCCACTGTGAAAACCTCACTTTTGGATAGCTTATCCGTAATCTTGATAATCCAAGTCTTTGTTTTCATTTTATAGCTTATCTAAGTGCTTAAAAATAAGCCTAAAGGTGCCTTGTGAAACCAATAGTGTAACGTGGTAAATCAGTCTAGACTAGTGCTTATTTTTAGCTTGTTAAGTGCTTATTATCAATAATTGTGCTTATTCAGTTGTTCGTCGCCTTATAAACATCATTTAGCTTATTCGTTTACTTGTGCTATTAATTAGCTCATAATCATTTTAGCTTAATCTTTGTACTTATTCATTTTCAAAAAGCCAACTGTGAAAATCATAAGTCGGTTCAAGGTTTATTGGTCATTTTCATTAAAAGTGGTAGTTGTGAAATTTGCTTATTTTCTTGTACTTAATAAGTGTGTAAAATAAAAATCTAAAAAAAATGTTTAGCAAAAAGGGGGTAGGCGGATCAACCTAGACCTCCCCCAGAGCGTGTTAGAGGGTACCTGGATACCAATTGCCCTTGGGATCTCTGTCATATTTTGCACAATCAAACATATAACCACCTTTTGTCTCTTTAGCTTATACGATCAATTTAGCTTATTTCTAGCTTATTCGAACTAGCTTTTTTAGTTTTTGTATTTTTATAAATTGTATTAGTATTAAGTATTTTATAAAAAGTTTCTGATTTTCCAAATAGTTTTAGTATTTTTAAACATTTAATTAGTGTAAAATCTTATTTAATTCATAATAAAAATATAAAAGTCTAAAAAATATAAATCTTTTTTCTAAAATTTTATTTTGTCATATAGTAACGAAAAAAATTTGTTTTTACACTTGTAGGACTTTTATTTCATAAATTTTACGTTTTGCTTATGCACTGCTAGCTAATTTTTATAAATAACGACGCTTTCATTTTAAATCTAGTTTTTAGATAATTTGAGTTTACGTTTTAGTTAAAATAGTTTATTTAAGTTATTTTATTTTATAAAATCAAAAACATCATTGTAAAAATAGTGATAGCGTTTATTTAATATATTTTAACTTTTTAATTTCTTTTAATTTGCATTTAAGTCGCTGTAATTTGTAGATCTTTTCTTTAGGTAATTATCCATCAAAAACCTTTCTGATCACTATCCTTAGTGATCATTCTATCATCTGATCAATTGTTTATACACCAATTCATCCTCCTGTGGACTTAACGACCCGTGAATCCACCTGTATTTCCTCGATCTTAATTGTATTGGTTTCTCGAAAGCGCTTTTAAGTTTATTACGGTTAGCCATTCACAAGTGGTTAGCTTGAGTGATATAGCTTGATTGTTTAGCACCAATCAAATTTTACTGGGAGGTCGTAGTTTGTTCTAAGCAGCTTTCGATCCATACTTGCACATATACCAGTTTGTAAAAGTTTTTCTCAGAAGTTAAATATAAATCAAAAAGTTCATTAACACTTTTCCTAAAGTGTTAAAAACCCAAAAATAATATAAAACAACAAAACAATCTTAACGTTTTCTAGCTTGTGTTTCTTTAAAGTGATTCTAAAGAGATAACGATTTGGATAAATGACGATACAATATATTCAAAAGTTTTAAACCCTTTGCATAAATCATTACCTACGTCTTTTCAGGGGTACTTAATATATACATAAAATCAACCACCGCAAATCAAGGCAAGACACCTACTAACCGTGTGACCATAATAAGTTCCCGAACATCAGATTTAAAACTTGCCTTTGTGTCCTTGGGATTTGGTGTACCTTTTTCAAAGAAGCCATTTCATTTGTGATTATTGGTTAAGTTCACTTGTCGCTTTGCCTCATTTGTTTTGAAAATTGATTTTTATACTTAGTGCATGCGCTCGTTTCTTCCAGTTCTACAAGTCCACTTTCGTGAACTTGGAAAGATTCCTCGAGACGAGGACGTTCGCTTCCTTTTCACCGTGGATCGAACGCCTACCACCACCACTCCCGTAAAATGGCGTAAGACAACCCATGAATGAGCTTCTCCAAGCACCCATCGAGGGTTACGGAGATGCTATTGTTGTCCCAAAATGACGGGTTTGACACTTTCGAGCTCAAACCGGTTACTTAACTGTAACCCAAAGCCAATTCTATGGTTTTGAGAGGGATGATCCTCATGCACACATTCGATGGTTTAACAAGATTGCATCTACCATCAAGTTCAAGAATGTCCCACATGAAGCTATCAAGCTTCTCTGCTCCCATTTTCTCTAGGACAAGCCCGGAATTGGCTTGAGAAACAACCCCCTCGTTCCATTGAGACATGGGAAGATCTAGTTACCAAGTTTGTTAACGAATTCTATCCTCCATCCCGAACTACAAGTCTTAAGAATGAGATAATGAAATTTTCTCAGAGATTTGATGAATCATTCGGGGAGGCATGGGATTGTTACAAAGAATTGCTCCTAAGTGTCATGATCATGGTTTTACCAATTAATGCAAATGGATACTTTCTACAATGGTCCGAGACAAGCTGATTCAAGACTCTGAATGCCTCCGCGGAGGTAATTTCCTTAGCCAAACCACAAAAGAAGCCTTACAAATCATTGAAAACAAGTCCCAGGTCCGTTCTTTCTGCACAAAGATATATCGACTCGGTCTAATGTTGGACCTTCTACTTCATCTCCTGTGAGTACATCTAGCACCGATGCTAAGATTGATAAACTCACGATATTGTTCAGCTGTTCTTGCTAACCAAAAGAAAGTCACTTTCACTCAAACACCATCACATGGTGAAGTGAAGAAAGTTGAAGTTTGTGTTACTTGTGGTAGTCCTCATGCATACTACAACTGTACTGCCACCGATGGTTGTCCTCAATGTTTAAAGGTAAGGGTTCTCAACGCAAATCTAAAGCCATTGATTAGGTATGCTAATAGATAAACGATAATCGATAAAGATTTTAGATATCGGATTTCCATAAGAGCATCAAAACATGAAACTCGAGTGGAGAAAAGAAAAAACTTTGAGCACGAGATCTCATGTATCGAGGAAAATCCCGACATAAACAACAACAACATTTAAACACGAAATGGAAGAGGAGAACCTCCTCGCCACTTATTAAAAACATAAATAAGATAAAAGGATAAGCATGGGGTGCCTCCCACGAAGGCCATTTTTGATGCACGAAGCGCTAGCCGACTCGTCCTGAATTCATTTGTCCTTGGGGAAGTAAACGGAAGGGATACCCGGATCAAAGATGGTATCCTCACTCCGGATGGAAAGAGAATGGGTGGGTTGGGAGGGGAAGAAAATGTCGGCTCAAGCACAAATGGGATAACATCTCCGAACTCACAAAAGGTTTTTAAGAAGAATGATCCATCATCCAAGTGTTTTTAAGGGTGGACGAAGGATGACTGATCGAATGAGAAAACTCCAGAAAGGGAGTCCATGGTACATAGAAATGTAGTTCAAAGGTTTATCAATGAAGGCATCCAAGAGAGGATCCTTATCTCGGACAACGTTTTTAGCATAAAGCTCATCTATGTCGAATATCCCGGGGTTGAAAATATTGTCTTCACATGTGGGCTCAACGGGATAAGTGAGGGTCGACTTAATAGAGGAAGGAGAATCATCATTAAGCAAGCTTTCAAGAAAAAGGACATCTTGATCGAGTGACCTCACACTCTCAATACCCGCGGTATTGGATCATCAAGAAATAAGTCGATTTCTTCCATCGTAATCAGAAGGCGGATTGTCAAGAATATCGTCTTCAACCACTTTAATCAATTCATCAATCTCCATAATATCTTCGTCGATTCATCTTCACTTTGCATAACATCACATGACGGGAGAAAGGTCGAACACGAGATGGGACAAGTGGTGTGCCTCAGAGCTAGCAATATCCACCATTTCCGTTGTGGTCTCTGAATCGGACTCAAAATCTTTGTTGAAAAGAGGATTAACTTCGCAAAGGTATAGTCGCCTTGAATTCAAGTGGATTCGAGAAAACCCTGGTAACCTCGAAATGTCAAGAGAATCACACAAAAACGAATCACAATCACTGCCGATACATCCCTGACTCACTTGGGATTGGGTCAAGGCTCAATACTAAAACGACATTCGGAATAGTGCTAAGAGGCTCGTCCCCCATTATGAGAGAGTCAACGGGTTTAACAATTATAGAATCATCGACCTCTTCCAAAATGACGTCACTTCTCTCAACCGGTGTAAGTGAAGGGGAAGAGTCGGAAATGAAAGGCTCAAACGGAGGGGTTTCACCGACAAACTCGCATATTCTTTTCATTTGGATGGAATCCTCATCATCATCAATGTAAGTCTCGAGCCATCGGGCACGTCTTTCAAGTGCTTGCTCCTCAATTCGTATTTCTTCTAGACACTTTTCAATCCTAACTGCTTCTTTTTCTTTGAGTATTCTAACATAGATCTTTCGCTAATGAGATGCTCGATCTTCGGCAAGTAATTCACCGACGATGAGGATCTTTTTCATACCATTTTATCCAAATTCTTTGAGTATATTAATACATCTTTGGAAACTATCTGAGGAATTTACTGATGTTGTGGTTTAATCTCTTGGTATTGTGGAGGTGGGTCATAAGAATAGTCATAAGGAACTTGCTCGTAAACAATTAGATTCTCGTGATTTGACAATCGGAATTAAAGTGACCTCCACAATACTCACAAATAAAGATGATTGTTGTGACGGGTTTGGTGAAGTATATGGATAAGGTTCATAACCAAAGGTTGTATTGTTAAATTGGGCTTGACATTGAAAACCTTGGTGAGGACCTCCACAAGATTTCACACGTAGTATGACTCATTCTCATGGTATGGGGATTGTTAAGGAAATCGTTGTTTCATTGTAGGGATGTTGGGTCAGACAAACTCTTTCCGATTCACAATGCTACAACCGGGACAATTCCCACCATTTTGAGGTCCCCCACACCATTGACAACCATAATGGTAAGACGAAGACATCGAGAATAATTATAATAAGAGGGTAAAGAGATAAAGAATTGACGGTTCAGAGGGTAAAGAAGAATATTTTTGAGTTTTTAATAAAAGCAAACATAAAAGGAAAACAAATTATGAAAAGGAAAATCTTTGGTTTTTTAAACACTTTAGGAAAAGTGTTTATGATTTTATTTTTGTATTTTATAATTTATGAAAAGTATTTACAAAAGCTTAGGAACCCACGAAGGAGGGTCTTAACACCAAACTTCAAACTCCAAACGAAAAATCGCTAACACACCCCCGCAGCTTCCATTTTATGATTTGTCGCTTTTAGTACATAAGATTTACCGAAGTACGAACTCCGTCGTTCTCCAACGAGGGTGTAATGGAAAATCGATTCGTTGTTTAAAGGTCGAGTGATTTGAATAGGATAAAAATATTTTGGGTTTTGGAAATTAATAAGAAAGAAACAATTAAGCATGTAAAATAAGAAAGCTAAACACAAATAAGCAATTAGGCAAATTTAACTAAAAACGCGTGTATAAGTTTTGATTAATTAAAATGATAATGGTTAAAGTAAAGACAATAATAAAACTAGTAGCAAGTAAATAAACTAAAGTTAACGATAAATGATAACAACTAAAAATAACGAACTAAATTATGCTAAGCAAGCGAATAAGAAATATATGATGAAAAGATATACTTGTTAAGCAAATTATCAAGATCCTTAAGTGTGGTTTATTATTTCAATTAAGTCCTTTATTGATGAATTAATATCTTTACAAATAATTATTTTGTCACAACAATTTTTCATAAAGAGATATCAATATCTAGATTAAAACCCAATTATTTTCACGGCTTTTGCCCGCTTAAACAACCAAAATTTCAATCTAAGTAACTTAAAATTACTAACCAATAGATTTTCTAACTTTTATAAAACCGCACTTAATTCACGAAATAATCTACTCAACAAGTATATAAAAAGCCTACACCAACACATAGCAATTAATTCAATAAAAATAAGCATAACTATTATATTAAAATTTATAACTACTAAAGATTTAAAAAGTAAAGAAAATAGAACCCGATGATGAAACGAGAGGAATAAAACCACCCGATCAAATAAGCACAAATTAACATAAAAGTTTACAACTTTATTGATCTTATCCACTAATTAGTAAGTAAAGTTTAAAACTTTATTCACTAATAAGCTTAAAAATTACTAAAATTTCAAACTTTATGTATTAAAAATGCTTAAAGACCCTTAAGCTCCGGCCTTAGCGGTAGAGATGATGATAAACACAAAAAAAATACAAACTTTAACAAGGGTTAATCAATAATAAGCACTACTACTAAATGTAAATAAGCTAAAAGTGATCTAAAAATTAAAAAGATTCAAACTTTATAACAAAAACTATTAGGTCTAAGTCCACCCGAAGCTAAGTTGTTCCATCCGAAGATTAAACTAATCGGGTATATTTAAGGACTAGATCTACATGAACAAGCTAATAAATAGCTTATTGTTCACTAAAAACTCAAAAAATTGCAACCTTTATATGAAAACGGATAATAAATCTAATTAATAAGCTAAAAATAGAAAATGTGCTCTCAAACTTAAGAGATGTCAAGGCTTATTTGTAAAATAAGCCGAGCTTAATAAGCTCATGCATCTCTTTTGTTGTTTGAATCGAGCTAGAGGATGAAGAAGAGATAATAAGACATAATAAGCTAAAACTTATAAAAATAAACTTTTTAAAAATAAGTGAAATAAAAACTATTTATGAAAAGTATTACAGAAAGTTTTATAGAAGAAAAACAAATAAAAGAGCTTAATGGATAAACTTATAGAAAAAGCTAACCCAAAAAGCAAAACCTAAATAAGTTATAATAAGCTAATAAGCTAATATAGCTTAATAGGTAAGAAAATAAAGAAAGAGATGAGAAGAAGAAATAAGATGCAAAGATAATAAATAAGATGAACTAACTTGCAAGAAATAAAATAAAACTTTTATAAAACTAAATAAGCATAAAAATTACAAGAGTTTGGGTACAAAAATAAATAAAAGAGATCTCTATAAAATGAGGTGAGGAGGTGGGTATTTAGAAACCCACAACTTACACTTTGGCCCCTAATAATATTTCATAAAGACCCCTAAACTATTTAACTTGGTACAAAAATACTTTCACAAAACTTGGTCCCCAAGTTATATTTACAAGCTAGTGTAGATTGCATTTTGGATTTTGGGCTCTCGATGGACTGTACTGGGCCTCACACGTGATTTTTGTACTGGGCCCGTGGGTCTTCATTTTTGAAACGAGCTGGGCTTGATTTGTTCTTGGGCCACGAATTTGAGCTAGCTGTTGGGCTTGAGGATTGGTGTAGATATTAAAAAATAAATATGCCATAAGTGAGATTAGAACCCTTGACCTCTTGCTTGGAAAACATGTCTCCACCCACTAGACCAAGAGTCTTTTTGTGTTTAATGTTGCATTTAATTTTCCTTTAGCCTCCCTTTTCTGCTGTTCCATTTTTCTTACTTTTTAAGCATCTTAATTAATTGCAATCTTCGTTCGGGCCGGAAGTCTTTAAAATTTTCTTCTTGCCTCGATGCTCCAAATAAAATTATCATTAGTCCCGTAATTCGTGCTCCTTCCATTCTCGTGCTCGTTTGTGTCCATTTTGTCTTCTTTTTGTCCATTTTACAATATCCGTTACCTGCGCATACATAAACACAAAAACACAAATATTTATGGCTTTAGGGGTTAGTTTTTGGTCTTTTTGGTCCGGTTTTGATAAAGAAAAAGGTATATGTTTTCACATATACCAAAATACCCCAGACGAGAAGATTGCCGTGTCCTCACGCAATGTAATCAATTCACGCTTCTAAAACTAAGTATTTCAATCTCTTTCTACTAAACCTATGAAGAAGTAGCAAAGATTCCTCAAAAGAGATTAAGAAACCCTTATTTCTAAGAACGCCCCGTTTACCTTTTATATTCACATATAGATATTACATTTAAGCACATTCCAATTATGAGTGACGGTTTGTTGAACTTTCATGTCGATCAATAACTCCAACATTTTTCAAATGACACGTTAGGATCACGGAGTAGGAAACACAACACAACATGAAGTGACCATACGGATAGAATACATCGTCCCTGATTTTTCACAAGCTCCCAAACTAAGCGTAAAATCGAAATCATTGTTAAATATGATTCTAGATGCTAACACTACCCATGGAAGTTACTTGTGTAATTACCTTTTGCTCCCATTTTCCTATTTCCTCTAGATTTTTTATTTTTGTGAGAAATGAATTTCTTCAAGTTTCTCGTTTCGATAACTTTTATTCTGATAAAGATATGAAGCTAAGTCGATAATTAGTTATCCATCTTCCCCAAAACCATGCACACAAGAATGAGGTCCACATCAAGGTCCTAATTTCACACGATTTAGGGAGAATATCCTTTTATGGCGACCGAGACAACTCATCTACGAGTCCAGAGACAGAGGCTTTATTTAGACATCTCCTGGATTCAAAGTTTGGCTTAACACTTATTTCAGACATTTGCATTTTGCAATTTAGGCCCTTGGTCTTTTCAACCACTAACTCAACGGGATTACCGTTTATCAGAAGTCTTATTATGACTTTGGATTTTCCTCAACCTTTATAGAAGTCCATGACAACGGGGTACCGCCGCACATAGAAAACTTTTATGGCTTTGTATTTTTCAACTTTAATACATTTGGGCTTTAATTCATGTTAATTTTTGTGCCAAACTCCAAACCCTACGCTTATAACAATAGAAACAATAGCAAAAACTATCGTGAATCAGTTGTCTATTACAATAACACTGACAAGACCTTGATGTGTACCCAACTCTCATAAACAAGGATTCTCTAAAGAAGATAAAGAACTAACTATCGCCAAAAACTCAACATCTTTAATTATTATTAGACAAATATGGGGTGAAACAATTTTGTGGGAACAAAAGCCATAAGTACCTTCGATGGGCTCTAAAGAGAACCAACTACTCCACGCTTAGCATCTAAACTCATAAGTAACTCTATCATTCCTCGATCTCCGTAAATTTAAAATCTCAAATAATGAGATCCATGATGCTTAGCCGATAATTAAATTATCTATGGTTAAGGGAACAAGCTAGGGCTCAACACGCCCGGTCAAGTCACAATTCTATTCCTACTCTCACCAGCGGAAAGTCAACAAGGTGTCAAAACATATACATTAATTTAGCAAATGCTTCGTCTAATGAAATTAAGTCATGCATATTTAAAGTCACTCAGGGAAACTTGCAAATTCTTGGCCTTGTGAGCTAGAATTCGCATTTTATAGCTTCTTGTCTAAGAGACTAGCAAACTTTTCAATCAAAAAGACTTAACAAAAGCCTCAAAAATTTTAAATTTTTCACAATTTTTGCACAATTTTTTAACTTTTTAAGGAAAAACGGGGTTGCAAGAGTACACGGCAAAGTGCTAGGCAAAAATCTAATCGAAAGATTACCCACCCCAGACTAAAACGAAACATTGTCCTCAATGTTTAAAGGTAAGGGTTCTCAACGCAAATATAAAGCCATTGATTAGGTATGCTAATAGATAAACGATAATCGATAAAGATTTTAGATATCGGATTTCCATAAGAGCATCAAAACATGAAACTCGAGTGGAGAAAAGACAAAACTTTGAGCACGAGAGTCTTCATGTATCGAGGAAAATCCTGGACATAAACAACAACACGAAACACGAGAATTGGAAGAGGCGAACCTCCTCACGTCCCTTATTAAAAAACATAAATAAGATAAAAGGATAAGCATGGGGTGCCTCCCACGAAGCGCTACTGTTTTTGATGCACGAGTCGCTAGCCTGACTCGTCCCAGAATTCATTTGTCCTTGGGGAAGTAAACGGAAGGGATACCCGGATCAAAGATGGTATCCTCACTCCGGATGGAAAGAGAATGGGTGGGTTGGGAGGGGAAGAAAATGTCGGGCTCAAGCACAAATGGGATAACATCTCCCGAACTCACAAAAGGTTTTTCAAGAAAGAATGATCCATCATCCGGTGGTTTTGCGGGTGGACGAAGGGATGACGGATCGCAATGAGAAAACTCCAAAGAAGAAGGGAGTCCATGGTACAGAGAAATGTAGTTCAAAGGTTTATCAATGAAGGCATCCAAGAGAGGATCCTTATCTCGGACAACGTTTTTAGCATAAAGCTCATCTATGTCGAATATCCCGGGGTTGAAAATCTTGTCTTCACATGTGGGCTCAACGGGATAAGTGAGGGTCGACTTAATAGAGGAAGGAGAATCATCATTAAGCAAGCTTTCAAGAAAAAGGACATCTTGATCAGAGTCGCACCCGTCACTCTCAATACCCGGCGGTATTGGATCATCAAGAAATAAGTCGATTTCTTCCATATCAGAATCATAAGGCGGATTGTCAAGAATATCGTCTTCAACCACTTTAATCAATTCATCAATCTCCATAATATCTTCAGTGTCAGATTCATCTTCACTTTGCATAACATCACATGACGGGAGAGAAAGGTCGGAACACAGAGATGGGACAAGTGGTGTGCTCTCAGAGCTAGCAATATCCACCACTTCCGTAGTGGTCTCTGAATCGGACTCAAAATCTTTGTTGAAAAGAGGATTAACTTCGCAAAAGGTATAGTCGTCCTTGAATTCAAAAAGTGGATTCGAGAAAATCCCGGAAGTAACCTCAGAAATGTCAAGAGAATCACACAAAAACGAATCACAATCACTGTCAGATACATCCTCGGACTCACTTGGGATTGGGTCAAGGCTCTCAATACTAAACGATTCCGTTTCCGGAATAGTGCTAAGAGGCTCGTCCCCCATTATGAGAGAGTCAACGGGTTTAACAATTATAGAATCATCGACCTCTTCCAAAATGACGTCACTTCTCTCAACCGGTGTGAGTGAAGGGGAAGAGTCGGAAATGAAAGGCTCAGAAACGGGAGGGGTTTCAGCCGACAAACTCGCATAATATTCTTTCATTTGGATGGAATCCTCATCATCATCGTCAATGTAAGTCTCGAGCCATCGGGCACGTCTTTCAAGTGCTTGCTCCTCAATTCGTATTTCTTCAAGACACTTTTCAATCTGAACTGCTCGTTTTTCTTCTTCGAGTAATTCTAACATAGATCTTTCGTTGCGAGATGCTCGATCTTCGGCAAGTAATTCACCGTACGTTTTCTGATGAGGATCTTTTTCGATACCATTTTTATCCATAAATTCTTTGAGTATATTAATACATCTTTGGAAACTATCTTGAGGAATTTACGGATGTTGTGGTTTAATCTCTTGGTATTGTGGAGGTGGGTCATAAGAATAGTCATAAGGAACTTGCTCATAAACAATTAGATTCTGCATTTGACAATCGGAATTAAAGTGCGGACCTCCACAATACTCACAACAGTATGATTGTTGGGACGGGTTTGGTGAAGTATATGGATAAGGTTCATAACCAAAGGTTGTATTGTTAAATTGGGCTTGACATTGAAAACCTTGGTGAGGACCTCCACAATACTCACACGAGTATGACTCCGTCTCATGGTATGGGATTGGTTAAGGAAATCGGTTGTTTCATTGTAGGGATGTTGGTCGTAGACAAACTCGTTTCCCGTATTCACAATGCTACAACCGGGACAATTCCCACCATTTTGAGGTCCCCCACACCATTGACAACCATAATGGTAAGACGAAGACATCGAGAAGAATTATACGAATAAGAGGGTAAAGAGATAAAGAATTGACGGTTCAGAGGGTAAAGAAGAATATTTTTGGGTTTTTAATAAAAGCAAACATAAAAGGAAAACAAATTATGAAAAGGAAAATCTTTTTGGGTTTTTTAAACACTTTAGGAAAAGTGTTTATGATTATTTTATTTTTGTATTTTTATAATTTATGAAAAGTATTTACAAAAGCGAGGAACTACACGAAGGAGGGTCTTCAAACACCAAACTTCAAACTCCGAAACGAAAAATCGCTAACACACCTCCCCGGCAGCGGCGCCATTTTTTGATTTGTCGTTTTTAGTACATAAGATTTACCGGAAGTACGGAACTCCCGGGTCGTTCTCCCAACGATGGTGTAATGGAAAATCGATTCGTTGTTTAAAGGTCGAGTGATTTGAATAGGATAAAAATATTTTGGGTTCTGGAAATTAATAAGAAAGAAACAATTAAGCATGTAAAATAAGAAAGCTAAACACAAATAAGCAATTACACAAATTTAACTAAAAACGTTTAAGTGTATAAGTTTTTGATTAATTAAAATGATAATGGTTAAAGTAAAGACAATAATAAAACTAGTAGCAAGTAAATAAACTAAAGTTAACGATAAATGATAACAACTAAAAATAACGAACTAAATTATGCTAAGCAAGCGAATAAGAAATATATGATGAAAAGATATACTTGTTAAGCAAATTATCAAGATCCTTAAGTGTGGTTTATTATTTCAATTAAGACCTTTATTGATGAATTAATATCTTTTACAAATAATTATTTTGTCACAACAATTTTTCATAAAGAGATATCAATATCTAGATTAAAACCCAATTATTTTCACGGCTTTTGCCCGCTTAAACAACCAAAATTTCAATCTAAGTAACTTAAAATTACTAACCAATAGATTTTCTAACTTTTATAAAACCGCACTTAATTCACGAAATAATCTACTCAACAAGTATATAAAAAGCCTACACCAACACATAGCAATTAATTCAATAAAAATAAGCATAACTATTATATTAAAATTTATAACTACTAAAGATTTAAAAAGTAAAGAAAATAGAACCCGGATGATGAAACGAGAGGAATAAAACCACCCGATCAAATAAGCACAAATTAACATAAAAATTTACAACTTTATTAATCTTATCCACTAATTAGTAAGTAAAGTTTAAAACTTTATTCACTAATAAGCTTAAAAATTACTAAAATTTCAAACTTTATGTATTAAAAATGCTTAAAGACCCTTAAGCTCCGGCCTTAGCGGTAGAGATGATGATAAACACAAAAAAATACAAACTTTAACAAGGGTTAATCAATAATAAGCACTACTACTAAATGTAAATAAGCTAAAAGTGATCTAAAAATTAAAAAGATTCAAACTTTATAACAAAAACTATTAGGTCTAAGTCCACCCGAAGCTAAGTTGTTCCATCCGAAGATTAAACGCGAATCGGGTATATTTAAGGACTAGATCTACATGAACAAGCTAATAAATAGCTTATTGTTCACTAAAAACTCAAAAAGTTGCAACCTTTATATGAAAAACTTGATAAAACTAATAAATCTAATTAATAAGCTAAAAAATAGAAAATGTGCTCTCAAACTTAAGAGATGTCAAGGCTTATTTGTAAAATAAGCCGAGCTTAATAAGCTCATGCATCTCTTTTGTTGTTTGAATCGAGCTAGAGGATGAAGAAGAGAAAAGATAATAAGACATAATAAGCTAAAACTTATAAAAATGTAAACTTTTATAAAATAAGTGAAATAAAAACTATTTATGAAAAGTAATAAAGAAAGTTTTATAGAAGAAAAACAAATAAAAGAGCTTAATGGATAAACTTATAGAAAAAGCTAACCCAAAAAGCAAAACCTAAATAAGTTATAATAAGCTAACAAGCTAATATAGCTTAATAGGTAAGAAAAGAAAAAGAAAATAAAGAAAGAGATGAGAAGAAGAAATAAGATGCAAAGATAATAAATAAGATGAACTAACTTGCAAGAAATAAAATAAAACTTTTATAAAACTAAATAAGCATAAAAATTACAAGAGTTTGGGTACAAAAATAAATAAAAGAGATATGATAAAATGAGGTGATGGAGGTGGGTATTTATAAACCCCCAAGTTACACTTTTGCCCCTAATAATATTTCATAAAGACCCCTAAACTATTTAACTTGGTACAAAAAATACTCTTCACAAAACTTGGTCCCCAAGTTATATTTACAAGCGTAGCTGTAGATTGCATTTTGGATTTTGGGCTCTCGTGGACTGGACTGTACTTGGGCCTCATGGACGTGATTTGCATCTGGGCCTCGTGGGTCTTCATTTTTGAAACGCAAATTTGGGCTTGATTTGTTCTTGGGCCACGAATTTGAGCTAGCTGTTGGGCTTGAGGATTGGTGTAGATATTAAAAAATAAATATGCCATGAGTGAGATTAGAACCCTTGACCTCTTGCTTGGCAAACATGTCTCCACCCACTAGACCAAGAGTCTTTTTGTGTTAAGTGTTGCATTTAATTTTCCTTTAGCCTCCCTTTTCTGCTGTTCCATTTTTCTTTCTTTTTAAGCATCTTAATTAATTGCAATCTTCGTTCGGGCTTCGTGTAGTCTTTAAAATTTTCTTTTCTTGCCTCGATGCTCCAAATAAAATTATCATTAGTCCCGTAACTTCGTGCTCCTTCCATTCTCGTGCTCGTTTGTGTCCATTTTGTCTTCTTTTTGTCCATTTTAAAATATCCGTTACCTGCACATACATAAACACAAAAACACAAATATTTATGGCTTTAGGGGTTAGTTTTTGGTCTTTTTGGTCCGGTTTTGATAAAGAAAAAGGTATATGTTTTCACATATACCATGAAACTTCTCATAAATGTTTTGGCAAATTGCTAAGATCTGCGTAGGACTCTATAATATATCACTTGTGCCCTTAATGATGAACAACAAGCGATGTCATGTCAAGTGTTCCTATGGGATCTTTTGATGAATCTCGTGGCTCTAGACTCAATTAGTGCATTTTGGTTTTCCTGAGCGAAGACTAGGGAGAGGGTCTCCTTCTTCAATATCAACTATCTCTAAGAGAAAGTCGATAGATTATGTAGGGTTCCCATTGAGAATGAAACAAATCCCTTTTGAGAGGAATTGAGTGGTTAGAAGGTTAGGTGCTTCGCTGATCGTGGTGGGTCCATGACGTCTTTGTCTTCAATACCAGTGTCATCTAGTGACAACCAAGAGTGCATGAGTTGAACGGTTTTACCTAAGGTTGAATATGGAGGGCTATTTCTTTTCACCCTTTCTTTTACATTTCTTTTAATTCTTCAACCCCTTCTTTCTCCTTTCTCACATTGCTCCTTTTTTCAATCATACCTAAGGACTTCTAATACTAACTATTTGTGATGTCCTTGGGTAGATCCCTCCCGCTCTGGCGGATCATAGGACGAATTTCCTATCCTTAGTCACCTTATAACTCCATGAATGTCCTATTGTTGCCATAAAACCATTTTTCTTGAAAATCTCTTAGAGTGTTTATGATAGAAAACATGTTTGAAACACTCCATGAGTTTTATATTTTCAGAAACACTCCCCCTTCACATGTGCTTATGAGTTTTAACAAAAATCTGCACATCGAGGGTAGAGTTTGCACTTTTTGAATTGATCGGCTTATGATAGACAATTCCTCACGAGACACGTTACGCTGCCTAGTAAAGAGTTCCATTGTCAGTTTTTAGGTGACAACTAGCTCTAATAACTAACTAGAAGTTGTAAACACTCCTTGAAAAGGAGGTTAGACCCATGAAGGTGCATATCTATCACAAGTTTCTCGAGATGGTACATTTACAGACTTAGATTCCCGTCAATTCATTGGTTCCGCTCGAGTCGAGCTCATTTTGAGATTCAAACAACGATCATTAAAACTTTTAGATCACATTTTAATCACGTCTCCTCCCCCTCAAAAATAGCATATTCGTGATATTTTGATATCAACGGATTAAACAACATTTTAGAATCTTTTAGGGAGACAAACGGATTTGATTTAAGCATGAATATGGAACATTTTAGTTTTATACTCCCCTTTAATAAAGCATAATCAATTAAAGGGTTTTAGAGGGAGTTATCTTGAGCACAAAGTATTTTGAAAGATTTTGAAAAATCTTTTGAACAATCTTGAAAAGGTGCTCAAGATGATGATGATTTCTCACAATTTTTAAATGCAGTGACTTTGGCGTACACTTGATGTTTCTATAAAAGCACGAGTTTTGATTTGAAAAATAATCAAAAGTCATCATTTTTAGTCCGGGTTTCATCTGAAGTATACTGAAAGCCATTATTTGAAGAAATTTTGAGAGACGACATGTTTTAGAAAACAAATAAATAACTCTCGCTCAAGCATCAGTACATACCCGTATCATTGTTGAATGACATTTCTAGAAACGTTCAGAATATCGATTATACGAGAGACATGTCGTGAGAAGAATATTTTTGGATTTTGATTTTATATTGTTTTTGTATTTTTGAAAAATTTTATATTTTTATATTTTGCTTTTGTTGGTTTTCAAATTTTGTATTTGGTTTTTTTCAAAAATATTTACACTGAAGCTTTTGGAAAATCATTTTCAAGAAGATTCGAGAAGACTTTCTAACTCCTCAGGGGTTAGGCTTCGCATTCCAATTCGTCGAACTAAATAGTCAAACCTTTCTTTGGGAAGGGCTTTAGTTAATAGATCGGCGAGTTGGTAATCTGTCTTCACGAAGAATAATTCAACATTACCATTTTCGACGTACTCTTTGATGAAGTGATAGCGGACACGGATATGCTTAGTCTTTGAGTGATGAACAGGATTGCATGATATGGCTATGGCACTTTTCGAGTCACAATACATAGGTATTTTATCGAAAGTAAAGCCATAATCTGTGAGTTGCGTTCTCATCCATAGAACTTGAGCACAACACGCAGAAAGAGACACATACTCAACCCGGTTGAAAGTGCAAAGTGCAATCTTGTTTCTTTGAAGACCAGCTTACTAACTTTTCACCCAAAAATTGTGCTCCTCCAGATGTACTTTTGCTGTAACTTGATCACCTGCGTGGTCCGCATCTAAAAGGCAATTAGATCAATCCGATTCCTTCGGATACCAAAGTCCCATGTGAATGGATGTCTTCAGGTACCGAAGTATCCGTTTAACCTCTTTGAGGTGCAGTTCGGTAGGCTTTGCCTCAAAACCGTGCTAATAAGCAAACAAAGAAATGAATATCCGGTCGACTAGCAAGAAGATACATGAGAGAACTAATCATGCTCCGATATTTCTTCGGATCAATAGGTTTCCCAAACAAATCGGCTCCAATTTTTGGTGAAGTAACCATTGGTGTTCGACCGAGTCACAATTATCCATACCGTGATTTTTCAAAATCTCAGTTGTGTATTTAGCTTGATTTATAAAAATTCCACGCGGGGATTGATGTATTTGTAAACCAAGAAAGAATTTTAGTTCCCCCATCATGGACATTTCAAATTTACTTTTCATGAGATTTTCAAAATGTTTTGAAAGATTCGGATTAGTGGACCCAAAGATGATGTCGTCCACATAAATATGAACAATCAAAATGTCGTTTTTGCATTTTTGTGTAAACAAGGTAGGATCAACTGTTCCTTTGGATCGCAATGAGAAAACTCCAAAGAAGAAGGGAGTCCATGGTACAGAGAAATGTAGTTCAAAGGTTTATCAATGAAGGCATCCAAGAGAGGATCCTTATCTCGGACAACGTTTTTAGCATAAAGCTCATCTATGTCGAATATCCCGGGGTTGAAAATCTTGTCTTCACATGTGGGCTCAACGGGATAAGTGAGGGTCGACTTAATAGAGGAAGGAGAATCATCATTAAGCAAGCTTTCAAGAAAAAGGACATCTTGATCAGAGTCGCACCCGTCACTCTCAATACCCGGCGGTATTGGATCATCAAGAAATAAGTCGATTTCTTCCATATCAGAATCATAAGGCGGATTGTCAAGAATATCGTCTTCAACCACTTTAATCAATTCATCAATCTCCATAATATCTTCAGTGTCAGATTCATCTTCACTTTGCATAACATCACATGACGGGAGAGAAAGGTCGGAACACAGAGATGGGACAAGTGGTGTGCTCTCAGAGCTAGCAATATCCACCACTTCCGTAGTGGTCTCTGAATCGGACTCAAAATCTTTGTTGAAAAGAGGATTAACTTCGCAAAAGGTATAGTCGTCCTTGAATTCAAAAAGTGGATTCGAGAAAATCCCGGAAGTAACCTCAGAAATGTCAAGAGAATCACACAAAAACGAATCACAATCACTGTCAGATACATCCTCGGACTCACTTGGGATTGGGTCAAGGCTCTCAATACTAAACGATTCCGTTTCCGGAATAGTGCTAAGAGGCTCGTCCCCCATTATGAGAGAGTCAACGGGTTTAAAAATTATAGAATCATCGACCTCTTCCAAAATGACGTCACTTCTCTCAACCGGTGTGAGTGAAGGGGAAGAGTAGGAAATGAAAGGCTCGAAACGGAGGGGTTTCACCGACAAACTCGCATAATATTCTTTCATTTGGATGGAATCCTCATCATCATCGTCAATGTAAGTCTCGAGCCATCGGGCACGTCTTTCAAGTGCTTGCTCCTCAATTCGTATTTCTTCAAAACACTTTTCAATCTGAAGCTGCATTTTTCTTCTTTGAGTAATTCTAACATAGATCTTTCGTTGCGAGATGCTCGATCTTCGGCAAGTAATTCACCGTACGTTTTCTGATGAGGATCTTTTTCGATACCATTTTTATCCATAAATTCTTGAGTATATTAAGTACATCTTTGGAAACTATCTTGAGGAATTTACGGATGTTGTGGTTTAATCTCTTGGTATTGTGGAGGTGGGTCATAAGAATAGTCATAAGGAACTTGCTCATAAACAATTAGATTCTGCATTTGACAATCGGAATTAAAGTGCGGACCTCCACAATACTACAACAGTAAAGATGATTGTTGTGACGGGTTTGGTGAAGTATATGGATAAGGTTCATAACCAAAGGTTGTATTGTTAAATTGGGCTTGACATTGAAAACCTTGGTGAGGACCTCCACAGTACTCACACGAGTATGACTCCGTCTCATGGTATGGGGATTGGTTAAGGAAATCGGTTGTTTCATTGTAGGGATGTTGGTCGTAGACAAACTCGTTTCCCGTATTCACAATGCTACAACCTGGACAATTCCCACCATTTTGAGGTCCCCCACACCATTGACAACCATAATGGTAAGACGAAGACATCGAGAAGAATTATACGAATAAGAGGGTAAAGAGATAAAGAATTGACGGTTCAGAGGGTAAAGAAGAATATTTTTGGGTTTTTAATAAAAGCAAACATAAAAGGAAAACAAATTATGAAAAGGAAAATCTTTTTGGGTTTTTTTTTTTAAACACTTTAGGAAAAGTGTTTATGATTATTTTATTTTTGTATTTTTATAATTTATGAAAAGTATTTACAAAAGCGAGGGAACTCCACGAAGGAGGGTCTTCAAACACCAAACTTCAAACTCTGAAACGAAAAATCGCTAACACACTCCGTGGCCATTTTTGATTTGTCGTTTTTAGTACATAAGATTTACCGGAAGTACGGAACTCCCGGGTCGTTCTCCCAACGATGGTGTAATGGAAAATCGATTCGTTGTTTAAAGGTCGAGTGATTTGAATAGGATAAAAATATTTTGGGTTCTGGAAATTAATAAGAAAGAAACAATTAAGCATGTAAAATAAGAAAGCTAAACACAAATAAGCAATTACACAAATTTAACTAAAAACGTTTAAGTGTATAAGTTTTTGATTAATTAAAATGATAATGGTTAAAGTAAAGACAATAATAAAACTAGTAGCAAGTAAATAAACTAAAGTTAACGATAAATGATAACAACTAAAAATAACGAACTAAATTATGCTAAGCAAGCGAATAAGAAATATATGATGAAAAGATATACTTGTTAAGCAAATTATCAAGATCCTTAAGTGTGGTTTATTATTTCAATTAAGACCTTTATTGATGAATTAATATCTTTTACAAATAATTATTTTGTCACAACAATTTTTCATAAAGAGATATCAATATCTAGATTAAAACCCAATTATTTTCACGGCTTTTGCCCGCTTAAACAACCAAAATTTCAATCTAAGTAACTTAAAATTACTAACCAATAGATTTTCTAACTTTTATAAAACCGCACTTAATTCACGAAATAATCTACTCAACAAGTATATAAAAAGCCTACACCAACACATAGCAATTAATTCAATAAAAATAAGCATAACTATTATATTAAAATTTATAACTACTAAAGATTTAAAAAGTAAAGAAAATAGAACCCGGATGATGAAACGAGAGGAATAAAACCACCCGATCAAATAAGCACAAATTAACATAAAAGTTTACAACTTTATTAATCTTATCCACTAATTAGTAAGTAAAGTTTAAAACTTTATTCACTAATAAGCTTAAAAATTACTAAAATTTCAAACTTTATGTATTAAAAATGCTTAAAGACCCTTAAGCTCCGGCCTTAGCGGTAGAGATGATGATAAACACAAAAAAATACAAACTTTAACAAGGGTTAATCAATAATAAGCACTACTACTAAATGTAAATAAGCTAAAAGTGATCTAAAAATTAAAAAGATTCAAACTTTATAACAAAAACTATTAGGTCTAAGTCCACCCAAAGCTAAGTTGTTCCATCCGAAGATTAAACGCGAATCGGGTATATTTAAGGACTAGATCTACATGAACAAGCTAATAAATAGCTTATTGTTCACTAAAAACTCAAAAAGTTGCAACCTTTATATGAAAAACTTGATAAAACTAATAAATCTAATTAATAAGCTAAAAATAGAAAATGTGCTCTCAAACTTAAGAGATGTCAAGGCTTATTTGTAAAATAAGCCGAGCTTAATAAGCTCATGCATCTCTTTTGTTGTTTGAATCGAGCTAGAGGATGAAGAAGAGAAGAGATAATAAGACATAATAAGCTAAAACTTATAAAAATGTAAACTTTTTATAAAATAAGTGAAATAAAAACTATTTATGAAAAGTAATAAAGAAAGTTTTATAGAAGAAAAACAAATAAAAGAGCTTAATGGATAAACTTATAGAAAAAAGCTAACCCAAAAAGCAAAACCTAAATAAGTTATAATAAGCTAATAAGCTAATATAGCTTAATAGGTAAGAAAAGAAAAAGAAAATAAAGAAAGAGATGAGAAGAAGAAATAAGATGCAAAGATAATAAATAAGATGAACTAACTTGCAAGAAATAAATAAAACTTTTATAAAACTAAATAAGCATAAAAATTACAAGAGTTTGGGTACAAAAATAAATAAAAGAGATATATAAAAATGAGGTGATGGAGGTGGGTATTTATAAACCCCCAAGTTACACTTTGGCCCCTAATAATATTTCATAAAGACCCCTAAACTATTTAACTTGGTACAAAAAATACTCTTCACAAAACTTGGTCCCCAAGTTATATTTACAAGCGTAGCTGTAGATTGCATTTTGGATTTTGGGCTCTCGTGGACTGGACTCGTACTTGGGCCTCATGGACGTGATTTGCAGCTGGGCCTCGTGGGTCTTCATTTTTTGAAACGCAGCTGGGCTTGATTTGTTCTTGGGCCACGAATTTGAGCTAGCTGTTGGGCTTGAGGATTGGTGTAGATATTAAAAAATAAATATGCCATGAGTGAGATTAGAACCCTTGACCTCTTGCTTGGCAAACATGTCTCCACCCACTAGACCAAGAGTCTTTTTGTGTTAAGTGTTGCATTTAATTTTCCTTTAGCCTCCCTTTTCTGCTGTTCCATTTTTCTTTCTTTTTAAGCATCTTAATTAATTGCAATCTTCGTTCGGGCTTCGTGAAGTCTTTAAAATTTTCTTTTCTTGCCTCGATGCTCCAAATAAAATTATCATTAGTCCCGTAACTTCGTGCTCCTTCCATTCTCGTGCTCGTTTGTGTCCATTTTGTCTTCTTTTTGTCCATTTTAAAATATCCGTTACCTGCACATACATAAACACAAAAACACAAATATTTATGGCTTTAGGGGTTAGTTTTTGGTCTTTTTGGTCCGGTTTTGATAAAGAAAAAGGTATATGTTTTCACATATACCATGAAACTTCTCATAAATGTTTTGGCAAATTGCTAAGATCTGCGTAGGACTCTATAATATATCACTTGTGCCCTTAATGATGAACAACAAGCGATGTCATGTCAAGTGTTCCTATGGGATCTTTTGATGAATCTCGTGGCTCTAGACTCAATTAGTGCATTTTGGTTTTCCTGAGCGGAGACTAGGGAGAGGGTCTCCTTCTTCAATATCAACTATCTCTAAGAGAAAGTCGATAGATTATGTAGGGTTCCCATTGAGAATGAAACAAATCCCTTTTGAGAGGAATTGAGTGGCTAGAAGGTTAGGTGCAGTGCGTGACTGGGTCCATGACGTCTTTGTCTTCAATACCAGTGTCATCTAGTGACAACCAGTAGCAGATGAGTTGAACCCGGTTTCTGCCCTAAGGTTGAATATGGAGGGCTATTTCTTTTCACCCTTTCTTTTACATTTCTTTTTAATTCTTCAACCCCTTCTTTCTCCTTTCTCACATTGCTCCTTTTTTCAATCATACCTAAGGACTTCTACTACTAACTATTTGTGATGTCCTTGGGTAGATCCCTCCGGCTCTGGCGGATCATAGGACGAATTTCCTATCCTTAGTCACCTTATAACTCCATGAATGTCCTATTGTTGCCATAAAACCATTTTTCTTGAAAATCTCTTAGAGTGTTTATGATAGAAAACATGTTTGAAACACTCCGCGAGTTTTATATTTTCAGAAACACTCCCCCTTCACATGTGCTTATGAGTTTTAACAAAAATCTGCACATCGAGGGTAGAGTTTGCACTTTTTGAATTGATCGGCTTATGATAGACACTTCCTCACGAGACACGGTTACGTTGCCTAGTAAAAGAGTTCCATTGTCAGTTTTTAGGTGACAACTAGCTCTAATAACTAACTAGAAGTTGTAAACACTCCTTGAAAAGGAGGTTAGACCCATGAAGGTGCATATCTATCACAAGTTTCTCGAGATGGTACATTTACTGACTTAGATTCCCGTCAATTCATTGGTTCCGTCTGAGTCGAGCTCATTTTGAGATTCAAACAACGATCATTAAAACTTTTAGATCACATTTTAATCACGTCTCCTCCCCCTCAAAAATAGCATATTCGTGATATTTTTGATATCAACGGATTAAACAACATTTTAGAATCTTTTAGGGAGACAAACGGATTTGATTTAAGCATGAATATGGAACATTTTAGTTTTATACTCCCCCTTTAATAAAGCATAATCAATTAAAGGGTTTTAGAGGGAGTTATCTTGAGCACAAAGTATTTTGAAAGATTTTGAAAAATCTTTTTGAACAATCTTGAAAAGGTGCTCAAGATGATGATGATTTCTCACCATTTTTAAATGCAGTGCACTGAAGCGTACACTTGATGTTTCTATAAAAGCACGAGTTTTGATTTGAAAAATAATCAAAAGTCATCATTTTAGTCCGGGTTTAAATCAAGTATACGAAAGCCATTATTTGAAGAAATTTTGAGAGACGACATGTTTTAGAAAACAAATAAATAACTCTCGCTCAAGCATCTGTACATACCCGTATCATTGTTGAATGACATTTCTAGAAACGTTCAGAATATCGATTATACGAGAGACATGTCGTGAGAAGAATATTTTTGGATTTTGATTTTATATTGTTTTTGTATTTTTGAAAAATTTTATATTTTTATATTTTGCTTTTGTTGGTTTTTCAAATTTTGTATTTTGTTTTTCAAAAATATTTACAGCGAAGCTTTTGGAAAATCATTTTCAAGAAGATTCGAGAAGACTTTCTAACTCCTCAGGGGTTAGGCTTCGCATTCCAATTCGTCGAACTAAATAGTCAAACCTTTCTTTGGGAAGGGCTTTAGTTAATAGATCGGCGAGTTGGTAATCTGTCTTCACGAAGAATAATTCAACAGTACCATTTTCGACGTACTCTTTGATGAAGTGATAGCGGACACGGATATGCTTAGTCTTTGAGTGATGAACAGGATTGCATGATATGGCTATGGCACTTTTCGAGTCACAATACATAGGTATTTTATCGAAAGTAAAGCCATAATCTGTGAGTTGCGTTCTCATCCATAGAACTTGAGCACAACACGCAGATAGAGACACATACTCAGCTTCAGCGGTTGAAAGTGCAGTGCAATCTTGTTTCTTTGAAGACCAGCTTACTAACTTTTCACCCAAAAATTGTGCTCCTCCGGATGTACTTTTTTTTGTAACTTGATCACCTGCGTGGTCCGCATCTGAAAAGGCAATTAGATCAAATCCGGATTCCTTCGGATACCAAAGTCCCATGTGAATGGATGTCTTCAAGTACCGAAAGATCCGTTTAACCTCTTTGAGGTGCAGTTCGGTAGGCTTTGCCTGAAACCGTGCTAATAAGCAAATAGAAAAATGAATATCCGGGTCGACTAGCAGTAAGATACATGAGAGAACTAATCATGCTCCGATATTTCTTCGGATCAATAGGTTTCCCAAACAAATCGGCTCCAATTTTTGGTGAAGTAACCATTGGTGTTCCGACCGAGTCACAATTATCCATACCGTGATTTTTCAAAATCTCAGTTGTGTATTTAGCTTGATTTATAAAAATTCCACGAGGGGATTGATGTATTTGTAAACCAAGAAAGAATTTTAGTTCCCCCATCATGGACATTTCAAATTTACTTTTCATGAGATTTTCAAAATGTTTTGAAAGATTCGGATTAGTGGACCCAAAGATGATGTCGTCCACATAAATATGAACAATCAAAATGTCGTTTTTGCATTTTTGTGTAAACAAGGTAGGATCAACTGTTCCTTTGGTGAAATTGTTTAGGATAAGGAAAGAGGACAGTTCGTCATACCACGCTCTCGAGCTTGTTTCAATCCATAGATTGCCTTTTTGAGTTTGTAGACGTAGTCTGGATGATTCTTGTCTATGAAGCCTTCGGCGACTCACGTACACTTCTTCTTTCCGAGTTCCATTCAAGAACGCGGTCTTAATGTCCATCTGATAAACCGTGATGTTTTTGTGAGCGGCGTAGGCTAAGAAAATCATGACTGCTTCTAGTCTAGCTACCGGCGCGAATGACTCTTCAAAGTCTATCCCTTCCTCTTGTCTGTATCCTTTGGCCACAAGACGAGCTTTGTTGCGAATGACAGTCATTTCTTCATCCCGTTTGTTCTTCCATAACCATTTAAGATCCATGACACGAACGTCAATGGGTCTTGGAACCATTTCCCAAGAGTCATGAAGACGGTATTGGAGAAGGTCCTCCTGCATCGCTTCTATCCATGCGGGTTCTGCCATTGCCTCGCGAATGTTCTTTGGCTCTGTATTGCTAATTGAGCAAAGGTAAATGCATAAGTCACAATCGGTGGCAAGTTGGCGTCTCGTCTGAATTAGCCTTGAAGGTTCACCAATAACTTGTTCAATTGGGTGGTCTTTAGTCCACTTCAGAGTAGAAGGATACCGTTGGTTATACGTATGCGAGTTAGATGGTTCTCGTAAGCATGAAGATGATTCAGCTGATTCCGTAGCAAACGGATTTTCAAATAAGTCTTCATCTAACGTTGCATCGTTTTGGTTTTGATTTTGCTCATCAACTGCTGGTAGAATGGGTGCAATAACTGTAGTAGATGTAGATGATGTAGATGGAATTGGTGCATTGGTTTTGTTAGCCTTAATAGTTTTATTAGAAGTGATGGTCATTCACGATTAGGAACTTTGTAACGTGTGTTAGATATCGTGATAGAATAAGTCAACGGGCTCGTGGATTGGACTAAGCTAAATGGCTAGGCGTTATGATTATTCTAGCCGTTTGAAGCTTAAGTATCCAAAGCCCAATCCATGTCCAACCCACGAAAAGCCTAAGCAAAGCCTTTTAGGGCATCAAGTCCCTTGGACTATAAATACCCCTCAAATGGTCATTTGAGGGGTGTGCTTGAAAGTATGTGTGTGTGTGTTTTTCCTTTGCAATATACAACTTGTTGTTTATCTTATCTCCACATACACGGTTTTGTTTAAACATCAAGTCACCATCTTTCTCATCTTATTTCTAAGCTTTGTTTGTGTTTGTGTTTCACGTTTTATACGCGTAACTTGGGTTACGTGTGTTGGGTTTGCATGGTAAAGTGATAAGGTGGATATATCTTAGGTCTTACAATTGGTATCAATAGCCTAACAATGGTTTAGGAGTGTTTGTGTTTGTTTTGAAGTTTTGGTGCTGTTTCGTATAAGCTCACGTTTTACATATTTCATACGCTTAAAGCTTTGATTTTTTCATCAAAAAATTCAAGATTCTTGTGGTTTAAGGTTTATTTGGTGCTAAAGTTTCAGTTTTTTGCAAAAAGTTTCAAGCTTTACGGGTTTAGATACGTTTTTTAAACTCATTGTGTTTCATTGGTCATTTCTACTCGTAACTTTTTTAAGCACTTTGGGTGAAAAAGGTCAACATTTTTGGGTTATTCGAGTGTTTTTAAGGCTATCTGTGCAAGTGAAATTGGTTGAATCACTGGAAATTTTTTACGCGTAGGTCAAAACCCTAGTTCTACGCGTAAGAAAGTCAAAACCCTTTTTCTACGCGTAAGTTCCTACGCATAACTTTTTGGCTAAGAATCTTCGAGCATCAAAGGTTACTAAGTGCTTCCCTCACTTGGATAAGTGTGTGGAACACTTCGACTTGTGGATATCCCTTACGCTGTGACAGTGTAAAGGATTTTTGGTTCTTAACCATAGTTTACGCATAAGCTAAAAGCTTACGAGTAACTCTACGCATAACTTCACAATTACGCGTAAGGTTTACGAGTAACTTTTTGTCTACGCATAAGCTTAAGGTTACGCGTAAGATACTGGTCTACGCCTAAGGAATCCTACGCCTAAGATCCTACGCATAAGATCCTACGCCTAAGGAATCCTACGCCTAAGCTTCCTATGCATAAGATCCTACGCCTAAGCATCGTATACTCGTAACTTCGTGTTTCTACGCCTAAGCTCTTTCTACGCATAAAGTTTAAAAAAAAAAAAAAAAATCAAATTTAAATTTTTGAGGAGACTAAACGTTCAATTTTTATGCGAGATTCAAATTTTGGTTTAACTGTGAAAATTTTGGTCAAAAATTCAAATTTTTGGGCCTAAATTCAAAATTTTCGGGTCAAATTTGGCGTCAAAATTGTCATAACTCAAAATTTTCATACGACCTTAGAATTGATTTTTATAGTGAATTTCAAATTTTGGGCGAAATTTTTTAAGAACCAAGGTTACGAGTACGACTTTCAGAAAAACTTCAAACCGAGCTTAATCTTCATCAACACAACTCCTTTATCGTTGTATCGATCCTACATCAACTTTATCAGATCATACCTTCATCAATGGCAACTCAACAAGACATTCATGCAGCCGGTGCCGAAAACCGACCTCCTATGTTGGCAAAAGGTGGTTATCTTCAATGGACAAGTCGAATGCTCCGCTACATCAAGACCAAACCTAATGGCAAACTCATGATTAAATCCATTCAGGATGGACCCTTCAAGCCTCGACAAGTTCATGTACCTGGAAATGCTGATGCAACACCTCCCATCCCACCATCCTCTCATCTTCAAAATGAATCAGAATACACTGAAGCGGATCAGAAGCAAGTCGATGCAGATGACATGGCAATTCATATTGTCCAACTGGGTTTACCAATAGACATTTTTGCTGCTGTAGACAGTTGTGAAACTGCTTTCGATATGTGGGAACGTGTTAGACGGCTATGTTATGGAACCGAAATTGGTCAACAAGACATGGAGAACAAGCTGCTAACTGAATGGGAAAAGTTTACTTCAACTCCAGGAGAGTCCATTGAATCCTACTATGGAAGGTTTTGCACTTTGATGAATGAGCTAATCGAAACAAGTGACACCCGAACTATCGTTCAAAACATCAAGTTCCTGAACAATCTTCCAGAAGAATGGGGACGATATGTCACTATTGTCAACCAAACAAAAGACCTTCATCAGGTGAACTTTGATCAACTGAATGATTTTCTGAAACAAAACCAAGCTGAAGTCAATGAAGTCAGGAAAGAAAGATTGGCAAAGAATCATGATCCATTGGCACTTATTGCAAACACTCAACCTTTAGTGAATACACAACAACAAGCTTCATCATCTTCCAACAACAACAACTTGCAGCAATACATTCCACAACCACAACAACAATTCTATCCAGATCAACAATACCAGGAACTAGGAATCACTGATCCTGAAACTGACCCAGAAGCGACCTTACAACAGATATACTCTTTATTGGGTAATGCACTAAAAAGTCGCTATTCCACACCAACTAACAACAACCAAAGGATTTCGTCAAACACTCGCAACAGGCAAATTGCACAGCCGGGTGTGAATATGGGTAATCAAGGTCAAATGGTTGGAGTTATTGGGAATCAGCAGAGATATGCTACTGGATATCGCATGGGTAATCGCGTTCCGTATCGGGTAATCACGGGTCAGTATGTTGGAAATCGATGGAAACGAATGTTGGGAATAGAACATGGGTAATCGAATGGCAATGTTGCAGCTCCAGTAGTTGGGAATTATGGAAATATAAATCAGGGTAATCAGGTTACGTGTTAAAACTGTCAAGGAGTGGGTCACATGGCAAGGAATTGTCCTACTAAGCCGAAAAAGAAGGATTTTGCGTATCTTCATAAAGCTATGCTGTTAGCACAAAAGGCGAACGGAATGCAGTTGAGTCTGAGGAACATGATTTTTCGCTATTATGGATGATTTGGAAGACCGAGAGGACATCAATGCAAACTGCGTCTTCATGGCAAATCTTTAGGAGACTAAGTACGACACGACTCGACGCACCTCCTGTCTATGACGCAAATGCAGTATCTAAGGTACCAATCATTGATCCATGCTATAACAATGTCATATGTGATGTGTTTACTCATGACGAACAGCATTTTGTGACGCCAGCAACTACTTATGATACATACATGGACAATCCGAGTTGTAGCAATACTAACTCTGAAACTCCAGATGTGGATCCTAGTGGAGGCTGTGTGGCACAAAATACTGAGACTGATGAGGAAACACGTGCTTATTTTGAATCATTAATCAATAACTGTGGCATTGAAATTGAGAAAGTTAGTGAGGTCAATCGCGAGGTTAAGGCCGCGAATAAGAAATTGACCGCTGAGCTTGAGAGTTACAAGGAGCACGCCAAAGCCTATGAATTTCATACAAACAAAATGTCCGAATTAGAAATTGGTTATCGAGATTCTGTTTTAAGAGAAAAAGAATTGCAAATCAAGTATAACACACTTGATGTGAATTTGAACTTGAAAATAAAATCTTTAAACAAGGAAATTTCTGATCTTCAAAACCAACTTTCTAAACAACAAGCAACTTATTCTGATCTTGAAAAAGAGAAGAAGCAGTTGATTGCTGATTTTTCAAAACGAGAAGATTCTCTTCTTGATGAAATTCTGGATAAAAATGAAACTATCAAAAAATTGGATAATTTGCTTCTTACAACGGGTCATTCTGCTAAAACAAACAAGATGCTTTCTAATCAAGCAAATCCGATTTTTTACACTGCACATAAAATGGCTCTTGGTAACAACCCTTCTTCGTTCCTCAAGAAAGCTCAGAAATCTCAGAATGTGTTAAACAATGGAAAACCTTTGCATGAACCCATTATTGTTCGTGATTCTCTTGAAACGTTAGAACTATCTGAGGAGAGTAGATCAAAAATGAAACAAAAGAATTCGGAAATCAAACCAATTGATTATAACAAATGGAACAAAATTAACGGAATTACTTTTGTCAATCAAAAAGAAAAGTCAAAGTTCTCCATCACACAAAATGTTTCAAACAAAGAGTCAACACCTGTTTCAAAATATGTTTCAAAACCAGTTGTTGTCTCCAATTCTCTTTCGAACATTGAACAAATGTCTTCAAACAATCCTTTTAACACAAGTGATGCGAGAAGTATTTTAGAAAATGTAAAAACTAGAATTGTGGATCTTCAAGAAACTGTTAAAACTAAAACCACTATTACACCTAATAACTGGTTCTCTAGTTTTGATATTGAACAGAGAAAGTTTTTTGAAACTCAAATTGCCCCTCAGCTGAATGCCATCAGTGCAAGGTTAATTCATTTTGAACAAGCATTTTTAAAAGAAACAGCTGACTTTGTCAAGGACCATAAATCCCTAGTAAAGCAAGCTACTGAAAGTGTTGAACACATCAAAGTTTTGGAAAATTTGAATGATTCTCTCTTCGAAGATGTTATGTCTACTGATATCATGTCCATTATTTTGCAAACATATTATGTTGAAGATCATGAAAGACTCCAGTCTGAGACCTCCGCAATTGTTTCAAAATATGAAAAAGCTCTTGAAAAACTTGAAAAAGAAAACGTGTCCTATTTTAAACAACTTGATCGAAAATCTGAGGAATGCAAGTATGACAAACTGTCGTATGAGCGTGCCTACAAGGACATGAAAGAGCAAAATGATCTTTTGAGAGCTCAGCTGGGATGTCAAAAACGAAAGGCTGTGGATACTAAGTTTGCAAAACCATTGACTGAGGAGAAAGCAAATGTTCCCAAACCGGTTTCCAAACCAAAAATGTCTATTTCTCAGTTTCCTCCAAAAGTCAATGAGAAAAATGATTTGTCAAAAACAGTCACTCCACAGACTTTGCCTATTAAAAAGAGAATTATCCACGGTTTTGAGAAAGAAAAAGCAGTTGCTGATACACCAAAAGTTATTTCACCTGGCATTTCTAGGAATAGCACACGGAATGTGACCAAAAATCCAGTTAAAGAATCTGTTGGTTCTAACAACATGGTCAACAATCACTATCTAGAAGAAGCTAGGAAAAAGGCACAGACTCAAAAAGACGGAATTCTAGGTACAACATCTAGGGTGATGAATTCTACAAGATTTCAAGGCACTGCTAGTAGTAGTAAACCATTACCTAGGAACACTCTACAAAAGACTAGGGATTGGCTTGCATCTAAGAGTAGTTGCGCAAAAGAAAATGCTATGCCCTTAGATAACAACACTAGGAATTCTAAGTCTTTTTCGAACCAGAATCAATTTCCAAAAGACTGTAGTGACAAAGTTAAAGCTGATGTTTTAAACAAGAATATTGAATTTGTCTGTACTACATGTAAAAACTGTATCTTTTCAGCTAATCATGATGCATGTGCCTTACAATATCTCAAGAAAGATAATTCTCGTGCCAAGGCACAATCCACTAAGACACCAAATAGAAACAAACCCGTTGACATGATGAACAGGAAACCTAATAGGTGGATCTCTTTAGGACGTAGTTTTTCCAAAAATGAGTCTTCCGCTGCATCTGATAAGAAAACAACTCCTAGATCTTACCTTAGGTGGATACCCACGGGAAAAGTTTTCAACCAAATTGGTCTTAGATGGATTCCCACAGGAAAGATTGTTGACACTTGCACCAACATAGATAATAGTGAAACTCATCATGTTAAGGAAGTCGAATCCACTACAACCGTTGATAGTGACCACCCTCGCCGTGAGGAAACATATACTTTTAACACTGTTATTTGTGAAAACTCTTCTTCTTTGGTTGCAGGTGATTCAAATATCTCTGAACCCAGCTCATCAGAGGGTTCCAATTCTGTAAAATCTTCTTCTCATTCTCTCTATCTTCTATTTTTGATTTTCCATTTCTTTTAAAAAACCAACAAAAGCAAAATATAAAAATATAAAACTTTCAAAAAATTCAAAAACAATAGAAAATCAAAAATCCAAATATATTCTTCTCACGACATGTCTCTTGTATAATCGATATTCTGTACGTTTCTAGAAATGTCATTCAACAATGATACGGGGATGTACAGATGCTTGAGCGAGAGTTCTTTAATATGTTTTCTAAAACATGTCGTTTCTCAAAATTTCTTCATATAATGGCTTTCGTATACTTCAGTACGAAACCCGAACTTCAAAATAATGGCTTCTGAACACATCAGTTCAGGACCCGCGCTTCAAAGAAAGGAAAGTGCTTAACCAAATCAAAGGTTTTTAAATATTTTTTCAAGCACTATTCCTTAAAACATAATGGCTTGCAGTTACTTCAGACTGTAACCCGATCTTTAAAGAAAGGAAAGTGCTACGCAAAATCGATTTTCATAAATATCGAGCACTTATCCTAAAACAAATGAAGATAATTTTTTCCCTAAATATCTTCAAAAGATTTTCAAAATCTTCTTCTCATCTTGCGTACCATTGATTCGAAATTTTTCAAAAATATTTTTCAAAATCTCTCACATTTGGTACCAAGATAACTCCCTCTAAACCCTTAATTGATTCTAAATTTTCTGTATGAAAAATATGCTTTCTTTAAGGGGGAGTATTAAACCAAAATTGTTCCAAAATTCATGCTAAATCAGTTTCTCTCCAAATGTTTTTCGAAAAACATATCTTTTAATCATTTTGTTTCAAAAACATCATGGATATGCTATTTTTGAGGGGGAGAAACGTGATTAAAATGTGATCAAAAAGTTTAATGATCGTTGTTTGAATCTCAAAATGAGCTCGACTCAGACGGAACCAATGAATTGACGGGAATCAAAGTCAGTAAATGTACCATCTCAAGAAACTTGTAATAGATATGCACCTTCATGGGTCTAACCTCCCTTTCAAGGAGTGTTTACAACTTCAAGTTAGTTATTAGAGCTAGTTGTCACCTAAAAACTGACAATGGAACTCTTTAACTAGGCAACGTAACCGTGTCTCGTGAGGAATTGTCTATCATGAGCCGATCAATTCAAAAAGTGCAAACTCTACCCTCTATGTGCAGATTTCTGTTAAAACTCATAAGCACATGTGAAGGGGGAGTGTTTCTGAAAATATAAAACTCGCGAAGTGTCTCAAACATGTTTTCTATCATAAACACTCTGAGAGATTTTCAAGAAAAATGGTTTTATGGCAACATGGGACAGTCATGGAGTTATAAGGTGACTAAGGATAGGAAATTCGTCCTATGATCCGCCAGAGCCGGAGGGATCTACCCAATGACATCACCAATAGTTTAGTATTAGAAGTCCTTAGGTATGATTGAAAAAAGGAGTAATGTGAGAAAGGAGAAAGAAGGGTGTTAGGAATTAGAAATTCCCGGTATTAAAGAGTCGGTCACCTCAAGTATATGTAATCGTTAGAAAGCTCGTAGTCATAGTAATATTTAGTTAAGTAGTATTTAGTTAAGTAACACCGTGGAGGACGGACGGGTCTTTACCCACTGTATGCCTGATCCACAGCCCGATGTGTGGCGATTTATGTAAGACTATAAATACTCTCTACCTCCCAAGGTAGAGAGTTGGAGCTCATAATAATATCTTTCACTTTCTCTCACTAAGTTCCCTAAACCTCTAACTTTCTCTCTCTAGAATTCCACTTATACGCCCACTTGTGTTAATGGTTTGATGTGTTTGTGAAATCCAATATTTAACAATTGGTATCAAGAGCCATGGTTAGATCATATCTTGCACATCTTTGGATTTCTAGTGGTTTTTAGGTGGTTTTTGAGTTTGAAAAAGTTTAGTGGTTTTTGCATCATTTGGTTGATTTCTTGTGTTAAAGTTTGGATTTTGATTGTACTTTTGTGTTTAGGATCATCATAAGTGTTTAGGTTGTGATTTGGAAGGCTTGAATCATCGTGGTTGGGTTGTTTTTGGATTGAAAAGTGTGTTTTGGATGTTTTTCAAGTTAGCGACTTGGCTCACGGTATATCTTTCTTCGTAGCGACTTGCTTCACATTTTTGTAGCGAGTTACAGTTTTGGAGCTAGCGACTTAGACCTAGCGATTAACAGTACAAGTAGTGGACTCTCCACTACGGGTAGCGACTTGGTCGGTAGCGAGTTGCTCTTTAGCGACTTGAAGTTTTAGCGACTTGAGTAGCGAATTGCTGCCAAAATTGTTAGCGATTTGGTGTTAGCGAGTTGGTACCTAGCGAGTTGCTATTTAGCGACTTGACAAATTAGCGACTTAGTTCTTAGCGACTTGCTGTCAAAATTTTGCTAGCGACTTGGAGCTTAGCGAGTTGTTACTTAGCGACTTGGGTCCTAGCGACTTGGTCTTAGCGACTTGGTTCAAGAATTCTTAGCGACTTGTTGACTTTTCCCGACAAAACTTCAAACGGCTATAACTTTTGATCCGTAACTCCGTTTTCAGCGTTCTACCCATCAAAACGACCGTGAGAACGAGGAGAATTATTCGGGTCAACCTTCGAGGGCTAAATCCGCTCTGAACAGAAGTTATTGAGGTTTTTATGTTTTTAGACCTAAATTTCTCGGGATAATCGTGCATAAACCAATCCAAATCTCAACCAAACAACATCTCTGCTTATACCACAAACAATCATAAGTCCTAACACACAATTGTCTATCATTGTGTCGATCCATCAGTCATCTTAACACATTCCATTGGTCATTGCTTAACGGTTTGGTCTTGATTTTAGTAAAATCCCGCGAAAGATTCTATTTCTCGGTTTAAATCATAGACTTGTAAAATCCCGTGCATACTACAACATCATGTCTTACTTTTTGACCCAGTGATTTCAGAAGTGCTTAAATTGTATGATGCTGTGGACAACAATGATAAAGTATGCTACTCTGAACGGTTAAAGATGTTTGAATTGAACAATGAGGATTTGAGATCTTCATGTTCCGAGTACAATGAGAATGCCACGCAAATGGAATGCAACATTGAGCCATATCAGCTACTTCATCTGCACCTCATACAACTGTTATCCATAGTTGGGGATCGAACATGTAGTGCTCTTTTCCGCCAGGACTTACCTACATTGACAAGAAGCTTGTTGTTGAACTTAGAACACTTAAAGCTGCAACTTACCAATAAAGAGGTTCAAAAGGATGGTTCCAGTGCAGCTCTTCAAGTAATCTACAAACAATTTCAGCCATTCATCCGTGGGGAATATTCAGCAGATTACGATCAACACTTGACTGGAATTTCCTTCAAAAACATCTGGAATGGAAATTCAGGAATTCATTGAGACATTTATCCAACTCATGGATAATGTGAAAAAGTACATTGAAGAATCTGCTCAAAAGAATGAAGACGTGAATGAGTGTCACGTGCAGTTGAAAGATTGTTGTGATAAGTTGGGTAATGTATATGTTGAAGAATCGGGTGTTTCTGAATGCAGAATGTCAGTGACAACAAAAAATGATGAGTCGGATAATGGAAAAATGGAATCTTCGTGCTCAAATTCACAAGAGAGAGAGGTGCACCAGACACAACCTGTGCAAATTAATGCAAAGGAACGCTCCATGGAAGCTTTGGATGTACCCAAGATAGAGATGCACCCTTCACAGCCTGTGCATGTCAATGCTCAGGTAAGTTGCATGGATGTTTCTGCTGTACCTAGTTGTGCATCTTCTACTCAAAATGATGATTATGAACTGCATGAGTACGCTGCATTTGTGCTGATGATTCCCTTACCACTGAGCTTAACATATATAAGGATCAGGTTGCTATTTATGAACAGCGTGCTAAGTTTGAGTTGACCACCCGTGAGCAGGAAATGGATGTCCAAATACGTACAACTATTAGAAAAAGTAGGTTTAGAGAAGAAGTATTAAAACAAGAGTTAAACTCCTTACAAGAAAAGCTTTCTAAAAACGCTAAGCAAAAACACGAACTTCAAGAAAATGTTAAAATGCTTAAGCAAGAATTCAAGGCTAAAGAATCAAAACTTTTGAATGATTTTTCCAATCTAAAAACTTTGAAAAACAAGCTTGAAAATAAGTTGTACGTACAAGGGAATACCATTCAGACTGCTCACATGATCACTAAGCATAGAGTCTTAAGCGATAAGCATAGCATTCCCCTTGTTGAGGAACCTAA
This sequence comes from Chrysanthemum makinoi, assembly GCA_910596185.1. Taxonomy (NCBI): domain Eukaryota; kingdom Viridiplantae; phylum Streptophyta; class Magnoliopsida; order Asterales; family Asteraceae; genus Chrysanthemum; species Chrysanthemum makinoi. The sequence continues at coordinate 309,563,710 of OU343224.1, forward strand.
TCCAGAGGTAATTAAAAAGGCTAGAAATGCTCATAAGGTACTGTATGATGGTAATGAGATCCTTAAGCCTAGACAGAAACCTAGTTGCGCTGAGTGCACTGAGGAAGATAAGAAATCAGATGAAGTCACTAGGGAGAAAATGAATAAGAAGCTAGAAGATCCCGAGTGTAAAAAGAACAAGATAACGATAAAACCCCATGATTACACTAAGGAAAATTGGATATCCTTAAACATGTTTAAGCCTCAGACTCTATTGACCCCTGAACAAGTGTTCCGGAAAAAGGATATGGACTTGCAAAAAGCTGAAAATCTTGTTGAAAAGAATCCCCCTTGTAGGAAATTCCCTAAAGCGTTTGTGTATCCTCCAAATACACCAATGCATTTAGTTCCTAGAACTATTGCCACTAAGAGCAAGACCTTAATCAGTCAATATGTTATTCTTCAACTATTTACCGATTTTGAGAAAACTTGTAAGAAAAGGATCACACCCACTGGGATAACTGAAGGGGAAAGGGGTTTTGAGCAAATGAAAGAATGTTATTTAACTGAGGTCATGCCTTTCTTTAAACAACTAAAAGATCATTTTGAGAGTCTTAAAAAGGGGACAAAATCAGATATTAAAGAAATGGAAAAGGAATTTGATGCAATGGTAGTTGAAGTTAGTGATTATGAGCGTGCACTAAAATATAATGAGATTGAGAGGAAGAACTTGCATACCTTAAATGAGACTCTTATTACTGAATGTGTAGCTCAAGATATCTTTTCACGCTTCAAATTGCTCTATTAATGCTTCCAAATTTCATGAACTATCTGTGGCCCTGAAAGTCTCCCATGATCGTGTCATTGAGCTTGAAAAAACTAATTCTAAACTAAGCGAGAAAATTGAACTGGATGATCACGACAATTTGGTTAAACATTTTTCTAAACTAGAAGTTGAGCATTTTAATTTACAACTCAAATATCAACATCTCAAAGAAAATGTCAAAACTTCAAATATCAAGACATCTTCAGATGCTCCAGAGTTTGATGCAGTTTTCAAATTAACAAACGTGATGAACAGATTCAAGCTCATTGCAACACGATCGAGAAAGTTGAAAGCCCAAATCTCTCAATTAAAGGGTCAAACGAACAATATGACAGGCTCCCAAATGCCTCCTCCTTTAGATTCTCAGAATTCTCAAACTTTTCATCTTCAAAACCTAGTAAATGCTTTACAAAAGGAAAACGAAAGTTTTCTAGAAGAAAATGAAAAGGTTAAACGACATTTTAAAGAGTTATATGATTCAATAAACGTCACCCGTGACCAAAACAACGAAAAATAACGTCTTTACAAAAGGAAATTGAGAATCTGAGAAGTCAGGGAAATGGGAAACCGCCACTTGTTTTCAATAAGAATGTTGTCTCAAAATCACCCTTAGATTGCAAATACACTGTGACAGTTAAATATATTCCTCCTCATCTTAGGAATAATGAACATGCTTTTCATGACTACTGTGCTCACCTTAAGGATAGTCTAGAATGTCTCCGTGAGATTGTCGAAGAGGATTTCATTAACAAACCTCTTGATAGTGAAATTAGGTTTGCTTGCCTCCGGCCAAACGATCTCAAGAGCTGCTTGAATGTGTAATTGCAACATGTCCAAAACCCTTAGGTGAAAAGGCAAAGCTGTGAAGCCTTGTTCTATGCCTAGTGCCAAACAAGAAATCCGTTCTATGCCTAAAGCCAAGCATGTGACCCTTGATATGCCTTGTTCCATATCTAAATTCAAGCAAGCAACCTGTGATGTGCCTCCTAGAATTTCAGATCCCAGCACTTCTAGACCAGGAATGCAGAAAGTAGTGAAGCCATGTAATGTTCCCATCGTTACTTCTACAGATGTTAAGATTGACACTAAAGTTAGCGGGTCAAAACCTAGAAGCTATGCAAAGAAGGATAGGATTAGGCAAACTAAAAGTGATCATGATAAGGAAGTGAAAGAACACCATAGGGACAAGAAGTTTGATTTGAACAAAAAGAATCGTGTTAGTTCTAGTATTAGCTCTAAGCTTACTAAAATTAATTCGAGGCCTTATGTTGTCTGCAAAACATGCAAAAAATATTTAATTTCTGGTAATCATGATAAATGTGATGTGTTATTACTGAGGTCTAAAATTCATAACCCAGTTAAGAAAGTTTGGAGAGCGAAACAGATTAAGCAATCCTGGAAACCTACAGGGAAGGTTTTTACCAATGTAGGATTTCAGTGGAAGCCAACAGGTCGAATATTCACGAATGGCAAACCTTGCCCCTTAACTAGATCCACTATGCCTAGAGTAGTGCCTGTTAAGGTTTGGAAGCCAACTGGTAGAATAATCCCATTAAGCACAAAATGTCCCTCGACTAAGTCTGATGCTTCTACTAGTTTAGCTCCTAGTGACAATGACATTGCACCTAGGGTTTCTGCTGATTCAAAGATTGTTTGTGCTAACCAAAAGGAACCCATCAAAGACGTGGGGATCCAATGTTTCCAATTCTCTATCTTCGTCTGTTGTCCAAAGCAGGTCGTACAAATCGTCCCTTGGTATTTGGATTCGGGCGGCTCTAAACATATGACTGGGCTCTTAACAATGACGTCTGTTCACATCAGTTCAGGCCTCGTACTTCATCATGATGGCGTCTGCAGATAACACTTCAGGCCCCGTTCCTCAAAGAAAAGAAAAGTGTACGCTTCAGTGCGCTTTATCTTCAGAAGAAGAGAAATCTTCATGTTTATGACCATTCTCATCGACATTCTTCATCAACAAGCTTCATGTTTCTCCCATGCTCATTCAGTCATCAAGTGGATCTACATTCATTAATGTATATTCTTATTCACTTGTTAAATCAAAAATGGCAACTTCAGATGCAATTTTTGAGGGGGAGAAGAGTGAATATACTACATGATGATGGATGTTTGAATAATGGTTATACGACTTTATTTTTGATGATGATGAGTGTTTATTCTTTTTAATTATGAGTGAATATACTAAGGATAACTGGGATTCATTGTTTTGATTTTTGATGACTCTCCTCCAACGCCTAATGCTTCACTTACTAAGGATAATTGGGAATCAATGTTTGGGATTCATTGGTTTTCAAAGATATGTTTGATGAGTACCTTCAACCTTCGACGAATGTTGATCATCCAGCTCATGCTCCGGTTTCTATTGACTCAAATGGTTCATCATCAAAGAAGTACAACTCAGACTACTCAAAAAGCCCTATCTCCGGTTATTCCTCAAGGCGTTGATAATGATTATCATAATATTGCAGTTGCACTCATGAATAATGATCCGCTCTTTGGTATTCCTTTGCCAAATCTTCACGGATTATTGTTCATGAATAATGATCCACTCTTTGGTATTCCTTTGCCAAATCTTCATGGATTATTGTTCCTCACATCGTGCATGCTATAAATCAACCACATGAACTTCAAGGAAAATGTCTACCTCATCCGCTCGAAGTTGTTGGTGTATCCTCCAGTCTCTACATGAATACTTTTAGGAAGAATACATTGATGTTGAGGCATCATTTGTTCCGGTTCATTCAGGGGGTGAATGTACATCGGTTGTATGTTTATTCACATGTTGGGCATTTGACACAAGCTGATTACTTGAGTTAATCAATTATCACTTATTTGAGATTGAAGTTAAAATTCACAAAGGCGAGCTTAAGATGCAAATGCATGGAATTCTTCTTCAATTTCAAGTTTGGTATATCAGGTTTTCTTTATCAGTGGTCACTTCAAATTGTCTACATATTGGTTGATAAAGATAGTCAAAGAGAGTTTCTATCGCGGTGGTCCTATGGCTCTGGACACTTTCGGGACCCGCACTTCAAGACAGTCCCATTAGTTCATCCCTTATACCAAATTCTTCTTCTGAAACTCCATATGTACCTCCATCTGAAGATGATTTAAAGAAATTGTTTGATCCCATGTTTGATGAACATTGTGAGCCAAGTGCTAATAAACTGACAATTCCTACTTGAGGTGCTCATATTCCTGTGAATGAAGTCAATCCTTCAATCTCAATATCATTAAGTCAAGAAGCCTCACTGCGATCACTCTGTCTCATCAACAAATCATCAAACTTCGGTACATCATGGAACTATGCGTATCAATAATGAAGTTAATCCCTTTGCTACTTCTGAAGATGCTCCATTTGAAAATGTATTTGCTCCTGAATCTTCATCAGAACCATCTTCTTCAGGAGACATCGACTCTGCTACTTTAGTCCCTCAACCCTTTGCCACATGAACACCTCAGTAAATGGACTCATGATCATCCATTGGACAACATCATTGGAAATCCCTCTCATCCTGTATCCACACGGAAACAACTTGCAACAGATGCCTTATGGTGCTTCTTCAACTCCGTACTCTCTAAGATCGAACCAAAAGATGTTAAAACCGCCATGGATGAAGACAACTGGTTCAATGCCATGCAAGAAGAAATTCATGAGTTTGATCGATTAGATATATGGGAATTAGTACCGCTCCAGTTGTGCTATGATCATTGCTCTAAAGTGGATCTTCAAAGTGAAACTTGATGAGCATGGTGATGTGTTAAAGAACAAGGCTCGATTAGTTGCTAAAGGATACCGTCAAGAGGAGGGTATAGACTTTGAAGAATCATTTGCTCCATTGGCTCAATCGAGGCAATCGAATATTCTTAGCTAATGTTGCAAGTAAGAACATGGTAGTCTATCAGATGGATGTAAAGACGGCATTTCTGAACGGAGATCTTAAGGAAGTTGTCTACGTCGTGAAGGCTTTGTGAATCAAGAGCATCCTACTCTCGTTTATCGTCTGAAGAAAGCTCTTTACGGTTTAAATCAAGCTCCAAAGGCATGGTATGATACGCTATCAAAGTTTCTTCTATCGACCGGCAAAGGAGATTGATCCAACATTGTTCACCGAAAGTCGGGCAAACATTTAATTCATGTTCAAATATATGTTGATGATATTATCTTTGCCTCGACTGACCCCAATGAATGTGATCGGTTTTCAAAAGAAATGGGTTCCAAATTTCAAATGTCAATGATGGGACAAATGTCATTTTCTTGGGATTACAAATTTCACAAAGTCCCGGAGGCATTTTCATAAATCAATCTAAATATGCTAATGAGATATTAAAGAAATTTGGATTTGATCAGTGACACCGTTGACACTCCCATGATTGAACGTACTAAACTAGATGAGGACCACTCAGGGATCATGGTAGACCAAACAAAATATCGTAGTATGATTGGATCCCTGATGTACCTCACAGCTAGTAGACCAGACATCTTGTTCGTTGTGTGCATGTGTGCTAGATATCAGGCTAAGCCTACTAAAAACACCTTGAAGCGGTTAAAGCGTGTCTTCGGTATCTCAAGGAACCATCAATATGGGACTATGGTACCCGAAGGACACCGGTATGTCACTAACGACCTATGCAGATCTGATCATGCGGGATGTCAAGATACGTTGAAGTACATCGGAGGTGCTCAGTTTTGGGTGATAAGCTTGTGAGTTGGTCTTCAAAGAAGCAAATGAGTACTTCTATTTCCTCTACAAAGGCTGAATACATAGCCATGTCATCTTGTTGTGCTCAAATCCTTTGGATGAGATCCCAATTATCTGACAATGGCTTTGAATTCAACAATAATCCCTCATCTGTGATAATAAAAGTGCTATTGCTCTCTCATGCAACAACGTTCAACACTCAAGAGCAAAGCACATTGACATCCGACATCATTTCATCAGGGAGCAAGTGGAAAAAGGTGTGGTGGAACTCTATTTTGTTAAGTCGAATACCGGTTAGCGAGACATCTTCACCAAAGCTCTTCCAAGAGAACGTTTTGAGTTTATTCTTCCTCGACTTGGCTTGAAAAGCCTTCAACCAGAAACACTCAAACGTCTTCGGGAGGAAGACGAGGAGTAAAGGTCTTTCCTTCATCTATATCTTTGTATATATTTATCCAAAAGCAAAATACAAAATTATAAAACCCTATAAAACCAAATAGAAAAATATAAAACTTTCAAAATTCATAAAATCTGAAAAAAATTGAAAAATCTTCAAAAAATATTGTCAATTTGTCATGTTTTTCTCGGTTCGATTATATCTACGGTCTTTGTGTTGTCATTCAAAGAATGACACGGGACTTTAGATGTTGTTCGAATTTAAAAAAAAAAAAAAAAATCAAAAAATCAAAAAATATTTTGGGAGAAAGAGAAACAATGGTTTATTGTCATTTTCAAGCAATAACCCGGTTTTAAAAGAAAGAACAGAGCCATGTTTTATCATGTTTTCAAATTCCATGCTCTGATTCTATAAACATTTATTTGTTGAAAACTAAATGCTTTGAAAAATAACTCGGTCTCTATTTTTGATAATCATCAGGACTTATTTGTCAAAATCTCTATCTCTCAATCAACAACCTATGTCATTGATTGAGGGGAGAATGATTTCAATTAAATTAAAAGTTATTTGGCATTCAATTGTTTTCAAAAGATAATCATGCATGTTTAACCAATGGAGTTTAAAATCTCAACATCAGATCCTTATCAGTTAAAACGCTTTCATAATCAAGTCACAATTCTCCTTAAAAGCTTTCAAAATCAATTTAAATCTATAGAGATCACAAATCTCAAATGTTTTGATAATTGTGATCGGGGGAGAAGTTGTGATTTAAATAGGATTTAAACTGATAATTCGATAAATGGTTTCTTAAGTGATTAGCATGTTTGCCTCCCCGTAAGTGACAAACGATTTCAAATTTTCCATGCACACGTTGAGGGGAGCATCTATCTTAAACCACAATGATTTGAAACGTGATCACTTATCTCAATGTGCAGGTTCCCTCTAGTATGTGCAAAACTCTTTTCAAATCTCGAGGCACATATTGAGGGGGAGCAAAATCATGAAAACCTCATCCTTCCCCAAAATGCTTTATCTACTTGATTCGATTAGGGAAGTGATGTTGATATTTTTTAAGAAAATGGTAATCAAAGAAGTTAATTCTTTCTCTTGCCTCCGTGTGGAAAACTATTTCAAATACTTGATTCACATGTTGAGGGGAGTTCTTCTTCTAAAAATATCAAAAACAATTCGGTACAAAATGCTTTGATAAAATATCATAAGTATCTGGATTGATTTTCAAATGGTTTTCAATTGGTTCCTATGGCAGATGAACAATACCAAAAAGACCGACCAACTTTACATTATGTATGGTGATATAAGGACGATAAGGTTAGGTATGTGTTCCCATGATCCGCCAGAACCGGAGGGATCTACCCAGGGACTATCCACTAGTTAGTGTAGAGTTCTTAGGTATGATGATAAAAGGAGAAAAATGAGATATGGGAAGAGTGCGGACTAAGACTGAGCTAGTACTGGAATAAACCCAACAAGGTTCTAGCTATGAAGTCTCGGTAAGCACTGAAGGGGTTGAAGAATTAAAAAGAATTGAATGAGAAAAGGGTGAAAACAAATAGCCCTCCATTTATTCAACCTTAGGGTAGAAACCGGGTTCAATTCATATGCTACTGATGGTAACATCGGTATTGAAGACAAGACGTCATGGACCCAGTGACGCACTGCACTTCAACTTTCCAAACCACTCAAGTTCCTCTTAAAAGGACTTGTTTCATTCTCACGGGGAACCGACATTATCTATCGACTTTCTCTTAGAGATTGTTGATATTGAAGGAGGAGACCCTCTCCCTAGTCTCCGATATAGGATCCAAATATGCACAAATTGAGTCTAGAGCCACGAGATCATCAATAAATCTCATTAGGACACTTTCAATGAAGACTCTCTGTTTCACACAATGTGGAAAGAGATATTATATCTTGAGTCCTACGCATTATCCTTGTGGTATTGCCAGAACATCTGAGTGATGTGTTTACATATTCACTATGAAGATGGAAAGCCTTCTGGAGCCAACATCTAACAAGCTCCTGGTAGGTGGCATGTGAGATCTATTATATAGATCAACCATGTGACAACTGAACAGAAACAATGGGGCGATTCAATCTTTTGAATCAATCCTGGTTCAGGTTATGGATTGACGGATACCTTTGAAAAACCGGTCTTTGTGCTTTAAAACTCTTTTCATTAGCACGTCGACCGTGTACTAATTTTTCAAATCAAAAGGTGTTTTATGATTGATAATTGATTTTCATTAAAACCTTCGTTATATTGCAAAAACAATTTCTATTGAGCAATACACGATTGTTTTTCAAATTTCTTTTCATCAATCAGTGGACGTAAATTCGCTGGTTCACTCACTCCGTGTTGTCTTCTTTGAGACGTTCCGGTTTGAGAACAGCTAGAGCTGCGAAACCCTATCAAGGAAATTCTTCGAATTATACCTAATCACAGGCGTACTTGTCTGATCAACGGGAACCGTGGGCCGTGTACCTCAATTCATCGAAAGTGATCAAAGACACTTTCGTGCGCTTTATTGCTAACTGTCTTATGCAGGTACACCCCTACGTTTGCAGCTGATCCGAATGAAGCGGTCAATCCATAGCCGCATGCTCACCTAACACATTCATCTCAAAAGAAATCATGATTAGTGCATCAATGACTCTGATATTATCACTCCATGCTTCGCTACGCTGCGCCAATATCATGAATCAACGAATGCTTCCGCTACTCTGATGAGAATATATCATGATCCAGAATGTGAGCATGTCGGTCCGAATGTCACAACATCACATAATACCAACACCACAATGGATGTATCAGAGATTTTCTACTAGCTGATGATCTCAAAAGCTGGCTCAACATTATTATCACATGGATCAGTAAAAGACCTCCACTTGGATTAACCAAACATGCAATGAGTGGAATCAATGACTACGAGCTGCGGAGCAAAGTACTACATCAAGAATGCAAGATCAATTGTTAATGTAATATCTGATTGTATTCAATGTCATTTTAGTATATGTTTGAGGTGACCTCCCTTAGGGGGAGATTGTTAGGAATTAGAAATTCCCGGTATTAAAGAGTCGGTCACCTCAAGTATATGTAATCGTTAGAAAGCTCGTAGTCATAGTAATATTTAGTTAAGTAGTATTTAGTTAAGTAACACCGTGGAGGACGGACGGGTCTTTACCCACTGTATGCCTGATCCACAGCCCGATGTGTGGCGATTTATGTAAGACTATAAATACTCTCTACCTCCCAAGGTAGAGAGTTGGAGCTCATAATAATATCTTTCACTTTCTCTCACTAAGTTCCCTAAACCTCTAACTTTCTCTCTCTAGAATTCCACTTATACGCCCACTTGTGTTAATGGTTTGATGTGTTTGTGAAATCCAATATTTAACAAAGGGGTTGAAGAATTAAAAAGAAATGTAATGAGAAAGGGTGAAAAGAAATAGCCCTTCATATTCAACCTTAGGGCGTAAAACCGGGTTTAATTCATCTGCTACTGGTTGTCACTAAGATGACACTGGTATTGAAGACAAAGACGTCATGGACCTAGTGACGCACTGCACCTAACCTTCTAGCCACTCAATTCCTCTTAAAAGGATTTGTTTCATTCTCACTGGGAACCCTACATAATCTATCGACTTTCTCTTAGAGATTGTTGATATTGAAGAAGGAGACCCTCTCCCTAGTCTCCACTCAGGAAAACCAAAATGCACTATTGAGTCTAGAGCCACGAGATTCATCAAAAGATCTCATAGGAACACTTGACATGACATCGCTTGTCGTTCATCATTAAGGATACAAGTGATATATTCTAGAGTCCTACGCAGATCTTAGCAATTTGCCAGAACATTTATGAGAAGTTTCACATCTGTGATCTTCAGTGATTGAATGGAAACTCCTGTTAGGGTCAACATCAAGCGACCGACAGCAGGTCACTTCGGTAACTCCCCGTAGATTACGCTTAGTGTGTCTCAAACGGTCTACAGTTGTGAGGTGATGCTTTGGTGTACCTCAGCGACTCATCTGAACTGTAGATGTACTTCAGTATATCGCGTTATCTCACTTGTGGGACTCCAGTTCAGGAACGGCCTTTGTGAGAATTAGAGAAGTGTTTTCACACTATGCTGTTAACACCCTCGAAATTCAAACTTGTAAGTGCCGGAATCCGCTTATTACTAACCTGTTTTATGTTTTCTTCTTATGGAAGCTCCGGAGCGGATGGATCGTGCAGACTCACCACATGCTCTTACCAAAAACACATGAAAGTTCTCATCATAATCAAAGGCTACTCAAAGTTAAAGATGATTCTTCGTCAATGTCAAAGAATCTACAAGGTTTAAAGACTCGAGAACTACATCATTGGTAACCAAAAGACAAATAGAAGTGTGAGCATGGTGGAGAAAGACGTGGAGACACCTAACCAACGAAGTTGACAACGGCAGAAAACCACATTATCTGATCACAAATCATGAAGGAACAAAGAATCAAGACTATTCTATATCTACACGCAAAGTTCAAGCTCGAGAAAAGTAAAGATCTTATCAAGTGGAGCATCATTTGAATGACCACCCCTTAGGGGGAGATTGTTAGCCTTAATAGTTTTATTAGAAGTGATGGTCATTCACGATTAGGAACTTTGTAACGTGTGTTAGATATCGTGATAGAATAAGTCAACGGGCTCGTGGATTGGACTAAGCTAAATGGCTAGGCGTTATGATTATGCTAGCCGTTTGAAGCTTAAGTATCCAAAGCCCAATCCATGTCCAACCCACGAAAAGCCCAAGCAAAGCCTTTTAGGGCATCAAGTCCCTTGGACTATAAATACCCCTCAAATGGTCATTTGAGGGGTGTGCTTGAAAGTGTGTGTGTGTGTGTTTTTCCTTTGCAATATACAACTTGTTGTTTATCTTATCTCCACATACACGGTTTTGTTTAAACATCAAGTCACCATCTTTCCTTTCTTCTTATTCTATACGCATAACTGTTTCGTGAGTTTGTTATACGTGTTCGAGTTGTGATAAGGTATAAGTGATAAAAGGGGCTTTACAGGTTTCGACCGTTGTAGATGCATCTTCTGTTGGTGGTGGAGGATGATTTTGAGCGGGTGCAGCGGAATGATGATGTGTCCAGAAGTCTGCTGGTTTAGTGCGGGTTCTAGAGCGAGTCTATCAGAAGCCATATGTGAAAGTTCGTCAAACTTCACATTCATCGTCTCCATGATCCTCTTAGTTCTCCTGTTATACACCCTGAATGCCCTCGAGTTATCTGAATATCCAATGAAGATTCCAATATCACCTTTTGCTTTCAGTTTTCCAAGATCTTCTCCGTCATTCGTAGGATAGCACAAAGCGCCAAATACGTGAAAGTAAGAGATATCCGGTTTTCTGTTATTTACAAGCTCATATGGGGTTTTATTGAATCTTGGATGGATAAGGGATCGGTTCTGAGTGAAACAAGCAGTGGCAACAGCATCAGCCCATAGAAATAACGGTGCACTAGAATAGATTAGCATTGTGCGACCAGCTTCCACAAGAGTTCTATTTCTTCTTTCAACTACCCCATTCTGCTGTGGAGTTCTGACAACTGATGTCTGATGTGTGATTCCAACATCTTCAAAATAAGCTCTTAACTCTTGATTAGTGAATTATGTGCCATTGTCTGTTCTTACAACCCTTACTGGAGTTTGAAGAAGTACTTGAATACGCTTCAGAAAGGTGATGATGATGCCTGGTGCTTCGTCTTTTGATCTCAAAAACTTAACCCATGTATATCTCGAATAATCATCGACGATAACAAGAATATACTTTTTCCCATTAATGCTTTCAACTCTCATTGGGCCACATAAGTCTATGTGCAACATATGCAATTTTGCTTCCGAACTAGGTACGGATTTGGGTTTATATGATGCTCTTTTGCTTTTTCCTTGTTCGCATGATGGACATAAGTGATCCTTGGTGTATTTGAATTTTGGAAGTCCATTGACGATGTTGTCTTTGGCAATTTTGTTGATGGTGTCAAAATTGAGATGGGATAACCTTCTATGCCACAACCAGGACTGTGTTCCAGATGCTCGTGTCATGAGACATATTGGTGATGAAGAGGCCATTTGATTGATGTCGATAGCATACAAGTTTGTATCACGATTCCCAGTTAAGAGATCAGTGCCATCCAAGTTTCTAACGAAGCAAGCATTTCTCCTAAATGCAACCTCTAAATCTGCATCACAGAACTGCCCAACTGAAAACAAATTGTGTCCCAATCCTTCGACATAGTAAACCCGAGTGATCAAATAATTTCCAAAAGGTAGATCTCCATAACCCATGATAGCTGCTACATGATCATTTCCAAAACGTACGGTTCCCATGAATTTCCAGACGAAGTTGATCAGCAGCTTCAGATTCCCGGTCATGTGCTTGGAGCAACCCGAGTCGACGATCCAAAGACATATTTCGATAATCTGCCAATAACAGAAGAAGAAGATTTTGGAAACCGTTTTGATTTTGGTTCCGTTGGGTTAGAGGTAAAATCCGGATCACACTCAAAGAAGTTTTCAACTGAGTATTCTGGTTGGTCACTCATTATACCATTCTGGAGTGTGAAAGTTCTACCTGCGGGTTTCCAAATGTCATCCCTAAAGTAAACATTATGCTCCCTATCAGTAGTGTAAAGCCTAAGTTTTGCAACTAGTCTTCCTACTTGTTTAGTGTAAGATCTTTTTGGAACGTTCTTCTTAACAGGCTTATCATTCACATTCTTAGAAACACAATCATCTTGAACATTAATTAAAGATTTCTTGCAAGTTAAACAAAGAGATTCAACACATTCATTAGACTTAGCAAGTTTCACAGGTTCAGTACATTCAGATGAAATGTCTTTCTTATTCAAAAACGGTAAATTCCTAGGGTGTTCTTCTACTTTCTTCTCTTTATTCAAGCTACTACTCTTAGAGGCATGCGAGACTCTATTGTTCCTTGTATTGCTCTTAGGCTTTAGTCTGCTGCTTCTAGAGGTGCTTCCTAGTCCTGTAGAAGGTAAGGCACACGCATTAGGATTCACTATGTTATCAAGAGAAGTGGTTTCAGCTTTCCTAGTCTCTTTAGAGTGCTTATCTAAACTTATGTCGTTTGTTCCATATGGTTTAGATGTGGAGGCAGACGCATTAGTGGTACTCATCTTAAAAAGGCCAGGTGCTAAAACTTTTGGTTTCTCGATAACCGCTTTTCCCTTATCAACATTTTGTTTAGGTAGGGCAGGTGGAGTGACTGGTTTTGATAAAACATTTTTCTCATTGACTTTTGGAGGAGGCATAGAAACAGACATTTTTGGTTTGGAAACCGGTTTGAGAACATTTGCTTTCTCCGCAGTCAATGGTTTTTTAATCACAGTTTCCACTGCCTTTCCTTTTGGACATTCCAGTTGAGCCCTCAAAAGATCATTTTTCGCTTTCATGTCATTGTAGGCACGCTCATGAATACCCCACATTAATTTATGACAAACCTTTTTCAACAAGTACTCCCCCTCAAACCACAAAAAAACGAGCTTATCACCCTCAAACCACAAAACTTTTCACGTTTTATATTATGGTTGAAGTCTTATATTAATTTATGATAATAAGTACTCGTTGAAAAAGGTTTAGGAGTGATATATCATAAGGTTGAAAAAGGTTGGTATACGACAATTTGTCATATTTGCATTCCTCAGTTTTTCGATCAAGTTGTTTAAAATATGACACATTTTCTTTTTCAAGTTTTTCAAGAGCTTTTTCATATTTTGAAACAATTTCGGAGGTCTCAGACTGGAGTCTTTCATGATCTTCAACAGAATATGTTTGCAAAATAATGGACATAATATCAGTAGTCAGAACATCTTCGAAGAGAGAGTCATTTAAAGTTTCCAAAACTTTGATTTGTTCAACACAATCGTTAGCTTGCTTTACCAGGGTTTTATGGTCCTTGACAAAGTCAGCTGTTTCTTTCAAAAATGCTTGTTCAAAATGAATTACCCTTGAACTGATGGCATTCAGCTGAGGGGCAATTTGAGTTTCAAAAAACTTTCTTTGTTCAATATCAAAACTAGAGAACCAGTTATTAGGTGTAATAGTGGTTTTAGTTTTAACAGTTTCTTGAAGATCCACAATTCTCGTTTTCACATTGTCTAAAATACTTCTCGCATCACTTGAGTTAAAAGGATTGTTTGAAGACATTTGTTCAATGTTCGAAAGAGATTTTGAGACAACGACTGGTTTTGAAACAGATTTTGAAGCAGGAGTTGACTCTTTGTTTGAAACATTTTGTGTGATGGAGAACTTTGACTTTTCTTTTTGATTGACAAAAGTAATTCCGTTAATTTTGTTCCATTTGTTATAATCAATAGGTTTGATTTTCAGATTCTTTTGTTTCATTTTTTATCAACTCTCCTCAGATAGTTCTAACGTTTCAAGAGAATCACGAACAATTATGGGTTCATGCAAAACATTTCCATTGTTTAACACATTCTGAGATTTCTAAGCTTTCTTGAGGAACGAGGAAGGGTCGTTACCAAGTGCCATTCTATTATTAGTATGAAAACGTGGATTTACTTGATTAGAAAGCATCTTGATTGTTTGAGCAGAATGACCCGTTGTAAGAAGCAAATTTTCCAAAGTTTTTATCTTTTCATTCTTATCAAGAATTTCATCAAGAAGATAATCTTCTCGTTTTGAAAAATCAGTAATCAACTACTTCTTTTCTTTTTCAAGATCAGAAAACAATGATTTTTGTTTTGAAAGTTGGTCATTTAGATCTGAAATTTCCTTGTTTAAAGATTTAATTTTCAAGTTCGAATTCACATCAAGTGTGTTATACTTGATTTGCAATTCTTTTCTTTAGAAACCATATTTCGATAACCAATTTCTAATTTCGATTCTTTGTTTTTCTGAAATTCAAAGGCTTTTGCGTTCTCCTTGTAACTCTCAAGCTCAGCGGTCAATTTGGCATTCGCGGCCTTAACATCGCGATTGACCTTTTAACTTTCTCAATTTCAATGCCACAGTTGTTGATTAATGATTCAAAATAAGCGCGAGTTTCCTCCTCGATCTCAGATTTTGTGCCACACAGCCTCCACTAGGATCCACATTTGGAGTTTCAGAGTTAGTATTGCTACAACTCGGATTGTCCATGTATGTATCATAAGTAGGTGCTGATGTCACAGAATGTTGTTCGTCATGAGTAAACACATCAAATATGACATTGTTATAGCATGGATCGATGATTGGTACCTCAGATACTGCGTTGGCGTCATAGACAGGAGGTGCGTCAGAATCAGTGTCGTACTTAGTCTCCTGAAGATTTGCCATGAAGATGCAGTTTGCATTGAGTTCTTCGAGGTCTTCCAAATCATCCATAATAGCCAGGAAGTCATGTTCCTCAGCACTCAATTGAAGTCCAGATTGTTCCTTTTGTACCAACAGAATAGCTTTCTGAAGATACGCAAGATCCTTCTTTTTCAGCTTAGTTGGACAATTCCTTGCCATGTGACCCAATCCTTGACAGTTATAACACTTAACCGATTACCCGATTCACATTTCCATAATTCCCAACTTCGGAGCTGCAACATTCCCATTCTGATTACCCACTGTTCTATTCCCAACATTCTGACCCATTTGATTACCCTGATTCGGAACCGCCTGATTCCCATGCGAAATCCAGTAGCATATCTCTGCTGATTCCCAATAACTCCAACCATTTGACCTTGATTGCCCATGTTCACACCCGGCTGTGCAATTTGCATGTTGCGAGTGTTTGATGAAATCCTTTGGTTGTTTTTAGTTGGTGTGGAATAGCGACCTCTGAATGCTTTACCCAAGAATACAAATGCTTGTGACAAAGCTTCTTCTGGTTCCATTTCAAGATCAGTGATTCCTTGTTCCTGGTAATGTTGTTGTTTAGGTGGATAGTTTTGTTGTTGAGGGATGTATTGCTGCAAGTTGTTGTTAGTGGAAGATGATGAAGCTTGTTGTTGTGTATTCACTGGAGTTTGAGTCTTTGCAATGAGTGCTAATGGATCATGATTCTTTGCTAATCTTTCTTGCCTGACTTCATTCACTTCATTTTGGTTTTGTTTCAGAAAATCGTTGAGTTGATCAAAGTTCACTTGATGTAAGTCCTTTGTTTGGTTGACAATAGTGACATATCGTCCCCATTCTTCTGGTAGATTGTTCAAGAACTTGATGTTGCTTACGATAGTTCTGGGTGTCAACTTGTTTCGATCACTCATTCATTAAAGTACAAAACCTTCCATAGTAGGATTCAATGGATTCTCCTCGAGTAGATGTAAACTTCTCCCATGCAGTTAGCAACTTGTTCTCTGTGTCTTGTTGACCGATTTATGTTCCATGACAAAGTCGTCTAACACGTTCCCACATGTCGAAAGCAGTTTCACAACTGTCTACAGCAGCAAAGATGTCTCTTGGTAAACCCATTTGTATAATATGAATTGCCATGTCATCTGCTTCGACTTGTTTCTGATCCTCTTCAGAGTATTCGTGTCTTTTGAAGACAAAAAATGGTGGGACGGGAGGTGTTGCATCAGGATTTCCAGGGTCTTGGACTTGTCGAGGTATGAAGGTTCCATCATGAATGGATTTGATCATCAATTTTCCATTAGGTTTTGTCTTGATGTAACGAAGCATTCGACTTGTCCATTGAAGATAACCACCTTTTTCCAACATAGGAGGACGGTTTTCGGCACCGGCTGCATGAATATCTTGTTGAGTTGCCATTGATGAAGGTATGATCTGATAAAGTTGATGTAAGATCGATTCAACGATAGAGGAGTTGAGGTTGATGAAGATTAAGCTCAGTTGAGGTTTTTCTGAAAGTCGTACTCGTAACCTTGGTTCTTCTTAGAAAAAATTTTTCTCCCAAAATTTGAAATTCACTATAAAAATCAATTCTAAGGTCGTATGAAAAATTTGAGTTATGACAATTTTGACGCCAAATGTGACCCGAAAAATTTGAATTTAGGCCCAAAAATTTGAATTTTTGACCAAAATTTTCACAGTTAAACCAAAATTTGAATTTCGCGAAAAAATTGAAGGTTTAGTCTCCTCAAAAAATTAATTAATTTTTTTTTTTAAACCTTTATGCGTAGAAAGAGCTTAGGCGTAGAAACAGAAGTTACGAGTAGACGAGGCTTAGGCGTAGAGATTGTGCTTATGCGTAGGATCCTATGCGTAATCAGCTTAGGCGTAGACAAAAAGTTACTCGTAAACCTTACGCGTAATTGTGAAGTTATGTGTAGAGTTACTCGTAAGCTTTTAGCTTATGCGTAAACTATGGTTAAGAACCAAAAATCCTTTACACTGTCACAGCGTAAGGGATATCCACAAGTCGAAGTGTTCCACACACTTATCCAAGTGAGGGAAGCACTGAGTAACCTTTGATGCTCGAAGATTCTTAGCCAAAAAGTTATGCGTAGGAACTTACGCGTAGAAAAAGGGTTTTGACTGTAACGCCCCGACCCGACAAGGGTAAAGGAATCACAAATAATGGTGTCATATCAAAGCAAACATAAATATCCAAAAGAAGTCTTAACATAAATGCGGAATAATTCAAGTCAACATGACTTCAATACATAGGTCCCAATGGAAAATAACTCCAATAGAAATAATCTGAAATAACAAAGTCTTAAATGGCATCAAAGGATCCAAGCTAAATATCTCTAAGGTAAGTCCACTCATGCACTCATCCCAAAGCAAAACCCAGCTCCAAATGCTTAGATACCTGCCGCGGAAGAAAAGAAATGCGGCTGAGCTTCAAAAGCTCAGTGAACAGATATAAAAGCAAAGCGAATACGAAACAATATCGAATACGGAATATAGTGAACGAAAGATAGCAAAATCATAATCATTTTCAAAGTATACATCAGAATTATCGAATAAAGTTTATAGTTAACTACCACGAGCCCAAAAACAAATATCAGATCATAATCATATTCACATAAGGCAACATTTGTAGGGGAGACCTACCAGAGTTATGAAGGACGTGCATGCACGCAGCATCAATCATCAGATAACAGATAACATATAATAGATAATAGATCTAGGATGCATCCATACGCCCCACAGACAGATATTGGTCATATAACATAACTTGAGCTCATAACAGATAACAGATAAGGGACGTGGCAGAACATCACTCTACTGCCTTAGAGTCATATCAGAGGTGCATCACTGACACGGACATGGAACCCCCATGACTAGTGAAATATTTGGCTCGGGTGTCAAACTATCTTAGGTCAAATCAGAATGTCAAAACTAACACAGATCATACTTTATCAGAAGATTAATCATATTTTCAAAATCAGAGTTTTCATATCATATAGTTCAAAATCAGATGTTTCACAATTCAGAAATCAGAGTTCAGATAAGCAACAGCTCAAACAAACAGAATGGGGTTCATAGCAAAGGCTTAGGAAACCCTAATATAAAAGCTAACGAAAGAAAACGTTATAAGGAACCTTTACTGAAAAGGTCGGAATATCTGTACCTTATTCCAAAGCGAATGATCAAAAAGCAAAAGACGGAAAGCAAAGGATTACTCCTTCTTCACAGAACCTATACACATTAACGGTCGTACATGTTATTTATGATTCCATAATTGTCGAATTGATCTTTTAATATTTGGTGTTTATACTTAGTGTATTCAGTGATCTTAATACTTTAGAGAATTATGATTAAATGAGACTTAAGTGTTTTATAACCGATATTATAGATTAAGGTTCATTATGTCATTTATTAAAGTTTAGGGTTAAATGTGAAAATAGTTTAAACGTCATAACTCACACATGAAATAATGAATTATTATACTTAGCTTCAAACCCTAATCGACTCTCATTTATGTTCTAGGGTTTTCTCATTCTTTTAATATCCCATTAATGTGTACTTACTTTATATGTTACGTCATCTAACGACTCATTACTCTTGTTTATTTACTCAACACATTCATGACTTAACCATACGTTACTTATACACATATTATACGTCAACTTTTATATCCATGCACGTTTATGATTTCATGTGACCCCAAAGTTACTTATTACTCGGATTAGTTACACATTTACACACACATGCACCATAGTTTAGACTAGATATGACCACGTACTACGTTTACATATCAACACACGCCTGATACACGGTTCACAAACCAATTAGGGTTTGGCATGCATGGTTCGGTTCACACCTCAATCTAGGGTTTAGGTTTTACATGACCTTTCTCGTTTAACACACTTTCCAAAAACCCTCACATGGTTCGGCTAACATGTAGGTTTCGGCTAACATGTTTTACGCAAACACTAGCTCATCTACGTATCTTACTTAATCACGTTTGCATGTTTTACCTTGTCTGATTCATGATATATGTGGTTCGGTTTTCTTAAGCTCGACATACTAATACCCGATTCATACAATACATATTACATTACATGTTCTCAGATTTATATTAGATCGGATTCATATTTATTTGTTTGGTTTCGGTTTGCATAAGGTTCGGCCAAAAGAAGAAAACACAAGCTCGATTCAAAAACGAAACAAGTTACAACACATATTAACGTAAGGTGTATCAAAGGAAGACGAATAGAACATGTTATACCTTAGCTTGCTCACGTTGGGACTAAACTCGCGACACCAAGGGTGTTGATAACTCTCGGCCGAATGGAACAAGAAAAAGAAAGAGGCAAAACTAGGGTTCCAATTTGAGTTAATGTGATTGTATTTATAGTGAAACAAATAGGTTAGGCTTATTGGGTATGTGGGCTTCGGCTTAGGTCCAACCGAACAAACAAACCCACGCCCACATGGCTCTCGGCTTGAGTCCAATCCATTAAACGATCGGCCCATCGGATCACAATTAGGCAAATGGCGAGGCCCAAACTTTTACGCGAGACATTTAAATCTTTCGTCGTACAAAATCGATCACGTACACATATTCGTTAAGTTTTAATTATTCGTAAGTTAGGTTTTAATTTCGTTGAATGAATATAAATGTATTTTAAGTATTTAATAAATTTCGATTTCAAGGGTATTTTAGTCTTTATTCATGTTTTAGATTTTCAGGTTTTACAACTCTTCCCCTCTAAAAGAAGAATTTTCGTCCTCGAAAATTGAAATGAAATGAAACGAAAACGAAATGAGAACATACCAAACTATTCAAAGAAATGAGGATAACTAGCTCGCATCGACTCCTCGGTTTCCCAAGTAGCCTCACGCCCCGGGTGATTTTTCCAAAGAATCTTAACGAACAGAATGACTTTATTTCTCATGACTCTTTCTTGTCTTTCTAAAATAGCTTCCGGTTCTTCCGATAAAGACATATCGGATTGAATTTGATCAAACGGATAAGAAGCAACGTGTAACGGATGATAGTTGTATCCCCTTAGGAGAGATACATGGAACACATCATGAACATGCGATAACTGAGGCGGAAGTGCTAACCGATACGAAACTTCTCCTATACGTTCCAAAATTTCAAACGGACCGATGAATCGAGGACTGAGCTTGCCCTTGATTCCAAAACGTTTCACACCTCTAAACGGCGAAACTTTCAGAAATACACGATCTCCAACCCGAAACTCTAAATCACGACGATGCTTGTCGCAGATAACTTTTCTCGACGAGACCTAGCCTCCTTCAACTTTTCTCTAGCAACAGCTACTTTCTCATTACTGATCTCAATCATTTCCGGACCTTCAATTAAGCGTTCACCTATTTCATCCCAACAAGTAGGTGATCTACATTTCCTTCCATAAAGAAGTTCAAACGGTGTGCTTAATGCTAGCATGCCAACTGTTGTTGTATGCAAACTCTACTAAACACAAATATTCATCCCAGCTGCCCGTCCATTCTAAAGCACAAGCTCTTAGCATGTCCTCTAAGGTCCGAATAGTCCTCTCGACTGACCATCTGTTTGAGGATGAAATGTCTGTATGAAATTAAGTCGAGTACCCCAAGCTTTTTGCAAACCTTTCCAGAAACCGGAAGTAAAACGCGGATCTCTGTCGGACACAATAGATGCCGGAGTACCATGAAGCCTAACGATCTCTTGTTGAAAAATTTCCGCCAATCTACCAATACCATAATCCTTTCTAATTGGTAAGAAATGAGTAGATTTGGTTAGTCGATCAACAACTACCCAAATCGCATCATGCTTCTTTCGAGTAAGAGGTAGTCCAATCACAAAATCCATAGATATCTTATCCCACTTCCATGTTGGAATATCCAATGGCTGTAACAGTCCACTAGCCCTTTGGTGCTCAATTTTAACCTGCTGACAAATCATACACTTCGATACAAACGTCGCCACATCTTGCTTCATACCATTCCACCAAAAGTAATGCTTCAAATCCCTATACATCTTGGTAGAACCAGGATGGATAGTGAAAGGAGAACTATGAGCTTCAGCCATAACTTTCGCTGGAAGTACCGGATCATTAGGAACACAAAGCCTATCTTCATACCATACAATTCCATCATTATCAACCTTAAACTCCGTCTGCTTACCTTCTTCAACATTTTGCGCCACGGCCCACAGCTCACCATCATCTTTTTGAGCTTCTTTAATTTGCAGTATAAGGTTCGACTCCATCTTCATACTAGCCCAGTATCCATCAAAACCTCGTATAGACAACTCAACATCCAAACGCTCTAAGTCACGAAGAATCCTAGGTTCAATCTCAGTACTTGCAAGAATGCCGATTTCAAGCTAAGGCGTCAAGAACTACATTAGCCTTACCTAGATGGTACTGAATGTTGGTGTCATAATCCTTAAGGAGTTCTAACCATCTTCTTTGTCTCATGTTAAGTTCTTTTTGAGTGAAAATATACTTGAGACTCTTATGGTCAGTGAAAATATCACACGTCTCTCCATACAAGTAATGTCTCCAGATCTTCAACGCGAACACCACTGCAGCTAACTCAAGGTCATGAGTTGGGTAATTCTCCTCATAATGTTTTAGCTACCTTGAAGCATAAGCTATCACCTTTCCATGTTGCATCAAAACACAGCCCAATCATTTCTTAGATGCATCATCAGAATTTGAAATCCTCCAGAACCCGATGGAAGAGTCAAAATAGGAGCGGACACCAATCTCCGTTTCAACTCTTCAAAACTCTCTTCTCGTTCATCCGTCCATACAAACTTTTCACCTTTTCTCATCAGTTGGGTTAAGGGCAAAGCTAAACGAGAGAATCCTTCAACAAAACGTCTCGTAGTAACCAGAAGTCCTAGAAAACTCCTAACCTCAGTCACTGTCGTAGGTCTTGGCCATTTAGTGATAGCCTCAACTTTAGACGGATCCATGGTGATACCATCGGCAGATACAATATGACCAAGGAAAGCGACTTGTTTTAACCAGAACTCACACTTCAAAATTTGGCGTACAACTTCTTCTTCCTCAGAATCTCCAAAACTATCCGGAGATGTTTTTCATGCTCTTCTTCGACTTGGAGTAAACCAAAATGTCGTCGATGAAAACGATAACAAACTTATCGAGGAACTCATGGAAAACACGATTAATTAGGTCCATAAACACAAGCAGCATTTGTCAAACCAAAAGGCATAACGAGGAATTCATAATGACCATATCCGGTACGAAACGCGGTCTTAGGAACATCTTGCTCCTCACACGTAGTGGTGATAACAGATCTCGATCAATCTTAGAAAGAACTTCGCTCCTTGCAGTTGATCAAACAAATCATCAATACGCAGCAGAGGATAACGATTTCGAATGGTAATACGGTTGAGTTCACGGTAATCGATACATAGGCGCATGCTCCCATCCTTCTTCTTCACAAACAAAACAGGTGCACCCTATGGAGAAACACTGGGTCGAATAAATCCATTATCTATCATCTCTTGCAGCTGTTCCTTCAATTCCTTCAGTTCTACAGGTTCCATACGATACGGAGCCTTCAAATCGGTTCAAGACGAAATTAACTCAATGCTAAACTCAACTTCTCTAGCGGGGAATACCGGAAGTTCATCGGAAAAACGTCGGTGAATTCACAAACAACAGAAAGGTTTTCAATGTTAGGACTCTCCAAAGATGTGTCCTTAACAGACGCCAGAAAACCTTGGCACCCATGAGCAATCATAGTCCGTGCCTTCATAGCGAAAATGAGCTTAACAGATTTGAGGGTTGAGAACTATAATAAACAAATTGGGATGTTTTACGTCTCCAAAGATCACAGTTCTAGCATAGCAGTCAATGGAAGCTCTATGATAAGCCAACCAATCCATGCCTAGAATGATATCAAAGTCGACCATATCGAGAGGATACAGATTTGCAGAGCGAATACGATCATCAAAACGAAGAGGGCACTTAACGTATTTATGATCAATGATCATGTGGTTTTTCATAGGCGTAGAAATCGATAAGTGATTTGTTAATGGTTTGGGCTTCATATTAAGTTTCTTAGCAAATGTGACAGATATAATGGAGTGTGTAGCACCGGTATCAAATAAAACGAAGACAGAATAATCATCAATGAAAAGAGTGCCCGTAATGGTACCTGAAGTGCGCTCCGCCTGATTCCGAGTAGTAGCATAAACACGTCCAGTAGTAGGTGGCGGCTTGATGTAGTTTCCCGGAATCACCGGGTTCTTCTTAGGGCAATCCTTGATCTTGTGAGTAGTGGAACCACAAGAGAAACATCCACCAGTGGTCTTGAAACACTGTCCCGGATGAGCCTTTCCACAAGTAGTACAGAGAGGTGGGGGAGGCAAAACCTCGCTTGTCCTTTGCTCACAGAAGATCCTGAAGCACGACCCTGATATGATCCTCGAGATGACTGATCCTTGTTCTAACGCTGGTTGTTGTTACCTTGATTCTGACGATCATTTCCATTCTTACCAGCAGCTCTGCTATCCTCGACCTCGTAGTGGCCTAGAGTCCACATTCCTTCCCGACCGACCCCACTGATCATAACTCCTATCCACTTGACCCTCGAATCATAACTCCTGCCCGAATTTCCCTTATAATCATTACTTTGAGTCCTACCTTGAATCCGATCACCATCACGGTTACGTTTGTTGGAACCCGACACCTCATGAAAGATCTCAATGTTACGAGCTGCGTCATTGCAGGCCGACACATCCTCATACTCGATATTAAGCAGTCGGTCCAACACCCACTTCTTCAGTCCCCACTTGAAGTGCTTAGCTTAACGCCTACCATCTCCAAAGAATCGTTCCCACAAAACTTACCAGCCTCATAAACCTACCCATGTACTCATTGGATTTCTCATGATCAAACGGTAGATTTCCGATAATCCCTCTCATACCTTTTTGCTCAGATCGGGAAGTAACGGTTATAGAAGATAGTCCGAAACTCAGCCCAAGTACAAGTAATAGCAAAAGCATCTCCTCCTCTCGCCTGTTTGAGTGCCTTCCACCAATTCAAAGCATCACCTTCCAACTTAAATGCAGCCAAACGTGTCTTAAACTCGTCTCCATAACCCAGTACTTCAAACAGCTTCTCAATATGAGTGATCCAGTCCTCGGCCTCATTGGGAGTAGCAAGCATGCTAAAAGAAAGAGGCTTGAGCTTACCGAACGCTCGAGCCAAGCAGCATGAATGCCGACGGGTTGATTTCCTCCACCACTACCCAAGCACCGTCGATTACGAATGTTGTTGATCACCGTGTCATCATCTCGGTGTGGTAAGACCAGTGGAAAAGAGTGTTGAGAGCATTAGCAATCGCAGCATCCAAGTTAGGAGCATCATCGTCTCCATCCACGTTACCGTTAGTACGAGTTCGAACCATCTTAACGATATTCAAACGATTAGCAAAATGAACAAAGGTGAGATACGAACTGGAAGTTCGCAGAAGGAAACCTAAAGTCTACCCAATCCTCACTGGTCAAAGCCTAAGCTCTAAGGTCTCAAAACCTAGGGTCCATATGTCACAGGTCCTGACTACAAGTCGTAAACCTGGGCTCTGATACCATAAATTGTAATGCCCCGACCCGACAAGGGTAAAGGAATCACAAATAATGGTGTCATATCAAAGCAAACATAAATATCCAAAAGAAGTCTTAACATAAATGCGGAATAATTCAAGTCAACATGACTTCAATACATAGGTCCCAATGGAAAATAACTCCAATAGAAATAATCTGAAATAACAAAGTCTTAAATGGCATCAAAGGATCCAAGCTAAATATCTCTAAGGTAAGTCCACTCATGCACTCATCCCAAAGCAAAACCCAGCTTACAATGCTTAGATACCATGAAGAAAGAAATGCGGCTGAGCTTCAAAAGCTCAGTGAACAGATATAAAAGCAAAGCGAATACGAAACAATATCGAATACGGAATATAGTGAACGAAAGATAGCAAATTCATAATCATTTTCAAATTATACATCAGAATTATCAAATAAAGTTTATAGTTAACTACCACGAGCCCAGAAACAAATATCAAATCATAATCATATTCACATAAGGCAACATTTTTAGGGGAGACCTACCAGAGTTATGAAGGACGTGCATGCACGCAGCATCAATCATCAGATAACATATAACATATAACAGATAATGATCTAGGATGCATCCATACGCCCCAACAGACAGATATTGGTCATATAATATAACTTGAGCTCATAAATGATAACAGATAAGGGATGTGGCGAACATCACTCTATCGCCTCTAGAGTCATATCAGAGGTGCATCACCGATACGGACATGGAACCCCCATGACTAGTGAAATATTTGGCTCGTGTCAAACTATCTTAGGTCAAATCAGAATGTCAAAACTGACACAGATCATACTTTATCTGAAGATTAATCATATTTTCAAAATCGAGTTTTCATATCATATAGTTCAAAATCGAGATGTTTCACAATTCGAAATCGAGTTCAGATAAGCAACAACTCAAACAAAACTGAATGGGGTTCATAGCAAAGGCTTAGGAAACCCTAATATAAAAGCTAACGAAAGAAAACGTTATAAGGAACCTTTACTGAAAAGGTCAGAATATCTGTACCTTATTCCAAAGCGAATGATCAAAAAGCAAAAGACGGAAAGCAAAGGATTACTCCTTCTTCACAGAACCTATACACATTAACGGTCGTACATGTTATTTATGATTCCATAATTGTCGAATTGATCTTTTAATATTTGGTGTTTATACTTAGTGTATTCAGTGATCTTAATACTTTAGAGAATTATGATTAAATGAGACTTAAGTGTTTTATAACCGATATTATAGATTAAGGTTCATTATGTCATTTATTAAAGTTTAGGGTTAAATGTGAAAATAGTTTAAACGTCATAACTCACACATGAAATAATGAATTATTATACTTAGCTTCAAACCCTAATCGACTCTCATTTATGTTCTAGGGTTTTCTCATTCTTTTAATATCTCATTAATGCGTACTTACTTTATATGTTACGTCATCTAATGACTCATTACTCTTGTTTATTTACTCAACACATTCATGACTTAACCATACGTTACTTATACACATATTATACGTCAACTTTTATATCCATGCACGTTTATGATTTCATGTGACCCCAAAGTTACTTATTACTCAGATTAGTCACACATTTACACACACATGCACCATAGTTTAGACTAGATATGACCACGTACTACATTTACATATCAACGCCACATACACGGTTCACAAACCAATTAGGGTTCGGCATGCATGGTTCGGTTCACACCTCAATCTAGGGTTTAGGTTTTACATGACCTTTCTCGTTTAACACACGTTCAAAAACCCTCACATGGTTCGGCTAACATGTAGGTTTCGGCTAACATGTTTTACGCAAACACTAGCTCATCTACGTATCTTACTTAATCACGTTTGCATGTTTTACCTTGTCCGATTCCTGATATATGTGGTTCGGTTTTCTTAAGCTCGACATACTAATACCCGATTCATACAATACATATTACATTACATGTTCTCAGATTTATATTAGATCCGATTCATATTTATTTGTTTGGTTTTGGTTTGCATAAGGTTCGGCCAAGAAGAAAACACAAGCTCGATTCAAAACAAAACAAGTTACAACACATATTAACGTAAGGTGTATCAAAGGAAGACGAATAGAACATGTTATACCTTAGCTTGCTCACGTTGGGACTAAACTCGCGACACCAAGGGTGTTGATAACTCTCGGCCGAATGGAACAAGAAAAAGAAATAGGCAAAACTAGGGTTCCAATTTGAGTTAATGTGATTGTATTTATAGTGAAACAAATAGGTTAGGCTTATTGGGTATGTGGGCTTCGGCTTAGGTCCAACCGAACAAACAAACCCACGCCCACATGGCTCTCGGCTTGAGTCCAATCCATCAAACGATCGGCCAATCGGATCACAATTAGGCAAATGGCGAGGCCCAAACTTTTATGCGAGACGTTTAAATCTTTCGTCGTACAAAATCGATCACGTACACATATTCGTTAAGTTTTAATTATTCGTAAGTTAGGTTTTAATTTCGTTGAATGAATATAAATGTATTTTACGTATTTAATAAATTTCGATTTCAAGGGTATTTTAGTCTTTATTAATGTTTTAGATTTTCAGGTTTTACATTGACTTTCTTACGCGTAGAACTAGGGTTTTGACCTACGCGTAAAAAATTTCCAGTGATTCAACCAATTTCACTTGCACAGATAGCCTTAAAAACACTCGAATAACCCAAAAATGTTGACCTTTTTCACCCAAAGTTCTTAGAAAAGTTATGAGTAGAAACGTACACCTTCAAAAACACGAGTTTAAAAACGATGTAAAACGTGTAAAGCTTCAAAATTTTTCCAAAAACTAGACTCCTTAACACTATAATAACCTCAAACCATAAGAATCTTGAAGATTAAAGTGCAAAAAGTAAAGTTTTAAGCGTAACCACTTTTGAAGACCGAGCTTACGCTATACCACAAACCACAAAAAAACTTCAACCAACCACTCCTAAACCATTGTTAGGCGATTGATACCAATTGTAGGGCCTTACTTTTATCAACCTTATCACTTTACCAAGCAAACCCAACACACGTAACCCAAGTTACGCGTATAAAACGTGAAACACAAACACAAACAAAGCTTAGCAATAAGATGAGAAAGATGGTGACTTGATGTTTATACAAACCGTGTATGTGGAGAGAAAGATAAACACAATATGTTGTATTACTTCAAAGGAAAACACACACATACTTTCAAGCACACCCCTCAAATGAGACTTTGAGGGGTTTATATAGTTCCTTACAACAATACCCTAATGGGCTTGGCAAGGGCCACGAATTGGACTTGGATTGGGCTTGGGATACATAAGCTTATCAATGGCTAGCATAGCTTATCTTTTAACCAATTAGCTTAGCCCAATCCACGAGCCCGATGACTATTCTATCACGACATCTAACACACGTTACAAAGTTCCTAATCGTGAATGACCATCACTTCTAATAAAACTATTATGGCTAACAGTAACATAGTCGAAAGTAGTTTGCGTTAGACAACAACGAAGTTTATTATTTCATAAGAGGGCAGTTGGACAGATAATTGGTGTTTCAAAGGGGTGAATGGGAGATTAGGGATCCGTTCCCATAAAAAGTGGCTTAAGTTGCAAGCTAACTCTTGGTATGTTTTTAGACCTATTATTTGCTCGTTTATTATTTATGTTTAGCGAGGGGTTCCCTTTGTAGATATTGAGGTGTGTTGTTCTTAGAACGGCTAGAGATGTAATCCGGTTCATCGATTAGGTACGAGTTTTGAGGTAGAGGTGACGTTGTTACCGCAATGGATGACGAGACAATTTCAATCTCAACGTATGAGAGAATAATGATAGGGTGGGGTTATGAAGACGTTGGTTGCAATGATCCAGTAATAAAGGTTTAATGATCCAGTAACGAAGACAATAAGTCGATGGGACGGGAAAACAGCAGACATGGTATTGTAGCAACCCGAAAATATAATCTAAACCTAGAGTAGTGTCTTGCGTTAATTAAAATTTAGTTAGTCGCGCGTAAACTGCTAAGCAAATCTAAATGGTAAATACAATCACTAACTCGCATCATGCAACATTTCGTTGGTTATGTATTATCTGCTTAGTAAATCTCATACATAACGTAGGTACGGAGGGCGCGAAGTGGTGATGTAAGGTAGTCCATTTCAACATGGATCACTGTGGTGTCCTACCGTGAAGTGGTAGTGTGCATCATCTGCCAGGCAAATCTCCATGCACGTTGCTAGTAAGATGTAGACGCGGAGGCGTAAGGTAGTAGTGTAAAATGGTCAGTTTAGAGGGTGTAGTAATGAGAAAGGTATTCCACTTAGGAGAAAAAGTATCGTAGTGAAAGAATGTTGTGACGTCGGTGTGTGATGTGTAGGAGTAAACCTTTATAACTCTTATGATGAACACACATAAAAATTTTACCATTTTTAGAAGTCAATCAGGAGGTCAAGTGGACATACTACTATTATAACTACTTTCAGTATTGCAACATTCACCTCT
The DNA here is from genome assembly GCA_910596185.1 of Chrysanthemum makinoi. NCBI lineage: Eukaryota > Viridiplantae > Streptophyta > Magnoliopsida > Asterales > Asteraceae > Chrysanthemum > Chrysanthemum makinoi. The sequence continues at coordinate 309,593,155 of OU343224.1, forward strand.
GAGTCGGACATAGGTGATCAGGCTATGTCCCACTGTCCCTGGTTGAATATAGGTGATCAAGCTATATTCACCCGAGGTTCAATGAATCTTGCAATGCTTAGCTTAGTTATACTAGTAACATGCCCTAATGTCTTTAAAGTTTGGTATGAAAGATGGAACAAATATTTCATTTATGTGGGGGAGAAGGCGTAGCGCAGTGGTACGTAAACATACATATAAGTAAAGCAATCATAGCTAATAGTGAGGTTAACTTGTCAGTAATAAAACACATATCTTATCAAAGATGACTTCAACGAGTCATAAGTGAGGCATGCAGCTTGGTAGGCAGGCATGTGTCGGTCATAGGGTTAAGTTTTTGTAAAAGTGGTTATAGTCTAGGATTTGAAAATTTCCTAGTTCTCTATAACCTTGGCTCTGATGCCAACTGTAACACCCCCAAAAATAGTTTGCAGCGGAAGAAAACGTTTCTGGGATGCTACTCAGTTGGATCATAACACAAGTGAAAAATAATAGCTTTTTCGTAAAAGATTTCATTTATTGAAGTAAAATAGAGTTTACAAAGTTTGAATTGTTGCGGAAAATGGTCCATTAATAAAATGTGGTCCCCATAAGTAAATCAGAGTCATCTATGACCATGTCATGCCAATGCCCAAGCACCTCCAGAGTTAGCTATCGCCTGATTAATACCTGAGATAAACATGCTTAAAAAGATCAACACAAAGGTTGAGTGATATTCATAGGTTTAGTAAATAGTTAAACAAAAGTTAAAGATGATAATTGCTTCGAAGACAATTACCATAGAAAAACAGAGATTATTATTATGCACTAAGCACATGACACCAATACTAACTGCATACACCTAATTACTGGTGTAAGTAATAAAATTGCCCCCCAGATGTAATAGCCAATTACATATAGATAATCAAATATGGTGCCGGTTATTTTTCGATAACCGAGTCGGGGTCGTCAATTCCCATAGTACAATCCACAATATTTGCGTTCACTCGCAAGTGATTAATGGTTCATGATGAAGGGGATTTTTGGCAGGCAACTTAGGCTATAATAATAATAATTATCATGCAAGCATGCATTTTAAGAAAAGACTTGTGTTCTAGTTTATAGCATGTATCTCCCCCAAAGAGTTTATAAAACAGTTAAAAGATTAAAAGTGGGGCTATGAACTCACCTTAGCAATACGGTAGGAAATGCACAACAATAGCAAGTACGATATGACAACGGCTTCAACACGAAACCTAGGTATGATATGGCAAGTCTTAGATAATATATTCCGTTTACGACCTTAAATGGTAATGTTTGAAAAATGATTTGCTATGAGACACTCTCAGATCGTTATAACTTGTGTGGAAATACTTATAGTTCAAAAATAAATGTTTTCAAATACTTTCTCACATGTTTGTGTTACGTAGCTTATGTGGACGTTTCATAAGTTAATTTGATTATCGACGTATATAAAGATGTAGTTATGAAAGTGTTTCTTAAGTATTGGCTCTTGGAATAGATGGAGGAACGATGTATACGAAACTTTCGTATAAGAGTCGGCTCAATTATTTGCTCCAGTACAACTGAAGTGGGAATAATTACAAGTCGTATTTTATTTATTGGATTTATTAGTCTTCGAGGTGTGAAGATTATATATACAATATATATTCATCATAGTTGTGGAAAAATAATATATTTGGAAAGTATAACATTTATAGTTTACGCGGATGTGATCGTCAAATAAAAATATGTATTAAACATATTTATCGAAACGAAAAGTTGTAAACGATATAAGTTTTATCAAACGTATAATAGTTTTAGGGTGACAAATGTCAAAGTGTCAAACTTATAGGGGTTAAAGTTGTAAAAATTAAGATAAGTTTTAAACTTATAAAAGTCTTTAAGGAAATGTCAACTTGGTTAAAGTTGAGGGGCTAAAAATATAAATTTTTATTACAAGTTATAAAACTTATTAAGTTGTAATATAAGTAGCAACTCTTTAAATTTGAGGGGTTGAAATTGTAAATATTAATATAAGTTACAAGACTTATTAAAGTTTTAGGAAAAGTGATAAGTGATTTGAAGTGGAGGGGTTGAATCTGCCAAGTCGCCAAAGTTGTAAAGAAAAATAAAAGGAGTAAACTGTTGTAGAGGAGGTTCGACCTCTAGACATTCCGTGTGAGATAAAGAGCACACAACCAACTGAGCTAAAGATCTTTCTTGTTACACTTTACATATTTATTATATTTAAGGGGATTGTTAGCTGTGTTAATATTGTGATTTCTTTCCAATGTAAACGGTCGTGAATGCATGCATATATATCTTTTGTGTTTCTTCTCCAAAATTGTTTTATAAGCCAAAGTTTTCAAGTAAGACATAAATATAGTTAAGCACTTGACGAGTCGCTTTGATGCCATAGTGAACCAAAAGGCCTAGTTTCGTTTCAATGTTTATTGACAAGACCCGATATGAGTTTTTAAACCAAAGAAGTTCAAGTCGAGCTAGTGAGGTTCTCATCTCTAGCTTATTTTCTAGTGAACCGAGTGCTTGTTACTAACAAGCTCTCGTATGGTATAATAGGTCACGGTTTGTGAGTTGGGCTTCCAAGCCCGGCGCGAGCTTGGATTTGTTTTTAACCACTAGGTCGTGTATAATGGTTACAAAAGAGTTCGATGAGTGAGTTAGAACCGGAATAAACATGAGTTGAGCCAATAAATCAAGGTAAGTAGGTTTCCAAAAGTGAGCCATACGTTAGTGAATTTCGTAAAATCGTTTGCACATTATTTACACATGTTCGAAATGATTTCCAAAAGCTTCCAAAGTTACTAAACTTGTTTTAAAATCCGAATAAACCAAGATGATTATTTTTACAATTGATCTTGTATATTTTACGTTAAAGAGGTACCACATAAGCTTAATAACACATGATGAAGATGTCAAGTTCATAAATGTCGAGTTTACGTAAAGTTTATGTCGTTGTTTATGGTTAACGATTTGCATGCTACACAAAATATAAATGTATGCACTGATTGGAATTTTAACGCAAGAAAAACAAAAGTGAAGGTGAGTAGGGTGGCTTACAACGCTTGTGTGAGAGTGAGTGTGAACGAACAAAGACTAAGAACAATGGAACCCGATTCTTTAGTCTCCAAAACCGAACCGCAACCTTTTAACTTATGACAACCTTTGAAACCTTGAAAGAATATAACTTTTGTGAAACTGTGACGCGCATGAAATGTGCATGTGAGCATGTGCGTTTGTTTTAAAATGAAAGGCTTGGTCAGTTTATAAGAAAGAAAGGTAAGTGAGGATGGAGTGATTGCTGTAAACGAGAACGTGGCGCCGGAGTTGGCCGGAAAATGGATGTGACGCCTGTGGTTATTAGTGAGAGGGGGAGGAGGTAGTGTATGTGAATAAGTTGAAAATTGATGTGTGTATTCCTCCTGTGGCATCGACAGAATTTAAATAGGGAAGGAGATGGAAGGCTTTGACCAAACTTTTCTTCCTGGGACCTTGCGAAGATCCGTTTTGAGCAAAGGTCACCTTTCTTTGATGGCATCCTAGGGGATCTTGTGGTCCTTGCGTGGGAAGAAGAGATGCAGCGGAGAAAAAGAGAAATAGAAAATGACTTATCAATTCTTTCCTTGCGAGGCGTTGGAGCAGAGAAAACAAGAAAAGAGGAAGGAGACTACTTTGGAGTGTGGTGGGCTGGGACCAGGCGTAGAAAAAGAAAAGGATGGGTAGGTGCAGTTTATTACTACTATTATTACTTTTATTATTATTTGAGTATGTTGTGTACCCCGTGTTTTGTCGAGTTTTCGCGTAAACGTACCTCCCCGGTACGCGTATAATATGAAAAATATATTTTTGGAAACGTTTTTGCGAACGTAATAATAAGGCGTCATTATTACTTGGAAAATAAATGATTAAAATTTGTGCCGTTATTAATTTGGTGCCGGTGTGTGGGCGGTCTCATTTATCGAGATAACCTCTCGTCGTCGTATTTAGATCATCAGCAAAAATTAGGAAATAACTATTTTGCATTATTCGTTTATCAATGTTACCCGTGATTGCATATTTCGATTAAAAAGTAAGAATTTAGGCGTGAAAATGTATAAGAGCGTTTTATTAAATCAGATAAACAATTACTTCATTCTTTACAGGTGAATAATGACTTGGAAATTTACGGGTGGTTACAGATCATGTTGGGTTGGACCAGGTTCGCTTATTCTTTTGTGGAGTTCGGCGAAATGGCTTTCTAGTTTAGCTTGTTGTTCTTGAATGAATCCTTCGAGATCCTTTAAAAGCATTACCCCTTCCATGGTAAATTGCTTGAGTTCTTTTTCAAAGGTATCATGGATGGTGTATTCGGAACCCTCCTTTCCCTCAGTTTTCCATTTTAGATTACCCCAAGGAGTGTATTCATCATGTTGGTAGAATACGAGGAGGGAAGGGTCATACTAAATGTCATGGCTAGAAAGGAAAGCATGTTATTGGCGCGTGTTATCATCACACTCATCGCACTCGTGTGATCCTCCACAAATGTCGCATATAAGGTATGAGTTAAACAACCTCTTGGGTTCTTGTGATTTTGTGAGGTACGCGATCTTTTCATGCGCCCTCTTCTTCCGATCATCAAAAGATGATGGGCTATTATTCGAGGTAGCAGAGATACTCATCACAGTCACCGGATCGTTCCAAGTGTTGTCTTGATCCTGGACATACTCCTCAATGCGGTCCCATCCTTCTTCCGCACTGAGATTGGAGATTTTCCAGCCAGTCGAGAACTCAATCCCTTTTTGATCATTGCGGGAGACATTGTCATAAAATATTTGAATGAGAAACCAAAGGTTGATACCATGGTGTGGGGCTTGTTGAACGAGATCCTTGTAACGATCCCAGGAGTCAACGATAGAATCTCCATCTGTTTGATGGAAGTGAAGGATTTTGCTCCTGGTGGATGCAGTTCTCCCAGGAGGAAAGAACTTTTTTGTAAATTTGGTAGTGAGTTGTTCCCAAGTGAATATGGACCTTGGAGGTAGCTTATCGAGCCACTCTTTAGCCTTCCCTTGAAGAGAAAAGGGGAAAAACCGAAGTCTAGATGTCTCCTTGGATGCTCCGTCAACATAGATAGTATCCACAGTTTTTAAAAATTGTTTGATGTGATGAATCGGGTTTTCGCTATGGGATCCATGAAATTGACATGCATTCTGGATAAGCCAAATGTCATTGGCATGCAACACCTCATTGACCTGTTCAGAAGGGTAGACAATGGCACTGGTAAATCCAGATGCGGAAGGAGAAGAGTACACCTTGAGGACTTTTGCCTTTGGTTTATTCATGGGTTCATTGACAGGAATAGCGGGGATCTCCTCGCTATGTTGGCTCAGATTGTCAATGTTGATGTTTTCAGGAGTCGTGGGGGAATGGGTGGACTCTTCGTCAGTTACGGCCTCATCAAAATCGATGGTGGTGTCTTGAGGTTCCGGTTCATGGAGAGCTCTTCTTCGCTTATTCAGCTCTCTTTCTGGTTCAACGAAGGGTTCAATAAGGGTTTTGGTAGAACTACGGGTCCTAAGTTGTCTAATGGAATTGGCGGGGGGAAATGGCTGGTTTGGTGGCGGGTTATTGAGTGGGGGTTGATTATCACCTTCCATGATGAAAAGTGATAGGATTACTAACAAAGGTCACGAAGAAGAGGGATAGACTACGAGGAAGCTAAAAAATGAGAAAAAAATTTACTTGATAGGAATCAAGCAAGGGAACCAAAACGAGGTGGAAATCTAACTAGCTATTCTATTCCCCAACAGCGGCGCCAAAACTTGATACGCGTACAACGCGCGTTCAGGGTCAAAGGAACTTCCTTTTCGTTGAGCAAGTTTTTCAATACCTTAGGCAGTGAACCTAATTGCTGTACTGTAGTATTAGGGTAAGCCTCGGGTATTGATATCGTTCTCTAGGGGAATAGGAATGCTAGTGAGAAATTATTATGCTAAGGTTGGGGTTGAGGAAGATTATTTTTTATCTTTTTATATTTTTTTAGAAAATTGAAATGTAGGAATCTCGGGGTATTGGATTTGGGGGGTGGTATTTCTACCGATTACTCTACTATTCTAATTATCTAAGCTAAGGGGTAGTCTATGTCTAATTGATGTGTGCTTGTATGATGATTAAAGATGTGCTCACCTAGATGCTATTACTCCCTAGTTATCTCCTATTGATGGTTAAATTGTCACGTCCTTATTCTTAACGCGTTGTGTCTTCTAAGGTCGTAGGGTATGCTTTTTTCCCTAACTCTCTGAGACTACCTTAAGGTTATTGCCTATGAAATCTATAGGATTCATAAACTAACTCTAAGGTTATCTTTGGATGTTTAGCCTATACTAACTCTAGGTGATTATAAGCTAATGTTCACAAAGATTACTCAAGCATTAAAAACACAACGAATGACCTATCGCAATCCTAGGTCAATTACAATTAAGATAAGAGATAACTAATCAATATTCAATACCTAGGTTTCATAGATCTAAGCAAACACATAAGTAAATTAGTCAGACATGGAAAACATGCAAGCATACACACATACAATTGAAGACATAATAGAATTAATAAAGTAAATTACTTATCTTGTCGTAAAATAGGGTATGAGAACCCTAAGATACTGCCCAAGACAGCCAAAATTTGGTTTTAGGTTTCACTTCACAAAACTACCTCCTTAAAAGTATGAAAATTCGAATTCTATATATAGAGTTACAACTTGCGACGGCGTCACTCTTTAAATGTGACGCAGTCGGATTGTCGCCATTAGGGTTTCGTCTTGACCACATCAACCTTTGTGGACGGCGTCACCTTATGGTTATGACGTCGTCTCAACCCCGATTTCCGCCGTTCGATCTTAATCTACGCCGTCGAGTTGTGACGCCCTACTCTTTAAAACCCGATCGTTGTTGGGTGTAAAATATCAATTTCGCATCGAGTCATCACAAATTTGGAGCACGCTTGCACGGCGTGCGCTTTTATCTCTGACGCCGTCACCTTCTATTCCAGCAGCTTGAGTATCTTGATCTTGACTTGGCCATTTTCTTCATATATTCACGCCTTTTCATCCGAATAAGTGTCATTCCAGCAATTTGCCTTCAAGAGACCTAAAAAGTGAAAAGGAATGAAATTAAGCAGTAACGGATATAAAAGTGGTCAATTAAGTGTAACTTTTAAATCCTTATCAACTTCATTCTCTTGCTCACCTTGGGAGAGTGCATATCCATGCCCTTCACACCCAAAAGTTCACTCGATCAACACCATCAACACGGGTTCCAAGCGATCCCTCATGAAATACCAAGGACCCGAACCAATGGTCTATCCAACTCGTGAGAAACCCATCAACCAAGAACCCAAACCTAATCCAGAAGAGGAGTACAAGGAACTCCACCAAGAAAAAACGGTTCTTGAAGTCTTGACTCATGCGCCTTATTATAATGCTTTAAAAGAAAAACATGAGCAAGAACTAAAACTAGGAGAACGTGGGTCCGCATTTGTGTAAAATAAGTTACCTAAGAAGTTAGATGATCCCGGGCTATTCATTCTTCCGTGTAAACTTGGGAATTCGAAATCTTTCGACACATTAGCCGATTTTGGATCAAGCATCAATCTTCTTCCGTTGTCCCTCCATAGAACCTTAACCTAGGTAAGATAGAGCCAACAGAAACCATCTTAGGACTAGCGGACGGTAGTATTGCATATCCGGTAGGGATAATTAAGGACATGGTAGTACACGTAGGTCAATTAACTATTTTGGCGGATTTCCATGTGCTAGACATGAATAAAGACACGACATGCCCATTGCTAGTAGGAAGAGGATTCGTAGCTACCACTAGTGCCATAATTGATTGTAATATGTCTAAGATAGTGGTAGGAGAAGGGAGTGCTAGGTCAATTTACGATGTCAAGAAGAATATCTACTAGAAAGAGGAAGAAATACCCTATGAGATCATGTTGGATAGGAAATCATCTAGATATGGACCTTGGGTTAATGGAGAATTTGTAGGTCCTCAACGACCTTTCTATCTAGAAGAGACCTTTGTAAGTAATTCAACTTTCCATGAGCAACAATTGGCTAGGGACATTGAAGTGAACCCGTTCGAGGATACCTTAGTGTTTAGGAAGATGACCGAGTTCCTAGGAGCCTTACCCGTTAATCGTATCGTGAATAAGTGGAAAGTTGAGAGTGAGAAGCCTAAGCATAATTGGAATTGGGATAGACCACCTAATGATGGAAATGGAGAATGGCACATTAGGATGACAATCTATGACTCCGACGGAGAAAAGTTTGAAAAGGCATACCGGACTAAGCGCACCAATAGAAAGTTAACTGATAAGTTTGATCCCTATGACATTCTTGAGGATAAAATTACTTACATAGGTAAGTAGGAGCATGACTTCGAGTCTAGCTACAAGACTCATAAATAAAGAAAAGCGCTTCGTGGGAGGTAACCAATGCTTAATTGTTTACTTGTTTATGTGTCATATATCTTTTTCATTTTTGTTTATTCTCATGTTTGAATTTGTGAAAATGCTTTATTTTGTCTTTAACCTCGTCTTAATTACATACAAAGGTATTTTACAATAAGATAAGTGTAGGGAAGATTACATACGTTTTTAAAAGAACGTGAACATGAGAATTATAATTAGTGAAATTGATGTATATGTGTGTTTTTTAGAGTCAAATGCTTGTATCGAGTCATAATAGATGTTTTGCAGGAATCTTAAAGATGTAATTTTTCCAGAATTTTTCCAGGAAAACGCAGAAGACCAGTTTCTGTCAAGACAACCTGACGGCGTCAGGATTAGAACCTGACGACGCCAGACGAGCAGAAACAACTAATAAAATTTTCTCGTTTTCTGTGCTATTAATAAATTTTTGGAAATTCTCAGGTCTTAATTTTCCAGAAAATCTGCAAACATCCATTCCAAAAGCATTATATCCTAGTGTAGTTGTGTCATATATAGTTTTGCCGTCGATTTTACGCGAAGGTTTCGTCTATTTTCTTAAAGTGTGCAGGTTATATTTTGCAAGAAGAAGAAACTCAACATTGGATGGAGCTTATCACGTATACATTCTTCTTGGGAAAGAATTTAACCACTATTTCACACGGATCCTACCGAGCTAATCAGGGGAGTACTAGTTTCTTTCTCTTTTACTTACCTTCCTTTATCATAACTTTGATAATTTCGGGGAACAATGGGGACAATGTTAAGTTTAAGTGTAGGGAGGGAGAATAAAATGGGAACTTAGAAACTATGCTCATCCTTGAATATTTGTCTTGTCCTAGTTCATTTGTGTAATAAGCTATGAGAAATATTCGTTAAGGCAATTTTAGCACCAAATTTAAATTTTTTTATGACATGTACAAGCAAAAACTTTATTCTTAATAAAGCGTCTCATGGATAGGAGTTATATGACTAGCACAAAAACCGTTTACCACTCAAATTCCACCCCAAAAATGTGAGGTTCGCCCCTAGATCTTTAGGAATAAAAGCATTCACCTTTAATGCTTAGAGAGTGTACCGATATTATAATAGATTCTAGAACTTATTTTGTGATGCATTCCGAGATCGCTAGTGAGACTTCACTTGTGTAGTTAGGAATAACTAAATGATAAGAGGCATTAGGATAACCCTTGTTTGAAACCCGTATTATAAAACTTCTTCCACATTGGTCGAGTAATTATCCCACACCCTTGCGATGTACTCATATTTAATACACGATACCCCTAGTTAACCCCTCAAAGCCTATCCTTTTCGCGGTTCTCGTGATGTTTCGGTTTTCCGAAATATCAATGAAGAGCATTGTTTACAATTCACCCCCAAATGTACACCCAAATCGCCTTAGCCTACCTTGTATGCACTCACCTTTAGTGCATTATTGTTATCATACTAAACCCATAGTTCAATTATCTAGTTACTTGCATGGTTACTAAGTCGAGTCATATCTTTTGTACACAGTTTTGGGATGATTGGGACTCATGGGTAAAGTAATATTTTATGGAGTGACGGGAAGGAACGTTAAATTTAAATTACCTTTATTTACGTAATTAAATACTCTAAGTGTTTTGATCTTTTCAAATCAAGTCAAATTAGTGTTAGAGTAATAAAAACTCAAGTGTAGGTATGCTCCTATAAATCCCTTATATTTTGATGTTATCTTAGAGGATGGTAGAGTAAAAGTGTATGCACAAAAAAAATGAAGAAAAAACATACGGGATACCATCCTACATCTATCTTTATGTTTATGTTTTTCAATTTATATATGTTTGTTTCAAGTAATCTAGAGTTTAGTGAGTCGAGTCTTGGCTTAGCAACGCCATTCTTTTCATGCTTGTAACATAAGATTTTTGACTTGCCACCACTAAATCGCCTATCCAACCAAACCCTTTGTTTCCCTACCGTAAGCCTAACATTACAACCCTTTAAAAGACCTCTCAGATAGTTGTTCCTAGGTGCTTACGCCAAAGCGGTGGAGGTTTGATCTAGTCTCAAGCCAATGGTAATCTATGTACTATGACCAGGTAATGAGTGTTTATCTTCCATTTCCATTTACTATATTTCATATAGTATATAATTTCCGTGCTTGTTATGACTATTGTGGTGCTTTTACTTGTTGTGAATTATGTTAAACCAATGCTTCATGCCCCCTAACTTATAAATTGATTGGCCAAAAGCACATTTGCTTGAGGACAAGCAAATACCAAGTGTAGGGATATTTGATAAGGATTTAAAACGTACACTTTTAAGGGGTCATTTAAGCCCTTAATCGACCACTTTTATATCCGTTACAGCTAAATTTCATTCCTTTTCACTTTTTAGGTCTCTGGGAAGAAAAATGCTGGAATGATGCATATTTGGACGAAAAGGAGTGAAAACATGAAGAAAATGGCAAAGTCAAGATCGAAGACACTCAAGCTGCTAAAACTAAAGCTGACGGCGTCCCAACTAAAGGGCGAAGCCATCCCTCTCTACTGATTTAATTAAAATACACCTGACGGCTCAGTAGACTTTTTTCTCAAATATACCTGACGGCGTCAGCCTTTGAAGAGGAAGGGCGTCACCAAGACTTTTCATCTCAGATGGCCCAGATTTAGAATCAGACGACATCCCTGCTGAAGTCCGACGGCATCACAACTACAACGTGATGCCACCCCATCGATAACTTGGCCAAGACGAAAACCCTAATGACGGCGATCTGACGGCGTCCCACCTATAAGGCGACGCCGTCGCAAGTGTAAATCTATATATAGAATTCGATTTTTCATTTTTTAAAGAGGTAGACTTGTGGAGTAAAAACCCTAAACGTTTGTAGTCCGACTTGGACAGTATCTTAGGGTCCCAAACCTTATTTTACACATCAAATAAGTGTTTTATTCCATTAGTTTCATTATGTCTTCCATTGAATGTGTGTATGCTTTCTTGTTTAACATGTTCGGCTAAATTTCTTGTGTGTTTGCTTAGATCTATAAAATCTAGTTGTTAATTATTGATTGGTTTTCTCTTATCTTAATTGTAAATGGCTTAGGAATGCACTAGGATATCGTTGTGTTTAAATGCTTGAGTAATCTTTGTGAACATTAGTTTATGAATCACTTAGAGAATTTCGTAGTCTAAACATCCAAAGATAACCTAGTTGTTTATCCTAGATTTTGTTTAACATGTCCAGCTAAATTTCTTGTGTGTTTGCTTAGATCTATGAAACCTAGTTGTTAATTATTGATTAGTTGTCTCTTATCTTAATTGTAAATGGCTTAGGAATGCACTAGGATATCGTTGTGTTTAAATGCTTGAGTAATCTTTGTGAACATTAGTTTATGAATCACTTAGAGAATTTCGTAGTCTAAACATCCAAAGATAACCTTTAGGTTAGTTTATGAAACATCTAGCGGATTTCGTAGGCAATAACCTTAAGGTATTGTCAAAGAGTTAGGGCATAAGCATTCCCTACAACCTTAGAAAACACAACGCGTAAAGAATATGGACGTGACAATTCAACCACCAATAAAATATAACTAGGGAGTAGTAGTATCTAGGTAAACACTTTTTTATCATCATACGAGCACACATCAAAAAGACATAGCTACCCGTAGTATTAGATAATTAGATAATAGAAGTAATTGGTTGAAGTACCCCAAATCTATTTCCCCGAGATTTTACCCTTAGCTTTCTAAAAAAACATATAAAAGATAAAAAAGAATCATCCTCAACCCCAACCTTAGCGTAGTACACTTCTTGCTAGCATTCCTATTCCCCTAGATAACGATATCAATACCCAAGGCTTACCCAATACTACACTACAACGATTAGGTTCACTGCCTAGGGTGTTGAAAACCTTGCTCCACGAAAAGGAAGTTCCTTTGACCCCGAACGCGCTTCGTACGCGCATCGCATTATGCCCAACTTTCTAAAAATCATACACATATAACTAATAAGTGTATTTTTAACTACAAACTCTTTTAACAAGACCATTACTTAAAAATAATTATTGACATACTTCTATTTATATTAGTAACTAATATTTTAAGTATAAATAAATGCACTTAGTTACATATATACTATAACATCAATGTCCTATATTCCGAAGGCATCTAATATTTATTGTAATGATTTTTACGTACGTCGTTTTCTAGTTATTGTCAAACCGAAGACTTATTCGCCCTAAATACTTTTGTACTTATACACTTCCAAGAGCCAATACTTGCAAATATTTAGAAAACTATTTTTAAACGCTGCCACACAAGCAACAATAAAAAAATTTATTAAACCTTGTCTGTCATAATCATGAATAAAGACTAAACCTATGTGCTAATCTAGGTTGCGTGTCGGTGCCACACACTAATACTTGACCTATTAAGAATGCGTTATTGAGGTGAGTTTCACAGTCCTCTTTTTTTCGTTTTACTTATTTGGGCTGAAATGCATGGACTTAAATCTTAAACTATATTTTTGTTCTAAATTAGGAATTTATTTGGACTACTTGATATATCCTGAACCGTTTGACTTATTATGACCTTATATCTTGTTCTTGATCCCTTAGTATGCTTATATCTATAATGTGCCTTACGTGCTAAGTCTTAAAGTCTCTATTGTTCGGAGCAGCCTTGAATTGATAATATATAATAGTTATGTACTGTGCAAGTCTCCCTCTGAGCAATATTAAGTCTCTGATAGAGCAATACTAAGTCTCCTTGTCGGCAGGAGCAACACAAAGTCTCCCTTGTTCAGAGCAGGCGTGATCCATTATATATTAGGCATTATTTATCGTGGACTATTATGACCATATGTGTATTAATTACCGGGCATACTACTTGTAATATGGAATGTACGTGAACTTATATGTTACAAGTCTTGTATGGGCGGGACTTGTAACATGGTGAGTTGACAGGACATTTCCCAGGCAGACTTTCTAAATGTTGTTTTCATAAGACCTGTGTACTCACCAACTATTTTCATTGTTGACCCATTTTCTCTTGCATTTTAGGTGATCGTTGATTAGCATATTTTATGAAGAATTTAAATAAAGGAGTCGTCACAAGTCAACTGGGTCATTATGTATTAAAGTGTCATCTTTCAAATGTCAAAATTTATGTTTCAATTGCCAAGGTCGGCTAGAACCTTGTTGTAATGTTACAATATTTCTTTAAATTTAAATTATAGTATTGTACTATATCTCTTTGCGATGTACATTGATTTAGTTGCACCTAACGTTTCCGCCTTTGGCGGGGTGTGACAGATTGGTATCAGAGCCAGGTTATAGTGAATGCCGGTTTTTCTAAAATAAAAATCGCAACTATAACCAAAGTAAGTTTTACTTAAAACACTAAACATCAAACGAGTCTACTAACACCAGAATTGCATCGTTACTCCTAAATTATGCATAGCCTGTACACCTATGCATAATTTAGGAAGAATCATACAATGATGAGATTAATTGTCTCGAATCGTGTTTGGTCGGGTCTTAAGATTCTGATCACCTGGAACTGCATTAGTCGCGTGAGTATGCATAACATGTTCATATGTTTACTAGACTTTATATATATTTTATATGCCCTCTCTCTACTATATGTTTTGACCCGATAGGCTAGGCACGTCTTTGTTCCCATCACATTACACTTGCTACCTATCGTCGTCCCGCGCATAATCCGACATTGTCCCTGATTGTACAATAATTCGTACGACCAAGCCTTCGATGGTGATCGAAGGGTATGAGGGGTGATATGCTTGCGCCAAACTTGTAACCAATCTGCAATAAGAAATAGTAGACACTTCGTTAAGTGATTGCGCAGGGGTTGGGCCCTGCGAACCACCTTCGGCATGAGAGTAAGTATGTGATATGTGTTGTAAATAATATGGAGTATGTGAAATGCTATGTTGAGTGAACATACCATTGAAATGACTCATCCAACCTATTTATAGATGAGAAAATAAGCTTGGAGAGTGTTAGCACACATTTTGGAGATCATAGGGGCGTCCCATGATTTGTGATAACCGCTAGGGCTTCATCCCCACTCTCTCTGTCTTGGCGGGGAAGCTAAGGAGATAGTGGGAACGTGGGGGAAGACCAAGTCAGTGTTCTCCTTTGTCTTGGTGCCTTCAAGAGAAGACTCCAAAGGGCATAGGACTTCGGCTGGCGAGTTCTCAACTGGTAACCATATCAATGATGAATGATTTTACGCCACCAAGGACTTATGAAGAATGACTTTGGTCTTCGTAATGCAAATTCGACTGAGGTCGAAGGGGTGTCCTTCGACCTGATTGGAGGGTACGTCATCAAGCCCCCTAGTCGAAAGTGATATGTACGAACAAGGAATATTGCTTACGACTCAAAAATAACTACGAAACCTCCCCTTTGTCACAAAAACGAATGAAGATGAAAAGTCTAGCAACTATTGACCCGTAATTAATGCGTGGACTTATCCTAACCACCCTTTCCTCGGTAAAAGTAAAACGTCTCTTCAAAATTTAAAAAGGATTTGAAATCCGAAGGTTAGGGGATAACTTAGGATATGTATAGGGCCGAGATTTAACATATGGGAGGGTATTTAAAGTTAAAAACAGTAAAACCCTAACACCATTTTATCTCACACCCAATTTTTCACCTACTAAATCCTCTTCCGATCAGGCTTTTGAAAAAACAGGTAAAGTATTCCTTCGTATCTGTTATGTTTTCAAATACTTTATTGTCGATTTAGAAGGATCAATGTCTACAAATAAGAAATTTGTAATCAAACAACAAGGTTGCACCTTGACTAGGGAGGAGCTCAAAGCGTTCCTCATCGATTATCCAATTCCCAAAGAGCATAAAATCATGTTACCTGGTAAAAATCAAGGTATTTTTTATGCCCCTGAAAACTATGTAGGCTTATACACCCATGCACTCACCACTTCCAACCTTAGGATACCCTTGCACCCTTTGATTTTAGAACTCCTCCAGTACTACGAAGTACACATATCTAGGTTTAACCCTTTTGGCCTAGCCAAGCTTACGACATACATTGTGATGTGTAAAGCTTATGGGTTTGAACCATCATTAACTGTGCTTAGAGTGTTTCTGAACTTGTACCCTGGAGGATATTGGTTGACGTTGGAAAAGAGGGGTGAGAGGGATGTGCCCATTCTCATAGATAGGCTGTTTACAAACATCAGGAACTAGAAAGGAAAGTTCTTTTACATACAGAGTACCATTATTCCTCCATCTTTCCCTGCATTGTTAAACCCAGAATTTCAATATGATGAAAAAAGGTTCAACGATCCCTTGCCCTATACTGTGAGGAGGAATCCTTTGTATCAGCGTTTGGCTCGTCATCCACCTGATTGCCAAACATTTCCTGAGCCAATTCTTTTCATGGCTGGTCTTGCTGAAAGCTGGGAGGGATCTCCTTTGGTTCCTGAGATTATTTGTGATGGAGAAAGTATGTATTTTTTTTATTCAAATAAGAGATAAAAACTTATCTTCCTAATATTCATCTTATTTGTTCCTTGGCGCAGAAATGCCATTCAGAAACTTTGTGGTTGCTGGTGGTGCAAAGGAGGTCAGCTTCATTCTGAAGGATCCCCAGGAGACGAGCTATGGTGTGGGCTCTCCTTCAGTGTTGGTGAATAACAATGATGTGGATGCTCAGCCCATCGAACCTATTTCCTCTGCTCCTCCTTCAAAGGAACCCATAGATGTTGAAGACCAGCTTGTGGAGAATGTTGCAGACTCTGATGAACCAGTCTCAGAAGGATAGTTGGCCATCGTAGGACCCTCCGGCATTGGTGACAGAGTCCGAAGCAATAAAGGTACCAGTGCAAAAGCTGCTATATCCGCATCGAAGAGGAAGCTTATCCTGCGTACTCCTCCCTCTCGAACTACCTGGCAAAAGAGTGCCCAGGGTAAGGCTGTGGTGTTTCCAGCCATCGAAGGGCCCAGCGGAGATGATATCCATGGTAAGGTTTCTTTCCTGTTACAAAGAATGAGATACAAGTAATAATATATAAACAAGTTTACATATCTTGCAGGACTTCCTGATACGAAGGAGCTTTCTTCTCCCTTAGCTTGTCATCTGGTTGTGGAGCATGTGACCCCACCCAGCTGGAAGGGGGTGATGGACAACATGTCCATGGAAAGGCTCTGCGATCTTCATGACAAAAGTTATGTCAGACAATGCATGCTGGACAACCAGCTCAATACCAGGACGAGGGAGTTGCTCCGTGTTGTCACCAAGGCTCGAGAAGAAATGGATGTCATGCTTGCCAGGGAGAAGGCTAGGGATAAGAAGTATGCAGACCTGGAGAGAAAATGTGAAGAAGCAATGGAGGACTTTGACAAGAACCCTTTGGTGCAAGATCTCAGAGCTGATGTGGAAAAGCTCAAGGGTCAACTGGCAGCAAGCTAAATCTTGAAGGCTCGAAGGTCATAGGCTACAAAGAGCAAATATATGTTCTGTCATCCAAGTGTGGAGGCCTGGAAGAAGAGAGAGCTAAGCTGGTGAACAAGGAGATCAAGCTCAGGGAGAAGGTAGATGGGTTAAACCTTCGGTTGAAGATGCTTAAGAAGGATAGGATGGACTTGGTAACCAAAGTCATCCCCTACGTCGCCATGGAACTTTACCATAGTGACGATGTGGGGATTGTGATTGGGAACCTGGTGAATGCAGCCATATTTCATGGCAAGTGTACCACTTTGGAGGAGATAGCTGCGACAGAGGAACCAATGAAGCTGGAAAATGTTCCATACTACATGGAAACTCATGAGAAAGAGTATGATGATGCAGGCAATGCCTTGATCGCTTTAGAGTTCCCTTTCCTTGCTGAAGTGTCGAAGGACCCAGCGGCCTCTATTGAGGACCTGCTGGCCAAGAAGGCAAGGAAATTCCAGCCTCCATCACCTTCGAAGAAGACTCCATCTCCAAAGGTTCCATCCCGGTTCTGCTGATCCGACCCATTCCAAAGTTTGATGAAGGCTACCATGTGGTAGTAATTTGATCCCCAGGGTGGTATGTACCCTATTTAAAAACAATTTGTCTGTGTCCCTTTCCAGGCTATATGCCTGATGAAACAATTAACATTTGATGTGTGTGGTATAGGCTTCGGCCTAAGACAATGTTTTGTTTGTTTGGATCGTTAAGGCTATGGCTTGTTGAGACTAGTTAAACTAGTCATTAATATCTACATCGAAGCCACTAGGGCATGTATTTTGCCATGTGTGATTCTTCTCTTTACATTTTACTTGTGCGTAAAAAAAATTTACAACCTAAGGTGTATGGTAGACGCATAGCCTCATTGTGTGTAATTACTTCACCAAGAATATAGCAATCGTATAATTTGACTGCTGATAGAGGGTTGCGACCCCCTCCATCTTAATCCTTTGGGCAGCTAAAGGCTTAAAATACCTTAAGGCCATATAGGAAAGTTAATGTGAAGTTGAGGTGGATGTTATGCATATGAGCAAGACGTATTGTTAGTCTTTGTATATCCCTTCGACATTGAAACTTATATAAGCGACTTGATGGATAAATCTTTGTTGTATTGAACGAAACAAGAGATTTGGGGGAAATGCATTATATCATTAAGTGGGTAGGGAGGATTACATCATTTTAAGAAATGAATACTAGACACCTACCATTAATGCTTCTTTCCCCAAGTGAGAAGAATGCAAATACATTGATTTAAAGCAAAGTAAAAAATGTTCGTGGACATTGTAAGTTTCATACGTAGAACTTACAAAGGGTAGTGCCATTCCAAGTTCTATCAATAGCGTCTCCATCCAAGGTTTCCAGCTTGTAGGCTCCGTTGCCATATGCTTCCTTAACAACGTAGGGTCCTTCCCATGTAGGCCCTAGTTTACCCTGGTATTCAGCTTTACTTGCGCTGTCGAGTCGGAGGACGTATTCCCCTGGCTTGAAGGTCGAAGGCTGAACCCTGCTGTTGTAGTACCTTTCAATCTTTTGTTTATGGATAGCCTCTCTGATTTAGGCTATTTCCCTTCGTTCTTCGAGTAGGTCTAGGTTGCTACGGAGTCTTTCTTTGTTGTCTGTTGCTTCGAAGTTCATGACCCTTTCTGTTTCAACACTTACTTCCGAAGGGATGATAGCTTCCGTGCCATATGTCAAGCTAAAAGGCGTCTCCCCATGACTTGACTTTGTGTGCATTTTGTGAGCCCTGAGTACTTGAGGTAGTTCATCTACCCAACCGTGGTGACTGTATCCCAGCCTTCGTTCAACGCCTTGGATGATATCCCTGTTAGTAACCTCCACTTGCCCGTTACCCTGAGGATGGTAAACGGATGTGAAAGATTGTTTTATATTTAGTCCCCTGCAAAACACTGGAAATACCCCTTCGGCAAATTGTTTCCCTTTATCTGAGATGATGATGTGGGGCACTCCGAACCGGAAAATAATGTGTTCCCACACAAACTTTTTCATGTGCCTTCCAGTGATGGATGCCAAAGGCTTAGCTTCCACCCATTTCGTGAAGTAATCGATGGCTACGACCAATAACTTTACTCCTCCTGGAGCAATCGGTAGAGGGCCTATGATGTCTATTCCCCATTGGCTGAAAGGCCATGCGGATGTCACAGATGTCATATCTTGTTTCGGTAGCCTTGGCACCCTTGAGTGAACTTGACAGGCTTCACACTTTTGGATGATTTCTACTGAGTCCCTGTGCATCGAAGGCCAATAATATCCGATCCTCATGATTTTCGAAACAACGGAACAAGGTCCTGCGTGAAGCCCGCAAGAGCCTTCGTGCACTACTTGAATGATGTTGGTGGCTTGCCTAGGTCCCACACAACGAAGCCATAGAGACAAAATTCGGTATAGGTAATTCCCCATGATTCTATACTGTGGTGCTTTGATGCGGACCTTTTGAGCTAATTTATGATCCTCCGGCAGTATACCACTTATTAGATATTCTCTAATTGGAGTCATCCAATTTGAGTCTTCCTCCAGTATCACGTCAGACACCTCCTTTCAGACGATGGACCTGTCTGCCAACACTTTGACCAGAACCTCCTTAGTTAAATGAGCAAATTCCATTGATGCCAGTTTGCTGAGTGCATCCGCTTTCTTGTTTTGGTTTCTTCGAACATGCTCTATGTTGTAGGATGTAAACCCTTCGAGCATCTCCTTGGCCTTATCCAATTATTGCTTGATCACAGGTTGTCTCGCTTCGTAGGAGTCTTTTATCTGATTAGCCACCAGTTGTGAGTCAACAAAAATAGCCAATTCTTCTACCTCCATGTCCTTAGCCAGTCGGAGGCCTGCTAGCAAGGTTTCGTATTCCGCTTCATTATTAGTAGCATCGAATTCAAAACGGAGTGCATAAGTATACTCCTTCCCTTCAGGATCAACAAGCATTAGACGTGCGCCAGAACCGTCAGAGCTGGAGGCTCCATCGGTATAAAGTTTCCACCCTTTGACCATTTTAACAGGCTTCTTGTCAGCAACCTTTGTGTCCTGCTTCGGTTCGGAAGGTGTTTCGGCTAAGAAGTCTGCCAATATTTGCCCTTTGAACGAGTTTCTACCTTTGTATTCAATTTCATGTTCTCCTAGCTCGATGGCCCACTTAGCTATCCTTCCCGATTTCTCCGGCTTCAAAAGTATCTGTTTAATAGGCTTGTCAGTGAGTACGGTTATGGGATGAGCTTGGAAGTACCTTCGAAGGCGCCTCGCAGCATGGACCAAAGCCAAGATTAGCTTCTCCAATGCTGGATAATTTAGCTTAGCTCCCTGTAGAACCCTGCTAACGAAGTAGATATGGATTTGCTTCCTCTCCCTTTCTGCCAATAACACAACACTGATGCTTTCTAAGGAGGCTACGATGTACATAAACAACAACTCGCCTTTAATTGGGGCGTTAAGTGTAGGTAGAATAGCCATGAACTCCTTGAGCTTTTGAAAGGCAGCTTCTACATCTGCGCTCCACTGGAACGTCTTCTTATTCGTGCATCCTTTGAGTGTCTTGAAAAACGGCAAAGATCTATCTGCACCCTTCGATAAGAATCTGCTGAGGGCTGCCAGCTTTTCGTTCAGACTTTGCACTTCCTTTAGGGACTTAGGAGGCTGCAAGTCCGTGATGGCCTTAACCTTCGAAGGATTGGCCTTAATACCTTGTTTGGTGATCAGATGTCCCAAAAATTGTCCTTCTTCCACGCCAAAGGAACATTTCTTGGGATTTAACTTCATGTTGATGGCGCGAAGCTGGTCGAAGGTTTCCTTGATGTCGGAGAGCATATCCTCCTCCGTTCTACTCTTGATAACCATATCGTTTACATACGCTTCGAGATTCCTACCTATCTGTTTGTGGAAGGCTTTGTCCACTAAACGTTGGTAGGTAGCACCTGCATTTTTCAAACCAAAAGGCATCTTTTTGTAACAATAAACGCCCTTTCTTGTAAAAAAAGGTTGTCTTTTCTTCGTCCTCTTTCGCCATTTGTATATGATGGTAACCCTTATAAGCGTCCAGAAAACATTTCAGCCGAAACCCTGACTAGGATTCAACTTTCCAATCGATATCTGGCAGAGGATAGCAGTCCTTCGGACAGGCTTTGTTAATATCTGTGAAGTCTACACACATCCGCCACCCTCCGTCATGTTTCTTGACCATCACCGGATTGGCTACCCTGGTTTGATACTTCACCTCCCTGAGTATGCCTGCTGCTACGAGCTCATCCACTTCTTTGCATGTTGCGGCATTTCTTTCAGGAGCCAGGGTTCGACGCTTTTGCTTGATAGGTTCAATGTGTTTGAACTCATTAAGCTTTTTTTCAGTGCCGAAGGGCTTTCCGTCTATGTTGAGAGTTCTGGGGACCCCCGTCATGTCAGAGTAGGTCCATGCGAAGACATCTGCATTAGCCCGTAGTACCTTTTCTAATTCATCTTTAAAAGAGGTATGGAGCTGCTTTCTAATTACCACCGTCTGATCAGGGTAGAGATCGTTTATTACAATACGTTCTTCGGCATCAGTACAGCTGAGAACATCTTTCGGAGGCTCTTCCAAGACCTGTTTGACCCTTTTGCCTACTTCCGTAGGCTTCTTCACGTTGTAGCTGGAGAAAATCGTTCCAATACCGAATGGTGTTTGGAATTTGACTGCGGCATGTATAGTGGAGACAACGATGCCAATCTTCTGCATTGTTGTCCTCCCTATCAACAGGTTATAGGGAGATTCAGACCTTACGATCGAGAATACCAGGGTTTCTGTTCTTTTTAGCCTTCCTTCTCCAATCGTAACCTCTAGAGGGACTTCTCCCAAGGGCCATGAGTGTTCCCCTGAGAACCCTACCAAGGGTACCTTCGAATCTACTCTCTTCGACCTTATCGAAGGCTTGAGCTTTAGAAAACAATGTTCGTAGATCACTTCGCAAGAGCTACCACAGTATAGGTAGGCTTTGTTTACTTCTCTGTTGAAGATCAAGACCTTGATGACCACGGGGTCATTTAAGAGAACTTTGCCTGTGATCAAAGGAAAGGAGACATCTCTCACTCCGCACAATGCTTCCTCCGCTTCTTTCCTTTTTAAACCAGAATCATCCCTGTACACCATGAGGATGGGTGCTTTAACAGGTGTGGTGTCTTTCCCCAACTATGTGTCGGAGACTTTATCTTTTCCTTTCTTTATGCCCTTTACCAAATATCCCAATTGGCCGGATTTTGACCTCTTCTATATGTTTCTTGAGCTCTCTGCAATTGTTGGTGTCGTGCCCGTAATCTTCATGGAAATAACAGTTATTGGAAGTATCCCTGGTCCTTCCCCTGCTTGCCAAACGAGGAGGAGGATCAAAGGCCTTCGCAGCCTTTTCTGTACCAAGTATCTCCCTTGGAGATTTAGACAGATTAGCCAAGAGCCCGTGGTTGATGTTTTTGTGGTAAGGCGTAAACATGTCCCTGCCTTTGTGTCTGTTCTTTGACCCTTCCCACGAAGGATGCTTTGGGGCTTTGCTGTGACTTTCTTTATTTTTGACCGGAGCCCCGTTGGTAGACACTTCTTTGGCTTCGATCCAGGTGTAGGCCTTCTCCACTAAGCCCTTATAGGTTGCAGGAAGGTCAGTGGAGAGGAATTCCACCAGACTTCTGTTCTGTAGGCCATGCACGAAACCTAAGCTGCGTTGGTTTTCGTGCAGGCCCCGATATCCTGTAAGGTTTCATCAGTATATCTGGTAATGAAATCCCTGGTGCTCTCGTTTTCCTTCTGCTTGATGTTGTGCACTGTTAGGTGCGTTCTTGTGAACTTTTTCTGCTGGTTGAAGTGTGATCTGAAGTTGGCCTTGAGATCATCCAAATTCACAATGCTACCTGGTTTTTGCCCGTTCCACCATATACGAGCAGAGTCTCGAAGGGTGTATGTAAACATGTGGCAAGCAACGGGCATGACCCATTTCTGCATTCTAATAGCCCCTTCGAACAGGTTTAAAAAGTTATCCGGGTCCCCTTCCCATCATAAGTACCAATATGTGCGGGCATTTTCAACCGATCGGGCAAAGGGTAGTCTTCTATCCATCTTATGAAGGGTGTTGTGGAACCCATGGGCTCCGAATAAAGGCAAATTATAAGGTGGCATGTAGGTAGGGACAGTATTGTACGGGTTATGATTCGGAGGCATTCCAACAGGGTTTTGGTTAACATATTGAGGGTAAGCAGTAGGTATATAAGGTGGATAACTTCTGACAGGGTACGAAGGGTATACCATAGGTTGCCCGTAGGGCATGCTTCCGTATGGTTGAGTAAAACTAGGTTTGCTAGCCTGCCCCTTAGGTGGGGGATAGACCTCTTGAGGGTAAGATTGAGCCTGAAAAGGAGGGTACATACCATGAGGAAGAAGATTTCCTCCCCCATTCATTTGAGATCAATTTCCTTCTACGCCGGATGCGTGAGAAGGCTGCAATAGAACCCCGGCCTCATTTCTCCCCAGATGGGCCGCCAATAGTGGTGGCAAGTTGACCTCCGTATTCTCCCTTCGATGACTCCTTCCATTAGAGCCTTCCATTGTTCCTTACCTTCTCGTCGGAGCCCTCTCCGGAACATCTTCAAAACCAACCGACCTTCCACTCGGCCTTCGACTGCTCGGAGACCCGATCCTCAGTACTGAGCGTGTAGCCCCAGGAGCCAAGGGCCTAGCCTCCATTTCCAACTCTTCGTCATACTCATCGCTTGAGTATTCCAACTCCCTTCGCATCTCCACATTCCGAGCTTGCCTCCTTCGAGCCCTCAGTAAAGATTCTAATGCTTCGATGTTAGCTTCGACAAATGCTAGACTGATTACCGGTACAGGGTTAGCCGAGGTTGAAGCATGGTTGTTGGGAGTTATTTCAGGGTGAGATCGTGTGGTAAAGGTGGATGTGGTTATATTAGGAAGGTTGTTAGGATCATTGACTGGGATTGGTGTCAAGGCCGAGAAACCCGGAGGGGGTGTATCCTCTCTTCCTTGATTCATGCCGTAAAACTAGTGAGCGTGATTGACTGGGTATAAGTTTGGAATAACGAGACCAATAGAAGCGGGTCCCATGGAAGGCGCCACTGATTGTACAATAATTCGTACGACCAGGCCTTTGATGGTGATCGAAGGGTATGAGGGGTGATATACTTGCGCCAAACTTGTAACCAATCTGCAATAAGAAATAGTAGACACTTCGTTAAGTGATTGCGCAGGGGTTGGGCCCTGCGAACCACCTCCGGCATGAGAGTAAGTATGTAATATGTGTTGTAAATAATATGGAGTATATGAAATGTTGTGTTGAGTGAACATACCATTGAAATGACTCGTCCAACCTATTTATAGATGAGAAAATAAGCTTGGAGAGTATTAGCACATGTTTTGGAGATCATGGGGGCATCCCATGATTTGTGTTAACCGCTAGGGCTTCATCCCCACTCTCTCTGTCTTGGCGGGGGAAGCTAAGGAGATAGTGGGAACGTGGGGGAAGACCAAGTCAATGTTCTCCTTTGTCTTGGTGCCTTCAAGAGAAGACTTCGAAGGGCATAGGCCTTTGGCTGGCGAGTTCCCAACTGGTAACCATATCAATGATGAATGATTTAACGGCACCAAGGACTTATGAAGAAGGACTTGGGTCTTCGTAATGCAAATTAGACTGAGGTCGAAGGGGTGTCCTTCGACCTGATCGGAGGGTACGTCATCAGTCCCTGTATGACTCACACAACCAAATGTTTTGGCCCATTGTAGAATCATAACTACAAGGAACACTCGTTCTGGAAGCATAAAAAATGAAGCCCCAAGAGACAGTGTTGCTGAATTGGCGGATCTCCTCACTCATATTGTTGCACACATTGATGTAGGACGAGCCAATGAGAGAGTTGGTACCTCGACCAATGGCCATGGGTGCAGTTATAAGACCTTCATGTCATACAAGCCAAAGGAATTTCATGGCACCAAGAGCGCCATTGGCCTGCTATCCTGGTTTGAGAATGTCGAGTCGAAACTCAGCATCACTAAATGTACTGAAGGAGATAAGGTCGAGTTCTCTGCGGGTCTACTCCAGGGTCGAGCACTAACTTGGTGGAATAACCAGCTACAGAACAGAGGGAGAGAAGTGCAAACGGATTATCTTGGGAAGAGTTTAAGAAGTTACTAACTGAGGAGTATTGCAGAAAGGATGAAGTACAAACCGAAGCGAATTGGAACCATTTGATGATAGGAGTAGAAGTTGACAAGTACACAGCTCGCTTTCACGAGCTGACCAGAATGGTTCCTCGCATGGTCTCTACTGTGGAGAAGCTGATTGATCGATACATTTGGGGTTTAATCCCTGAGATCAGGAGGGATGTCACCTCATCTAACCCAACTACTCTGCAAGCTGCTGTGAGAATGGCATACCGCTTGACTAATGATGTGATCAGATCTAGAGGACTAACAAAAGGAAATGACGATACACGAAAGCGCCAGGAGGATCAGCAGGGAAGCCGAGACCAAGACCAGCAAGACAAGAAGCAATGTGTAACCAGGAACTATGGAGCGACAACTCAGGAGCGCAGAGGATATGCAGGTCCACATCCTAAGTGTACTCGATGTAACCTCCACCACTCATGAAACTGCCCAAGGTGCAACATATGCAAACAGACAAGCCATCTTAGTTGGAAGTGCTCAAGAAAAAATGGAAACCAAGGAAAGAAGCCAGCATGTTACGAGTGTGGGAGTCTGGACCACCTCCGGAATATGTGTCCTAAGTTGAATAGGGCACAAAAGCTGGCGCAGGGTAACATAACTCTTGCCTTAGCCATTGATCGAGATAACCCACATCGTGGAGGCAATATCAGCCCAGCTCGGGGTCGACCATACTTCTTGGGCACTAAGGAAGCTCGCTAAGACATAAGCACCGTGACGGGTACATTATTTTGATCACCTACTCTATTTCATTATCTTCTGGTTCTAGTTTATGGCATCGATTAGTGTAGAACCTAGCATCATGAGCCTTAGTTTAATTTTAGCCTTCTCACTAATCTGAACCCCCACTATTAGTTGAATTGATTGGTTTAAATGATTTCAAACTCGAGCCAAACTTTCAAAAGGTCTCTTTTTATGAGACGCCATCTCTTTCTGACAACTTGTTTCCTAGCTTGATCTAGTGACAGTTCCTGTTTGATGAGTTGCGAAAATCAAGTTAGAATCAAGTTGTTACTCAACCTACACAACTTAAACACATGACCAGTTAGGTCAATAAGTTGTGAGAATTCACCAACTAAGTGTCTTTTGAAGGCAAAGCTCGAGAATGAGAAAGTTTGAACCATGAGAGCGTGCGCCTGTTGGGCAGGCGGACTGAATCTCGAGGACGAAATTCTTTTTAAGGATGGCAGACTATGACAACCCTTAATTTCCTGACTATTTTAATAAGTCATTTTATAAGAATATGAAAGTAAATTACTTTATGATTGTTAAGACTCAAAAACGAGAAGTCATCTCGTGTTTTCCGAAGTTACGGCACCACACGCATACCAACACCATAATAATATTGGCACGAAATCTATTTTCTAAATTCAAGATAATAGTAATACCTGATTAACTCACTCGTCAAAACGTCTCCAAAAATATAAAAATTTTAATTTACGGATGCCCGGAAAGTATTTTAGGTAGAAATACGTTACCATTTACGGTACAAATTATACAGTACGAGGTACATATAATACAATTACTAATAATAAAAATTAATAATACAGCTAACATATCTACCCTTCCCCTAACCCCACACCTACCCATCTATACAGATTCTTTTGTCTCTTCTTTTCTGCAAAACCAAACGCACGCCTCCTTCTTCATCTGGTAAACTACACCTTCTCCTTTCTCACCCTCAAAACCTTCACCTCCCATTCTCACCTTAAGAACCGATCTATCACTGTCACGACAGTCACCTCCTACCCACATGGTTCACAGATCAAAAATTAAAGATTGAAGAAAGATGGTGATCTTAGCTCAAATTGGTTGTCTCCTGTCTCCCAAGTCCAAAGGGATGTTGAAGACCTACTCCATCTTGTTCTTTTTATTGTTTTCGATGTCCAACAGATTCACACACCCAATCTAGTTCATAAGAAAAATTTTACAAAACCTGGGGTTTCAATCACCCCCCTTTGTCTGCCTATCAAGCACATTATACACGACTTCGAAAACCGACTTGTCCCATTTCCCTTGACTATGAGTTTCGCGATATAAATCACAACTTATTATACAAACGTACGTTATAAGATGAGATACTTAACACTAGTAGCCATAAACTCATTCATACAAATCACATCTTGTAAAAAGAAACAAGTCACAAAACATATAATAAGAACATAAACATAAGCCAAATTGATAACGTAATAAGTTTTACTTGCGAAAATATAAACCGATATTTTGTACTACTTATAACCCATTTTCAAATTATTAGTTAATACAGTGATTTATTATACTAAATGAAACTTTTGACATCTGAAAAATAATATAACAACAGTTTATTATTATTGCGACACCTAGTCACCACGTACAACTAAAACTTATACACGGGTTATGCCCAATTTTCTAAAAATCATACACTTAGAACTTATAAGTGTATTTTTAACAACAAACTGTTTTAACAAGACCATTACTTAAAAATAATTATTGACATACTTCTATTTATATTAGTAACTAATATTTTAAGTATATATAAATGCACTTAGTTACATATATACTATAACATCAATGTCTTATATTCCGACGGCATCTAATATTTATTGTAATGATTTTTCCGTACATCGTTTTCTAGTTATTGTCAAACCAAAGACTTATTCGCCCTAAATACTTTTGTACTTATACACTTCCAAGAGCCAATACTTGCAAATATTTAGAAAACTATTTTTAAACGCTGCCACACAAGCAACAACAAAACTTTTTATTAAACCTTGTCGAGTCATAATCATGAATAAATACTAAACCTCTGTGCTAATCTAGGCTGCGTATCGGTGCCACACACTAATACTTGACCCTATTCAGACTGTGTTATTGAGGTGAGTTTCACAGTCCCCTTTTTATCATTTTACTTATTTGGGGTGAAATGCATGAACTTAAATCTTAAACTATATTTTTGTTCTAAATTATGAGTTTATATGGACTACTTGATATATCCTGAACCCTTTGACGTATTATGACCTTATGACTTGTTCCTGATCCCTTAGTATGCTTATATCTATAATGTGCCTTACGTGTTAAGTCTTAAAGTCTCCATTGTTTGGAGCAGCCTTGAATTGATAATATATAATAGTTATGTACTATGCAAGTCTCCCTCTGAGCAATACTAAGTCTCCGATAGAGCAATACTAAGTCTCCTTGCCGGCAGGAGCAACACAAAGTCTCCCATATTCGGAGCAGGCGTGATCTATTATATGTTAGGCATTATTTATCGTGGACCATTATGACCATATGTGTATTAATTACCGGGCATACTACCTGTAATATGGAATGTACGTGAACTTATATGTTAGAAGTCTTGTATGGGCGGGACTTGTAACATGGTGAGTTGACAGGACATTTTCCAGAAAGACTTTCTAAATATTGTTTTCATTAAACTTGTGTACTCACCAACTATTTTCATAGTTGACCCGTTTTCTCATGCATTTCAGGTGATCGTTGATTAGCATATTTTATGAAGAATTTAAATAAAGGAATCGTCACAAGTCAACTGGGTCGTTATGTATTAAAGTGTCATCTTTCAAATGTCAAACTTTATGTTTCAATTGCCAAGGTCGGCTAGAACCTTGTTGTAACATTATAATATTTCTTTAAATTTAAATTATGGTATTGTACTATATCTCTTTGCGATGTATATTGATTTAGTTGCACCCCTCATTTCCGCCTCTGGCGGGGTGTGACATACATCCTCCATTACATAGATTATTAAGCTCTAATGGCACATTAAGGTCATTTAATTCAATGTAATCTCCATAATTTGGGCCTTGTGATCTATATAGAATCAAAGTTTCTTCCATTAGCCTATCTTCTAAATCAAGTTTCAAACGTTCTCTTAATCATATTACGTAAATACTTTTAATAATACTCTTAATAAGATCATCACTCTTAAATACTAATTTGTTATTCCCTACTCTTAAAGAAAATTTTCATTTAAGCACATCAATTTTAGCATGAGTATTCCAAGGATCAATGAAATTTTGATGTCCTCGGTCATATCTAAAACAAAAAAGCCTACAGGAAAAACATGTTTTTCAATCCTCACTACAACATTTTCAGCAATACCCTTGGGTCGTTTCACAATCTTATGAACCAACTCAATGATTAATTTAGTAGGAGCCAATTACCTAAACCTAGTGTGGTAAACGTTGAATAAGGAATCACACTAACACTTGCTCCTAAGTTAGATAAGGCTTTATTGAAAGAAATATAATTAATACTACAAGGTAAAGTAAAACTCCCTACGCCTTTCTCCTTATGAGGCAAAGCATTCTGAGCAACTAAAGAGCATCCTTGACCAATCTTCTTAAACTTATAGAAGATTTAAAGAAGAATTTTGGCTTTTCAGCATCAGCAGCATCCAACAAACGTCCATGAAGAGGTACATTAGGTAAAAGTAAAACTACTTCAGTAGTGGTGATCGCCTTGACATGATCTCTTGGATTGGTGAGCCAAGTGGACTTCAAGATCCCCTTTCTTGAAGTACCTTGCTTATTTGACCGATCTGTAGTTCCAATGCCTTGATCAAAGCTCCTTGATTTCTGATGGAAGAATCAGTTGAGGAATGAATTTCTTTGATCAAAGCAGAGTTTTCTTCATGTCTTTTCATAGCATCAGCCATGAGTTGCTTAATTGATTCTTCCAAAGTTTGTCTTCTTTCTTGATATGATGAACTTTCATTGTCTCTTTGGTAAAATCCTGGAGCAGCTGCTCTATACCTTTCTGATGGCTGAAATGGCTAACCAAATTGGGTGTGGTATGCTTCTTCAAGTGTCTCTCCTTCCTTCTTAGATGGACAGTCCTTAGTGTAATGAGATCCATTGCACAATTCACACCTAACCTGAGCAAAATATACCTTCTCATCTACCTTCTTGAGATCTTTACTAGGTTTGTTCAGCTGAGCTTGAATAACAGCATATCCATTAGAAGTATCACTGCTTCGAGTTCTAGTAGAGGTCCCATCATGCCACTTTTGAGAATGATCAACCATTTCTTGGATAGCTTTCCTAGCATTGAATGTACTCATCTGAGGCATAACCCCTTTAGAATCCAAAATCTGTTGAGTAGGCACATCCAAACCCTGATAAAACAAAATCACCTCCTGTATAGTAGTTAAATAATGTTGAGGACATTTCAATAAAAGATCCTTGAATCATTACCAAGCCTGATAAAGAGTTTCATCGGGCTCTTACTTGAAGTTATTGATAGCCTCCATCTTCTTAGCAGTACGAGCAGGTGGGCAATATTTCTTCAAAAACTTTTTCTTAAGGTCTTCACACTCGGTAATCGAACCAGCACGTTCATTCTTTAGCCACCTATTAGTAACTCCGGCAAGTGAAATAGGGAAAACACTAAACATTAGTTGGTCAATAGTTACATCCTTAGTTGTGAATAAATCAGCTATCTCAAGAATCCTTTCCACATGCTCATTAGCATCTTTATGCTCCGATCTGCTGAAGGTATTTTGATAAGGTTATAAAATGTACCTTTTTGAGAGGTCGTTTAAGCCCTTATTTGATCACTTTTGTATCCGTTATTACTTAATATCTTTCCTTTTCATCTTTTAGGTATCTTGAAGGCAAAATGCTGGAATGACACTTATTCGGACGAAAAGGCGCGAATATACGAAGAAAATGGCCAAAAACAAGAATCGAGACACTCTGCTGGAGTCTGAAGGGGCGGCGCGCCAGCACTAAATCAGCGACCGTCGGACAACTTTTGTGACGGCTCAAGTAGCCAAATTGCTTATTTACAAGTGACGGCTTCGGTTTAAAAAGAGTAGTAGCGTCGCAACTCAGACGGCCTAGATTTGATCCAAAAGACGTCAGAGACTGAAGGGGACGGCGTCACAAGCATAAGGTGACGGCGTCGCAAGACTAACGTGGCCAAGACGAAACCCTAATAACGGCGACCCGACGGCGTCACAAATCAAAAGCTGACGCCATCGCATTTGTAATCTTATATATAGATTCCGAATTTTTTAGTTTTCAGAGTGTAGTCTTTGGAGTAAAAACCTAAACCGAACCAAGGCTGTCTTGTACAGTATTTTAGGATTCCATACCCTATCTTACATCAAGATAAGTGTTTTACTTCATTAATTCAATTATGTCTTCAATTACTTGTGTGTATGCTTGCATGTTTTCCATGTCTGGCTAATTTACTTGTGTGTTTGCTTAGGGAATATGAAACTTAATTATTGAATATTGATTGGTTGTATCTTATCTTAATTGTTAATGATCTAGTATTGCGATAGGTCATTCGTTGTGTAGTTAATGCTTGATTAATCTTTGTGAACCTTAGCTTATAGTACCTAGAGTCATTGTAGGCTAAACCATCCGAAGAGTACCTTAGAGTTAAAGTTTATAAATCCTAGAGATTTTGTAGTCATTAACCTTTGGTAGTTTCAAAGAGATAGGGATAAACGCATACCCTACGACCTTAGACACACAACGCAATTAAGAATAAGGACGTGACAATTCAACCACCAATAGGAGATAATTAAGGAGTAATAAAACCTAAGTAAACACATCTTTAAATCATCATACGAGCACACAATAATTAGACATAGACTACATACACCTTAGATTAGATACTTATACGAATAGAGTAATGGGTAGAAATACCAACCCCCCAAATCCATACCCCGAGATTCGTACCTTTCCATTTCCTAAAAACATAAAAAAGATAAAAAATAATCTTCCTCAACCCCAACCTTAGCTTAGTAACTTCTCACTAGCATTCCTATTCCCCTAGATAATGATATCAATTCCCGTGGCTTACCCTAATACTACACTACAACGATTAGGTTCACTGCCTAGGGTGTTGAAAAACTTGCTCGACGAAAAGGAAGTTCCTTTGACCCCAAACGACGCGTGTAGCGTTATCAAGTTTTTGGCGCCGCTGTCGAGGAATAGAATAGCTAGTTAGGAGTCCACCTCATTTAGGTTTCCTTACTTGATTCCTATCAAGTAATCTTTTTTTCTCATTTTTAGCTTCCTTGTAGTCTATCCCCCTTCTTTGTGTTTGTGTTCGTAAAACCCTTTTCATTTGTCGCTATGGCAAGTGAAGTTGCATTTGAATCATTAACAAATGAGGAACAATTGAATTTTGTAGATTGGATTGCTTTTTATTGTTCTAATGAATTTGTGAGTGATCTTAGAGATATCCAAAAGGAGACGGGTGTAAGGTTGGATGGATTTGATAAATTTTGTGCTTGTGTGCCTTTTATTCAACGATCATTGTTAGAATCAACTCCTTTTAGTGAGACCCTCTGGAAAAATTTTGAGAAAAGCCTCCTAAGCCTAAACCATCAGCTGTCACAACTTGAGGAAATGGATAAGGAGGATTTATCCAACCTTAGGCATCATGATCAAAAAGACCTAGTTTTTAAGAACATGGAACCTAAACCCAAACAAGATTGTGAGATGGTTAGAGTTGAAATACTTAGTTGCACGTGTGGGATAGACTTCAAAACATATGACACGCGTGAGGAATCCTTTAGGCAAATAGAACATAGTAGTCAAGTTTTTGAGAACAATTCTTATGAATCGGACCAAGAATTTGAAATGGCCAAAGAAGGATTTGAGATGCTTAGGAGTGTATTTGGGTTAGATCATACTAATGAACATTTAGGAGATATAGATATAATGGAGAATGAGGTGGAAACTCCAAGCCCACAGGCCCTACCATCACTTGAGGAACACACATCGCCTATAACTTACCAGGGAGAAGTAGAAGAGACTATAGGAACCCCGATTGATATAAAACCTTTGGACCAAACGCCACTAGAGAATGTAGGTTTAGATGCTTGTTGTCATGACCTCTCTCTTAGTCCTAGGGAAGTTCCTAATTTGGATGAACCGGAGCCTCAACCAAAAACCTTACCCAATTTTCCGTCTTTAGATGTGAATCTTGGAATTGAATTAGGCCCCAATCCACCCATCAAAATAAATAGTCCGAGTAGTTGCTTAATAAAGGTGGTAGACTCTAGGCCATGTAGAGTGGAAGCTAATATAGGAGTAACCCATGACCTTACACACTTATATCACCCATTCATGGTTGATAACAAGAAACATTATGGGTTTAAACCGGGTTTATTAGGTCAAGATGGATCCTTAACTAAGAATCTTTTGAAGTTGATAGAAGATGATCCATTTTTAGGAGAGAGATTTGATTCACCCGTTACACCAATAGACTTAGGTAAGGTTATAATGAATGGAGCACACAATCTTGAGCATATAAATCACCCATCACCCTCTCCTCACGTAGCGAATTTCCACCCTAAGGGTGTGTATCGCTACTATCACCCGCACTTAAGCTTAAGTGTAGGGAAAACCTCCCCTTTATCCATTAAATAAGGGTAGAGTCAGGCTCTTGACTCGAACAAAAACAAGCGCTTCTTGGGAGGCAACCCATGTGTATTTGTTTTTCATTTTTATTTGTGTGTCGTATATCTTTTATTGATTGTTTATTCTCATGTTTGAATTTGTAAAAATGCTTTATTTTGTCTTTAACCTCATCTTAATTACATATAAAGGTATTTTACATAAGGGATAAGTGTAGGGAGGATTACACACGTTTTTAAAAGAAACGTAAACATGAGAATTTCAATTAATTAAAAGATATACATGTGTGTTTGTTCGAGTCAAATGCTTGTATCGAGTCATAATGGATGTTTTGCAGGAAGTTTTTCCAGATTCTAAAGATGTAAATTTTCCAAAATTTTTTCCAGAAAATCGCAGACCAGTTTTTGTCAGGATAACCTGATGGCGTCAGGATCGCAACCTGACGGCATCAGGAAGGAGCAAAAACAACTTATTACTTTTTCTCATTTTCTGAGCAACTTATAATTTTTTGGAATTTTCTAGGTCTTAATTTCCAGAAATTCTGTAAACATCCATTCCACAAGCATTATATCCTAGTTTAGTAGAGTCCTATATATATATTATTACCGCCGATTTTACGCGAAGGTTTCGTTAGTTTTCTTCAAGTGTGCAGGTTTAATTTACCAAGA
Source organism: Chrysanthemum makinoi (assembly GCA_910596185.1). Lineage (NCBI taxonomy): Eukaryota > Viridiplantae > Streptophyta > Magnoliopsida > Asterales > Asteraceae > Chrysanthemum > Chrysanthemum makinoi. The sequence continues at coordinate 309,627,347 of OU343224.1, forward strand.
AGAAGATACATAAGATGAGAAGGAGCTTTTCACGCAAACGTTCTTCTTGAAGAAAGATGTAACCACCACTTTACACGGATCCTACCAAGCTAATCAGGGTAGTATTAGTTTCTTTCGTTTTTTATTACCTTCTATTATCATAACTTTGATACTTTCGAGGAACATTGGGGACAATGTTCAGTTTAAGTGTAAGGAGGGGAAATAAAACGGGAACTTTGAAACTATGCTTATCCTTGATTTTTTACTTTGTCCAATTGCATTTTCGTAATAAACCATGAGAAAATGTCGGTTAGGGTAATTTTGGCACCAAATTTAAAATTTTTCATGACATATAGGAATGGGCCATTAGTCTTAACAAAAGCGTCTCACGGATAAGAAGTTGCATGACTAGCACAAAAACCCTTTACCACCTAAATTCCACCCAAAATGTGAGGATCGCCCTTAGATTAGTAGGAATTAAAGCATTCATCTTTAATGCTTAGAGTGTGAACCGGTAGTATAATAGATTCTAGAACTTGTTTTGTGATTCATCCCGAGATCGCTAGTAAGACTACACTTGTGTAGTTAGGAATAACTAAATGATAAGAGGCATTAGGATAACTCTTGTTTGATACCCGTAATATAATTACTTCTTCCACATCGGTGGACTAATTCCCCTACACCTTTGCGTTGTACTCACTTTTAGTAGACGATACCCCTAGTTAACCCCTCTGAGCCTATCCTTTTCGCGGTTCTCGTGATGTTTCGGTTTTTCGGAATATCAATGAAGAGCATTGTTTACACCCCACCCTCAAATGTACACCCAAATCGCCTTAGCCTACCTTGTATGCACTCACTTTTAGTGCATTATTGTTATCACCCTAAACCCTTAGTTCAATTATCTAGTTGCTTGCATAAGTTGCTAAGTCGAGTCATATCCTTTGTACATAGTTTTGGGACGATTGGGACTCATGGGAAAAGTTAAAGTTTATGAAATGACGGGAAGGGAACGTTAAATTCAAATTCCCTTTATTTACATAATAATGTACTCCAAGTGTTTTGATCTTTTCAATTCGGGTCAAATTAGTGTTAGAGTAATAAAAACTCAAGTGTAGGGATGTGCCTATAAATCCCTATTATTTTGATGTTATCGTAGAGGATGGTAGAGTAAAAGTGTATAAAAAAATAATAATAAAAAACGGGCTACCATCCTACATCTATCTTTAAATTTATGTATGTTTATTTCAGTTATCTAGAGTCTAGAGTGTCGAGTCTTGGCTTAGCAACGCCATTCTTCGCATGCTTGTAATATAAAGATTTTTGACTTGCCACCACTAAATAGCCTATCCCACCAAACCCTTTGTTTCCCTACCGTAAGCCTATCATTACAACCCTTTAAAAGACCTCTTGGATAGTCTTTCCTAGGTGCTTACGCCAAAGCGATGAAGGTTTGATCTAGTCTCAAGCCTATGGTAATCTATGTACTAGGACCGGTTAATGAGTGTTTATCTTCCATTTCCACTTTGATATATTTCATATACACCCGAGAGATGTGAGTATCCAAACACCCCCTGTGAGGTGCTAGTATATAATTTCCGTGCTTGTTATGACTTTTGCGGGGTTTATATGTGTTGTGAATTGTTCTAAACTAATGCTTCATGACCCCCTAACTTATAAATTAATTGGCTAAAAGCACATTTGCTTGAGGACAAGCAAATACCAAGTGTAGGGATATTTGATAAGGTTTTAAAATGTACCTTTTTTTAGGGGTCGTTTAAGCCCTTATTTGATCACTTTTGTATCCGTTATTACTTAATATCGTTCCTTTTCACTTTTTAGGTATCTTGAAGGCAAAATGCTGGAATGACACTTATTCGGACGAAAAGGCGCGAATATACGAAGAAAATGGCCAAAGTCAAGAATCGAGACACTCAGACTGCTGGAGCTGAAGGGGACGGCGTCAGGCACAAATCATAAGACGACGTCAGAGACTGAAGGGGACGGCGTCACAAGCATAAGGTGACGCCGTCGCAAGACTAACATGGCCAAGACGAAACCCTAATGACGGCGACCCGGCGGCGTCACAAATCAAAAGGTGCGCGTCGCGTTTGTAATCTTATATATAGAATCCGAAATTTTTAGTTTTCAGAGTGTAGTCTTTTGGAGTAAAAACCTAAACCGAACCAAGGCTGTCTTGTACAGTATTTTAGGGTTCCATACCCTATCTTACATCAAGATAAGTGTTTTACTTCATTAATTCAATTATGTCTTCAATTACTTGTGTGTATGCTTGCATGTTTTCCATGTCCGGCTAATTTACTTGTGTGTTTGCTTAGGGAATATGAAACTTAATTATTGAATATTGATTGGTTGTCTCTTATCTTAATTGTTAATGATCTAGTATTGCGATAGGTCATTAGTTGTGTAGTTAATGCTTGATTAATCTTTGTGAACCTTAGCTTATAGTACCTAGAGTCATTGTAGGCTAAACCATCCGAAGAGTACCTTAGAGTTAAAGTTTATAAATCCTAGAGATTTTGTAGTCATTAACCTTTGGTAGTTTCAGAGAGATAGGGATAAACGCATACCCTACGACCTTAGACACACAACGCAATTAAGAATAAGGACGTGACAATTCAACCACCAATAGGAGATAATTAAGGAGTAATAAAACCTAAGTAAACACATCTTTAAATCATCATACGAGCACACAATAATTAGACATAGACTACATACACCTTAGATTAGATACCTAGACGAATAGAGTAATCGGTAGAAATACCAACCCCCCAAATCCATACCCCGAGATTCGTACCTTTCCATTTCCTAAAAACATAAAAAAGATTAAAAAAAAATAATCTTCCTCAACCCCAACCTTAGCGTAGTAACTTCTCACTAGCATTCCTATTCCCCTAGAGAACGATATCAATTCCCGTGGCTTACCCTAATAATACACTACAACGATTAGGTTCACTGCCTAGTGTGTTGAAAAACTTGCTCGACGAAAAGGAAGTTCCTTTGACCACGAACGACACGTGTAGCGTTATCATGTTTTGACGTAATTCCTTGAGAAATTGACATTTCCACTCGAACTTGGCCTCTTTATCAAACTTAGGCCTAGCAACATCCGAACCATAGTCATCTCGGGTCTTAGTCATGTACTCCTCCATAGTTGGGTCCGTCATTATTTCTGTGGTTTTTTCTTCAAACTGAGATTCTTGATCAGAAAAGTAATCGAGCTCTAATGAAATCGAACACTCAAGGCTTGTAGTCTTGAAAATCTTCCTTAGTGATTGGAAAGCTTTTTCAGGTTCACTGTAAGGTTCAACGAGTTCTATAGTAGAACTCCTGGTCATGAACTTCCTGAAATCATAGCAATAACACGAGTAGGATAGGTTTTAAAAAGTATAACTACAGAAAACTAATGACAAAAATGGAATACGAAAAATAAAATTTGATGATATCTATAGACGATACATCGTATCCAGTAATCTGGGTACGCCGTATGTTCAAATAAAAATTCAAATTAGCCTTTTATTAAGATAAAAATATACACCGTATTGATAGGAATCAATGCACCGTATTTATGATTTTCTAATCTGCTTATAAGAAATAAATACGTTGTATATGAAAAAGCTAATACGTCATCTTTTCGTTACGTTTAAAATATAAGCTTTTTAATGTAGAAAATAAATACGCAATATCGAGATTAATCGATTCGTCATATTTTAGGATTTAAAAATTCGGATCTGTTATTTTGGAAAATAAATAAATACGCCATATAGGCAAAATCTTATGCGCCGATTATATATATATATATATATATATATATATATATATATATATATATATATATATATATATATATATATATATATATATATATATATATATATATATAAATATATATATATATACGCTGATCTATGAATATAGATGCGCCGTATCCGAATTATTAAATAAGATACGTTGTACGAATAATAAAAACTCAATACGCCGTATCTATGAAATTAGAAGCGCCGTATCGTTTAGTTCAGCAATATGCAACAGACAGTAACAATGCAGAAAACACAAAAAACGAAACCAAACAAAAAATGCAAAAATAAAACAAATACAAAAAACGAGAAAAAATGCAGAAAAACACAAATATACAAGCAATACAAATTTACAAGACACTTAGTCAAATAAGAATTGAAATAAAAAATTAAACTAAGTTAAAAGCCTAAATTAAAATACTAACAAATATGCAAGTATTAAACAATTTACTCTCCGGCAGAGGCGCCAAAACATGATGTGTCGTTTAGTATAGGTAATTTATTGTTATCAAGTTTTAAATTTATATTTATCCGACTTAACCTATAACAAAGTCTAATGGGCAGTGTACCCGATCAATGTAGCCTAGTTGGTAAGCAGAGTGTCAATCACTAAGAGTGGAACTTTAACACTTAAATATCTACCAGTATTTTAATTCTAAAGTTAGTCTAATTAAACCAAATATAATGCAAGGGGGTTTTCAGCCTGAGAGACTGGCACGATGTTTAGATTAAGTAAATCTGTAAATAAAGGTAATTATGCAAATGACACACACATACACAAATAAGAATACATATAGCATATAAGAGGTCAAACCGATAATAAGGAAGATGTATTGGCTAATTGTTTAGTTATATATGATGAGTACCATATATATTCTCTCTTTTTGGTTGCTCACGTAAGAGCGTATCTCATTTCAGCGTTTAGACTAAGCTAATAATCTAGATTTTTTCTTTTAAGTTTTCTCAACAGACTAATCCTGTCATGACTAATCAGAAATCCACATAAAGTCTACCTTAATGATTATCAATTTATTAATTTACCATTTAGGGCTTACATTAATAATGCAAATGATATTATTGAAGTAATAATGTAATCAAAACACACGCATGAATATCCAATAAAATATCATATAGTCTTTAAAAGAATGTAAGTATTTAAGTACGATCAAATTGTGAAAAGCATGATAACTATTAAAGAGTAGTAATATAAATTAAACCAATATTCCTATGGAGTTACGCACTAGAAGGACCTTCTTATTGCTCTGATATCTTCCTTCTGGTTGTGTCTTTGTGTGGTCGGTCGTCTGGTGTTGTGTGTGAATGTCTACAAAATTTAGCGGTTGACCCTCTATTTATACATTCTGGAAACAGAGTCGATACGGCGTATCAGTTTATTTGATATGCCATATCTAGGTAACTTCGCATGGGGTCCACAATTATTATATTCTAGAATATTTGTATACCGCCATATGATACAATGCATCTTCATTCTTCATGCGGCGTATGATGTCTTCAATATCTTATATTTTCTGGTGAAGTATTGAGATTGATACGCCACATCTCTGGGATGTCATGCGGCGTATCTGGGGTATGTAAGATATTGGATTTCACAAACACATAATACATTCAATATATGGATCGAATTATGCAAGAGAGTTTAGAGAGATAAAGTAGTGTGGGAGCCTTTCTAGAGAGAGAAAGTAACAAAAGAAAGAAGGTTAGATTGAAAGGTCCAACCCTCTACCATGGGAGGTAGAGGGTATTTATAGTTTTACAAAATATGCCCTCTGACGGGTTGTGGATTAGGCATACAGTGGGTAAAGACCCGTCCGTCCTCCACGGTGTTGCACTAAGCTAAACTAATAACTAAATAACTAAATAATAACAAGTAAATAACGATATGTCTACGAGCTAACTTATGCTAGATTATATTTGGGGTGACCGACTCTTCACTATGGAATTTCTAATTCCTAACAATCTCCCCCTAAGGGAGGTCACCCCATGTTTTACATTTTGAATCCTAGCATTCTATTTTATCTTCAGTCTTGAGCTCGTAGACTTGAATTCTTCAAATTCTGCATCTTTGTGCTTTAGCAGTGACTCTTCATAGTCCGAGTGCTTTGTACTTTCAATGGAGGTCTTTAACTGATCCACATCTTGATGATCTTCGATCTTTATTCGAGATCATCAGCCACAGCAAATCTCTGGATCATCCTTTTGTTGTGTTGCCTTCATGTGATGTTGTGACTTTTTGGACCAACATGCTCACACTTTCTGGATCATGACATCTTTTCATCAGAGTAGCGGAGCTTTTACTGGTTCATGATATTTGCAGCAGCGTAGCAGAAGCATAGTATAAAATATCAGAGCCAGGTTATGTAGATATGCACTAGTCATGATTTCTTCAATTAAGTGTGGATGCTGTGAGCATGCGGCTTTGGATTGACTTCTTAATTCTGATCAGCTGAAACTGTCCAAATGTACCTACAAACAACAGTTAGCAATAAAACACATAAAAGTATCTTTGATCACTTTCGTTGAATTGAGGTACACGGCCCACGGTTCCCCGTTGATCAATACAAGTACTGCCTGTGATCAGGTATAATTCCGAAGAATCTCCTTGACAGGGTTTCGCAGCTGTTCTAGCTGTTCTCAAACCGGAACGTCTCAAAGAAGACAACATGGAGTGAGTGAAACAGCGAATTGAGATTCACTGATTGATGAAAAATTGATTTGAAAAACAATCGTGTATTTCTTAAAAGAAAGAGTTTTGCAATACGACGAAGGTTTTATGAGAAAGATCAATTTTCAATCGAAAAATACTTTTTGTATTTGAAAAAGAGTACACATTCGATGTGCTAGAGAAAAGAAGATTTGCACATCGAACGGTTTTTCCAAAAGTACCTTTTCAATCAGAGATACTTTTTGTGTTTGAAAACATAAGTACACATTCGATGCGCTAGAGAAAAGAAGATTTGCACATCGAAAGGTTTTTCCAAAAGTATTCGTCAATTCATTTCCTGGACCAAGGTTGATTCACGAGTGAATTGCCTCATCGTTTCTATCCAGTTGTCACAAGTTTGATCTTTAGAAAAGATCTCACATGTCACCCACCAAGAGCTTGTTTGATGTTGGCTCTAGAAGGCTTTCCATCTTCATCGTGAATATGTTTAATATATCACTCGGATGTTCAGGCAATACCACAAGGATAATGTGTAGGACTCTTAATATATATTCTTACTTTCCACATTGTGTGAAACAGTAAATCTTCAAGAATAATGTGTCCTAATGAGATATTTTGGATGATCTCTTGGCTCTAGACTCAATTGTGCACATTTGGTTTCCTATGTCGGAGACTAAGGAAAGGGTCTCCTTCTTCAATATCAACAATCTCTAAGAGAAAGTCGATAGATTATGTCGGTTCCCCGTGAGAATGAAACAAGCCCTTTTAAGAGGAACTTGAGTAGCTTGGGAAGTTTAGTGCAGTGCGTCACTAGGTCCATGATGTCTTGTCTTCAATACCGGCGTTACCTTAGTAACCACCAGTAGTATATGTATTGAACCCGGTTTCTGCCCTAAGGTTGAATTACTGGAGAGCTATTTCTTTTCACCCTTTTCTCATTTCATTTCTTTTTCATTCTTCAACCCCTTCAGTGCTTACCGAGAGTTCATTACTAGAACCTTGTTGGGTTTATTCCAGTTCTAGGTCTATCTCAGTCCGCACTCTTCCCATATTCTCATTTTTCTCCTTTTTTTTCAATATTCCTAAGGACTCTACACTATCTAGTGGATTGTCCATGGGAAGATCCCTCCGGTTCTGGCGGATCGTGGGAACTAATACCTAACCTCACCATCCTTATAACTCCATGCATAAAGTAAAATGGTTGGTCTTTTGGTACAGTTCATACCTTCTCGATACCAATTGAAAAATCATTTGGAAAATCAATCAAGTTACTTGTGATATAAAGTCAAAGTATTTTGTACCTTAATTATTTTGATCATTTAGAAAAGCTCCCCCTCAACATGTGCATATGATTTTGAAATTTTTTAGCACATGGAGGCAAGAGTTCTTTGAAATATTTTCTTTGATCACAATTTTCATAGAAAAAGCTATTTGATTTTCTTGGTAAATTCTCCCCCTCAATGTCTGCGTTGGTTGTTTGAAATCATTTAACACATAGAGGAAAGAGTTCTTTTGAAGTACATCCACGATCACAAAAGCCATTAAGAAACCATTAGAAAATCAATCAAGGTACTTTATGTTGAAACATAAAAATCTTTGTACCTTGAAAGTTTGTTTTCTTTTGAAATGCTCCCCCTCAATATGTGCTTCGAGATTCGAAAGCGTTTAGCACATATGGGAGAGCAGCATGCACATTTGAATCAAAAAAAACGATCACCTTTTATCAAATTTCATTATTAAATCACAAATTCTCCCCCGATCAAAAATATCAAACCCTTTGAGATTTTGGATCCCAAGTGATTTAATACGGTTTAGAAAACATCGGAGAAAATGTGCCTGATTTAAAAACTCATCTAGTTTTTTTGGATAAATGCTCCCCCTCAACATGTGCATTATGTATATTGAGATCGTTTGGCACATGGAGGCAGGAGTGCCTTTGAAGGACTAAAACCAATTCCATAAAACAGATAAGAGATTTAAAACTCGATCTCTCCCCCGATCAAAAAATTTCACACCAATTGAGATTTGTGATCCCAATTGATTTAAATCATTAAGAAAAGTTTGGAGAAAGACGTGGCAAGATTTAATTTTGAAAAATGACAGATAAGGACCAATTTAAGACATTAAAGATTGTTAGTGTCAGGTATGATTATTTTAAGAGATCTTTAAGAAAAATAAAACAATTTCACAATCAAACAAGAACAGAAAAAATTTCATTTTGAAAGACCTTGATTCAAAAGAAAAATCATACCATGACATAACATTAAATCTTTAGATCACCACTTATTATCGTACAAAAAGGACTTTTTGATGAAATATCGATTGAAAATATTTAATTTGAAATCACTTAAGATTTGACAGAATAAAGTCCGGTTGATTTCAAAACTTTGAATCCGATTTATTTTCAAAACAATATTTTTCCCTTTTCAAAACAATATTTTTCAAAGTTTTAGAAAAATGGTATCATCACTATTATCCCTGCACAAATATACGTTAGGTGGTTGAGCCGCTTTTGTTGTTGTTGCTGTAAGGTTTGGAAGAAAACCATCTGCTGATGCAGTGAGACTTCTTTCGTTGCATTTTTCATGCCAACTCTTCATAGAGGTCCAATTAAGCTCCGTTTCTTCATTTGATGATGAAGAAAACCATGTGCTGATGCAGTGAGACCTCTTACGTTGCATTTTTTCATGCCAACTATCCATAGAAGTCAAATTAAGCTTCGTTTCTTCATTTGTCAACCCAAGATATAGTTACCCTTTCCTTTCGGCATCCAATCATCTTCAATTGGGGGATCCGGATCGGGAACATTCTTATGAACCATGATATATGCATGCGTTAGTAAACATACAAACAGATATATGGTGGTCGACAACACCCAAACAGCAATTGACTAATAAAAGTCAACCCAACATATCAATCAGTTCATGTAAAGTATGGGAATAATGTGTTTATCAAACTCTAATCATCTAATCCTAACAATCATATCCTAGGCACCTAATCCTTCAACGTAGGTTAACATCATTTTTAATTAAGCATATAGGATAATTAAGAAATCCCGTTAGATGATATAGATTTGAAAACATTCTCCCCCTCAATCAATGACTCATTTTCATGAACAGTTTTAAAAGCGCTGAAGTCATTGATAGAGTTTTTTCAATTTTATGAAAACTTGATTCTGATTGATTTTCAAGCAACTCAATTACCACCATTTATGAAAAAAACAAATATTTTTCTGAAGAATTTATAGAAGGAAAAACATTTGTGTAGGAACAGCAGTCCTTCGACATACTTTCCTCATTTTGTTTTAGGAAAAGTGCATGAAATATTTGAAAATTGGATTAGTGCAGCACTTTCCTTTCTTGAAGAACGGGTTGCTATCTGAGATAATAGCAAACCATTGTTTAAGCGCGGGTCACAGTCAGAAGTAACTGCAAGCCATATTTTGAGACATGTTTAGAAAGAAATATTTACACCTCCTGCTCGAACTTCATCTATGGTCCCGTGCCATTGTTGAATGACATTTCTAAGACCGTAGATGTTATCGATACCAGAAGACATGTCTTTGAAGAACAATATTTTTGGTATTTTTCAAATTTTCTGATTTTTATAGGTTTTTGTAGGTTTTAAAATTTTCTTCTTTTTTTTGTTGGTTTTATATTTTTGTATTTTGTTTTACGATAAAATATGTACAGATAGAGTAATAGTTTAAGAAGATGATGATACAAGTACCGAGATAGGGAAATCGTTCAGCATTTTGTGGAAGAAAGAAATCAACATCTCTTAAACTTTCACCACCAAAGCATTCGAGGCTTCTAACAAATCGTCTGAACATGAGCCTTCTCAATTTGAATCTTTGGTAACTTCTCCCAAACCGAAAAACATCGAATAAAGACCATTTCCCTAAGAAGTAGAGTTGAGTACAAAGCGGTCTCATTGAATGAAGCTCAACACCCCGAAGAAGACGAAAACACCGAAGAAACAAGTTGAAACATGGATCATCGCTGCGGTTATCAAACTCGGAATAAATGATTAAGTTCGAGATCACATGAACTTGTTGTGCATCCCCGATGTACACGTTACTCTTCGAGATTGAGCAGTTGTCAATTCAGGGGAACCATATATCAACATCTTCATTTTACCAAGTGCATTCTAGTTATCTTCCCTATAACCAATCAGCCCATTATGTACACAAATACCCAACCAGAGTAGAAACAACGACATCACAGTAACTTAATCATCGGAATCATCATTACACTGTGTACATGAAACACTAACTGGAAGCACTTTATCATAAGTCATGTAAAAGATGTCGATAAGCAATATCATCTCACGTTCCAAATATTCTTCTCATATTTCTTTCTACTAAAGGCTGAGTTAACACATACCGAAAGTATCCAGAGACCACTTCCTCCTAAATGGTTGGAATAACACACCAAAAGCTATGAGTAAACACTGAGTTTCTCTACTGTTATGACATTTGTCTTTCCCGGGATTACTTCAATAGAGAAGAAGTATTAGTTTCATCACGTGTACTCATTGTGTGTTTAGATGTATGTCTCCTTCCCCCTTGCAGGTTTTGATACCTCAGAAACAGCAACACATTATACATACCAAATATTCTTGAAATAGAGAAGAACAACAATTAGCTCAAATGACTCCTATGAGAATCAACTGCTAGAGAAACTCTCTCTGACTATCTTTATCAACCCATATGTAGACAATTTGAAGTGAACACTGATGAAGAACACCCGATATACCAAACTTGAAACTGAAGTCAAATTCCCACATTTGTATCTTAAGCTTGTGCTTAATGATGGAAGAACGGTGTCGAGAATTTATGCTTCAAGCAAATTTCTAAGTACTCACTACTCAAGCAAAGTATGAGACATTAACACCTCTTGCGATTATCCACACCGTCATATGCGTGTGACACTGAGTAAAACAAAGTAACTCCTAATAGTGATAGTTAACCAGGTCTTCAACCATCCACCTTGAGTGCTGGTAACTAGATAACCCAAGACTTCAACTCAAATTCTTAAGCCCGAGCAAGTTATCAAATAAGAACACGCCTTTGTGAACGTCAACTTCAGCCTCAAATAAGTGATAAATGAGTAACTTCGAAGTAATCAACTTGTGTCAAATGTCCAACACGTGAATAAACATACAATCAGATGAACATTGACCCACTGAATGAACCGGAGTAAATGATTCCTCAACATCAATGCATTCTTCCTTAAGGTATACATGCAGAAACTGATCTGGAAGATTTACCAAAAATGTCTTCTAGCGGATGAGGTAGTCATTTTCCTTAATGTTCATGTGGTTGATTTATAGCGTGCACAATGAGAGGAACAATAATCCGTGAAGATTTGGCAAAGGAATACCAAAGAGCGGATAATTATTCATGAACAATAATCCGTGAAGATTTGGCAAAGGAATACCAAAGAGCGGATCATTATTCAGTAGTGCAACTACAATTATCATGATAGTCATTATCAACGCCTTGTTAAGTAATTAGAGATAAGGTTTCTTGAGAATACTGAGAAGTACTTCTTAGATGGTGAACCAGTTGAGTCAGTAGGAACCGGAGCATGAGCTTCAGAAGCTAGATGATTAACATTCGTTGGAGGTTGGAAGTACTCATCAAACATATCTTTGAAAAACAATGAATCCCAAACAATGAATCCCAGTTATCCTTAGTAAGTGAAGCATTAGGCGTTGGAGGAGAGTCATCAAAAATCAAACAATGAATCTCAGTTATCCTTAGTAAGTGAAGCATTAGGCGTTGGAGGAGAGTCATCAAAAATTAAGTCGTATGACCATTATTCAAACATCCATCATCATGTAGTATATTCACTCTTCTCCCCCTCAAAAATTGCATCCGAAGTTGCCATTTTTGATTTAACAAGTGAATAAGAGTATACACCAATGAACGTAGATCCACTTGATGACTGAATGAGCATGGGAGAAACATGAAGAATGTTGATGAAGAATGTCGATGAGATTGGTCATAAATATGAGGATTTCTCTTCTTCTGAAGATAAAATGCACTGAAGCGTACACCTTTCTTTACTTTAGAGTACGAGGCTTGAACTGTTGAGTTCAAACATCATCGCTGAATGAATATCAAGATTGAGTTAATTGAACCGGTGAGTTATGAGATATCAATCCATTTGTAATCCATACTTTAAGCCAGTCCATGTAGTGAAGGATCGAAGTATCTGCAACTGAGTAAGGACTACCTGCACTAATATTACAAACTTGATTGCATATATTTTAGTTAGTGACATTAATATCCAAACCCTTTGGGGTTTCACAGTTAACCTTGATTTTGTCATCGGTAAACAGCTTTCCGGTAGGAATCCACCTAAGTCCAACATCCTTAAACATTCTACCAGACGGTATCCACTTATGGCAAGGTCTAGGATTGTTAAGCTTCTTATGCATAGTGGAAGATCTATCGTTATTCCTAGTTTCCAAAGATTTAGCAGTTGGTATCCATCTAGGCGAAGTTTTTTGTTTGTTTTGCTTCATAAACTTAGTGTAGATCCTAGACTTAACAGATTGAAACTTTGCATGAGCATTTACATTCTTTGGGGATTTTGAAAAACAATTATCATGATTTGCCTTAAAGATGCATTTTAGACAATTCGAGCAAACAGCTTGTTTGGATTCAGAAGATGATCTAGAGTTCTTAGAGTGATCTACTATGGGAATAGATTTATTCGAAACGCAACTACGCTTAGATTCAAGCCAATCCCTAGTCTTTAGTTGAGTGTTCCTAGGTAATGGTTTAAAACTACTAGCAGTGCCTTGAAATCTCATAGAATTTGTCACCCTAGTTCTTGCACCTAAAATTCCGTCTTTTCTAATCTGTGCCTTTTTCCTAGCTTCTTCTAGATAATAGTTCTTCCACAAGTCATTCATATCATATGAATTCTGGGTTTTAATGCTTGGTTTTGACACTATTTTCGAACTAATCCTTGAGGTGCTGGGAGTAGAAGTGGCTACTTGTTGAGGGTTAACGGAGCTAGAAGCATTATACTTAGGTAACTCAGGTGAAGTGACTAGTTTTGTCAACACTTGTATCGCATCAACTTGGGAGGCAAGCCTTGTCTTTATAGATTTTGTTCTTTCAGATATAAATGCAGTAGGCTGCCTAACAACGGACCGGTCTCTAGTGGGATGAGAAACTGGATTCCCCAAGGTTGATGGTTTTGTAAACTTAGTATTCACACTTTTCCCTACGGTTTTTCTAAGCTCGTTCTTTAAGGCAACTGGTATGTGCTAAAACACATACCTTTTCTTTATCAATATAGACCCAAAACAACCAAGGAAAAGCCGTTTATTGCTAATATTTGTGGTTTTCTTGAGTTTGTGCTTGTGCAGGTATGGATATGTAAAAACACGCAAAAAGGAGCTAAATCAGATGTAAATCCGAGCACGAGAGATCAAGAGAGCTTGAGCTGAGCCGGAAGGTCGAAATTATGCATTTATGAAGATTTCTAATCTCTGAGGATGATTTGTGAAGATTTGATCAAAGTTTGAAGAAATGTCAGAAATAGTCCCTGAACTTTCAGCAAATGACAGAATTGACCCCTGAAGTTTCAGAAGTTTCAAATTCAGCCCTTGGTTTATTTGAGAATGACAATAATGGTCCTTGAAGAGATTTTCAGATTTACACTTTAGGTCCCTTGGAAATTAGTATATACACTTTTGGTCCTTAACTTGTATAATGTATCACTATACTAATCCTTAACCCAAAACCAACACTCACGGCCCAACATTCAAGCCCAAATAAACAAACCAAGACCCGGTTCCCTTTTATACTTAACCCGCTATTCAACCCGTTAACCACATGGATCCCGGTCAATACCAAACCAAACCCGGGTCAAACTATCAAAATAATAAAAACAAATACCCACGCGCCAAAATAAAATCCCAAATCCCTCTCAAACCCAGGCACGAAGAACCCTAAATTGCCCTTTCCTCCAATTGAGCACAATCACTTAAATTGAGGGCAATTCCGTCTTTTACTCTGACACACGGGTGCCATGTCAGCAATCCGTGTGTCATTCTCTCAATCCTTGGCCTCTGATTGGTGTAAATTACGTGGAGATGTAAATCCAAGGGATGAGATGAAATGGGATTGATCTAATGGTGGAAACAAGCTCATGAGAAAGCAAATGCTCAACTTCTGGATCCTTCTATTAGCTCAAGCAGTTGGCTATTTAAAGACCCCGGATCTCACAGTGAATGTGTGTAGATTAGGAGTAGAGTAGGATGAGATTAGAGTGTATTTCTGATTAAATACTTGTTTTCAATGTTTTAGTTTTAATATCAGTCATTATAATTTCATTTGTACTCAACCTTTATTAATACAAGCTTTCATTTTCATCAATATTTACATCTTTGTTTCATTGTTTTATTCACTTATTGCTTTCAAACACTTATTTGAGCTTATTTTAAATCTAAGTTAGTTTGTTATTCAGATTCTACTCTCATTTTCACATAGTCAATAAAAGTCAACAGTTAGAGTTTTATTTAGAAATGGATCTGTATTGCTGATTTGATGGAGGATTTGGGTTGATTTGAATTTGAATTGGGTTGAAATTAGTTTATGATAGAGGTTACTGTTTCATTAGCAGTGTGACAGGATCATTTGTAAGTCAGTTTTATCTCCTAGTTCTATATCAGTAGTGCAGAATTTATCATTGTTGCTTATTGTTGTTCGTTTATGATTATCATAGTTTAGTTTATTGATTTACAGCTTGTTAGATTAGTTGTGTTTCTGAATGAGTTTATCTGTTGTTATCTGTTCAGAATTTGCTCATCTGCTCAATTCTGTCATATCTGCATATGTAGCATAACTTTCATTTGATAGTTACAGTTCAGATAATTGCTCTTGTTAGCTTGCACTTCATCCTTCATACCTGTTTTAGGTTGATTCATGGTTTAGATTTGAATTCAGTATTTGAATCTGCTCATTAGTCCATTTAAAGTGTGTTTGGTATAAGGAGTAAATCACAGTTAAGGTTTAGTTTTATTGTTAAGTTTAGTCAGTTTAGTTCTATTAAGATGTATTAAGTTCATTTCAGTCTCAGTTTTGCATAGCTAATAACTGAAAGTCAAAATTATATGTAATCTGTTATTGTGCTCAAATCTGTTAGACTTAGGAATTCACTTGCTGCATTTAAGTTAGGATATAAGTACTCTAGCTAAAGGTAGTTTCATTTCTTCATTAAACATCAGTTTCAATCCAATTCAGTAGCTTAGAATCTCAGATTAGTCAAAGTTTAGTTCTGTGTTCAATAGTCAAATGTGTGAAAATCAGTTTTCCTCAGATTTTCTAGGCCTTGTATTAGCTTCATTTGAGCTTGTCTTTGTCTGAAATTTGGTACAAATGTTCTCTAGTTGGTGGTCTTTAGTTTCCCATTCATGGTTTTTGTTCTAGCTCTCCTGTTAAGTCTGATGAGCTTAAGAAGGATCCATTAGCTTATTTTGCTTAAGTAGCCATTTGCATCAATCTGAGTATACTTGTATTAGGTGTTAGGAGTAGCTGTAGTTAGTTGCTTTAGAGTAGTTTTAGCATAACTTACCTTCTGTAGAAGTTTGGTAGCTTATAGAGCTTATTAGCTTATTTTCAAGTAGCTTAGTTAGGATCAGTTACACTACAGCCCTCATTTCCTTCACATAAGCTATTGTTTTCTTATTTTTAATAGATTTAGAATAATATTTTAGTATTTTCCTGAATTTTTCATAATTTTTGGTCATTGTTTACTATTTTTCTTTATTAAAATATAGTTTTTAATCACTTTTAATTAGCTTTAATTGAAATTAATTAAGAAAAAGTTCAAAAAAATAATTTTTCAATTTCTCCAGTTTAAGATAAATATAAAAAGCATAAAAAAGATTTTTCCTTATTTTTTCCCTTTTATTTAGTATTTTTCACAATTTAAATTAGATTAAAATAGTTTTAAATTAATAGAAATTAGAAAAATAATCAGAAAAATACAAAAATAGTTTTGAAAAGTCTTTTATGATATTTTAGATTTTTGAAAAGTAATCTCATAATTTTCCCCTTTGTTTTGATAATTTTTAGTTAATTAGTTTTATTTTTAAAGTTAAAAAAATTAGTTTTTAATTAGAATAAAATCAAGAAAATTCCTAAAAAATAGTTTTAATTCATATTTAGTTTTCAAATATCATTTCTAGAGTAAAAGTAATTTTAGGAATTGTTAGGACTTAGAATAGACGTTATTGTATTTTATTCGCGTTTCGTTTAAATTCCGTTTTTGCGTTTTAGTGTAGAATTGCGTAGTTTGCCATTATTCTTAGGTTTTCCCCATAGATTTTAGTTCCATATGCTTTTCTCATCCCGTAGTTTAGATAATATCATTTTACCCCCTTTTTCTCATTCAAATCCCGATTATTGAGACGTGAGTTGGAAATTCCATTCAACCCTCGTTCGGAACGATCTCGGTGCTCAAACCTAACACGTTTGAGTTACCCGTATACTAAAACTTCTCATCTATCATTGGTCAGTGTCCGAACCGTTTTAAGTTTCTTACGGTTAGTCATTCACAAGTGGCTAGCTTGTGTGAGTTAAGCTTGACGTGTTCCGACACCAATCAATTTTTGGCGCCGCTGCCGGGGAGGGCTTGTAGTGAGTTTTCGATTCCGTCTCGGTTCGCATGTTTTTGAAGATCCTTCCTCGTGAAGTTACCGTTGTTTTTGTAAATATATCTTTTATAAAAATCCAAAAATATTTTCCTTTTCCTCATTTGTTTTCCTTTTATGTTTGCTTTTATCAAAAACCCAAAAATAATCTTCGATTTCCTCTATATGTTTAATTCTTATCTCTTCACTCTCTAAATTGTTTAATTCTCCACAATGCTCGATTTCGCACCCTTTGATCCCCATGATCCTCGGACCATGGAGGATTTCTATCGTCCTTCACTTATCGGTCGAGGAGGACCAATCGTTCCGGGAACCAAGTTTAGATTGAAAAATCGTATGGTTCGTCTCCTTCGACAGCATTGTCAATTTCATGGATTTAACGACGAAGATGCTAATGAGCACTTGAACAAGTGTTTATCTATTACTCAATCCATGAAGCAACGTGACGTTTCTCAAGATGATATCCGATTGAATCTCTTCCCCTTCTCTTTAACCCACGAAGCCGAATCTTGGTTTTACACTCTTGAAAAACATTCGATTACTTGCATAGGAAGAGATGTTCCGCATAAGTTTCTTTCAAAATACTTTCCATATTCGAAACGATGCGGTGAGGAAAGATATTCTTAATTTCCAGCAATTACCCAAGGAATCCGTATTTGAAGCTTGGGACAGATTCAAATCGTTATTACGTAATGTCCGATCATAGAATTTTGCTGCTTGATCAAATCCTAACCTTTTATCATGGTATCACTACGATTGATCGAGACAAAATCATGTTGGCATCTGGTGGAAATCTCATGCGGAAGACACCTCAAGAAGCTTATGATTTGATCGAGAATATGACGCAACATCATTATCAGTGGGATGCTGAAGTTCCTTACGATTCTACCACTGTGTTGAGTGATCATTATTAGAAAGTTTCGTTATGAGTGCTCAAATTGACGTTTTTGGCAAGCAAGAAAGATATCATCACCATTATCAACAAAGACAGTCATCCATCCACCTTTTACTATTCCGACTCGGCGATAGTGATGACGATGAACCGTTTGAAGAAGAGAACTTAAAGATCGATGATGATTCTTCGAGTGGCAATCCCACTCCCATTTCCGATCCTATCATTTCCGACTCTTCCCCTTCACTCACGCCGGTTGAGAGAAGTGACGTCGTTTTAGAAGAAGTCAATGATCCAATTTCTCCGAAAATTGTTGAAACCGATTGTGATCCGCTCATTAACGAACATTCGGATACCTTGTCAATGGGGGATAAGGAAGTTGAATGCACTCCTCTTGAGAATATTGATGACCTTGTTCCAATCCCAAGGGTATTTGAGACACATTTCGATTCGATTTCAGAAACTTTCAAAATGACCTTCACAAATCCTTTGTTTGAATTCGATTCAGAATATACTCTCAATATTGACAATCAAATCTTTGATGAGGAAAGTGATGAGTCCGACACGGAGACCATAATGGAAAAGGTGCAAGTTCATAGTCTACAAAGTACCGCACAAATCCCACCTCCGATGTTCTCAATTGAAGAAATTAAAGAAGTAGAGCCGTCTAATGGAAATCCTCCGGAGCCCGAGCTCAAGGATTCGTCTCTTGATTTACTTCTCGAGGAGTTCGCCGATGACTTCGCTCGCATCGATCCTCTTCCACCGGGAAGTGAGGACGTTGACTTTGATTTTGAAGCCGATTTAAGAGAGATTGAAAGTTTGTTGAATGAAGATCTGTTAAATAAGCCGTCGCGAAAGATTAATGATGATTATCTTGAGGAGTTCTCTGGTGAACTCTCTCATATCATATCTCCGCCGGAATATGATCATGTCTATTTTGATCTTGAGAAAGATTTTAGTTTGGGGGAAGAGAAACTCTCTCAAAAGAGTTCCATTATTAATGACATCACTCCGCCTCTTCCTCCCAAGGTTGTTGAAAATCACCCTATGAGCTTAAATGATCAAATTCAAATGAAAGCTTATATAAAATGTGCTTTTGAAGATGAAGAATGGATCCTTATCGTTATCAAAATCTTTATTCCATTTCTTCCATATAATGTGATTTCTCCTCTTCTTCACTCTTACGGGAGTGAGGATACCATCTTTGACCCCGGTATCATTGCTTTTCCTTTTTAAGAACCGTGGGTATCTCATCGGAGTGGAACTTTCTTATGTTTCAATGTTTATCCAAACCTCTTGAACGAAAGTCCGATGGAGATTATCTTTTCCACATACTTCCCCAAGGACAAATGAATTCGGGGACGAGTCAGGCTAGCGACTCGTTTAAGAAAAACATTAGCGCTTCGTGGGAGGCACCCCATGCTTATCCATCTATCTTCTTTCTACTTTCTAATAAGTGACGCGAAGGGGTCTACCTCTTCGATTTCTCGTGTTTGGTTGTTTGTGATGTTGTGTTCAGGATTTTCCCGATATGAAGACTCTCGTGCTCAAAGTTTGTTCATTTTCTCTACTCGAGTTTCATGATCGATGCTGATGGAAATCCGATATCCTAAATCTTATCGACTAACGTTTATCTTTGAGCATACTTAATAAACGGCTTTTAGATTTTCGTTGATACCCTTGCTTTAAACATTGAGGACAATGTTTCGTTCTAGTCTGGGGTAGGGTAATCTTCGATTTGATTTGACCGCACTTGCTTATTTTTGTCGTGTTTCTCTCGTAACCCCGTTTTTCCTTGGAAAATGAAAAATTGTGCAAAAATGAGAAAAATTTAAAATTTTTGTAAGCTTTTGTTAAGTCTTTTTGATTAAAAAGTTTTGCTAGTCTCTTAGATAAGAAGCTATAAAATGCGAATTCTAGCTCACAAGGCCAAGATTTTGCAAGTTTCCCTAAGTGATTTTAAATATGCATGACTTTATTTCATTAGACGAAGCATTTGCTAAGTTAATATATGTTTTGACACCTTGATTGACTTTCCGCTGGTGAGAGTAGGAATAGAATTCCGACTTGACCGGGCGTGTTGAGCCCTAGCTTGTTCCCTTAACCATAGATAATCTAAAAATTATCGGCTAAGCATCTGCGGATCTCATTATTTGGGATTTTAAATTTGCAGAGATCGAGAAATGATAGAGTTACTTATGAGTTTAGATGCTAAGCGTGGAGTAGTTGGTTCTCTTTAGAGCCCATCGAAGGTACTTATGGCTTTTTGTTCCCACAAAATTGTTTCACCCCATATCTGTCTAAATAATTAGAGATGTTGAGTTTTTGGCGATAGTTAGTTCTTTTTCTTCTTAAAATAATCTTTGTTTTAAAAATTGGGTACACATCAGGGATCCGTAATAAATAAATAAGTAATCAGTAATAAGTGATATGTGAAAAAGTAATAAGTAAAGTTGTGAGCTGCGGTGTCGAGATCGGACCCTTGGATCTTTAGCCGGGATTGAGTGAGGTCTTAGCCTAGCCAGCCGGGATCCTCATTTCATGAAGCCTATAGTCTTGGAATTACCCCGTGAAGCTCCGTGGTTCACAGCTCATATAAGTAAAGGTGTAAGTGCAATATAAAAAATAAAAAAAAAATAAAAAATAAAAAAAAAAATGTTGAAAAATGGAAAATGAAAAAATCAAAGTAATAAAAAATTCCTTGATGTGCACCTCATTTTTACGACAATGGTTCTTGAGGGAAGGCGAATAACTAATTATCGACTTAGCTTTGTATCTTTATCAGAATAAAAGTTATCGAAACGAGAATTTGAAGAAATTCATTTCTCACAAAAATAAAAAAATCTAGAGGAAATAGGAAAATGGGAAAAAAAGGTAATTACACAAGTAACTTCCATGGGTAGTGTTAGCATCTAGAGTCGTATGTAACAATGATTTCGATTTTACGCTTAGTTTGGGACTTGTGAAAAATCAGGGACGATGTATTCTATCCGTATGGTCACTTCACGCTGTGTTGTGTTTTCTACTCCGTGATCCTAACGTGTCGGTTGAAAAATGTTGGAGTTATTGATCGACATGAAAGTTCAACAAACCGTCATTCATAACCGGAAGTGCTTAACCGTAATATCTATACATGTGAATTAAAAAGGTAAACGGGGCATTTTTAGAATTAAGGCTTTCTTAATCTCTTTTGAGGAATCTTTGCTACTTCTTCATAGGTTTAGTAGAAAGAGATTGAAATCCTTGGTTTTAGAAGCGTGAGTTGATTACATTGCGTGAGGACACGACAATAGTCTCGTCTGGGGTATTTTGGTATGTGCTAAAACACATACCTTTTCTTTATCAATATAGACCCAAAACAACCAAGGAAAAGCCGTTTATTGCTAATATTTGTGGTTTTCTTGAGTTTGTGCTTGTGCAGATATGGATATGTAAAAATCGCAAAAAGGAGCTAAATCGAGATGTAAATCAGCACGAGAGATCAAGAGAGCTTGGCTGAAGGTCGGAATTATGCATTTATGAAGATTTCTAATCTCTGAGGATGATTTGTGAAGATTTGATCAAAGTTTGAAGAAATGTCAGAAGTTTCAAATTCAGCCCTTGGTTTATTTGAGAATGACAATAATGGTCCTTGAAGAGATTTTCAGATTTACACTTTAGGTCCCTTGGAAATTAGTATATACACTTTTGGTCCTTAACTTGTATAATGTATCACTATACTAATCCTTAACCCAAAACCAACACTCACGGCCCAACATTCAAGCCCAAATAAACAAACCAAGACCCGGTTCCCTTTTATACTTAACCCGCTATTCAACCCGTTAACCACATGGATCCCGGTCAATACCAAACCAAACCCGGGTCAAACTATCAAAATAATAAAACAAATACCCAGCGCCAAAATAAAATCCCAAATCCCTCTCAAACCCAGGCACGAAGAACCCTAAATTGCCCTTTCCTCCAATTGAGCACAATCACTTAAATTAAGGGCAATTCCGTCTTTACTCGACACACACGACACGGGTGCCATGTCAGCAATCCGTGTGTCATTCTCTCAATCCTTGGCCTCTGATTGGTGTAAATTACGTGGAGATGTAAATCCAAGGGATGAGA
Organism: Chrysanthemum makinoi; assembly: GCA_910596185.1. Taxonomy (NCBI): domain Eukaryota; kingdom Viridiplantae; phylum Streptophyta; class Magnoliopsida; order Asterales; family Asteraceae; genus Chrysanthemum; species Chrysanthemum makinoi. The sequence continues at coordinate 309,649,512 of OU343224.1, forward strand.
TGAAATGGGATTGATCTAATGGTGGAAACAAGCTCATGAGAAAGCACATGCTCAACTTCTGGATCCTTCTATTAGCTCAAGCAGTTGGCTATTTAAAGACCCCGGATCTCACAGTGAATGTGTGTAGATTAGGAGTAGAGTAGGATGAGATTAGAGTGTATTTCTGATTAAATACTTGTTTTCAATGTTTTAGTTTTAATATCAGTCATTATAATTTCATTTGTACTCAACCTTTATTAATACAAGCTTTCATTTTCATCAATATTTACATCTTTGTTTCATTGTTTTATTCAGCTTATTACTGCTTTCAAACACTTATTTGAGCTTATTTTAAATCTAAGTAAGTTTGTTATTCAGATTCTACTCTCATTTTCACATAGTCAATAAAAGTCAACAGTTAGAGTTTTATTTAGAAATGGATCTGTATTGCTGATTTGATGGAGGATTTGGGTTGATTTGAATTTGAATTGGGTTGAAATTAGTTTATGATAGAGGTTACTGTTTCATTAGCAGTGTGACAGGATCATTTGTAAGTCAGTTTTATCTCCTAGTTCTATATCAGTAGTGCAGAATTTATCATTGTTGCTTATTGTTGTTTGTTTATGATTATCATAGTTTAGTTTATTGATTTACAGCTTGTTAGATTAGTTGTGTTTCTGAATGAGTTTATCTGTTGTTATCTGTTCAGAATCTGCTCATCTGCTCAATTCTGTCATATCTGCATATGTAGCATAACTTTCATTTGATAGTTACAGTTCAGATAATTGCTCCTGTTAGCTTGCACTTCATCCTTCATACCTGTTTTAGGTTGATTCATGGTTTAGATTTGAATTCAGTATTTGAATCTGCTCATTAGTCCATTTAAAGTGTGTTTGGTATAAGGAGTAAATCACAGTTAAGGTTTAGTTTTATTGTTAAGTTTAGTCAGTTTAGTTCTATTAAGATGAATTAAGTTCATTTCAGGTCTGGTTTTGCATAGCTAATAACTGAAAGTCAAAATTATATGTAATCTGTTATTGTGCTCAAATCTGTTAGACTTAGGAATTCACTTGCTGCATTTAAGTTAGGATATAAGTACTCTAGCTAAAGGTAGTTTCATTTCTTCATTAAACATCAGTTTCAATCCAATTCAGTAGCTTAGAATCTCAGATTAGTCAAAGTTTAGTTCTGTGTTCAATAGTCAAATGTGTGAAAATCAGTTTTCCTCAGATTTTCTAGGCCTTGTATTAGCTTCATTTGAGCTTGTCTTTGTCTGAAATTTGGTACAAATGTTCTCTAGTTGGTGGTCTTTAGTTTCCCATTCATGGTTTTTGTTCCAGCTCTCCTGTTAAGCTGATGCAGTAGCTTAAAGAAGGATCCAGTTAGCTTATTTTGCTTAAGTAGCCATTTGCATCAATCTGAGTATACTGCTTATTAGGTGTTAGGAGTAGCTGTAGTTAGTTGCTTTAGAGTAGTTTTAGCATAACTTACCTTCTGTAGAAGTTTGGTAGCTTATAGAGCTTATTAGCTTATTTTCAAGTAGCTTAGTTAGGATCAGTTACACTACAGCCCTCATTTCCTTCACATAAGCTATTGTTTTCTTATTTTTAATAGATTTAGAATAATATTTTAGTATTTTCCTGAATTTTTCATAATTTTTGGTCATTGTTTACTATTTTTCTTTATTAAAATATAGTTTTTAATCACTTTTAATTAGCTTTAATTGCAATTAATTGAGAAAAAGTTCAAAAAAATAACTTTTCAATTTTCTCAGTTTAAGATAAATATAAAAAGCATAAAAAAGATTTTTCCATATTTTTCCCTTTTATTTAGTATTTTTCACAATTTAAATTAGATTAAAATAGTTTTAAATTAATAGAAATTAGAAAAATAATCGAGAAAAATACAAAATAGTTTTGAAAAGTCTTTTATGATATTTTAGATTTTTGAAAAGTAATCTCATAATTTTCCCCTTTGTTTTGATAATTTTTAGTTAATTAGTTTTATTTTTAAAGTTAAAAAAATTAGTTTTTAATTAGAATAAAATCAAGAAAATTCCTAAAAAATAGTTTTAATTCATATTTAGTTTTCAAATATCATTTCTAGAGTAAAATTAATTTTAGGAATTGTTAGGACTTAGAATAGACGTTATTGTATTTTATTCGCGTTTCGTTTAAATTCCGTTTTTGCGTTTTAGTGTAGAATTGCGTAGTTTGCCATTATTCTTAGGTTTTCCCCATAGATTTTATTTCCATATGCTTTTCTCATCCCGTAGTTTAGATAATATCATTTTACCCCCTTTTTCTCATTCAAATCCCGATTATTGAGACGTGAGTTGGAAATTCCATTCAACCCTCGTTCGGAACGATCTCGGTGCTCAAACCTAACACGTTTGAGTTACCCGTATACTACAACTTCTCATCTATCATTGGTCAGTGTCCGAACCGTTTTAAGTTTCTTACGGTTAGTCATTCACAAGTGGCTAGCTTGTGTGAGTTAAGCTTGACGTGTTCCGACACCAATCAGCAACAATAGCGAAACTCTTTTCCTGAAGTTGAGCTTTGAGTTCATCAATTTTTGCCATCAAAGAATTTGTTTGTTCCATTGACTTAGTTCTAGCTTCTTTGACAGAGTCACTTAGTTCTATGTGATGCTTTCTCAAAGACTCATTTTCCTTTAGTAATTTGGCCACACAAACTGCTAATTCATCATTTCTCATTTGAATATCATAAATAGCATTAACATCAGAATTACTTGTAACCAAATTACTTTTCACATGCATACCAGAAATATGTTTCTTCAAATTGTTGATAGTCAAGTTTTTGGCTTGAAGCTGAGCTTTTAAATCATTTATTTCAAAAAGTTCACGAAATTCAGGAAGTTCTGGATTTTTACATGGTTTGTTAAGTTGAAAACTTTCCTCCTTTCTTTGTATTGCAATTTCAAGAGAAATGCAATGTTTTTCAAGTTTTGAGAATTTGTTTGAAAGTTCATCAAAAGCATTTTTATCAACCATATCATTTGTTTTGAATTTTTTAGTCTTAGTCTCAGGCTCAACCAAGGAACATATATCAGAATCATGTTCAGTATTAAGATCAGTTTGTTTAGGTACATTAGCAGATACACTATGTTGAACAGTTAAGGGTACCTCATCACATGACACATGTTCATTTGTCAGTCTGATATTTGCATCCCCATCATGTGTAACAAGAGTCACGAACTCTGGCTGTTTCAAGCTTATCTGTCTCTGAGCCTCTGTATTCAGTGTCAACTGATCCATCACCCGATGCCTTACTGGTCTCAACACTACAATTTATTGATTGCACTTGACATTCATTCACCTTTATGATTACTGTATCCACATCTTGTCTGTCATGAGTTACTAAACAATTTGTTGCATCATTCTTTGTTGTCTCTGTTATTCTGCAATCAGCAACATCCGATCTTTCAACTGATACATTACCCAACTCATCACAACTATCTCTCAACTGTACCCGACACTCATTCACCTTTTCATCATTCTGTGCACTTTCCTCGATATACTTCTTAACATTATCCAAGAGTTGGATTAATGTTTCTCTGAACACATTTGCTTCCATCCCAGTGTGATCTTTGAAGAGCTTTTCAGTCATATGATCATCATAATCCAAAGTATATTCACCATTGAAGAATGACTGAAATTGTTTGTAGATCACCTGAAGTACAGCTTTAGAACCGGCTTCTTGACCTTTGTCTCTGTCAAGTTGTTGTTCCAATTTTTCTAAGTACAGGAACAATGTGCTCGTGAACGTTGATAATTCTTGACGGAAAATTGCATTAAATGCTCGTTGGATTCCCCTTGTATATCTTTCTTTAGTTCGAAGTAACATGAGGTGTGAATGAAGTTGTCGATAAGGTTCAATGCCACTTTCCTTACCCTTTGCAAGAGCATTCTGTAACCTTGACTGGCGCATTTCTGTCTCTTTAGATTCTAAACACGGAGATCTCACATCCTCATTGATTGATTCCATCATCTTTAACCGTTCAGTATAACTAATATTCTCATGGTTGTCAACAGCATCATACAGTTTGAATACTTCTGAAATTACTGAATCAGGAGTGTAAGACATGATGTTGATGTGTACACGGGATTTTACAAGTCTGTGATTTAAACAGAGAAATAGAATCTTTCGCGGGATTTTACTAAAATCAAGACCAAACCGTAAGAAGGTGAGAAGTAGAATGTAGTAAAGGAACTAGAAGATGATAAGGAAGAGAAGATCAATTGGTGTTATGGTTGAGTTTGTGATATTCCCTAGTTCTTTATATATACCCCCTGTTTAGGAAAATTAGGGTTTGAAAACAAGGGTTTTGTATGTTAGGTTTAGAGACACATCGCATGAATTGACAAATCACAGTCCTTGACAAGTCGCTTAACAGATAACTCGCATAAGACAACTCGCTTCAATAAGCAAGCAGACAACTCGCTTATGTGGGCAACTCGCATAGAACAACTCGCTTCAATAAGCAAGCAGACAACTCGCATAGGCAACTCTCTTAGGCAACTCGCTTAGGCAACTTGCTTTAGATATGTTGAATCTGGACAAGTCGCATAGGCAACTCACTTAGCAGACAACTCGCTTAGGCAACTTGCATAGGCAACTCGCTTTGATGAAAATAACCACAACTCGCATCCAAGAAATGCTTAACGTGCCTCAACTCGCATCCAATAAACATTCAAAAAACACCACTTTTCAATCCAAAAACAACCCAACCACGATGATTCAAGCCTTCCAAATCAAAACCTAAACACTTATAATGATTCTAAACACAAAAGTACAATCAAAATTCAAACTTTAACACTAGAAATTAACCAAATGATTCAAACTCTTCTAAACACTTTTACCCCCAAAAACCTTATGAAATCCACCAAAACAAAGAGCATGAAAGATGAATGATCAAACCATGGCTTTTGATACCAATTGTAAGATATTGGATTTCACAAACACATAATACATTCAATATATGGATCGAATTATGCAAGAGAGTTTAGAGAGAGAAAGTAGTGTGGGAGCCTTTCTAGAGAGAGAAAGTAACAAAAGAAAGAAGGTTAGATTGAAAGGTCCAACCCTCTACCTTGGGAGGTAGAGGGTATTTATAGTTTTACAAAATACGCCCTCTGACGGGCTGTGGATCAGGCATACAGTGGGTAAAGACCCGTCCGTCCTCCACGGTGTTGCACTAAGCTAAACTAATAACTAAATAACTAACTAATAACAAGTAAATAACGATATGTCTACGAGCTAACTTATGCTAGATTATATTTGGGGTGACCGACTCTTCACTATGGAATTTCTAATTCCTAACAGGATAGAAGAATAAGTTAGATCTTCTTCATTGACCAAGGTTTCATATACGGTGTATGGGATAAATCTGTACGGTGTATGCTTCAAAGTCAGGGAATGGTCTTCATATTCGTCTAAGTCATGGTGTATGGCGTATCTGTCTAGAATGATACGGCGTATCTATCATCAGTTTAGTAGACTTTTCCAACTTAATTCGTTTAGCTCCAATTTACGTCCAAAATAGCCAACTTTCACAAAATGCTTGTTTATAACTGAGGTTTAGAAAAGTAATCGATTAAGTATCAATTCTCATATAAAATATTACAAAACAAACAATATACATAGGATAAATGATGCTAATAATATGTTGTTATTTCATGTCATCATGTACCATAACTCATTGATCCTAAGCGAGGTGGTTATTCATTTACTGCCCCGGCTTGATCCTGGTAAGTTTACCAAGTGAAAAAAAAGAATGAAATATTTTCTGTTTGGCATGAAATTGATAGCATCAAATAGTCCTGATATTTTAGTGTCGATTTCCCCAAAATATACTCATCATTTATATATTTTTTTTTACTTGGATATATGCTCTTACTTCTTAATATTTCATTTTCAGGTTATAAATGAGCATAGGAATGAAGAAACGCGAATTTAGAAGAAAACTAACAAAGTTATACAAGAGTGTGATGTCCAGGAAGGAGTTACAGTGTAGAGTCCTCTCTCAACCTACGCCGTAACATTGATTAACACTTGAAGACCAAAGTCAACGAACATAAAGGTTATGGCGTAACTCCATCGATTTGATTATGACGTAGATTTCCAATGACTTAGAAGAATTCAGTGGCCAAGAAGGTTAGGCCGTAACCCATTTACAAGGTTATGACGTATGAATGAAGATTGTCACTATGTGCAATTTACATTCGTAACCCATTCTCAAGGTTACGCCGTAAGTGATTTATTGAAGATAAGATCGTCTGAGATACGCTGGTTATGGTATAACCTCTTACTTAAGGTTAAGTCGTAACTTAGACGAGGCTATAAATTCAAGCCCTAATTCTGCATTTTAAACTTAACCTTTCACCACAATACCAAGAGACGTTTAGGGCTTCCAGAAGGACGATTTCCACTAACATTGAGACCATCTTCCAAGGGAGAATTCACTTCACTATCACATAAGTTTAAGTATTTCGTATCAAACTTTTTTAATTAATTCAATGTCTTCAATTATGATTATTAACATTGAATGTGTTGCATTGTTTAATATGGTTGGCTAAGCACCTCGTGTGTTAGCCTAGTTATGAAATCATTTATTGCCATGATTTGAGTTTTCTTGCTTTACTATCGCTGTTTGTGTTTGCTTTCTTTACCTATTCGAGGACAACCTTGTTTTGGTAGTGTTAAAGCTAGGTAGTATCTATTAGGCTAGCTTGAATTGACCATAGGACCCTAGCTAAGTAGGTTGCAAGGGGTGGTAAGAACTGAACATAGGACTACTACTTCATTGTGTGAGAAATGACCATAGGATCACCAACCTAGTGGCGACACTTAAGAAGTAAGGGAACCTCAGAGCGGACCATGCTGGGTTTAATAGTTTATGCACTAAGAATAGGTCTAGAAGGTAGCTGATACATAATGACTAAGGTTTCCCGCGATTTCAATCGAGTTATTATGGTGGGATAGGAATCTAGACTTGTAGGCTAGACGAACTGACATAAGGCTGTCTAGTGACATTTATCCCTACATGAAGTGTTAGAAGGCATTAATAAGAAAACCAAATTATGATGTAATAAGACTAGTAACTAGGCTAACATATTTCTCCACATTGATTGTCTCGCATTTATTTATTTTTCGCAATTTATTTTATTTCAATTAGTTTAATACAAATCAAATCAAAACCCCTCTTTTAGTGACAATAGAACTTAGAATAAATCCGCACACATAGCTCTTGGGACGACCTCGGCTTTACCGATTACTACACTATACAAAACCAGGTTCTCCACCCGTTAGTGCATTAGGTAGACCATAGGTAGACGAGTTATTATAAATATTAAAACCTGGTCTGAAATCTAGCATCGAGTTTTCGGTGCCGCTGCCAGAGAGCTATTTTAGGATTTTGATTTTCAGCTCCTTTAAATTTTCAGTTTTAGTTTCTTTCTAATTAAATCTGTGATTATGTCAGGATACAAAACTCGAAGCTCCAAACCTTTCCTAGCCACACCTTATGATAATCTGTAAAAACAGTTTCGGGTTAAAAGAAATAACACTCCTATTTCAATCCACAACATTTTCTCCTTCTACGAATCAAAGAATTCAAATTCTGAATCCGAAGTGAATGAAAAGCCTAAAATCAATGTGCTCACCATGGAACAATACTTTGGAATAACAAATGAAAATTCCACTAGAGGGTTAGTCATGCCAACAATCCAAGAACTGAAAGATTTGAAATTAAAAGCCAATTCATCCATGAGTTGAAAAACAAACAATTTCCAAGAGACAAGGAAGAAGATGTCCAGGAACATGTAAAAGAAGGATTTTTTTTTTTTAATTACATAGTTAGCCTTTTCAATGTTTATATCTTGCATGATGCTCTTATGCTCAAGGTCTTCCCAATGACCCTCACTGGAACGACAAAGATATGGCTTTATAGACTTCCTTCAGAATCTAAAGTGACATGGGATCTTTTCAAGAAAGCATTTGTACAAAGATTCAGCCCACCTTACAGAATAGCAAACCTTCTTAGGGAAATCCATCATTTTAGGCAAGAAGAGAAAGAGACACTTTATCAAGCTTGGGATAGATACAATGAACTCCTCTACAAGTGTCCCACGCATGATCTTAACAAACATAAAAAATTACATCTTTTACAAAGGATTGGACACCGCCACTCGCCGACTTCTGGATTTTCATGGACCAGTTCCAGGAATGACACCAGATCAAGCCTTAAAATTCATCCAAAAGACAACCGACCACTATCATAAGTGGCATCTAGAAATGGGATATGGACCTAGGGATGATTTCAAACATAAGGTTATGAAAACCATGGCTAGCATTGTCAATGACTATTCTCTATAGTTTGAGAAAGAAAAGAAGAAAAGAGAACGTGTGCAAAATATTCCAAGAAAGGAGAAAGGGAAGAGTATGAGTGGAGCAGATGAAACACGAAGCTTAGAGGTGTTAGTTGTAAGCTCTCGGAAAATTTCATATGTCGTTAACTACTTAATCATGAATAAAGGACGGATCTTACAACCATGAAATTTTCTCGACATCGTTTTTGCATATCATCTTGCAAGTGCATATTAAAATGCGAGTTAAATGCTCAAAAGCACACCGTTGTGACCCGATCAAAATTACCTCGATCCCGATAATGTTAATTCTTTATTTTATATAAATATATTATATAAAATAAATATGTAATAAAACTTTTATTTTTCTTTTATTATTTTTATTTATTACCGAGCCTCAAGCCCAACCCAACTCCACCCTTCCTACTTGTTCTAGGGCCTCGTCTACACACCATCCAAACCCAACCCATCCCTTTTTCGCTTTGGGCCTAGCCCGTTCCCAACTTAGCCTAGAACACCCTTAGTAGTAATTTTGTCACATTTTGTTAGTGTAACTTTTGTACATGTTCTTCTCACATTTCTATGACCAAACGATACAAGCAAGCCAAAAACAAATATCCCACCCAAATGATCTTCTAATGTTTGCGTGTATGTGTGAAAGAAAGGAGACAAAAGAAAGCCTCAAGCCACCCTAAACTAATTTAATAATACTCTAATCCTACCTTGACTTTCATTTGACCACATTACCCAAAGGTCCTATTGTTCCTGGCTCAAACTTGACTTGATAAAACCAAGCATGCCCCAATTTTGTGCTGCCAAGTCGTGTGGGTTCAAGATCACAAGCACACAAGTTCTACCTTTCTTGGAACCTTGAAAGAACATGAATAAAATATAGGAGAAGCCATGTTTTTTTTTCTCTTCATAAACAACCTAAGACACTAAGTTAAACTCACAAACTCACAAGCTTATAAGTTCACTCACTTAAACTACTCTCACACTCTCACAACATAAAATCCGTCCATTGTGGAAGTCGGGCAAGAAAAGGAACAAGACGCAAGGGTTGGGAAAATAGATCGCTTGGTTTGGGTATAAGGAGAACAAGGGACTTTCTTGCTCACGTTCACTCTTCTCTTCAATTCGTCACCACCCCTTTGGGTATTATAAGTCTCTCCACTCTTCTTCTAAGTTCATATTTCTCGTCTTTACATTATATCATACGTAAATAATGTCAAATGCACCTAAGGAATCGCACATATAAATGTTTCCAAGATAACGCGAATCTTTAAGACCTAATAACCCAAGAATAAACGTTTATATATAACCTAAATGCATATCATGTCTTGAACCTGCTTTTATATCACGTTATTACTTTGTATTCTAAAATATATGTCGCGTATAATGGTATTGTATTTCCTCTCGACACTTATTTTTTTTTCTAATGAAATATTATGTACACACCACATCATGCTCTTGACACAATAATCAACCCTAAGAAACCCTTCAACCCCCCTTGTCGCGTATTTTCTGCTAAACCAAACAAACCCCGATGGGCCTTAAGGCCTAAACGAGAGAAAACCCTCGACCCAAATAGTTCTACCCGGCCCATTTACAACGAAAAATAAGCTCATAAGCTCATAATAAGCTCATAATAAGCTAATAATAAGCTTTTGTAAAGGTTAAATAAGTTACTAAGTCAAAATGTATTTTTGGGGACTAAGTTTGCAAAATATAAAGTTTTCGGGTAAGAAATGAACATTATGGAAAGTTAAAGGTGACTTTGGTATGCTAACGTGTGCATGGGAAACGTTCAGGGTATAAACTGTAAATAAGGAAAACTTAGTTTAGAAGGAAATAAAAGTTTTAGTGTCAAAATGTAAATGTTAAAACTTGGGGGACCGGAAGTGTAAAATATAAGTTTTGGAATACTTTACATTACCACAGCTGGTTGGCCAACCCTGTGATGGTAACAAAGCATGACGGAAGTTAGAGGATGTGCGTAGACTTCAAAGACCTCAACAAAGCATGTCCAAATGATGGCTAGCCATTGCCGAAAATAGATTGGAAAGTCGAATCACTCTGCGGATATCCCTTCACATGCTTCCTGGATGCATATAAGGGCTATCACCAGATACAAATGGCAAAGAAAGACGAGGAAAAAAAAGCATTCATCACAAGTCATGGAATATTCTGTTATACCAAAATGCCGTTCGGATTAAAGAATGCATGAGCAACATACCAACGACTGGTAGATAAGGCTTTCCACAAGCAAATCGGCAGAAATCTAGAAGTGTATGTCGATGACCTGGTAATCAAAAGCCGCACGGGGGAGGAGATATTAAGGGACATAGGGGAAACCTTTAAAACCTTAAGAGAAATAAACATGAAGTTGAATCCTAAGAAATGCACCTTCGGAATGGAAGAAGGAATGTTCCTGGGATACACCGTGAACACTAAAGGAATCAAAGTATGCCCAGATAAAGCAGGAGCGGTACTAAACCTCCCATCTCCAAAATTCCTTAAAGACGTCAATGGAAAGCTGGCAAGTTTAAGTAGGTTTTTGGCTAAATCCGTTGAGAAGTCATTACCTTTCTTTAAAACACTCAAGAAGTGTACAAAAAAGAGTGATTTTCAGTGGACAAAGGAAGCGGAGGAAGCTTTTAAGCAGATGAAAAAGATGATAGCAGACCTCCCAACCCTCACGGCGCCCTAGGAAAAAGAGGAACTTATCATATATCTTGCGGTAGCAAAAGAAGTGGTCAGTGCAGTCTTAATGACAGAAAAAATAGCCGTTGAGGCTTAATTTTGACCTTTTTTTTGCATTAAATCCCACCTTTTCTAAATTTTAACCTCTTAAAAATCCTATAAATACCTTATTATTTTTCCAACTTTTACATGCACTTTCACTACCTCTCAACAACTAAAACAACTATGAATCCTAACAACTATGGTCCCAACTATGATCCCAACAACTATGATCATTACGATATTTATTTTCAAGACGACTTGAAACGTTATATACGGGATTTTGAAGCTTATCAATAATTTGTAGCTTTGTGTAATCAAGAAGCCTGAGGTTTGGGTTCGGGTCCTAATACTAGGACCTACATACCACGTGAACGAGAAAAGGCGGAACAACTGCTATCGGATGACTATTTTGGTGACGAAAACAATCCTCCAAAATACACCGAGAGGTTATTTAGGTGAAGGTATCGTATGAGTTATAGACTTTTTAAACAAATAGTCCACGCTATTACCAATTACAATGCCAACCCTCTTCCTAAATACGTCTCTTTTTATTCACGCCGACCCGATTGTACGGGTCGTTTAAGTATTAGTGCTATCACTAAATGCACATCCACCATACGTCAATTGGCATACGGTTCATCACCTGATGCATTTGACGAGTACTTTCAAATTGGTGAACGTTCTTCATGTGAATGTTTAATAAACTTCACTAAATGCATATATATTTTATACATAGAAGAGTTTTTATGAAAGCCCAATTCAGATGACTTTGAAAAAAATATATGCATTGCATGAAAAAGAACATAGGCTCTCGGGAATGCTCGGGAGCATTGATTGTATGCATTAGGATTGGATAAATTGTCCAAAGGCCTTGCATCTTCAATTCAAAATACGTAATCATAAATACCTGACTCTAATGTTAGAAGCCGTTGGCGATTATAGTTTTTGAATTTCGCATGCATATTTCGATGTTCTGGGGGAAAATAATGACCTCAATGGTTTATATGGTTCACCATTATTTGATGCCTTTCTTGCTGATAGACTTCCCGAAGCTCCCTTTGTAGTAAATGTATACATACAACAAAGGTTACTATTTGGCCAATGTAATTATCCCAAGTGGTCTACATTTGTCAAAACGCTTTCTATTGCAACGGATGAAAAAACAATGAAGTTTAAAAGAGTTCAAGAAAGTTCAAATAAAGATTTTGAACGAACTTTCGGAGTCCTACAAGGTCGTTGGGGAATTATACAACAACCCGCACGTGGTTACCAAATCAATACGCTATGAAAAATCATGTATTGTTGTATAATATTAGATAACATGCTACTGAAAGATCAAAAGTCCGTTGTTATGAATATAACGAATTCTTTGTTTCTCCACGGCCAAATATTCAACGTACTTGGATCAAACGATGCGACTTACATATTAGGAAAACCAAAGAACTTCAAGATAGAAGAGTGCACAACGAACTTCGACAAGACATCATTGAGCATTTATGAACCTTAATCACTAAATTGTATTTTTTTTTCCGGTATCATTATTTTAATTTGTATTGTCATTTTATGTACTTGTTTATTAATGACAGAAAGGGAAGGCAAGCAAACACTGATATACTTTGTAAGCCGAGCCTGCGAGGTCGGGAAATCAACTACACACCCATGGAAAAACTAGTATTATCACGGACCAGCCGATAAAACAAATACTGTCAAAACCAGAAGTCGCAGGCAGACTGCAGAAATGGAGAATTGAGTCAGGGGAATACGACATACAATAGAGGCCAATAGTATCAGTTGAAGGAAAAATCTTGGCGGATTTCATATTAGAATGTCCATGGATCCTGTTCACATGCGGTTCATCTTGCATAGATGGTTGTGGTGTAGGACTAATACTGACAGACCTGGAGAGAACGGAGTTCACTTATGCCTTAAGATTTCACTTTGGAGCAACAATAACGAGGCTGGGTATGAGGCTCTAATAGCTGGGCTAAGGATAGCAGAACAAATGGGAGTTAAGAACTTACAAGCAAATGTAGATTTGAAACTTGTTGCTAATCAGGTTAACGGAACATATATAGCTAAAGAGTCGGGAATGATTCAATACCTGGAAAAGGTAAGGGCGCTCTTGAGCAATTTCCGAATGCTCTCAATCAAACAAGTCCCTAGAAGCGAAAACAAGAAGGCGGACGCCCTAAGTAAAATGGCGTCTACCAGCTTCGCGCATCTGAAAAAAACAAGTGCTGGTGGAAGAACTTAACCAAAAGTCAATAGAAGAGGTAGCAGTACTAGCAGAAGTGGAAGAAGAGGGGTACACATGGATGACCCCAATATATGAATACCTGATAAAGGAAATACTCCCATCCGAACAAAAGAAAGCAAGAGAAATCCAGAGGAAGTCGCAGAGATTTGCAGTGATTAACAGGACGCTTACAAGAAGTCTTTTCTTGGGCCGTGGTTACGGTGCGTAGGACCCCTCCAGACAAATTACGTGCTAAGAGAAATCCACGAAGGATCTTGCAGTATGCACACCGGAACAAGGTCCGTAGTGGCTATAGTCTTACGTACCGGATACTATTGGCCTACTATGCATGTAGATGCTCGGAAGCTAATCCTAGCATGTAAAGATTGTCAAGTACACAGACCAGTCCCGAGACATCCGCAAGAAAAGTTAACTCCAATCACTTCCCCATGGTCATTCTACAAATGGGGAATTGACATCGCGGACCCCTCCCGGAGGGACCCGGTAAAGTCAGATTCCTCATAGTGGCGATAGACTACTTCACAAAGTGGATAGACGCAAAGCCAGTTGCCACTATTACAGGAAACCAAGCCAAAAAATTTGTATGGGAAAACATCGTGTGTAGATTCGGACTCTCAGGAGAAATAATATCTGACAACAGAAAACAATTCCGAGACAACTCATTCAAAGACTGGTGCGAAAAAATGAATATAAAACAACACTTTTCTTCCGTTAAACATCCACAAGCAAATGGGCTGGTGGAAAGAGCAAACAGAAGTCTGGGGGAAGGAATAAAAGCCCGATTGGAGGAAAGAAGCAAAAACTGGATGGTTGAGCTATCGCATGTCCTGTGGGCACACCGTACAATGATCAAATCCAGTAACGGAGACACTCCATTCTCGTTGATATACGAAACGGAAGCTGTCATCCCTGCTGAAATAGGAATGCCCACATGGAGGACAGTGGAAGCAAACATAGAATAAAATGATGAGGCTTTGGAAATGAATTTGGATCTTCTGGAAGAAAGAAAGGAACAAGCGGCAATACGCGAAGCAAAAATCAAGGCTCAAACGTCGAAGTGTTATAAGTCAAGGATTCGCAACACAAGCTTCAAGCTAGGAGACTTGGTGTACTGCAACAACGATGCAAGCCATGCAGAAGAAGGAGGGAAATTGGGACCTAAATTGGAAGGACCTTACGAGGTCATGGAAGCATTAGGAAAAGGCGCGTACAAGCTAAAGGACCGTGAAGGAAACCCAATTCCACGGACATGGAATGTCTACAATCTTAAAAGATGTTACATACATCAAATGTAAGCAACCCACCTCCTGCGGACTCCGTAGAGGAGGGTTGATATCGCAATTTATCCTTCTATATTGTAATATTTTTATTATCTTGAAAAAAAAAAGGCGAAGCTTAGCTAACTTCACCAACTTTTACTTTAAAATTTTCTAATTATTTACTTTAAAAGAAATTTCGACACATGTAAGTAAGACGCGCATACACTTGGGCAGGACCCATATAACGTTATTCCGAATAACAAAAGGTTGGGTAACCTCAAAATTCACTCAAGATACGTAAGAGATGTTGCAAGTCCAGTATCGGGAGAATAACCCACAAGTATTTAACTAAGACTATTATAATAAGCACACCAGTGTGAAGATTAAAATGGCAAAAACTAAAAAGTTTCAAACAACAAAATGTACATATAATAGACAGTCTACAAACAAAAGTGCGGCGCTCTTGCGGCACAAAACCAGTAAAATAAAAAGCATTGTGCAAAATACAGTAATGACCACATTAAACTTGGTCAGAAGAATCTGAAATAGGGTCCGTCCCAGATTACTTAAGAACATCCGCATTTGTGTCACCACCATGACCACGTTGTTCAAGCATATTTGACACTTCATAGTCGAACACGAAAAGAGAGACAGAACAAGGAGGACCAGGTAATACGGCAGCAGCTACAGAACCAGACACACAAGCCGTACCCGCAAAAGTTCTCACAGACGAAGGGTTAATCCAGGAATACCATCTATCCACAAGAGCTAACCAGTCATGAAGGGAACCTTCACTCGCCTTTCCAGACCTCTCAAAGCAATCATTAATGAGAGCCGACAAAGAAGAATCACCTACTACAGCAGGGCTTCCGGAGTGGTGAACAGGAACAGTTAGTCTCTCCAAGCAAAACTAAGAGTCAACAGCAGAAGAACCAGATACAGAGGCTTCAGGATAAAGTAAACTCATAACATCTTCAACACTAGAATCCTTAAGAGCCTCCAACGAAGACAACAAAGGGAATTGAACACCACGAAGCACCTAAACAACGTTCTCGTATTCAGCCTTAGCAAAAGTGTTATAAGCCTCTACGTCAGAAAGGGGTGTGCCATCCGTGCCGTGGCGATGCCCGACAACAAGTCCATCTTGCATACCCTTTCATCAGCTAAAGGCTCACCAGCAGAAGGAACAGGAAGATCTCTAACATCCTGGTCAGCACCACCACCTGAGGATGAACCACTAAAAAAAGGGGAGGGATTAGGAAAGGCATCCCTCAAAACTGGAACATGAATGGAAACCGTCGTTACAACATTAGTGGCAAGAACACCTAAGGTAGTCTCAGACCTGGTACAAGAGGTAACCTCAGCTCCAACAGCAGAGGTACTACAATCAGAAGAAGAGTCTGAGGAAATGACAAACCTTTGAAGAGGACCAATAAAAGGCTCGCGTCTGATAGAAGAATCAGAAAAAAACTCAACTTCATGCTCAGGGGTCGTTGAGATAGAAGAAGTGATAAAAGGCAAAGTCTGGGCAACCGTGAAACCAAGCTAAGTGTCCAGAACACTACTATTCAACAAAGCTTGAAAACCACCAACATGAGTGCTACCGATAGAACGCCCTCGAGTAAAGTCAGGACACAACCTCTTCACAGGACTGGAGGATGTCCCAAAAATCAAGGAAGGATTCTCCTTCATCTTAAATGAAGGACCAGAAGTAGTACCCTCAGCATCAGCATCATTAGTCTCGAGGATTGACCCGCTTCCAGCATTAACATCAACACCCTCAGATCTAAAAAGATCGTTAACACCAGCTTCCAATTCATCTTCAATAAGAGGAGGAGCAATAAGAAGAAGCGGCGTTGTGCGATGAACAGTGACCTCCAAGAGCCTAGGCTCCTCCTCGCGACGAGGGCGCCCAACTATTCTGACCTTAGTAGGATCAGGAGACTGAATATCGTCAGGCCAACTCATCACTGCAAAAAAGAGAAACAAGTTAAAATGTTGATGTAAAAAGAACGATGGAAACCAACACCAAGGGGAAAAACTTACCCTTTCCATCATCATTGAAAAACTCAGGGTACATGTCTTTGCCCAAAGAGTAGTGGCGGCTCAAGCCGACCCAACAAAGAAACACTTCAGGAAATCTCCGGAAAGGAGCAGGGTGGGCGACGAGAGTTGCATAATGATCAGCATTATACTCGTCAGCATGAGGCACAAGATCCTTCAAAATGATTCTTATTGGAACTCCAGGGAAATAAGGCAGGACAGGCAAAGTCATCAACCCAGAAAAAATGATCGTTCCAGTTCTTCAAAGAATCAAGGGGCTTAGTGTAAACCATTGGAGCACTATCACGCTTGGTAAAAGAAAACCACCCTTTGTTCTTCGTGTTAACATAAAAGCAGCAAAACAAACCAACGGTATGTGCAATACCATGGGCACGACATAAGATTTCAAAATGAGAAATCTTGGATGCACAAAAGACGGAAAGCTGGGAAATGTTAATGCGATAGTACCTAATTAATCAACAAGAAAAATTGACAACGGAAGACGAAAATTCGCATAATCAAAAAACCGGTTGTACAAACCAATCTTTTTTGGAGGACACTCATGCATAGTGTGATTGGGCGAAGGAAGCTCCGGATGAACCTCGAAAGGAATGTGAAACTTACGAAGTAAGGGGATAAACGTCTCTGGGGTAGTAATCCACAATAGCACTCATGACGAGCGGATGTAGTCAATATCAAGACTGATAAACGGATGGATTCTCCTTTCTCAGAAAAGATAGAACAAAGCGGCAATGGCAAAAATATAGCAAAAGAGGAAAAGTGAAATAGTAAAAACAGAGGTAGTATTTATACTAAGAATATATCCAAATCAACATGGTTACACGTATCAGCAAAAATCTGGTTGAACGATCAGGATCAAAAGTAAAAAGATAAGGACAACAGAGGCGCGGGGGCCACTCAGTCAAATCAAGCAGAAAACGAAAAGTTTAAAAACATCCACGTCAAACGAAGCACTTTCCAAGAAAGTGGAGCGTCAGAAAGACGCTTCAAAGGTACGGAAAAGAAACCACTCAGTCAACTTAAGTCTAGTCACATTCACCGCACGGGACAAGTATCCGCACACAATGAATATACTAGACTGAGGGGACTTGATGATGTATAGCACGTATAGCAGGCCTACCGGGCCTAACTCGTGCTATACACATATTGGGCCCAGGCCAACAACGAGAACAACTACGAATACTGGACCAACAATAAGCCCAATAACAAAATTGGCTATAGTCCAAACTTAAAGACGCACGCAGGATACTTAGCGGACCAAACCTCCGGCCGCGGAAGGTATCCTGTGTCCGCATCCGTGATTACCACGGGACCTTGTCCGAAAAGGGCACCACTCCGACCGCTAACTCTTATATGCGAGTAATCAGGAAACCCTAGCGGTAAACCCCGCCTATAAAAGGGGCTCTAATCCCCATACAAGGTACAACTTTCTCTCTCATAATAACACATACATACTCTCATTTTCTCTGACAAGAATGTGTACTTACTCTCACGGCGGAGTCTAATCGTGGGGTCCGTCCCCATGGTAAGGCTAACGGTTTACTCTTTCTTGTGCAGAGATTCAATCAACTACTTGGATTAGTACAAGATTAGCCCACCAATAGCTTGTTAGCCCAGCCCAACAAGCATCATCAACACCTATTATAACCCGTCACACTTTTTGTAGTAACATTTATATATATATATGTCTCTCATTCTCTTATCTACGAAAAAAGAAGCTTTGATTCTTATATAAATCATAAAAAAAAATGGGTGTATTTTAGTACCTCTAAAATATTCGCGAGATTTTTGGTGGTTATTTATGTTGCTCACAAGGAATATGTGGTTTTTGACTTTGGAACTTTTAAACCGTACTTTTAAGAACATCAACCACCAATGTGAACTTTTTTGGATTGACAAATTTAGACAATAAACAAAAAATGTAAAGAATTAGAAATACCAAAACAGAGACGAGGAATGGAACATCATCACCATGATCATGCCAAACAACATTAAAGAGAGAAACACAGAACATAAGATAAAATGTGGCTTCCAAAGAGCGGAAGTACGGTGCATGGTGGAGACCGGATGCGAAAGGGTACCTCAACTTCCGTGGTTGCAGTAGCCATAGACAAGGACAAATACAGCCAGCACGCTCTAAAATGGTCCATTGAACATCTTCTTACCCGCGGCCAAACGGTTGTCCTCATACATGTCATTCGAAAAACTCCTACCACAGGCAATTATCCTTCTATTGCTATTGTTGTCTTCGATAACATTGTGGTAAAAACATAATTAATACAGTAATATTTTACATGTTATCTAAAACAACTTTTGATAAACAAAATAAAGTATTCCATATCAGATAGCTACATTATTGGAAGGGAAAAAATGAATCAAATACCAAACCCTGAAACAATGATATTGAGCCATCTCCTAAACCATTAAATGTGGTAAAAAAAAAATCTCAATTTTCTTTGTTAGAACGTATTTGTATTCATTTCGACAAGTCGAGCTGATCTAATATATATACTGGACAATGTGAACGCAGGTGGAGCTGTTGACGGTGGTGCGAGCAAGCAACAACAGGAGAAGCAAACGAGAGACTTGTTCCTCACATTTCATTGTTTTTGTACCCGTAAAGAAGTAAGGATGTTGTTTAACCAAGTATGGTTTTATGTTTCGTGGTATTGTACTAAAGCCTGTTTCACTATACAGATACAATGCTACGATGTTATACTTGAAGATACAAACATAGCGAAAGCACTAACAGAATACGCTTCTTATGCTGCGATCGAATTTCTGGTCCTTGGAGCCTCTTCAAAACACGGCTTCATTATGTACTAAACAAATAATCTTATCAACCTACCACATGTGAATGTGTTAAGAGCACAAGGTGAGGAAGATACCAATAACACGTTATTGGTATGCCAACTCAGCGTCACATCATACACCTCTCAATAACACACCAATAACTAAAACACCCTCCCTCATAACACACCACTAACATGTTATTGGGTCCCACAAAATACCCCACTAAAAATACACACTCACTCACAATACAAAAAAAAGAAAACACACACACACACACAAGAATGCAAATGGCTTGAGCCATTGCATTGGCTCAAAACGTTTGGCTCACGAATGGCACGATGTTCCGGTATGGTTGGCACACGAATGGCATGCATTTGGCACACCAATGGCACCTCATACCTTGTGCTCTAAGGACATGTAAAATCTCGTAGACACTTTTCATGTAAACATTTTATTCTGTTGATATAAAATGATTAAATGAATATCTGGACTAATCATTAAAACATGTGGACATAGATTTCGGACGTCTGATGTCCCAAGCCACGTGATGAAATCAATACCAGATTTCTGCACTGTTTATGTCATCTCGAAAGCAAAGATATCATCAGCAAAGAAATCTTCACGAGCACCCCCGTTCCCATCCCCTCTACGTGAGAAAATCCAAGAGCAAACTAACAACAACTTTGAAGCAAGCGTACGCCGCAAGAATAGTTTTAACTTACGAAGTATGCTTTTTATTTTATCTTAAACCCCAAAATTTTGGTTCCCCTTTTTTTTTTTTTTTTTTTTTTTTTTGATACATGACCCCAACAACTTGTAAACAGAACCCGAAAAGGCCGTCGAGAAGCCTGTTCCAGTGCCTTAAGATCCCGAAGCAATCAGGTAAGTTCAAAGATTGGTTTAGAGTACATGAGGGCGTTTGGGATTGCTTATTAAGTACTTATCTTCTTAATTCCAAAAACATAACGCAGTTTTATGTGTTTAAATAATCTGCTTAGTCTTAAGTGCTTATGACACTAAATACGCAGATAACACTATTAAAGATATAATAAAAGCTGATTTTTTGAACAAATAATAAAAGCTGATTAGATGCTCAAAAAATAAGAGATAAAACACTTTAAAAAAGCAATCCCAAACACCCCTCGAGCACGTAAAAAACAGACAGATATCTTGATACCTGTCTACCTTCTTAAGCAGTCTTGCAGTCTGAAATAAGCAATTCCAAACACCCTCTACATTTTATGAAATTTAATAACAACAAATATATGCAGGTCACCATTTAATAGAGGCAGAGGGTTGAATGTAAAATTGTTGTGTGGGGAGCTATCAGATGCAGAAGCAGATTTATCATTTATAAGCTCGGAAAGGCCAAGTTGTGATCGGATGTCGGATGCTGGTGCAATGTATTATGACATGTCTAATGTTGATTTAACTCCACGCATGTCAGGTGTTTCAGACCGTAGCTTTCAGTCACCATTCCTTGGAACTATCGGAGATGATATGGGTTCAATGGTTTCATCTACCTCAATGGATAGTAGAGTATCAACTTCAACACGAGCGGTAATATAATAAAAACATCACTCACACACTAGTTATATGTTGTCGCTAAGTAAATTTTCCAAAATAAATGGAGTTGATAATTCATGCGATGAACTGTCAACATTTTTCGTCAAAGTGGTTTTAGACCTGTGTATCTGAACCCATATGACCTGTTTCATTATACACCCATTATCTTATTAACCGGTCACAACTAACAAGTTGCACATCTTTGCAATTTTTTTTATTTTTTAATTTTTTTTCTGTTTAGCATAGAGACAAATTACTTGCAACAGGATGATGTGGATAATGAAATGAGAAGACTAAAGATGGAGCTTCAAAGAACAATGGAGATGTACAGTTCAGCTTGCAAAGATGCCCTTACTGCACAACAAAAGGTCTAACCCCAGAATGGATATACTTGAAATGGTCAATAATGATTAATCCGCAAGCTTTCATCTATTTGACAGTACAAGAAAAACGCACTTTTGAAGTGTTTGGATTGCTAAAATTCCAACTGCCTTATTTGCTTATATTAGAAAGAAACAAGCCTGCAAAGAACTGCTTGTTTCAAAGTGCATATAAGCCCTGCGTAAGCTAACAATATCAACCTCGAAAACTGCTTATTTCACCATGAAACAAAAATGGGGTGTTTATTTAAGCTTATTTTTTGGCTTACGAGCTTATATTTCACAAGCTAATTTTTTTCAAACTTATTATCTTATATAAGCTAATTATGAAACAATAAGTTTATATAAACCCATGGGTTACAAATTAAGCTGGAAAACATGAGCCGAAAAAACATAATCTCGTAAGCCAAAAAATAAGCTTAAACAAACAACCCACTACTACAATACTTAAATCCAAACAATCAAAATTACTTATCTATCTACCCAAATCAAATGACAAACAACATACCCAAAACTTATATACCATCATCATTCATAAAAAACATAGTATGTAAATAATAAAATTGAATCAAAGGAGTGTAATAAGAATAAAAATAAGCAAAGCAGCAATAAAAGAATACTTAACTGCAGCAACCAAAATAGCAAAAGAAATAACAAACAATTGCCACAACACTTGTACACTTGCCCATGCTAATATACCCGTTAACCCAACTGCCACTACATTATTCGGATCCGGGTCAAATAACAATTCACTCCATTTCAGATTAAATCTTGGCCGTTCATCTTTTTTCTTCAAATCCCCCTCATCCCCATCAATATTTGCATCATTTTCATTGGGCTTATTAGAAGAAAATGATACTGTGAATCTTTTTTGGTTTCTGAAATTAGGATGTTTGGGTATTGGGATTAGGGATTTGGGTTTTGGGATTGGTGTGATTGGATGTGTGTGTGGGATTGTTAGGAAGCCTAACATTTTCATTAGTGAGAGCCGAGAGGTTGTCAAATGTAAATGGCCTTCTTGTTTATGAGAGGCCCTTATTGTTATTTTCTTTTGGGGCAATTGCATTTTTCAAAAATAAATAATTGCATATATATTCTGCTTAAACTCATAATTACAGTACATATTTATCTTTACAAAATATTAAATATTACACATATATCCAAATAGTTTTATTATACGTTAAATAAAATCATAAAATACAAGATAATTATTATATACCTCTAAACTACTCATTATACCATTTGTCCTTCATCTCTTATATAAATACCCCACTTATAACTATAAAATATTATACATAACAACACAACAAAACATAATCAATTAAATTAACATAAGTTCTTGAGTTCAAAGAATAGATGTTATGTTTTTTCAGTGAGTGACGAAATGAAATGATAACACGAATTGAAGTTTTATCAAAGTGAGAATTTAACGAATAGTTTCACAGTTTTAGCATGGTGAAATTATGATATTGCTTGAATTATAATTGATTGGGAGAAAGACACACCTGGTCATTGTTGAGGTAAAAATCTGTAATTACCCGAACAAGCTAATCCTTCGGCTGAGCTCTTCGGATTAGGTCCCTTCGGATCTGTAAACACAAAGACAACACGCGTTAGCCTCGCCTAGGGTTTTATCCCTAGACCAAGCTCCGACGTGAGAATGAGTATGGTAATATGTCAGAGTAAAGTGTAATGAAATGGGATCAGAACTAGTTAACCTTGAATGTTGTAGCTTAACTCCTTATATAGATGGGAAGCTTTTGTCCTCACCCGAAGGTCACGTGGGCGATAATGACGTTTTCGGGCGGGAGTTGACTTTACTCTGTTTGGATTCCGTCTGGGAAAGGTCAGTAGTTTCGATCAAGATTCCTTTCCTTTTATATATGGTGATGTCAGGTGTCCGTTATGCCGGGGGTTATGTCTAACCCTCCGGTATATGTGGTCTGGGTCTGCCTGGTCTAAATTGGCTTGTAAGCTTTTATCCGGAAGATTGTATATTGTGCCGGGCGGTTTTGCTGTACGTCCGGAGAGTTAGGTTCTTCGGCATTTTACTAATATGCCGGGGGGTTGTATGTTGGGACATACGCCAACATGTCCCCCCCAGTATCATGTTAATGGATGAATTCATTACATGATATTGGGAGTATGTAGTGATCTTCGGTGAGTATTGCTCCGGCCGTTCGACTTTCTTTTCTAATAACCCCTCCTTTTTTTTTCTTTTTTTTTGTGCAGATCATGACACGTCAGCAGGACTCCCACGACTTCTTTGAAGTATATAGCCGTAGTCTTCATATTACTCCCACGACTTCTTTGTTCCGAGCCTTTTATAAGTTACATAAACAAGGGCACTGGTTTACCTTCGCTAAGCGGGATGGTAAGGAACGCAAGGTTTGCTTTCAAGAGATCTTGTCTTCGCTGAAGGGTTGGAAAAGGCAGTTCTTTTTAATTGATCGCTGGGCTGTACCTTTTGCTATGCCGTGGAGGCATCCGGATTCAGACGTTTCCGATCCTTTTCCTACCGGAGAATTTTCCATGCCTCATGCGGATCTATTGTCTGCCAATGTTATAGACTTGATAAAAATTCCACCGGGTTTTCTATATGCCGTTGGGTTATCTGCCAAGTGGAAGTATCCGGGTTACCGGGTGGCTCTGAAGAATGCCAAGGGGAATGGTACTTGGCCTGTATTTTTTAATTAGTTTAAGATCTTATGTTTTCTTGTGACCTAACGTTTTCATATGTTTTGCAGCTTTAACCATGTCTGGCTATCTCATCAAGCCGAGCTACCGTAAGGGGGCCGCTATGACCCGAGGGAATAAATACCAGGAGGGGCAGGCTCATTTGATGCATGTTACCCTTCCGAGTCCGGCTGGCACTGCGGTTCCGCCGAAGACTGATGCCATGAAAAGGGTCGAGGTGGCTGATCCGAAGGTCCTGGAGGCCAAGGAAAAAAAGAAAAAGGCCGCGGAGGCTAAAGCTGGGGGTTATAAGCCGCGCAAGCGTCAGGTTGGGGAAGGAGGTTCTGGGCAGCCAAAGCGAAGGAAGAAGAGCCCTACTCCAGTGGTTAACTTGGATTCCACCACAAATCCAACACCGGTGAATACCGTTCCTCCGGAGGGTCAACAGCTGAACGATCCTCCCACCGTTGAGAAGGAGCACTTGAAAGGTCATTCCAGCAATAGGTTAGAGAATGCTGAGAAGGAGAACTTGGAAGGTCATCCCCAAGATCAAAACGCAGGTCCAAAGGATCATGATGTCGAAGCGTCACACATTGTAGAACAGCCTGCTCCCCAGAAGGACGGTGAGTCAAGCTATTTTCTATTCGTCATTATATATTCATTTCTTTCATATGCTAATTATTTACTTTGTATATTATCTTGTAGTGGTTTCTCCTCCTTTACGCCGTGAGGGTAAGGGTGTCGAAGGGGATGAGGGAACTTTGTCGAGCGCCACATATGTGCCGGGGTGGTCAATCAAGAAAGACGAACGGGTCAAGGGGTATGAGAAGTACAGGGACTTGATGGTTCATTTACCTCCCCCTGCTGAAGAGGAGTATATGGGAACTTTGTCAGACACCGAGGCGGCTCAAAGGTCATGGGCAATCTTGGCCAGGGGCTCTCTTGCTTTTGTTGATTTGCTCGTTCGTTTTGAGAGCCTTGATCTGGACCATAGGGCGTTGGCCGAAGAGCATAGGGGGTGTGAGGCTGCTGCCAAGGATAACTTCGCTTTTTTGGACAAGACTTTGGGGGAGTTGAAGGTGGCGAGGGATGAACTTGGTGAAACTTCCGCCCGGGAAGAGATTTTGAAAAAACAGGTGCTTACTCTGGAGGGTGAGAAACCGAATGGTCTAAATTGTCCCATGCTCAGGGTGAAAAGATATCCAATTTGGAGATAGAATTGATGGAAGCCAAGGGAGCCTTGAAGAATGAGGAGGAGGAGAATGTTGCCCTTCTGAAACAACGCCAAGAACTGGCCGTGGCTGCAGGGAATCTTGAGATTGATCGGTCAAATCTAGTCCGGGACTTCATTCCTACTTTTGTGGCTCGCCTTCTCGGCAGCCATGAGTATAAAGCTTCTTTGGCCGCTCCCTTCAGTCTGAGTGGAATGGCCGGGTGGTTGGATGGTGTGTCCATTGGTCGTTCGGAAGAGGAGGTGTAGAAGATTTTGTCAGACACCGAGGATTTAGACTTGGACGCTCCTAACAAGTATTTGACTATGTATGATGAGATGTTTGTTAAGAAGTATCCTTATGTTGCCAAGGTCCGGAGCGCCTGTCATCGTCCGATCGCTGATATCATGGCCTTGGTGCCAGACCCTGCACCGGAGGGTGTTGTTGTGGAAGGTGAAGACGGGGGGCCTAGCGTCCCTCCTAATTGAAGCAACCTTTTTGATATCATAGTCTAATATCTTTTCTTTAGCTACCTTTTTGTTGTAATGGCAATGTCGTCAAACCATGTTACTTATTTGAAACTTGTGATGCTTGATGAGATTCCTTTGGGGCGTTTTTCTTTGTTTAATGAGATTTCATCATTTTCTTTTTATGTCTCTAAGTATGTGCCTTGTTTGTTTGTTTGTTTATTTATGTCTTGGTGCTTGATAGATCGTTCGGTAGGTTAATAGCGATCCTTTTTGGATATGAACCATCTTATATTTGCCTCGGCAACCCTTTTTGGGTATGAACCATCTTACATTTGCCTCGGCAGCCCCTTGTTGGTATGAACCGTTCGGCACTTTATGGCAACCCTTTTTGGATATGAACCATTTTATATTTGCCTCGGCAACCCTTTTTGGGTATGAACCGTTCGGCACTTCATGGCAATCCTTTTTGGATATGAACCATTTTATATTTGCTCGGCAAACCCTTTTTGGTATGAACCGTTCGGCACTTTATGGCAATCCTTTTTGGATATGAACCATGTTATATTTGCCTCAGCAACCCTTTTTGGGTATGAACCGTTCGGCACTTTATGGCAATCCTTTTTGGATATGAACCATTTTATTTTTGCCTCGGCAACCCTTTTTGGGTATGAACCGTTCGGCAATTTATGGCAACCCTTTTTGGATATGAACCATCTTTGAACACTAATCATTTTTCCTCGGAGGTCGCGAGCCTGTCGGGGGGGATCACTTGATAATTATGTTTAGAAAACAATAGTTATGTGGAAAATTGCCCCTCCTACGTCCGGGGAGCTATGTTTTTCATTAATAATTTGTTTCAACAATTGCCTCGTGGGCTGTTGGGAATTATAGATTTGATGATTACAAAACCACGAGCAAAGAATGAAGAAAGAAGAAACAATGAGGACCTCATATGTAATAGTTGAGCAAGAATAAAGAAAGAATAAACAATGAGGACCAAATATGTAATAGTTAGCTTTTCTAGTAAGCTAGGGTTTGTAATCTCCCTCTATTATATAAAGAGGGATGGCGGCTAGGGTTACTCACTCATCCTTTCATCTTATTTCATAGTAGACAACTCCTAATGAGAGTCTAGCAAACGCATAGAGCGTCTAGTAGTAGTAGTAGTAGTATTAGTTTCTTTATGTTTTAATAAAGAAAACTGATGAGTGCTAAAACACACATCATTTTATATCTAAAAATATGCCAAATCGGACTAATAACCATGAAATATGTCAAATTATATTGCAAAAATATTGTATATGTGTTATTATGTCTTGCAGGTACAAGGGTTTGAAAACAAAGCAAAAACGGTGATTTTCGGATGAGTTTCAACGACATTTTCATATTTTTTGAGGTTCAAACGAAGTCGTAAAAATTATCCGAGCACACCATTGGAAAGAGCACGAAAAATCGAGTCAGATGGTTATTTTATGTGGAGCATCGAGGCAAAAGGAAGAATAGTTGAAAGATTAAACGAAGCTTGAACGAAGAATATTTTTAAAGATTATGGCTAAAATTGGATCAAGGAAAAGAGGGCTAAAAAGAATTAAATGCAAAAGAATTAACACATAAAGACTCTTGATCTAGTGGGTGGGGACATGTTTGCTAAGCAAGAGGTCAAGGGTTCAATTCCCACTAGTGACACTTGATTTTTGTTATATAAATGAGCAGGAACAGTCCACGAAATTTCGTGCCAAGTCCATTATCTACTGAGGCCCAATGAAAACGTAGCCCAGTAATTGAGATGATGAAATTGCAATTTACAAAAAAAAGACAAAGAATATGGTCCCAGCAAGGAATTAAAAGAAATTTTCTCAACTGCAATTTCTCAATTTTGATTGGCCATGTGATCCTAATGAGCAAAGAAAAAATGCAAATTGATAGTTTCGTTCTTCTCATGCGTGTCCTACACGCTCAAGATTTAAATCAAGTAGGCGCATGGGTCTTCTTGTGCTTGTCCCACTCACAGCCACCAACTTTGGCTCCAACCAATATTTCATCAACACGTGGCACATATCACATGTATTGGATGGAAGGATCGAGAATTAACTAAGGCTATATATTGCACCAGATCCGAGGGAGAGGAGATGTCACCAACACATTAATTTCACACACTTCATTTTTATTTTTAGTTTTAGTAGCTTATTTTCTTTAGCTTATTACTTAAGCTTTTAGCTTATTTTTAAAAACTTATTGTACCAAATATTTATTGCTTATTAATGATAATGAATTTTATGGAGTTTACTTAATGCTTATTTCCTTTTCATCTCTTTCTTTCTTTCTTTCTTTTTCCCTTTCTTATCTAAATAAGCCATAATAGCTTATTAGCTTTTTGTGGTTTATTAGATTAGCTTTTTAGTGATAAGCTCTCTTATAGCTTTTTCACTTTAAGCTTTTTACATATCTTTTTATCTTGAATAAGCTCTTCCTTATAGCTTATTTTTAGATATAAAAGACTAGTTTTTTTTTATAAGCTTTTCATATAGCTTATTCAATAAGCACTTATTTATTTTTAGTTTCTTTTCAAAAATTCTTTTATTTACTTAGATTTATTTTCTTTTTCAACTTCTTTAAAAAAAATCAAAAAAAATCAAAAAAAAGTTTTAATCTTTTTATATTTTCTTTAGCTTATTTATTTAGATCTAGTCCTTAAATATACCCAACTCACGTTTAATCTTCGGATTTGAACCTCTTAGTTTTGGGTGGATATTGGATCTAATCTTTAAGCTTTTTCATTGCTTATTTTGTTTAAAGTTTAGTACTTTTTAGATCAATAAGCTTTTCCATAGTTTATTTGATCCATAATATTGCTTATTCTCTAACCTTTGATAAAGTTGTGATCTTGCTTAGTTTATCATCATTTTCATCCTAAGGCGGGGAGCTTAAGGGTTTTATAAGCTTTCTTATTAACTAAAGTTTAAAGCTTTTTAGTCTTAATAAGCTATTTAGTTAATAAAGTCACAAACTTTATTAAATATTTGGTCTTATTAAAGCTTTTAAAGAAGTAAACTTTAGGGTTTGATAAGTTTATAAAATCGGGTGGTTTTATTCGTCTCGTATTGTAGATCGGGTTCTATTTTCCTTACTTTCTCTTTTAGCTTGTGGAAAAATGATGTTTGTTGAGCTTATTATTATTATCTTTATTGGTTTACTTATGACTATTAGTGAGTAGATTTTTATTATGCTTGTTAAGTGATTGGTGAATTGTGAAATTTAGTGTGGAATATTAGAGATTATTAATTGGTAGCCTTTGGTTTACTTGGTTTGATTTTTAGAAACTTTAACGGGCAAAAGCCGTTAAGGATTTTAACCAAGTAGATTTTATCTAGATAAAAAGTAGGATTTTCAATATAAACCAACGTTGTGAGAAAAATCTACTTTTTAAACGGATAATTAAAGGTTGTTAATTAATAATTTCCGGATTAATCGATGATTTGATTAGTTGGTTATTTTAACGGGCAAAAGTCGTTGGGATAATTAATTATTTAAAGTCTACTAATTTTTACCCCGAAAAATAATTGTTTTCAATATAAGCCAATGTTGTGAGGAAATAATTTGTTTCGACGGGTATTAATTACATTAGTGCTTTTAAAGAAAAATCCACACTTAATGAACTTTTCACCACACTTGACAAGCATAGCTTTTTATCATATATTGTTAGTCGTTATCTATTATTTGCTATTAGTTTAATTTTTATCTCGCTTAAAATAGTTGCTTTATTAATTAGTATAAAAAGTTTTAAAAATTAGCCTACATAACAAAACCAAACAAAAAAACCAAAACGATAATCAAGCATCGTTTATAACGAACAAACATAAACATAAAATTCAATTCATCTCTCGCCTAGGAATACGACATCCGGAAGGTTGATTATTACTTGTCCTCAAGTAGTGATTAATTCTTAATCGGGAATACAAATTTTAAAACTGCCCTTCGCTGCAAAAATAACGAATCAGTTTTTGGCGCCGCTGCCGGGGAGAGGTGTTACGATTTTTTTTGTTTTGTTTTAAGTTTGGTGCCTTGAAGAACCTTTTCTCCCCGAAAAGTTAATTTTTGCAAATTTTCAAAAAAATCCAAAAAAAAATTAAAAATTTTAAAAATACAAAAATATTTTTTAATTAAACTTTTTCAAAAACACAAAAATATTTTCCTTTTTCAAAATATTTTCAAAAAAGCCAAAAATATTTTTCAATTCACTTTCTTTTTAGTGCATGAGCACTCGATCTTCTTCAAACGAATTAAATTCTCCTTTAACTAATCCCGAAAGATTAATTCGTAATAGAAATCGTTGTGATCCTTCACATTTATTTAATTTTGAAGAACTTAATATGGTTAATAATAATCAAAACATCAATCAGGAACCGCCTCCTGCGGGTCCATTTCATCAAAATGCGGGTCACGAACTCCGCCCGATGGAGGAGCTTCTCCAAGCACCTATCGAAGGTGTTGGAGATGCTATCGTCGTGCCCGCCATTCTCGCAAACCAATTTGAGATTAAAATCGGCTTGTTAAATCTAATAACAAGCATCTCATTCCATGGTTTTGAGAATGATGATCCACACTCACACATCAAAAGATTCACCAAAATCACACAAACTTTAAAGATTAATCAAGTTCCTCATAATGTGATAAAATTAATTCTCTTCCCCTTTTCTCTTGAGGGAGCTGCCCGGACTTGGCTTGAAAAGGAACCTCCTGGCTCCATCACAACTTGGGAGGACTTAGTCTCCAAGTTCGTGAATCGTTTCTTTCCTCCCTCAAAAACAACAAATCTTTGAAATGCCATCACAAATTTTCATCAAAACTTCGGGGAGACATTTAGTGAGGCTTGGGAACGTTTCAAGGAGCTTCTAGCTAAATGTCCTCATCACGGATTTTCACCCCTTCATCAAATTGATACTTTCTACAATGGGTTGAATCAAAGTGATCAAGATTCACTCAATTCAGTGCGGTGGAAATTTGTTGATGAGAAACACCCAAGAAGCATTAACAATAATTGAAAACAAAGCAAAGGTTCGTACTTCAAGGAACACACACCAAGCTTCGAGTGCTAGTGGTAGTTCATCTCAAAATGACGCCCTAATCGCTCTTACCAAACAAATCGAAGCTATGGGAAAACAAATTGCTAATATGCAAAAACCTTCTCATCCCGTTCATGCAGTGAATCAAAACTGCGAGACTTGTGGTGGTCCACATCCATATTACGAGTGTCAAGCCGCCAATGGCTACACTCAAGAGGACGTATATGCTACTTCGGGGACCTTTAATCAAGGAAACCGAAATCTCTTAAGCTATCGTTCTAACAATTACCTTGGACCACCGGTTTCAATCAACCGAACAATCAAAATCAAAATCAATTGAATCAAAACAATCAAAACAAGAATACCCAAAATCAATACCAAAATCGTCAAAATCAAGGTTATAATCAAAACAACCGTGGGCCGGATTTTAATCAAGGAAACAATTATAATCAAAACCAAGGATTTTATCAAAATCAAGGCCCCGGTTTTAATCAAAATCAGTTTCAACCTCAAAATGCAAATCAAGCCCCAATTCAATCTTCCACGGATGAATTGTTGAGACAATTAATCTTGAAACAAGAAACTCAAACCCGAAATCAAGAAGCATTAAATCGAAATCACGAGGCTACAATGAAATTAATGCAAGAACAAATGGGTCAAATGGCTAAATTACTTTCCCATGGAAATCAAGGTGGGCTTCCTAGCAACACCATACCAAATCCAAGGGAAGAAATGAAAGCTATAACAACACGAAGTGGTATTACGTTGGCTGGACCCTCATCTCCTTCACCTCCTCCTCCTACTTCTTCTTCTAAGGAGGTGAAGCGAGACCCGGAGACTACCATGGACCAGGTGCACGATTCATGTCCGGAAGTACCACGAGTCCCACCTCCGGTTGTCCAGCCACCTACTCCTTCTCCAAAATCGAATGAGATTCCTGAGCGTAATCCTCATCAACCTCCAATTCCTTATCCATCGAGGTTGAACAAGGATAAGCTTCAAGACAAATCTGATATTCAAATCCACAAGTTCTTGCAAATGTTCAAGAAACTTCACATCAATATCAGTTTTGTCGAAGCTTTAGCTCAAATGCCAAAATATGCTAAAATTTTAAAAGATCTCTTAACTAACAAAGAGAAACTTCTTGAATTGGTGAATACTCCTCTCAATGAGAATTGCTCAGCGGTCCTCCTCAAAAGGTTACCCGAGAAACTTGGAGACCTGGCGATTCTCATTCCTTGCGATTTTAGTGAGATAGAGAGATGCATGGCCCTAGCCGATCTAGGAGCCAGCATCAATCTAATGCCTCTTTCTGTGTGGAAAAAGTTATCATTACCAGATCTTACTCCCACTCGTATGACGATTGAGTTAGCTAACTGAACGGTTGCATACCCGCCGTATAGCTGAGGATGTCTTCGTACAAGTAGGGAGGTTTACCTTCCCCGACGATTTTGTTATTGTTGATTATGATGTCGACCCGCCCTCATCTTGGGGCGACCTTTCTTTAAAACGGCTCGTGTTCTAATCGATGTAGAAGAAGAAGAGCTGACTATTAGAGTCGGGGATGAAAAACTGGTGTTAAGTATTGCTCAAACCGCGAAATATCCTCTTATGCAAGGAGAAGAATCGTTAATCGAATTGATGTCATTGACACTTCTTGCGAGGAGCATTTTCATGAGGTGTTGAACGTACAAAAGTCCATTAACCCCATGAGTGGCGATCCCACTCCTCTTCGATGCTACCGTCGCTTCTCTCTCCCCGTCTCTAACCCCCTTCTGGGATAGTGATTTTCTCTTGGAGGAGACCGACGCGTTTCTTGCTCTCGATGACTCAATTTCACCTGAAATTGATAATGGTATTTACGATTCGAGGGGATATTCTTTTTCTTGAACAATTATTGAATGATGATGTTACCAAAGATCCCCTCCAAAAGAACTTAAAAACGTTGAAACTGAAAAGACTAAAACTTCAATTGAAGAACCTCCCGAGCTAGAACTCAAGGACTTACCTTCTCACCTCGAGTACGCGTTTTTAGAGGGTACGTCTAAGTTACCCGTAATTATCGCTAAAGACTTGGAGAGTGAAGAAAAGGACAAGCTCATCAAGGTTTTAAAGTCTCATAAGCAAGCAATCGCTTGGAAAATTTCTGACATTAGAGGCATTAATCCAAATTTTTGCACTCATAAAATATTGATGGAAGATGACTTTAAACCTGCGTCCAACATCGAGAAGGGTAAATCCAAAAATTCATGAAGTCATTAAAGCAGAAGTTATCAAACTTCTAGATGCCGGATTGATTTACCCTATCTCAGATAGTCCTTGGGTTAGTCTCGTTCACGTCGTACCCAAAAAGGGAGGTATGACGGTGATTAAGAATGATAATAATGAGTTGATACCTACTAGGCTAGTTACGGGTTGGCGAGTTTGTATTGATTATAGGAAGTTGAATGAGGCCACCCGAAAAGACCATTTTCCTCTTCCTTTTATGGACCAGATGTTAGAACGATTAGCGGGAAATGAGTTCTATTGCTTTCTTGATGGATTTTCTGGATACTTTCAAATTCCCATTGATCCCCAAGACCAAGAAAAGACCACCTTCACCTGCCCTTATGGGACATTTGCTTATCGTCGAATGCCCTTCGGTCTTTGCAATGCCCCGGGTACTTTTCAAAGGTGTATGGTGGCTATCTTTCATGATATGATTGAGAAAACCATGGAAGTTTTCATGGATGATTTTTCGGTCGTTGGGGATTCATTCTCTTCTTGCCTCTCCCATTTAGACATGATGCTCAAAAGGTGCGAAGACACCAATCTTGTGCTAAATTGGGAGAAATGTCACTTTATGGTTAAAGAGGGTATCGTCCTCGGCCATAAGATTTCTAAGAATGGTATCGAGGTGGATCATGCTAAGGTAGATGTTATTTCCAAATTACCACCTCCTACCACGGTCAAAGGAATTAGAAGTTTCTTGGGTCATGCCGGTTTTTATCGTAGATTCATAAAAGATTTTTCTAAAATAGCCCGGCCTATGACCCATCTACTAGAGAAAGATACTCCTTTTATGTTCTCTAAAGAATGTATGGAGTCATTTGAACATCTTAAGACGAAATTAAACGAAGCTCCCATTCTTGTTGCCCCCGACTGGGACTTGCCTTTTGAGGTAATGTGTGATGCTAGTGACTTTGCTATCGGAGCAGTCTTGGGGCAACCAAAGAACAAATATTTTCAGCCTATACACTATGCAAGTAAGACTTTATCAAATGCTCAAATACATTACACCACTACGGAAAAAGAGTTATTAGCGGTGGTGTATGCATTTGAGAAATTAGTCCTTACTTGTCTTGTCTAAGACAATAGTGTATACGGATCACTCGGCTTTAAAGTATCTATTTGCTAAACAAGACGCTAAGCCTAGATTGATCCGATGGGTTCTCCTCCAAGAATTTAATATCGAGATTCGCGATAAAAAAGGAGCAGAGAACCTAGCGGTTGATCATTTAAGTAGACTCGAAAATCCTCATAAAGGGGATCTCGATATGGAAATGAACGATAATTTTCCACACGAGTCCCTGAATATGATTTCTCTTAACAATGAAAATGAACCCCCGTGGTTTGCCGATATTTCAAACTACTTAGCGGTAATGTGCTTGTTAAAGGGTTGTCATCCCAACAAAAGAAAAAATTCTTTAAAGATATTAAACATTATTTCTGGGATGACCCCTATTTGTTTAGAATCTGTGCCGATCAAATTATTAGGCGGTGTGTGGACGGGAAAGAAGCTATGGATATTCTAGAAGCTTGTCACCATGGTCCCACCGGAGGACATCATGGCCTGAACTACACCGCCAAGAAAGTCTTTGATTCTGGCTTCTTTTGGCCCACGATCTATCGTGATGCCCATGACATGGTCAAAAATTGTGACTCATGTCAACGCCAAGGAAAAATATCACAAAGGGATGAAATGCCTCAAAATTCCATCCAAATTTGTGAAATCTTTGACGTTTGGGGCATAGACTTTATGGGGCCGTTCCGGTCTTCACGAGGGAACAAGTATATACTCGCGTCGTCGATTATGTGTCAAAATGGGTGGAAGCCAAAGCTTTACCCAAGAATGACGCCTGAGTTGTGGTAAAATTCTTGAAACAATTATTCTCCCGATTTGGAACTCCTCGGGCCATAATCAGTGATCGAGGTACTCATTTTTGCAATGATCAATTTTCTAAAGTTATGGAAAAATATGGTGTAAAACATAAGCTTTCTACCTCGTATCACCCTCAAACAAGTGGTCAAGTAGAGGTGTCCAATCGTGGCTTAAAAAGAATTCTTGAACGTATCGTAGGTGAGCATCGAGCTAAATGGGCGGACAAATTAGATGACGCTTTATGGGCTTTCCGTACCGCTTTTAAGACCCCATCGGGTGTACACCTTATAGGCTCGTGTACGGAAAAGCTTGTCATCTCCTCATTGAGCTCGAGCACAAAGCCTACTGGGCTTTGAAATGGACAAATTTTGATCTCAAAATCTGGGTGATCACCGAAAGATTCAATTGAATGAATTAAATGAACTTCGTGATCAAGCCTACGAGAATTCTTTGATCTATAAGGAAAAGACAAAGAAGATACACGATGAAAAAATCAAAAACCAAGAATTCCTTGTCGGTGATCGTGTTCTTCTTTTTAATTCTAGATTGAAGATTTTCTCGGGGAAGTTGAAATCCCGCTGGTCCGGCCCGTTTACTATTACCGAAGTGTTTCCTTATGGGACCGTCGAGTTATCCCAACCCGATGGTCCAAACTTTAAGGTAAACGGGCATCGGATCAAGCACTACCATGGAGGGGACATTCCTACCTTGGATGTCCCAGATCTCCATCTTTCCCCATGGACAACTAATTCGGGGGCGAGTCAAGCTCGTGACTCGTTAATACACAAGCGCTTCTCGGGGAGGCAACCGTGTTATCTATCTATCTTTATTTTTCTTCTAATAAGTGTGTTGTAGATTAGTGTGGGGTTTTGTTTCTTTCCATGTGTGTTTGCAGGTTCCCGTTTTGCTTGATAAATCCCTATGATCGTGAAGACCTCCGTGCTTGTTTTCAAACCCTCCAACAATCGGTCTCCGATCATTTATATGTTATATCTTGGGATAACCCTTTGTCATAATTAAAAATGATTTTTCACCTTTCACACTTAGAATTTTTAAAACATTCGCCTTTTTCAATTCTAAGTGTGGGGTTAACACCCATAATTTTTAAACATTGAGGACAATGTTAAGTTTTAAGTGTGGGGTGAATTTCTATCGAAATATGACTTTTCCTGCTTTTGTATGGTCCCCATGCAACCCCGTTTTTAACCGTTTAAAAAAAAAAAAAAAAAAAAAAAAATCAAAAAATCAAAAAAAATTTGAAGCTTTTGCTAGTCTTTTTGATTGAAAAGTTTGCTAGTCTCTTAGACAAGAAGCTATAAAATGCGAATTCTAGCTCACAAGGCCAAGATTTTGCAAGTTTCCCTAAGTGACTTTAAATATGCATAACTTGATTTCATTAGACGAAGCATTTGCTAAATTAATATACATTTTGACACCTTGTTGACTTCCTCGCGGTGAGGGTAGGAATAGAATTCGACTTGACCGGACGTGTTGAGCCCTAGCTTGTTCCCTTAACCATAGATAATTTAATTATCGGCTAAGCATCCGCGGATCTCATTGTTTGGGATTTTAAATTTGCGGAGATCGAGAAATGATAGAGTTACTTATGAGTTTAGATGCTAAGCGTGGAGTAGTTGGTTCTCTTTAGAGCCCATCGAAGGTACTTATGGCTTTTTGTTCCCACAAAATTGTTTCACCCCATATCTGTTAAATAATAATTAAAGATGTTGAGTTTTTGGCGATAGTTAGTTCTTTATTCTTCTTTAGAAAATCCTTGCCCATGAGAGTTGGGTACACATCGAGGTACTGTCATTGTTACGGTGTAATAGACAACTGATTCCTGATAGTTTGCTGCTATTGTTTCTATTGTTATAAAAGCCGTAGGGTTTGGAGTTTGGCACAAAAATTAACATGAAATAAAGCCCAAATGTATTAAAGTTGAAAAATCCAAAGCCATAAAAGTTTTCTATGTCCGACGGTACCCCCGTTGTCATGGACTTCTAAAAAGGTTGAGGAAAATCCAAAGTCATAATAAGACTTCTGATAAAACGGTAATCCCGTTGAGTTAGTGGTTGAAAAGACCAAGGGCCTAAATTGCAAAAATGCAAATGTGTGAAATAGTGTTAAGCCAAACTTTGAATCCGGAGATGTCTAAATAAAGCCTCGTCTCGGACTCGTAGATGAGTTGTCTGGTAGCCATAAAAAGGATATTCTCCTAAATCGTGTGAAATTAGGACCTTGATGTGGACCTC
This sequence comes from Chrysanthemum makinoi, assembly GCA_910596185.1. Taxonomy (NCBI): domain Eukaryota; kingdom Viridiplantae; phylum Streptophyta; class Magnoliopsida; order Asterales; family Asteraceae; genus Chrysanthemum; species Chrysanthemum makinoi. The sequence continues at coordinate 309,686,757 of OU343224.1, forward strand.
ATTCTTGTGTGCAATGGTTTTCGGAGGAAGGTGGATAACTAATTAGCGACTTAGCTTTATATCTTTATCGGAATAAACATTATCGAAACGAGAAACTTGAAGAAATTCATTTCTCACCAAAAATAAAATAAATAGAGGAAAAATAGGAAAATGGGAGCAAAAGGTAATTACACAAGTAACTTTCATGGGTAGTGTTAGCATCTAGAATCATATTTAACAATGATTTCGATTTTACGCTTAGTTTGGGAGCTTGTGAAAAATCAGGGACGATGTATTCTATCCGTATGGTCACTTCACGCTGTGTTGTGTTTCCTACTCCGTGATCCTAACGTGTCGTTTGAAAAATGTTGGAGTTATTGATCGACATGAAAGTTCAACAAACCGTCACACAAAAAGGAATGTGCTTAATGATATATCTATATATAAAATAAAATGGTTTAAAACGGGGCGGTTTAAAAGATTTTCTTTCTCTACGTGTGTAATTAACATTGCGTGTGGGACCAGCAATGGTTTTAGTGTGGGGTATTTTGATGAGTGATAAAACACACATCATTTTATATATAAAAATATGCCAAATCGGACTAATAACCATGAAATATGTCAAATTATATTGCAAAAATATTGTATATGTGTTATTATGTCTTGCAGGTACAAGGGTTTGAAAACAAAGCAAAAACGGTGATTTTCGGATGAGTTTCAACGACATTTTCATATTTTTTGAGGTTCAAACGAAGTCGTAAAAATTATCCGAGCACACCATTGGAAAGAGCACGAAAAATCGAGTCATATGGTTATTTTATGTGGAGCATCGAGGCAAAAGGAAGAATAGTTGAAAGATTAAACGGAGCTTGAACGAAGAATATTTTTAAAGATTATGGCTAAAATTGGATCAAGGAAAAGAGGGCTAAAAAGAATTAAATGCAAAAGAATTAACACATAAAGACTCTTGATCTAGTGGGTGGGGACATGTTTGCTAAGCAAGAGGTCAAGGGTTCAATTCCCACTAGTGACACTTGATTTTTGTTATATAAATGAGCAGTGCACAGTCCACTAATTCGTGCCAAGTCCATTATCTCTGAGGCCCAATGAAAACGTAGCCCTGCAAGAATTGAGATGATGAAATTGCAATTACAAAAAAATAAGACAAAGAATATGGTCCCGAAAGGAATTAAAAGAAATTTTCTCAACTGCAATTTCTCAATTTTGATTGGCCATGTGATCCTAATGAGCAAAGAAAAAATGCAAATTGATAGTTTCGTTCTTCTCATGCGTGTCTACACGCCAAGATTTAAATCAAGTAGGCGCGTATGGGTCTTCTTGTGCTTGTCCCACCACGCCACCAACTTTGGCTCCAACCAATATTTCATCAACACATGGCACATATCACATGTATTGGATGGAAGGATCGAGAATTAACTAAGGCTATATATTGCACCAGATCCGAGGGAGAGGAGATGTCACCAACACATTAATTTCACACACTTCATTTTTATTTTTAGTTTTAGTAGCTTATTTTCTTTAGCTTATTACTTAAGCTTTTTGTTGGATATAAGTTTTCACATACACATCAAACCATAACACAAAGTGGCGTATAAGTGGAATTCTAGAGAGAGAAAGTTAGAGGTTTGGGGAACTTAGTGAGAGAAAGTGAAAGATATTATTATGAACTCCAACTCTCTACCTTGGGAGGTAGAGAGTATTTATAGTCTTACATAAATCGCCACACATCGGGCTGTGGATCAGGCATACAGTGGGTAAAGACCCGTCCGTCCTCCACGGTGTTACTTAACTAAATACTACTTAACTAAATATTACTATGACTACGAGCTTACTAACGATTACATATACTTGAGGTGACCGACTCTTAATAACTAGGGAATTTCTAATTCCTAACAATCTCCCCTAAGGGAGGTCACCTCAAACATATACTAAAATGACATTGAATACAATCAGATATTACATTAACAATTGATCTTGCATTCTTAATGTAGTACTTTGCTCGAAGCTCGTAGTCATTGATTCCACTCATTGCATGTTTGGTTAATCCAAGTGGAGGTCTTTTTCTGATCCATGTGATAATAATGTTGAGCCAGCTTTTGAGATCATCAGCTAGTAGAAAATCTCCGATACATCCATTGTGGTGTTGGTATTATGTGATGTTGTGACATTCGGACCGACATGCTCACATTCTGGATCATGATATATTCTCATCAGAGTAGCGGAAGCATTCGTTGATTCATGATATTGGCAGCCAGTAGCGAAGCATGGAGTGAAAATATCCGAGTCATTGATGCACTAATCATGATTTCTTTTGAGATGAATGTGTTAGGTGAGCATGCGGCTATGTATTGACCGCTTCATTCGATCAGGTGCAACGTCGGGGTGTACTGCATAAGCAAGTTAGCAATAAAGCGCACGAAAGTGTCTTTGATCACTTTCGATGAATTGAGGGACACGGCCCATGGTTCCCCGTTGATCAGTACAAGTATGCGCTGTGATCAGGTATAATTCCGAAGATTTTCCTTGACAGGGTTTCGCAGCTGCTCTAGCTGTTCTCAAACCGGAACGTCTCAAAGAAGACAACACGGAGTGAGTGAACCAGCGAATTTACGTCCACTGATTGAGTAAAAGAAATTTGAAAAACAATCGTGTATTGCTCAATAGAAATTGTTTTTGCAATATAACGAAGGTTTTAATGAAAATCAATTATCAATCATAAAACACCTTTTGATTTGAAAAATTAGTACCCGGTCGACATGCTAATGAAAAGAGTTTTAAAGCACAAAGACTGGTTTTTCAAAGGTATCCGTCAATCCATAACCTGAACCAGGATTGATTCAAAAGATTGAATCGCCCCATTGTTTCTGTTCAGTTGTCACATGGTTGATCTATATAATAGATCTCACATGCCACCTACCAGGAGCTTGTTAGATGTTGGCTCCAGAAGGCTTTCCATCTTCATAGTGAATGTGTAAACACATCACTCGAGATGTTCCGCAATACCACAAGGATAATGCGTAGGACTCAAGATATAATATCTCTTTCCACATTGTGTGAAACAGAGAGTCTTCATTGAAAGTGTCCTAATGAGATTTATTGATGATCTCGTGGTTCTAGACTCAATTTGTGCATATTTGGATCCTATATCGGAGACTAGGGAGAGGGTCTCCTCCTTCAATATCAACAATCTCTAAGAGAAAGTCGATAGATAATGTCGGTTCCCGTGAGAATGAAACAAGTCCTTTTAAGAGGAACTTGAGTGGTTTAGGAAGTTGAAGTGCAAGTCGCCACTGGGTCCATGACGTCTTGTCTTCAATACCGATGTTACCATCAGTAGCATATGAATTGAACCGGTTTTTCTGCTCTAAGGTTGAATAAATGGAGGGCTATTTGTTTTCACCCTTTTCTCATTCAATTCTTTTAATTCTTCAACCCCTTCAGTGCTTACCGAGACTTCATAGCTATAACTTTGTTGGGTTTATTCGAGATTACTAGCTCAGTCTTAGTCCGCACTCTTCCCATATCTCATTTTTCTCCTTTTATCATCATACCTAAGAACTCTACACTAACTAGTGGATAGTCCTTGGGTAGATCCCTCCTGTTCTCAAGGATCATGGGAACACATACCTAACCTTATCGTCCTTATATCACCATACATAATGTAAAGTTGGTCGGTCTTTTTGGTATTGTTCATCCGCCATAGGAACCAATTGAAAACCATTTGAAAAATCAATCGAGATACTTATGATATTTTATCAAAGCATTTTGTACATGAATTGTTTTTGATATTTTTAGAAGAAGAACTCCCCTCAACATGTGAATCAAGTATTTGAAATAGTTTTCCACACGGAGGCAAGAGACAGAATTAACTTCTTTGATTATGAAAGCGTTTTAACTGATAAGGATCTGATGTTGAGATTTTAAACTCCATTGGTTACACATGCATGATTATCTTTGAAAACAATTGAATGCCAAATAACTTTTTAATTTAATTGAAATCATTCTCCCCTCAATCAATGACATAGGTTGTTGATTGAGAGATTGATATTTTGACAGATAAGTCCTAATGATTATCAAAAATAGAGACCGAGTTATTTTTCAAAGCATTTAGTTTTCAGCAAATAAATGTTTATAGAATCAGAGCATGGACTTAGAAATCATGATAAAACATGGCTCTGTTCTTTCTTTTAAAACCGGGTTATTGCCTGAAAATGACAATAAACCATACTTTCTCTTTCTCCCAAAAATATTTTTTCTTTGAATGAAAGCACAAAGACCGTAGATATAATCGAACTGAGAAAAACATGACAAATTGACAATATTTTTTGAAGATTTTTTATGGATTTTTGAAAGTTTTATATTTTTCTATTTGGTTTTATAGGGTTTTATAATTTTGTATTTTGCTTTTTGGATAAATATATACAAAGATATAGATGAAGGAAAGACCTTTACTCCTCGTCTTCCTCCTGAAGACGTTTGAGTGTTTCTGGTTGAAGGCTTTTCAAGCCAAGTAGAGGAAGAATAAACTCAAAACGTTCTCTCGGAAGAGCTTTGGTGAAGATCGCTAACTTGCGGTATTCGACTTAACAAAATAGAGTTCCACCACACCGTTTTCCACTTGCTCCCTGATGAAATGATGTCGGATGTCAATGTGCTTTGCTCTTGAGTGTTGTACGTTGTTGCATGAGAGAGAAACAACACTTTTATTATCACGATCTGAGAGGATTATGTTGAATTCAAAGCCATAGTCCGATAATTGGGATCTCATCCAAAGGATTTGAGCACAACAAGATGACATGGCCATGTATTCAGCCTTTGTAGAGGAAATAGAAGTACTCATTTGCTTCTTTGAAGACCACCTCACAAGCTTATCACCTAAAAACTGAGCACCTCTCGATGTACTTCATCGTGTATCTTGACATCCGCATGATCGCATCTGATAGGCATGTTAGTGACATACTGGGTGTCCTTCGGTACCATAGTCCCATATTGATGGTTCCTTGGAGATACCGAAAGACACATTTAACCGCTTCAAGGTGATTTTTAGTAGGCTTAGCCTAATATCTAGCACACATGCACACAAATAACAAGATGTCTCGTCTGCTAGCGTGGGTACATCGGGATCCAATCATGCTACGATATTTTGTTTGGTCTACCATGATCCCTGAGTTGTCCTCATCAAGTTTAATCGTTCAATCATGGGAGTGTCAGCGGTGTCACGTGATACAAATCCAAATTTCTTTAAAATTTCATTTGCATATTAAGATTGATTTATGAAAATGCCTCGGGACTTTGTGAAATTTGTAATCCCAAGAAAAATGACATTTGTCCCATCATCGACATTTGAAATTTGGAACCCATTTCTTTTGAAAATCGATCACATTCATTGGGGTCACCGAGGCAAAGATAATATCATCAACATATATTGAACGTGAATTAAATGTTTGCCTCGACTTTCTCGGTGAACAATGTTGGATCAATCGCTCCTTTGCTGAAGCGGTCGAACAGAAGAAACTTTGATAGCGTATCATACCATGCCTTTGGAGCTTGATTTAAACCATAAAGAGCTTTCTTCAGACGATAAATGAGAGTAGGATGCTCTGATTCACAAAGCCTCGAGTTGGTGACGTGAGACAACTTCTTTAAGATCTCCGCTCAGAAATGCCGTCTTTACATCCATCGATAGGACTACCATGTTCTTACTTGCGCATTGGCTAAGAATATTCTGATTGCCTCGAATCCACGGATCAAATGATTCTTCAAAGTCTATACCCTCCCCTTGACGGTATCCTTTAGCAACTAATCGAGCCTTGTTCTTTAACACATCACCATGCTCATCAAGTTTCACTTTGAAGATCCACTTTATAGTAATGATCATAGCACAACTGGAGTGTGTACTAATTCCCATACATCAAGTCGATCAAACTCATGAATTTCTTCTTGCATGGCATTGAACGAAGCAGCTTCATCCATGGCGGTTTTAACATCTTTGGTAAATGATCTTAGAGAGTACGGAGTTGAAGAAGCACCATAAGGCATCTGTTGTAAAGTTGTTACTAGTGTGGATACAGGATGAGAGGGATTTCCAATGATGTTGTCCAATGGATGATCGTGAGTCCATTTACTAAGGTGTTCATGTGGCAGAGGTTGAGGGACTAAAGTAGCAGTCGATGTCTGAGGAAGATGGTTCTCATGAATTGGAGCAAATACATTTTCAAATGGAGCATCTTCAGAAGTAGCAAAGGGATTAACTTCATTATTGATACCAGACATAGTTTCATGATGTACCCCAAGTTTGATGATTTGTTGATGAGACAGAGTGATCGCAGAGGCGCTTTGACTTAATGATATTGAGATGAAGGATTGACGTCATTCACAGGAATGAGCGTCTCGGTAGGAATTGTCAGCTCATTAGCACTTGGCTCAAATGTTCATCAAACATGGATCAAACAATTTCTTTAAATCATCTTCGGATGGAGGTACATATGGAGTTTCAAGAAGAATTTGGTATAAGGATGAACTAATGGGACTACTGTTGAAGTGCTGGTCCTCGAACTGGAGTGTCCAGAGCCATAGGACCACCAGCGATAGAAACTCTCTCACTATCTTTATCAACCCATATGTAGACAATTTGAAGTGATTACCATCGATAAAGAAACCTCGATATACCAAACTTGAAACTCAAGAAGAATTCCATGCATTTGCATCTTAAGCTCGCCTTTGTGAATTTTAACTTCAATCTCAAATAATTAATAATTGATTAACTCAAGTAATCGCTTGTGTCAATGCCCACACGTGATATAGACGCATACAACCGGATGTACGTCGATCCACGGAATGAACCGGAACAAATGATTTCTCGACATTAATGCATTCTTTAAAGGTATAATGTAGAGACCTGATCCGGAAGATTCACCACAAATGTCTTCGAGCGAATGAGGTAGTCATTTTCCTTAATGTTCGTGTGGTTGATTTATAGCTGCAGTACAATGAGAGGAACAATAATCCGTGAAGATTTGGCAAAGGAATACCAAAGAGCGGATCATTATTCAATAATGCAACTTACAATATCATGATAGTCATTATGAACGCCTTGTGAAATAACCGAGATAAGGTTTCATGAGAATTCCAAGAAGTACTTTAGATGGTGAACGTTGAGTCAATAGTACGGAGCATGAGCTTGTCGGATGATCAATTCGTCAAGGTTGAAGGTACTCATCAAACATATCTTTGAAAAACAATGAATCCCAAACATTGATTCCTAATTATCCTTAGTAAGTGAAGCATTAGGCGTCGGAGGAGAGTCATCAAAAATCAAAACAATGAATCCGATCCTAGTATATTCACTCATAATCAAAAAGAATATACACTCATCATCATCAAAAATAAAGTCGTATAACCATTATTCAAACATCCATCATCATGTAGTATATTCACTTTTCTCCCCTCAAAATTGCATCCGAAGTTGCCATTTTTGATTTAGCAAGAGAATAAGAGTATACACCAATGAACATAGATCCACTTGATGATTGAATGAGCGTGGAAAAACATGAAGCTTGTTGATGAAGAATGTAGATGAGTATGGCCATACATGAGAGAATTTCTTTAGTGAAGATAAAGCTTACGTAAGAGCGTAACTTTTCTTTCTTTGAAGAACGGGCCTGAAGTGTTATCTCGCAGACACCATAATGATGAAGAACGAGGCCTGAATCGGATGTGAATCAGACGCCATTGTTAAGAGCCCAGCTTATATGTTTAGAGCCGCTCAATCCAAATACCAAGGGACGAATTTGACGACATGCTTTGGACAAATGCATCGAAGACAGAATTGGAAACATTGGATCCCCACATGCTCATGGGGTCCTTTTGGTAAGTACAAACAATCTTTGAATCAGCAGAAACCCTAGGTGCAATGTCATTGTCACTAGGAGCTGAACTAGTAGAAGCATCAGACTTAGTCGAGGGACATTTTGTGCTTACTGGGATTATTCTACCGCTTGGCTTCCAAACCAACTGCACTACTCTAGGCATAGTGGGTCTAGTTAAGGGGCAAGGTTTGCCATTCTGAATATTCACTGTTGGCTTCCAATGAAATCCTACATTGGTAAAGACCTTCCTTGTATGTTTCCGTGATTGCTTAATGCACCTTTTTGCTCTCCAAACTTTCTTAACTAGGTTATGAAACTTAGACCTCGTAAATAACACATCACATTTATCATGATTACCGAAATTAAACATTTTTGCATGTTTTGCAGACAGATGATAAGGCCTCAATTAATTTTAGTAAGCTTAGAGCTAATACTAGAACTAACACGATTCTTTTTGTTCAAATCAAACTTGTCCCTATGGTGTTCTTTCACTTCCTTATCATGATCACTTTTAGTTTGCTTAATCCTATCCTTCTTTGCATAGCTTCTAGGTTTTGACCCGCTAACTTTAGTGTCAATCTTAACATCTGTAGAAGTAACGATGGGAACATTACTTGGCTTCACTACTTTCTGCATTCCCGGTCTAGAAGTGCTGGGATTTGAAATTCTAGGAGGCACATCACAAGTTGCTTGCTTGAATTTAGATATGGAACAAGGCATATCAAGGGTCACATGCTTGGCGTTAGGCATAGAACGGAATTCTGCTTGGCACTAGGCATAGAACAAGGCTTCACAGCCTTTGCCTTTTCACCTAAGGGATTTGGACATGTTGCAATTACACATTCAAGCAGTCTTGAGATCGTTGGCCGGAGGCAAGCAAACCTAATTTCACTATCAAGAGGTTTGTTAATGAAATCCTCTTCGACAATCTCACGGAGACACTCTGGACTATCCTTAAGGTATGTTTAGTCATGAAAAGCATGTTCATTATTCCTAAGATGAGGAGGAATATATTTAACCGTCAAGTTGTATTTGCAATCTAAGGGTGATTTTGAGACAACATTCTTTTGAAAACAAGTGGCGCTTCCATTTCCTGACTTCTCTGATTCTCAATTTCCTTTTGTAAAGACGTTATTTTTTCGTTGTTTTGGTCACGGGTGACGCTTATTGAATCATATAACTCTTTAAAATGTCGTTTAACCTTTTCATTTTCTTCTAGAAAACTTTTGTTTTCCTTTTGTAAAGCATTTACTAGGTTTTGAAGATGAAACGCTTGAGAATTCTGAGAATCTAAAGGAGGAGGCATTTGGGAGCCTGTCTTATTGTTCGCTTGACCCTTTAATTGAGAGATTTGGGCTTTCAACTTTCTGATCGTGTTGCAATGAGCTTGAATCTGTTCATCACGCTTGTTAATTTGAAAACGATCAAACTCTGAGCATCCGAAGATGTCTTGATATTTGAAGTTTTGACATTTTCTTTGAGATGTTGATATTTGAGTTGTAAATTAAAATGCTCAACTTCTAGTTTAGAAAAATGTTTAACCAAATTGTCGTGATCATCCAGTTCAATTTTCTCGCTTAGTTCAGAATTAGTTTTTTCAAGCTCAATGATACGATCATGGGAGACTTTCGTATGTATAGTTCATGAAATTTGGAAGCATTAATAGAGCAATTTGAAGTGTTGAAAAGATATCTTGAGCAACACATTCAAGAATAATTTCATTTAAGGTATGCAAGTTCTTCCTCTCAATCTCATTATATTTTAGTGCACACTCATAATCACTAACTTCAACTACCATTGCATCAAATTCCTTTTCCATTTCTTTAATATCTGATTTTATCCCCTTTTAAGACTCTCAAAATGATCTTTTAGTTGTTTAAAGAAAGGCATGACCTCAATTAAATAACATTCTTTCATTTGCTCAAAACCCCTTTCCCTTCAGCTTATCCCAAATGGGTGTGATCCTTTTTTTACAAGTTTTCTCAAAATCGGTAAATAGTTGAAGTATAACATATTGATCGATTAAGGTCTTGTTTTAGTGGCAATAGTTCTAGGAACTAAATGCATTGGTGTATTTGGAGGATACACAGTCGCTTTAGGGAATTTCCAAGTGGGGGGATTCTTTTCAACAAGATTTTGACTTTTGCAAGTCCATATCCTTTTTCCGTAACACTTGTTCGTGGGTCAATAGAGTCTGAGGCTTAAACATGTTTAAGGATATCCAATTTTCCTTTGTGTAATCATGGGGTTTTATCGTATCTTGTTCTTTTACACTCGTGATCTTCTAGCTTCTTATTCATTTTCTTCCTAGTGACTTCATCCTGATTTCTTATCTTCCTCAAGTGCACTCAAGTGCAACTAGGTTTGTCAGGCTTAAGGATCTCATTACCATCATAAAGTACCTTATGAGCATTTCTAGCCTTTTTAATTACCTCTGGATTAGGTTCCTCAACAAGGGGAATGCTATGCTTATCGCTGAAGACTCTATGCTTAGTGATCATGTGAAAGCACTCTAATGGTATTCCCTTTGCGTACAACTTATTTTCAAGCTTGTTTTTCAAAGTTTTTAGATTGGAAAAATCATTCAAAAGTTTTGATTCCTTAGCCTTGAATTCTTGCTTAAGCATTTTAACATTTTCTTGAAGTTCGTGTTTTTGCTTAGCAGTTTTAGAAAGATTTTCTTGTAAGGAGTTTAACTCTTGTTTTAATACTTCTTCTCTAAACCTACTTTTTCTAATAGTTGTATCGATTTGGACATCCATTTCCGCTCCACGGGTGGTCAACTCAAACTTAGAGCACTGTTCATAAATAGCAACCTGATCCTTATATATGTTAAGCTCAGTGGTAAGGGAATCATCTGGCACAAATGCAGCAACAGTACTCATGCAGTTCATAATCATCATTTTGAGTAGAAGATGCACAACTAGGTACAGCAGAATCATCCATGCAACTTACCCGAAAGCATTGACATGTACAGCCGCGACGGTGCATTCTATCTGGGTGCATCCGGCTTCCATGGAGCGTTCCTTTGCATTAACTTGCACAGGTTGTGTCCGGTGCACCTTCTCTCTTGTGAATTTGAGCACGAAGATTCCATTTTTCCATTATCCGACTATAATTTTTGTTGTCACCGACATTCTCGCATTCAAGAACACCGATTCTTCAACATATACATTACCCAACTTATCACAACAATCTTTCAACCGCACCGACACTCATTCACGCCTTCATTCTTTTGAGCAAATTCTTCAATGTACTTTTTCACATTATCCATGAGTTGGATAAATGTCTCAATGAATTCCTCAATTTCCATTCCAAAGATGTTTTTGAAGGAAATTCCAACAAGTGTTGATCTAGATCACCAATATTCCCCATGATGAATGGTCAAATTGTTTGTAGATTATTTGAAGAGTCAGACCGGAACCATCCTTTTGAACCTCTTTATTGGTAAGTTGCGCCTTTAAATGTTCTAAGTTCAACATCAAGCTTCTTGTCAATGTAGGTAAGTCCTGGAGGAAAAGAGCACTACATTGTTCGATCCCCAATGGATAACAAATGTATGAGGTGCGATGAAGTAGCCGATAGGCTCAATGCGTGCATTCCATTTGCATGGCATTCTCAGAAGAAAATTCATTCTCATTGTACTAAACATGAAGATTTCACATCCTCATTATTTAATTCAAACATCTTTAATCGCTCAAGCAGTAGCAATCATTAACATTATTGTCCACAAGATCATACAATTTAAGCACTTCCAAAATCACCGGGTCAAGAGAGTAAGTAGAGTAAGACATGATGTGGTGGAATGCACGGGATTTTACAAGTCTATGATTTAAACCGAGAAATAGAATCTGTTAATACAAATATCGTCATTAAACGTTATTTATATTTTTGATCTTTGCCTAAGTTTTGTTAACGACAAAAGTAAATTTAATTTATAAAAGCTTAAAGCTTGTCAAGTTTATTAGATATTAAAACAAGCTTTTCAAACAATATATTCATCATTCAAGCATTTACATTTATGATTAGTAACATCTTGATATGACTCTAATCATTATGTATGATATAGTTTTTAGAATGTGTTAGGTTCTTAAAACCAAACACTACTTTACATTTGCATATTTCTATAAATAGTAATACAACATTTGACATCATGTATTACATCATGGAAATCATTGGAAGATTCCATTAGATATTTTGTGAAGATTTGTACTCTTCATATCTTGCACAATCTCACTTAGATAGAGTTGACTTTAGGCAAGCTTTGATATCTTGACTGCCGACCGGTACCAAAGGTACACGGGCGGAACCCTTTAAGGGGTCCGCCGTCCGTGGACGCCTCATCCATTTGGCTATAAATAGCAATGCCAAGCCAAGTAGTTTTATCATCCCTTTCTAACATACTCTCATACATATCTTCTCTCTAACCTTTCTAACTCAGCTTCATATCATATTAGTGATCTCTTTTGTAGCAAAGAAGATCAAGTCACATTCAAGCTTCAAACACGAAGTTGGAAGTCTTGTTTGTTTAGTGTTGTATGATCTAGTGTTGATTCATACTTCATTGTTGTATCAAACCATCATAATCTTGTGAGTGTGAGTGGTTAGTATTTTAGTCCTCAAAATATGTGTGTGGGAGTAGTTGTACCCTTGGAAAGAACTCGACATCTAGCTTAGTGTCGGAAATAGTGTAAGCGAAGTGTAAAGGTTTCTCCAGCGGTGAAAGGAGCTTGTTGACTAGTGAAGTTAAACTCTCGAGTGTGAGACTCGGGGAGTGGAGTAGGGCAAGGAAAAGAGTCCTTGTAGGCCGAACCACTATAAACAACTTGTTGTGGTTTGATCATTTCTTTCCTTATTTACTTATTACATATTGCTTGCATATTTCATTAACATACTTAAGATCAATATCAATTGATCTTTCAATAAGTTTCAAAACAAAGTTTTTAATTGGTAAACTATTCAACCCCCCTTCTAGTTTTCTACAATTGGTAACAGAGCCTCGTTGCTCAAGAATTTCTAAAATAACTTGTATTTTATAAACTTGAAACGATCCATGGATTCTAAAAACTTTAAAGAAGGGCAATCTATGCAAAGACCACCACTCTTTGAAACCAATGGATTTATCTATTGGAAAAACCGTTTTGAAACATATGTAAAATCAAAAGATATAGATCTTTGGTTAATTATTGTTAAAGGAGATTTTAGTTCTACAACAAAGGATATTTCCGTTGATGAACAAAAGAAATTAGTTGCTAAAAATAATGAAGCTAAAATGATGCTTTATAATGCTTTACCTAGAAAAGAATATGAAAGAATTTTATGTGTGAAACCGCCAAAGATATTTGGGAATCTTTAATTGTTACACATCAAGGTAATTCACAAGTCAAGGATAACAAAATTGATCTTCTTGTTCAACAATATGAACAATTTGTTATCCCCGAAGATGAAACCATTGATTGTGGCTTTGCTCGCTTTAACACTATTATTACATCACTTAAAGCACTTGATGAATCTTTTCGTAGTAAGAACTTTGTCAGGAAATTTCTTAGAGCATCCAAAATGGAGAGCTAAAGTGACCGCTATTGAAGAATCAAAAGATCTCTCAATAATGTCACTAGACGAGCTAATTGGCAACCTCAAAGTTCACGAAATGGTAATGGAGAAAGATTCGGAGATCATCAAAGGAATAAAGGAGAAGATCAAACTGCTGTTCTAGCAAAGGCGGAATCAAGCGATGATGGTGAATCTTGTTTCGATAGTGAAGATGAGGAGTATGCCATGGCCGTTAGAGATTTCAAGAAGTTCTTTAGAAGAAGAGGAAAGTTTGTAAGACAACCTCGAGAAGAAAAGAAGCCATTCCAAAAAGATCGGGATGATAAGAAGAGTAAAGGTGAAAGAAAGTGTTTTAGATGTGGTGATGCAAGTCATCTCATAAGAGAATGTCCCAAGCCACCTAAAAGCAAAACTCAACGAGCTTTTGTAAGTGGTGCTTGGAGTGATAGTGAAGACGATGAAGAATCAAGCAAGGAAGAGATCGTCCTAATGGCACATGAGTCAAATGAGGTACTTTCCGACTCTTCTTATTCTTCTATAGATGATGACACCTTGCAAAAACAATATAATCAATTGTGTGAGCTAAGTCTAAAAATCATAACTAAAAATAAATTTCTAAAAACCAAAAAGGAGTTTTTGGAAAATGAGGTATATGAGTTAAAAGAAAAAGCAAAACGACTAGAAAAGGAAAAGCAAATGACGATGATTGTAAATCATGTCAAGAGCTTAATCTTGAAATAGAAAAACTAAAGCTCACACAAGAAGTTTTAATAGAAAATAATTCTAAGTTTAAAAGGTTTAACAAAAACATCGCTATTGCCGATGAAATAGTTAAAATCCATAAAACACCATGAGACATGAATGGGCTAGGTTTTAATGAAGTATTAATTCCAAAGAGTCAAAACAAAACGGCAGAAAAGGACGAACATTCTCATCAAAATTGCGCCAGACAGCGGACGGACGGAACCAAAATAAGGGTTCCGTCGTTGTGCAAAATGGTACCGCTGGGTACTTCAGAGCAGAACGTAATGTTCGCAATACGGACCGCATCAATTTGTTAAAGTAACAAAGAAAACCAATGATAATGTTAAACTAAAACCACCATTATATCGTGAGTAGGACTTGTTAAAAATGAATTTAGATCAAAAACTACTCAACAACGATATAAAACTTCTGTTGCCAAACGCCCCTTTCCTAAGAGCAACCACAACGTTCAACCTAACTACCAACACAACGGTTGGAATCAAAACTTTCCTAGACCATATCAAACTCCATATTACATGCCATGGAACCCTTACCCATCATTTCCATACATGAATCAAATAAATGGTATGTTTAACCCAAACGGACCCATGAGATATTGGGGACCAAATGTTTGAGTTATTTGCTTCTTAGGTATGCTTGAAAGTTGGATTGGAACCCGATGAATGGATAAAAGATAGTGGATGCTCACGACACATGACGGGCAACAAAAGTCTCTTCTCATCATACCAAGAGTATGACGGAGGTAATGTCACCTTTGGTAGCAATCTCAAAAGCAAAATCATTGGCAAAGGTACGATTGCTCATAACTCTCTAACTATTGAAAATGTTGCTCATGTGGATAGGTTAGGATTTAATCTACTTAGTATTAGCCAACTATGTGATAAAAAGTATAAAGTACTATTTGATGAAAATGGTAGTAAAATACTAAAAGATGGTATCACCATAGCTAAAGGAGTTAGGAAAAATAACATATACGTCATGAAAATAGATAAAACATATAATGACAAACTTTGCCTAACAACATTAGACGATAGCTCATCTCTTTGGCATAGACGCTTAGGTCACGCTAATATGAGACTTATACAAAACCTATCTTCAAAAGAGTTGGTTAGAAATTTACCAAAACTAAAATATGACCAACACTTTTATGGCGCTTGCAAAATTGGTAAACAAACACATAGTAGTCACAAATCTAAAAATATGGTGTCCACATCTAAGTGTCTAGAATTATTACATATGGACTTATTTGGACCATCCGCTATAAGAAGCTATGGAGGCAACTTATACACTTTGGTCATAGTAGATGATTACTCAAGGTTTACTTGGACGTTATTTTTGAAAACCAAAATGAAGCTTTTGATAAATTTGAAATACTTAGCAAGAAAATTCAAAATCTTCTAGGTGTCAAATTCGTGTCGATCCGAACGGATCATGGTCGGAATTTGACAACGAAACTCAATTTGGAAACTTTTGTGATACAAATGGTATAACACATAACTTTTCCGCTCCACTAACACCTCAATCAAATGGAGTAGTAGAACGTAAAAATAGAACAATTCAAGAAATGAGTAGAACAATGCTTAATGAACAAAACATTCCTCTAAAGTTTTGGTGTAACAGCGCATGACACTTCTACATATATTTTAAATAGAGTCCTAATACGTCCTTTCCTAAACAAAACACCATATGAACTTTATAAAGGTAAAAAGCCAACATTAGGATATTTTAAAGTCTTTGGTTGTAAATGCTTTATTCTTAATACTAAGGATTATCTCACCAAGTTTGACCCAAAGTCTTATGAAGGTGTATTTCTTGGTTACTCTCAAACTAGTAAAGCTTACATTGTCCTTAATAAAGAAACAATGATAGTCGAGGAATCGTTGAACATAACATTTGACGAAAGTCCACCTCCCTCTAAGACATCACCTTTGGTAGATGATGACTTAGTTGAAAGTCAAATAATAGAAAGTCAAATTAATAATAACAAGGAAGATGAACCATTAAATAAGGAAATTGTCAACATCAAAGAATCTAAAAGTCATCCATTAGAAAAGGTCATAGGACAACTTAATCAAAGAACCTTAAGGTCACAAGCTCAAAATCAAAGTAATCATTTTTGTTTTGTATCCACCATTGAACCCAAAACCATAAATGAAGCAATAAAAGATGAATCATGGGTAATTGCCATGCAAGAAGAATTAAACCAATTCTTTAGAAATGATGTTTGGAAACTAGTTCCAAAACCCAAAGATCAAACTATAATTGGAACAAAATGGGTCTTTCGAAACAAAATGGATGAAAATGGTGTAGTATCTAGAAACAAAGCTAGGCTTGTTGCACAAGGTTATAATCAACAAGAAGGAATTGACTATGATGAAACTTATGCACAGGTAGCTAGACTTGAATCTATTAGAATATTACTTGCTTATGCATGTGCTTATGATTTTAAATTATTTCAAATGGATGTTAAAAGTGCTTTCCTTAATGGGTTTATTAACGAAGAAGTGTATGTTGCTCAACCTCCCGGTTTACCGACTTTGAGAAACCACATCATGTCTTCAAACTCAAGAAAGCATTATATGGCCTTAAACAAGCACCTAAAGCTTGGTACGACCGACTTAAGACTTTTCTTGTTGATAACAAATATACTATGGGATTAGTAGATAATACTCCTTTTACTAAGAAAAAGGAATCACAAATTATTATTGTTCAAATATACGTTGATGACATTATATTCGGATCAACTTGTCAAGAACTATGTAATGATTTTTCTAAAATCATGCATGACGAGTTTGAAATGAGTATGATGGGTGAGTTAAACTTCTTTCTAGGACTTCAAATTAAACAACTAGAAGATGGCATTTTCTTTAACCAATCTAAATATATAAAAGACATGCTTAAGAAATTTGGTCTTGAAGATTCCAAACCAACTAAAACACCCATGTCCTCGGACACTAAACTCACCAAGGACGAAGAAGGTGAATCCGTAGATAACACTAAATATAGAGGAATGATTGGTAGCCTACTCTATCTTACGGCTAGTAGACCCGACATTATGTTTAGTGTTTGTCTATGTGCTCGCTTTCAAGAAAACCCAAAGGCATCACACTTAGAAGCATTAAAAAGGATTTTTAGATATATTAAGGGAACAACGTGTTTAGGATTATGGTATCCCAAAGGAACGGGTGTAGAAACCATAGTGTATGCCGATTCGGATCATGCCGGTGACTATGTCGATAGAAAAGTACAAGTGGTATTTGCACTTTTGTTGGACATTGTCTCACCTCATGGTTTGCAAAGAAGCAAACGGCATTAGCCATCTCTACTATCGGCCGAATACGCCTCACCGAAAAGCATGTCAACAAGCTCTTTGGATGAAGCAAGCTCTAGAGACTACGAATTCATCTCAACGACATTGTGATACTTTGCGACAACAAAGGAGCCATCGATCTCAGCAAAAATCCCGTTCAACATGCTCGTACAAAGCACATTGAAATCCGTCATCACTTTCTTCGCGACAATGTTCAAAAAGGAAACATTTCAATCGAGAAAGTATCCTCCGACGACAACATTGCCGACATCTTAACTAAACCTCTTAAACGAGAACCTTTTAATCTTCTTAGACTTGGTTTAGGTTAATGGAACCAAACATGTAGGATAAACATAGCCCAAAACATTAGAATAGTCAAACCAAAACATTTTGCCTTGTATTCTTGTAGCATCAGCCCGCGGCTAAGACCAAACGACAACACGGACGGAACCAATTATTTGGTCACCGTCCGTGGTGTCTCTGAAGCAAAACCGCTATATACATAACATCCTCTTCCTCACAACCCACTTTACCAAAACGTGTAAAACTTAAACCAAGCTCATTATTGTCACTTTCCCACTCACTAATCAATCAAGATAACATCATTGTAAGTATCCTAACTACATTTCATCTCTTAATTCTAAGTCTAGGATTCTTATTTATGCACAAAACTATCACAAATCATTACATGGGGTTTTATGTATGCTTTTATACCAAATATGAATTCAATTGGCAAATTGCATAACTAGTCATTCAAATTAGGTACTACATTATCATATTGCATAAACAAATCATGTTTCCCACTAATTGATAGATAATAAATATAAGGCCTTATTCAAACAACCAAACACCCCATGTCAAAAGTTTTGAAAAGCTTCTCACTTGTAGGAAAACATTTTTCATTGCTAATACAAATAGAAACGTTAAATTTTCATCACTTGCATGCTCTTGAATACTAAAGGTATTGCATAACTAATATGCACTCCCGGGTATATTCAAATGAAGCCACATTGAATTAGGAGCATTTTGGTTATCTCATGGTATTTGCCAAACACCCCACTAAAACCATTTTGTGCATAAAATGAGTCGAGATAACCGCAACTCCAAATTGTTTTCATATAGGCACACACTAGAATCAAAAACGTTAAAATTTATTTTCATTTTTTAACATATTAATTCTTGTCCCTAGGAATAACCATGGTAGCCGCAAGATTCTATGATCACAAAGACACCCTTAACTACATTCCCAAACACCACAAAACCAAAGGACTTACCAAGGAACAAGTAGAAATATTTAAGGGTCTAGAATCAAGGTATTTCCATGAGGGTAGAACCATTCACCCATCCTTCCTTGAAAATACCAATCCAAGAAGAACTAGCCGCCATTCAATTCGATTGTCTTCTTGACATCGATGAACCAATTTGTCCTAGGTTTGTGTTAGAATTCTATGCTAGTGTGACCTGCTTTAGTGATGAAGACGATGATGAATTTTGTCTTAGGTTTAGAATCAACCAAAACGACTACACCATCACCTTAGCCAACTTTGCTCAAGTGTTAGGAATTCCCAACCGAGGGACTTGTGTCTACTCGGATAAGTGGTCACTCACCGCTCTTGATGCAATCAATGACCGCACTCCTCCCTACCAAACCCGTTTGGCCGATAAGGATGTTATCCGTGAACACCTATTTAACCCAAAGGGTGATACAACCGAGAGTTACCCGAAAGGGAAAAAAGGTAAACCGAGATCCATATGGAATGGAGCTAAATGAACTTAAGCCCGAATTTAAAAATGGGAGGAGCTACTTAGAGCCAACGTCATTAGCACCATAGGAAATAGGGATCACATCAACCTTTGTCACATGCTCTACAACTTGTCCACCCGTCAACCATTCAATTTAGCTTACTACATCGCTAGGGTTTCATTTGAACGAACCAAGGTGAGGAAACTAACATAATTGTTATTATTCTTCTTCCTTTGTGGATATATTGAATGAATGAGAATGAGCTTCAAAATAGATCGATGCGGGTTGTACAAACAAACAATCTTAACAGATCCGTTCTTGAAATGATAAGCCAACACGAGATCTTTGTATGTATTTTACTTCTCAGTTCTAGATTTAGGTGAGAGTTGATTGAGGAGGTGAGGGTTTGGTTGTGACGATTTCTAGGATTGTAGATGATTGAATCTGGTTTTGGATGTGGTATAAATGTGAGGTCAAAACCATGTTTGGTAATAGTATAGCAGATCTTCCTCTTCTTTTTGTTTTTGTGTTGGAGTTTAGGACCAATGATGGGAAATGTCAGGTCTAAAATGTGTATGGTATTTGTTGGTCATGTCATCATACTTACATAAAATTTTGTTCTATTCTTGCTCGTTACAAATTCCTTAGGCGTAGGTTTGATCTTAACGTAAACCATCTTTATGCGTAAACTTCTCTTATCGCGTAAACTTCTTGCTTATCGTAACATGTACTACGCATAAACCATTGTTTTACTAGTAAGTTACTCGTAAGGTTAAAACTTAGCGTAAGCTTACGTAAACCATGTTAGGTAAAAAATCCTTACGGTAACTTTCCAAGCTACCAGTAATCAATGAAGATCCTTAGGTAAAATTAGGGTTTTGACCCGTGTTGACTTTCTTCGCGATGTTTCCTGAAAGAATCATTGGCTTTGCAAGTAACCCGAGAAAATAGCATATAGTGACCCACTTTGACCATGGAGAAAGACCATTTGACCACATGACCACAGTTTCACGAGTTTGACCAAAACCAGTTACAAAAGTTGATACAAAACTATTTTGACCAAAAAATACAATAAACTTGTATAAAAATATGTTCAACACCAAAAGTCTGTAAAAAAATTAGCAACTTTGACGATTTTTTATACAAGAATTTGACAAGATAATATCACCAAAAATCAACCAATGATACAAAACCGACCTTGCTCTTGATACAAATGTTAGGATCGTATTTATGGAAGATTTGGTGAATCGGGAGGTCTTGGAAGATGGAAGAACATCTTCATCATGTTAGAGAGAGAAATTATAGAGAGAGGGAGAGAACTATGTGTGTTTTATTAATGAAAGGGAAAATTACACTAAGAGTCTCACCTCCATGGAGTATGGAGGTATATATACTCAAACACATACAACAATGGGAAATTAACATAACAAGCCCATGTGTTTAAGGTAAAAAAGATAGAAAATGTAATCCCGTCAATGTCGTTCTATTTACGAGTTAGGAGCGATTCCAACATTAACTCTCGACTCTTTTTTAACTTTTAACCATAAGAGAAATGTTCAATGCAGAACAAGATTTATTTAAAGATCAAACTATCCAATCCTAGCCATTGATTTAAGTTTAATCATATAGTTAGATTTAACTATATCCCACCATTTTAAAATAGCATGAGGGGTAACTTTATAACTTTATGACACCTTCTCTTCTTTAATTACATCCTCTCATTTCTCACCCTCCCCATTTACACTATCATTAAACTGTCTCACCCTCCCCAATTCATTCTCACCAAACAGTTTCCATAATTTACAAACTCTAACCCCCAAATGTAAATTGATCTACAACTGCTATTGAATGGACATACGACATGAAATGGCACCATCTAAAGTGAGTCCTTGTCGAAGAACCAATAGAAATCATGGATAGGAGTCAGCTGACTTAAGCAAAGTCGCATCCCTATCGTCAAGGTTAGATGGAACTCAAAAAGAGGCCGGAGTTACCGTGGGGCCGAAGACACCATGCGTGTTAAGTACCCACATCGTTTGCTAATCAACTCCGACAACCACCGTAAACTAAAATTCGAGGACGGAATCCTCTTAGGGGTAGATGCGTAGCCACTGTAAAATTTCACTATCATTAACTTTCATTATCAATACATTAGATTGTTTATCAAGCGCTTTTGAGCTAAGTTAAGCATTTTAGCATGTACATTTCATTTTCTTGAATAAAATTTATGCTGTCCAGTAGCCTTATTTTATCATGCGATATTTCTTGATAGCTTCATCAGTCTCACAAGAAATTTTCTTGTCTTACAGTCCGCAGTACCAGATTATAATAAAGAAAACACGAAAAATAAAAGCGAGTTAATAAAAATCGGAAATTACATCATGTATCGGTTTATTTAAAGCGTGTTGGGAAGATAAGTAATATATTTTTCACGTTGAGCTTTATACTTTTACAGAATAAAAGCAGTAGGACATAAAAATACATCTAGTACCAAATAAATACACAAAATACCAAATAACCACACCTTACAAAAAATAAATGAAAAATTACATGTATATCCTTCCCTAAATGAATAATACATATATGTCCTTTACTAGTTTTTATGCATAAAGTACAATGCTTTTAATGCATTCAAAGGATATATATGTAATTTTTCATTTAGACAAGGACATATATGTAAAAGCCTCAAAAATAAAAATCAAAAACTCTACCCTTATCCCCACACAAACCTGCGCCCTTGTCATCTTTTCGTCTTCCTCAAAACCGCCCCAACACCTTTACTCATCTCCTCCAAATTAGTCTCCCTCTCTTCCCTCCCTCCTCTGCACAGCTCTCCATCTTTCCCAAAAGCCACCCAAACTACCTTCCCACCTTCAAAGTCAACCATAACCAAAATATTAATCACCCTCTTGGCTTTTCCATGGAAGAAGCGACAAAATCAAGGCCCCTTTGTCCTTCGGACCACGACTTGAAGATAACACCAAGGGAGCCATGTGAGACCTGCGCACCATATGGAGTTACTCAAGAAGGATCTTCTCATCTCTAAGACCAAGGAAGTTTGGTGAAAGACTTCCCCTTTTACCTCTATTTAAGCCTTGGGTTACAAGAGGTTTCCACACTCATCCCTCATCTCATCACAAAAACATTGAGATAAAGCTTTGGCGAATCGGTTTTTACGGTTGGTTGGTCGAGTTCGAGTGCTACCTTGGTTGACTTCACACTTCAATTGATTCCCTTTTTCTCTAATTGTAAGATTCAAGTTAATCTTTCTCTTGATTTTGGATAATATTGTTAATATTGGTTGAGTATTGAATATGAGAATGAATCTTGTTCTTAATTAACTTTGAATTTAATTGGTCTTATTAGTGAATCCGTTGTAATTATTCGTATATATATCAAATGATTGTTGTTAATCTTGTGAGCAAAACATTAAAAAGTTATAAACAAGATATACATGGGCTCATGGATTGAAAGTGGTCATTTAGGTCTTTAAGATTAATCTATGTTATTAGGATTTCGCTAGTTCCGATAAGTGGAAAATAATCTACCCTTTCCCTTCCTTGACCGTTGTGAGACACCATGTTACTATGGTTATAATCTTATTGACTTAGTCTCCTACATATTTCCATGAATATTTGCGTTTTCTATTTGGTTGTGTGAGACCCCATTCGTGGGTGCTTGTTTTACTTGTGATGTCACTTAGTACCATCACCCGGACGTAAGGGTGATGGTATCAGTCCCCCCTTGCTCAATTTGGGTTGTACAGATTGACAATCATGGTTCTATGTGTGTCACCCGGTTAGTAATGTCAACATATGTTTGTGATACTAGTCAATGTCTTGCATCACAATTGTTATTATTGTTGTTTTGATGTGCACAAGAAAACACTCAAGAGTATTGTTTTGTTTAGCTTCAAGTCGAGGGAAAACACTTTCAGAAGGGTGTTTGTTTATTTAGATCTATTGCTAGGCCACTAGACTGTCATGAAAGACTCATAGGAGTCTCGATTATTCATTAGAGTCTTGATGTGTAGATGTTCCGTTTAGGTTTGTCCTTGCGTTTAGTAGTTTTCCCAGCGTCCACTGACATCAAAGCGTCAATCTTCTCAAACTACTATTGTGTTAAATTTTTGGGAACCTTAAGCCATGTTCTAATGGGTGTTTACTTTGGGTGTCAAGTGAGCCTCGAAGCCAGTTTGTCCGAGGGTGCGCTTGGTTCCAAGTTGGGCCAACCCATTCTAAATATCGCTAGGTGCGGTTAGTATGTAGAGTTGGGCCAAGCCCGTCTCCACGACTACGGTTCAGCCACCGAGCCCATCTCATCCCTCCTCGTTACCACCTACTCGTCTCGTCAAATCTTTGGATAAAACCCGAACTTCGTTAAGATACTAAACTAGATTTTTACAACTAAAACTTATAATCTTGAATGTATGGACAAAACGTTCTTTTAATAATAAACCATAACTTATGTTTTATAGTTGATAAATAATAGCTATTTTTGAAATGACGATTTTTATACACTAAACCACACTTTGTAATTATTACTTGATGGTTTTACAAATAACTAATATTTACATTTTAGTTTAAGCGAAACTTTATAAATTAAATTTACTATTCGCTATAAATGAAACAAAGTCTTCAAACGATAAATTGCATGAGTCTTATATAAACAAAACTATTATCTTCTTTATAATAACGCTTTATTTTAAAAACTATGTTCAAAATATATAAACGAGATCATGTGATTTTCTTAAAATATAACACTATCATGTTTGTAGTATATAAACCATACTTTTATGGATGATATATAACTTTTATTAGTCAATATACACTCATATGGCATTCATATTCGCGGCGACTTATGACACAAATACGTTTCCATGAAGAGTCTTTCATCTAATGTATTTTAGTTATCAATGAATCTCTGACTTATCCGTCTTGGAGTATTCTCATCATCCTCTATATACTTACACATCTCCTAGAGTCTATGGCAATCAACACTTAATACAACATTTAAGCGTAATGCACCATAAACAACTTAACTTTTGATACATTTGAATATTATCAAGTCAAAATACAAACGTATTAATTAAAGTATTGGTATACTAACTATAGGTCGCGTGACGGTACTTCAAGCATCTACTACTTGACTTTTACACTACTCGGATACTATTTGCTAAGGTGAGTTGACCTAAGCTTTTTACTTATTTTCAATCCCATATGGAGATGCATGCTATAAACTAGAACACAAGTCTTTTCTTAAAATGTATACTTGCACGATTATCATTATTATTGCTAAGTTTACCGGTAAAAGTCCCTTTCATCATGAACCATTTCTTCCAACGACCGACCACCTCTAACAGTGGCCAGACGACCGATGGGACCGACCAACCCATTCGGCCTTATTACTACTAGTCTAAAATATTACGAAAATGTGAATCAATGAGAGTGAAGGAACAAGGATACCAATACAAATCAACATTGTAAAATTATAAAGAAGTTCCAACTCACTCATGTATAGATCAACAAACTCTTAGTCTTGACCGGTTCAGCATTCAATGATGGATCAGCCCATTAAGCACCAATCAAACAACCCCTAAACATCGTTCAGAATATTACTAGTGCAACTCAAATAAAAATTAGGTTGCTAAATTATACCAAACACATATTCCAAAATTCCAATTTGTTTGTTTTCCAACTTAGTGGGTTATAAATCCATTTTGAGATTGTTTCTTTACAATATTTTTGCATCTAACAAAGCTTTTAGTATTCTAATTTACTTACTTGACTTTTTGGTTAGATGTCGATATTATTTAAACATCAAAACTAAAATCTTATTGCCACACTTTATCACCTCTCTTTCATATTAGGTAGTCATATAGAGGTTGTGATCCATTCACACTTCTTATATATTAGCTTGCGCTATTAAGTAAAACCTAAGTTTTCATCCTAAAGAATGCATATTAAGGCAAATAGGTGTAACAACACATAAAAAACAAATTATAAATAATTATGTTCATTTGAGATTTCGAGGTTCATTATTCACTTTGTTATATTAGCTTGAAAAGTTCCTCTTTTAATCGACGTGAGACAAAACATTGAAATAGTGCGTTCTTATTGAAAAATAGGAAGCGCCAAGGGTCGTATCAACTCATGCAATAAAACGACATCGTCATGAGCTGTTGTAACTTTACCTCAGATAAACCACCTTTTTGTATGACTATACAAACACATGTTCGATTCACTTCCGTAGTGGTAGAGGTGTTTTTATAACACGAGGTCTCAAGCACCTGTTTTACCAAAAGAAAAGAAAAGGATTGAATTTATATCAATATTTGAGCCTTGTTGAAGAAATAATAGAAGAAACATATTCTCTACTACGTATGCAACAATGCCAAACCACCTAACATAATCCACAACAACTACAATCTATATACGCTGTATTATATGAAGTATCACAATTCTCTTTCATTGACCAATGTGGGATAATAAATCAAAGTAACACGAGGTAAGTTTGTAGAGGCCTTGTACATACCTTAAAAGTGAAAACTAATAAGTATAAAATCTTCACTAGTTGCCAAAACACATGTCGAGCTCTAGTCATAACATCTTAAGTGGCAGGTTCAAACAGATAATTACTCAGATCACGATAATGATGATACTCCATAAGATAAAATTAGTTGAAGAACCAGTCATAAGCACTTACAATAACCATATGTCTTGTAGAATATGATGCTATTCATTTAAATCAATCTGTGAAGGATACAAACATTCATCGAACTTACTAAGATGTACCATTTTTAATTATATATATTTATTTCCAATTTTAATTCAAACTTATGAAAATTTGAACCCAACCAAAATCTGGTAACTTGTCCAATACTAGTTCAATGGCTACACCGGTGAAGGTGTTCGGACCACGTACTATATCATTATCGACTGCTATTACCAGAGTGTTAGTACGTGTTGGAAATGTATATATTTACAAACATGTGAATGTCCGGATTCGAACTCGTGACCACGGGATTGCACACATTAGCGAATGAGAATTAAAGTTAATAATTAATGTT
>OU343224.1:309713165-309969220 GCA_910596185.1 Chrysanthemum makinoi
GGGACGCATCCATACGGATAAAATCCACACGAAACCAAACACTGCATAGAAAATTGGCACTCAAAAATAAATGGGAATGAGAATCGGAACCAATTCACAAAGCGGGCATCTAAGCAAGACCAAATCAGCGTCGGGACCAACATCCCATTGTCGCATCCTATCACGAGTCTTTAGCTTACGTTTAATAGCGAGCCACAAATGTATAGCATGCCTTGGAATACAATGAGAGAACCAAGGAACATTACACCATTCAACCAAATCAGCCCTAAGGCAGCGAGAGAATCCCGGCACCGAGACGAAAAATAACTAAAATTGCCATCCAGGTTGCGCCATAATAATCCATCATCAATATCATTTCGAGTAGGACAGGGAAGCGACTAACAATGGAAATCGAGATAACCGTCCAACGGCCATCGCCAAACATCGGATGCAATCAGATCATAAACGTCGAGATAAATTAAACCGCGCGTGCAATATCTCTAGCAGTAAGTAAAGTACGAATCGGGCTTAACTGACACCACATATCAAACCAAACGAAGTGTCCTTCCATTATTGATTTTATGCGGATAAAGGCCGAACCTTGGGTCTAATGGAAGAAGCTTCGCCAACCCGACTAACATCCCCAAACAAGGGACATCCCAAAAACTTCTCCCACGAAGTTTATACGAATGGATCCATTGCACCCATAGCGACTCTTTATGTGTCAAAATACTCCAAATGTGAGTAGTCATGAGAGCAATGTTAAAATCCTCCAAGCGCGAATACCAGGGCCCCTCTTTCTTTGGCTTACAAATGATTCCCAAGCAACCTTAGCCTTTCCCTTATTCATTTCTCCTTGACACCAAAGGAAACCCCTCATAACTGTCTAACTCATGGATATACAGTAGGAAGGATAAAAACGAAGCCCAAATAAATGCATCGAAGATAAAAGCAGATCTCACGGTGAAGCCTACATGAGATAAGAACTTATTCGCCAATCATTCACACGCCTTCCAATTTTCAACAAGCTTGGTCCTATAAAGAAGTCTTGATATAAGGGGGGACACCAAGGTACCTGACGAGGAGAGAACCCTCTCAAAGCGGCATAGGCGGAGAATAGCAGCTTTAATAGCATTAGGAACATTACAAAAGAAATTTGTACTTTTTAGGGATACTTGGGACAAGACCGAAAAGTTCTTGAAATCCTCAAAGCCGCATAATGACATTAACGGAATCGATGGCCTCTAGCAAACAAGAAGAGGTCATCTGCCAAAACAAAGGTTAATAATTCTCACTTGCTACACAAATGATGAAATTGAAAATCAACGACATGAGACCTTTTTCGCAATATAAGAGTTAGCACTTCCATGACCGGTAGTAAACAAGTATGGAGATGCGGGTCACCTTGTCTAAGGCCAGCTTACCTTTAAACCAGCCGAAGATCACCATTAACACATATGGAATAAAGGCGTAGATGAGACACATACCATGATCCAATCAACCATTTTGGAGTGAAAACCAAAACCAATCAGAATAGCCCTAAGAAAATTCCAATCAACCGTATCATACGCCTTCGGATATCAACCTTAAATGCATCTAGGAGGACCTCTTCCTCTATGATAATTCCGCATAGCTCTTGGGTAAGTAATATATTATTATCGGATATCACGGCGACCGGGAAGAAAAATGCAGATTGATTAATACTAACCAAGCTGACCAAGGCCTTCTTTATCACGTTAGCAAGGATTTTTTCTAATGCATTTATACATGACATTACGACAAGAAATAGGCCGATAATCATTAATCTTAGGCAGGTAGACACTTTAGGAATCAAAGATATAATGGTATGATTAATCTCCTTGAGACGCTTACCATTAATGAAAAATCCCTTGCGGCGGTCCTTACACCAGCTGCACATATCCCATGCTTTCTTAAAAGCGGTAGTGTAACATCAGGACCGGGGAGCTTTATAATCCCCCGAAAATATAGCTTCCTTATCTCCGCATGTATAACGAACCATGGGCCAGCCAATTGATGAGGAAGAACATTAGAGAATATACCATAATCATCAAAGAGATTACAATTTCCTTCCATACAAGCTGTTCATAGTGAGCAACAAAAGCATCTTACACGATTACCCTAAATACAAGACATTGTTTGCATCTCAACCAATTCGAATTCGATTCTGGGCACATTTGCTTTAACAATATTGTGAAAATAAATTAGTATTAGAATCACACGCATGAAGCCATTGAACTTTAGATTTACGCTTTAAAACCGTTCTTCATCTAACGTAGCCTCCTTATATGCAAGAAGATAGTGAGTATGTTCCTCCCGTAATTCGAATTTAGCGGATGCGTATCAATAGCCTTTTGGGCGTCATCTAACTCTGCCGAATCCTACCACGCCCGGCTCATGAAGATTACCTTGAGCGTGCAAAAGCTTACGAAAAGGAGATTTCAGCCCTTTAAGCGTTGAACCACCGCGATACATAGCACAACCATGAACATTAAGATTCCATCCGTAGTAACACGTATCGCTAAACCCATCTTTATGAACCAAGAAGTTAGAAATTTGAGCGGTTTAGGCTTCGGCTTAGTTACAGGAGAACAGCGAGAACACCCGGAGAATGATCGAAATACGATAAGGTTGAAATATGGCAAGCGAACACGGAAACAAGTCGACAAACTTAGATTGCCCATCACCCGATCAATTTTCTTCAAAGTACCAAAAGAGCCTCTTGGTTTACGATTCCAAGTAAAATGAAGACCAGTACTATTAATATCCTCAACCTCCATTTTAGAACACAATCTTTGAATTACGTAGCAATGTCGGGGAGCATAACTACCACATGAATGATCCTCCAATTTTAGAGCCATTAAAATCTCCCAACAAAACCCAAGGCCTAGAAATGCATAAATCCGGCATGGCAAACAAGATTGGACCAAAGGGCACGCCGATGAACATTATAATTATCTGCATATACAAAAGAAGAGAAAAAGTTTTTTGTCGCCCGAGTATTAACTGAACATGCATAACCTGGTTAGTTTGAGACATAATCATAACATCAACAGTATCATCATTCCAACGAGAATATCTGGGACCCTTATCACCACAGACTACCATTTGGCGTCCACTTCCACAGATGACAAACTTTAGACATGTATCATACACGGCGATGCATCAACATGAGATTCCAAGATAGCACATACACTAAGATTATTATCATTTACCACTTGTTTAACCTCTTTTTGTTTAGGGGAATGGTTCAAACCCCTTATATTCCAAGGCGATACTAAACATCGGGGACATTGAGCGGAGTGCTTGCCCCTGTTTGTCAAACAAATTACGGTTTCATCATAAACATTCTCAACCACATCATCCTCATCTATTCATTATTATCACATCAACATCGTCATCGGTGCCAAAGAACCAAGCGGGTTAGATGTAGTCACATTAGCACCTAAATTTGGGTTACTAGTTTTAGGTGTAGGATAGTTAGTACTATAAATAACTTTAGGAGCATTGGTTATCTTATTCCTCAACATCTTTAACTTGATTATGAGAAATATTATGTGAATTAGAAGGACCTCGGGGTTAGATGTAGTCACTTTAGGATTAGTGGTGATCCACACTAGTACTAGCACTTCCTTGAGCAGGTTTGCTAGTAGAAGGGGGTGGAGGCGATTTAGGCCTATCTTGCAAATTTTTACCAACGAGGGACCCCATTAAATCAGTACGGTTTTATTATCCCTAGCATTCTTTTAGCTTTACCCTTTTTCCCAACAACTTGAAATCCATCTGGTTTTCCTCCACAAGCTGGTGCATCACAACTTTCTTAGGACAAGTATCAACAGAATGACCAAATATCAAACATACATCACATCTAGGAGGTTTCCATTCATATTCCACCTAATAGTTTGAGAAGAGAAGCCAAGACTATCCATGTATGGGACCCCCGATGTAGATTCCTTAAGAGGAGCATGAGAATCAATTTCAATAAAACACCGAGCAAAACTACTCCTACCCCAAGAATCAGTACACATAGAGCTAGTATAGGAATCAAGCATAATAGGCTTACCAATGTGTGTTGCAATAATACTAATACCATCCTCGGAGAATGCACATAGCAGACATCGATGCGGCTTAACCCATATCCGGATACGGGTTAATTCCTCTTTCATCAAACTAGTACTCATGGTCCACTTCTTTAGAATAATAGGGGCATTTTTGATCATCCACGGACCACCTTCTAAAGCAGTCTCCAAGCCAACTGTGAGTCAAACTTAAAGAAAAAGAAACCTTGTGCATTCATCATAATCCGTTTAAGACCATACTTAGCCCAATTGTTGCGAACAAAATACTCAACCACTGGGAATGCAATACGCTTGCCAATGAAATATCCATACAATGTGTTTTCAAATTTAGTGCTAATATTTTCTACCACCTTACGAGGAATGGACACATCAACACCATTAAAAACATTATCAACTTTGAGTTCACGAAAGTTAGACTTACCTTTGACATGACTAGCACGAGTACCTTGAATGTTAGACTTTTGAGAACTACTAGCGCCCACGTATGTCGTGGCTGGCGGATTTCAGTTGTTTGAACAATAGGGCTCTCCTTAGTATTAGAATCATTCGTCACATTACCTTTTAACTTGCCGGCTAGATTACCCACGAATTCCATCACCTTTAGGCAAAGTGTCATCCAACGAGGCCCCAACAACAACATTCACATTGTTATTCGATTACCAATCGAGTGCCAATATTTGCGAGAATCGAACCTCCTAGAGATGGAAAATCGAGTTGATATAGGAATTAGTAACATTACCATCGCTTCCCGAATAAGGACTCATGATCCACTTTGTTGCTCGTAGTATGAACAAGCGAACCCATATTTCCCTGAAGACCGGAATCACGATAGGTGTTTACATGGGATGAGTCGATGAAAGCACCACTAAACCAAGTTAGAATGGTCATTAGGTGAAGTCCCGTAGGTATGTTGGGGTTTCGCCAAAACCCTCATAGCCAATTTCTTAGAAACATCCTCGGTACGAATCAATCCCTTTCAAGCGTTTCATACGAGCATCCAGCGGCTCCTAAATCAACATTACCATCACCACAGCCATATCCGCGAAACCAAGCGGCGTGAAATCGAGAAAGCGAAATAGCAAAACCACAAAACCTAAATAACGACTAAACCAACAAATCAAGGAAGTACCACGTCCCACTTCCAAAGCGAAGGCCTTAGAAGAGCTAAGGCATGCGTTAAAGCACAAATCAACTAACCAAATCCCACCATGATCAGCACATATGATATTAAGAATGAAAGATAGAATAAGCGAAACCCTAATAAACAGATTCGACAAAACAAAACCCTAAGACCAAGCGATTACACAAATGGATCAATTATGCAAAACACGAATGTAAATCTGAGTGGAAACAAATCGAGCAATAGAGAAGCGATTAGAGCAAAGGAATTGTCGATTTATTATTTTAAGTTTAGGGAATCGGAAATCACCAGAGCACAAGTCGACTTTAGGGTTCTATGTTACCCTTTATAAGGTACTAGGCTAAGTACCTAGTTCTTTCACTCCAAGGTGAACTACACCTTCACAACGTCGCCTACCCTTTATTAGGTACTAGGCTAAGCACCTAGTTCCATTGCAATGGAGGAACTACTACCACACTACACCAACGACTAATCCCAAAGGAGATCTACTCCTTTACAACATCATCAAGGATATCAATATCCTTGGATCTAATACTAGTCTAACTTGTACATCGAAACACACCATATCGAATGTACATCTAAGGCACCTTTCACTAATGCCTTTGACTAGATCTACAAGACACCTTTCACTAATGTCTTGTGTCTTCACTTCTAAGCACCTTTCACTAATGCTTCTTTGTCTTGACTTCTAAGCACCTTTCACTAATGCTTTTTGTCTTGACTTCTAAGCACCTACCACAAGTGCTTATCCTATAGGCGATAGATACCCTTCACTAATATCTTCATCTTGACACTTGAGACATCTTTGACTAATGTCTTCAACACTACACTTCTTAGAAGAAAGAAAGGGATCATCAACAAGAAGACTTCCATAGCCTTGATGATGAGGAAGCATGGCAACTCATGGACTTGAGCTTGCTCGACTTCAAAGGTGGTGATCTTGCCTTTAAGAGGAACCTAAAAGATCACACAAGAACAAAAATACAAACATAGATCTCTTGGATCTAAGGTTAGTGAGATTTAACTTAGGGGAGAAAGTATGTTAGAAAGGGGTTGAAAGGGGTGAGAAACAATGAAGAAATGGCTCACTATTTATAGAGGAAAAACCTCTCTTGTTCCCGAATCCCACGGATCCCTACCACAAGGGATCCGGCTAGCACAAAGCTAGGGATCCGTGGTGCGCTCCTCTTTGCCCATGGGTATATTTGGTTATGGGTCATGGGTTATGGGTTGATCCATGGTTTTCTTTCTAGTTACAATGTATCTTAAGGATACAATGAACTTGGTTAAGTGGTATATATAAAACCATGGGTTATGGGTCAAAACCATTAGCTAGGTTTTACCTATTTAGTATATACTTGTTTTTACCCATTTTAGTATATACTTGTTTTACCCATTTTAGTGTATACTTAGTTAAGTATATGTTATCCCAATATGTAAACACTAGTTGTTATACATATGTATATCTAAGCATAAAATCACTTGTACTTGTTTTAGTGTTTTATGTGAAAGCGTAAGTGTGTTAGAAAATTATTAGTTCAAACCATTTCACATTATTTTTATTTGTTTCGTTAAAATGATCTTACTTTTGTTATCGACAAAACATTAGAAGATTGTAAAATATAAATAAACGTTTTTACGGCTTATTTGTATTAACAAAAAGGTTTAATAAAAAGTTTTATTGTTGCTTGTGTGGCAGCGTTTAAAAATAGTTTTCTAAATATTTGCAAGTATTGGCTCTTGGAAGTGTATAAGTACAAAAGTATTTAGGGCGAATAAGTCTTCGGTTTGACAATAACTAAGCGATGTATGCGGAAAAATCATTACAATAAATATTAGATGCGTCGAGAATATAAGACATTGATGTTATAGTGTATATATGTAACTAAGTGCATTTATTGATACTTAAAATATTAGTTACTAGTATAAATAGAAGTATGTCAATAATTATTTTTAAGTAATGGTCTTGTTAAAAGAGTTTGTAGTTAAAAATACACTTATAAGTTATAAATGTATGCGATTTTTTAGAAAATTGGGCATAAGCGATGCGCATACTGGCGTTAGGGTCAAAGGAATTTCCTTTTCGTCGAGCAAGTTTTTCAACACCCTAGGCAATGAACCTAATTATTGTAGTGTAGTATTGGGTAAGCCTCGGGTATTGATATCGGTCTCAAGAGGAATAGAAAGGCTAGCAAGAAGTGTACTATGCTAAGGTTGGGGTTGAGGATGATTCTTTTTTATCTTTTATATGTTTTTTTAGAAAGCTAAGGGTAAAATCTCGGGGAAATGGATTTGCGGGTGGTACTTCAACCAATTACTTCATTTTATCTAATTATTTAATACTACGGGTAGCTATGTCTTTTTTATGTGTGCTCGTATGATGATAAAAAAATGTGTTTACCTAGAT
Organism: Chrysanthemum makinoi; assembly: GCA_910596185.1. Classification (NCBI taxonomy): domain Eukaryota; kingdom Viridiplantae; phylum Streptophyta; class Magnoliopsida; order Asterales; family Asteraceae; genus Chrysanthemum; species Chrysanthemum makinoi. The sequence goes on from OU343224.1 coordinate 309,720,790, forward strand.
ACTACTACTCCCTAGTTATCTTTTATTGGTGGTTGAATTGTCCGTCCTTATTCTTAACGCGTTGTGTTTTCTAAGGTCGTAGAGAATGCTTATGCCCTAACTCTTTGAGAATACCTTAAGGTTATTGCCTACGAAATCCACTAGATGTTTCATAAACTAACCTAGAGGTTATCTTTGGATGTTTAGACTACAAAATTCTCTAAGTGATTCATAAACTAATGTTCACAAAGATTACTCAGGCATTTAAACACAACGATAGCTTAATGCATTCCTAAGCCATTTACAATTAAGATAAGAGACAACCAATCAATAATTAACAACTAGGTTTCATAGATCTAAGCAAACACACAAGAAATTTAGCTAGACATGTTAAAAAATCAAGCATACACACATTCAATGGAATACATAATGAAACTAATGGAATAAAACACTTATCTTGATGTGTAAAATAGGGTTTGGGACCCTATAATACGGTCCAAGTCAGACTACAAACATTTAGGGTTTTTACTCCACAAGTCTACCTCTTTAAAAACTAAAAAATCGAATTCTATATATAGATTTACACTTGCGACTGCCTTATAGGTGGGACGCCGTTAGATCGCCGTCATTAGGGTTTTCGTGTTGGCCAAGTTATCGATGGGGCGCCGTCACGTTGTAGTTTTGACGTCGTCGGGGCTTCGGCAGGGCGTCGTCGATTCTAGATCGGGCCGTGCGAGATGAAAAGTCTTGGTGGCGCCCTTCCTCTTCAAAGCTGCGCCGTCATGTGTATTTGAGCAAAAGTTCTTGAGCCTTGGTGTATTTTAATTAAATGCGTAGAGAGGGACGGCGTCACCTTTAGTTGGGGCGCCATCGGCAGTTTTAGCGGCTTGAGTGTCGTCGATCTTGACTTTGCCATTTTCTTCATGTTTTCACTCTTTTTCGTCCAAATATGCATCATTCCAGCATTTTGCTTTCAAGAGACCTAAAAAGTGAAAAGGAGCGAAATTAAGCGATAGCGATATAAAAGTGGTCGATTAAGGGCTTAAATGACACCTTAAAAGTGTACGTTTTAAATCATTATCAAATATCCCTACACTTGGCATTTGCTTGTCCTCAAGCAAATGTGCTTTTAGCCAATCAATTTATAAGTTAGGGGGCATGAAGCACTGGTTTAACATAATTCACAACAAGTAAAAGCATCGCAATAGTCATAACAAGCTCGGAAATTATATACTAGCACCTCACAAGGAGTGTTTGGATTCTCTCATCTCTCGGGTGTATATGAAATATAGTAAATGGAAATGGAGGATAAACACTCATTACCTGGTCATAGTACATAGATTTTCATAGGCTTGAGACTAGATCAAACCTCCACCGCTTTGGCGTAAGCACCTAAGAACAACAATCTAAGAGGTCTTTTAAAGGGTTGTAATGTTAGGCTTATAGTAGGGAAACAAAGGGTTTGGTTGGATAGGCGATTTAGTGGTGGCAAGTCAAAAATCTTACGTTACAAGCATGAAAAGAATGGCGTTGCTAAGCCAAGACTCGACTCACTAAACTCTAGATAACTTGAAACAAACATACATAAATTGAAAAACATAAACATAAAGATAGATGTAGGATGGTAGCTCGCATGTTTTTTTTTTTGCATACACTTTTACTCTACCATTCTCTAAGATAACATCAAAATATAAGGGATTTATAGGAGCATCCCTACACTTGAGTTTTTATTACTCTAACACTAATTTGACCCGATTTGAAAAGATCCAAACACTTGGAGTATTTAATTACGTAAATAAAGGGAATTTGAATTTAACGGTCATTCCCGTCACTCCATAAAAATTTACTTTACCCATGAGTCCCAATCATCCCAAAACAGTGTAGAAAAGATATGACTCGACTTAGCAACCATGCAAGTAACTAGATAATTGAACTAAGGGTTTAGTATGATAACAAAAATGCACTAAAGGTGAGTGCATACAAGGTAGGCTAAAGCAATTTGGGTGTACATTTGGGGGTGAATTGTAAACAATGCTCTTCATTGATATTCTGGAAAACTGAAACATCACAAGAACCGCGAAAAGGATAGGCTCTGAGGAGTTAACTAGGGGTATCGTGTACTAAAGATGAGTACATCGCAAGGGTGTGGGATAATTACTCGACCGATGTGGAAGAAGTAATTATAATACGGGTTTCAAACAAGGGTTATCCTAATGTCTCTTATCATTTAGTTATTCCTAACTACACAAGTGTAGTCTCACTAGCGATCTCGGAATGCATCACAAAGCAAGTTCTAGAATATATTATACTACCGGTACACTCTTTAAGCATTAAAGGTGAATGCTTTTATTCCTAAAGATCTAGGGGCGAACCTCGCATTTTTGGAGTGGAATTTGAGTGGTAAACGGTTTTTGTACTAGTCATATAACTCCTATCCATGAGATGCTTTATTAAGACTAAAGTTTTTGCTCGTACATGTCATAAAAAATTCTAAATTTGGTGCTAAAATTGCCCTAAAGAATGTTTCTCATAGCTTATTACACAAATGAACTAGGACAAGACAAATATTCAAGGATAAGCATAGTTTCTAAGTTCCCGTTTTATTCTCCTCCTTACACTTAAACTGAACATTGTCCCCAATGTTCCCCGAAAGTATCAAAGTTATGATAAAGGAAGGTAAGTAAAAGAGAAAGAAACTAGTACTCCCCTGATTAGCTCGGGAGGATCCGTGTGAAATAGTGGTTAAATTCTTTCCCAAGAAGAATGTATACGTGATAAGCTCCATCCAATGTTGAGTTTCTTCTTCTTGCCAAATATAACCCGCACACTTTAAGAAAATAGGTGAAACATTGGCGTAAAATCGGCGGTAAAACTATATATGACACAACTACACTAGGATACAATGCTTGTGGAATGGATGTTTGCAGATTTTCGAAAAATTAAGACACGAGAATTTCCAAAAATTATTAATTGCACAAAAATGAGAAAACTTTATAAGTTTTTTACGCTCATCTGACGTCGTCGGGTTCTAATCTTGATGCCGTCAGGTTGTCACAGACGGCGGTCTCTTTGTGTTTTCTGGAAAAATTACATCTTTAGAATCTGGAAAAGTTCTTGCAAAACATCCATTATGACTCGATACAAGCATTTGACTCTAACAAACACACATATACATCAATTTCCCTAATTATAATTCTCATGTTCACGTTCTTTCAAAAACGTATGTAATCTTCCCTACACTTATCTTATTGTAAAATACCTTTATATGTAATTAAGACAAGGTTAAAGACAAAATAAAGCATTTTCACAAATTCAAACGTGAGAATAAACAACAATGAAAAAGATATATGACATACAAACAAGCAAACAATTAAGCATGGGTTGCCTCCCACAAAGCACTTTTCTTTATTTATGAGTCTTGTAGCTAGACTCGAAGTCATGCTCCTACGTACCTATGTAAGTAATTTTATTCTCAAGAATGTCATAGGGATCAAACTTATCATTTAACTTTCTATTGGTACGCTTAGTCCGGTATGCCTTTTCAAACTTTTCTCCATCGGGGTCATAGATTTTCATCCTAATTTGCCATTCTCCATTTCCATCACTAGGTGGTCTATCCCAATTCCAATTATGCTTAGGCTTCTCACTCTCAACTTTCCACTTATTTAGGTTAAGATTAATGGGTAAGGCTCCTAGGAACTCGGTCATCTTCCAAAACACTAAGGTATCCTCGAACGGGTTCACTTCAATGTCCCTAGCCAATTGTTGCTCATGGAAAGTTGAATTACTTACAAAGGTCTCTTCTAGATATAAAGGTCGTTGAGGACCAACAAATTCTCCATTAACCTAAGGTCCATATCTAGATGATTTCCTATCCAACATGATCTTATAGGGTATTTCTTCCTCTTTGTAGTAGATATGCTTCTTGACATCGTAAATTGACCTAGAACTCCCATATCCTACCACTATCTTAGAAATATTACAATCAATTATGGCACTAGCGGTAGCTAAGAATCCTCTTCCTACTAGCAATGGGAATGTGGGTGTCTTTATTCATGTCTAGCACATGGCAATCCACCAAAAGAGATAATTGGCCTACGTGTACTACCATGTCCTTAATTATCCCTACCGGATATACAATACTACCGTCCGCTAGACCTAAGATGGTTTCCGTTGGCTCTATCTTACCTAGGTTAAGGCTTCTATGGAGGAACAACGGAAGAAGATTGATGCTTGATCCTAAATCGGCTAATGTGTCGAAAGATTTGGAATTCCCAAGTTTACACGGAAAAATGAATAGCCCGGGATCACCTAACTTCTTATGTAACTTATTTTGCACAAATGCGGACCCACGTTCAGACAATGAAAGTTCATCATATCAAGAAAGAAGACAAACTTTGGAAGAATCAATTAAGCAACTCATGGCTGATGCTATGAAAAGACATGAAGAAAACTCTGCTTTGATCAAAGAAATTCATTCCTCAACTGATTCTTCCATCAGAAATCAAGGAGCTTTGATCAAGGCATTGGAACTACAGATCGGTCAAATAAGCAAGGTACTTCAAGAAAGGGGATCTTGAAGTCCACTTGGCTCAACTGAAACCAATCCAAGAGATCATGTCAAGGCAATCACCACTACTGAAGTAGTTGTACCTCTTCATGGACGTTTGTTGGATGCTGCTGATGCTGAAAAGCCAAAATTCTTCTTTAAATCTTCTATAAGTTTAAGAAGATTGGTCAAAGAGAAGTCAAGAATTGAAGAGGAGATCAAAGCTACCATGAAAGAAGAATGCTATTTAGTTGCTCAGAATGCTTTGCCTCACAAGGAGAAAGGCCTAGGGAGTTTTAATTTACCTAGTAGTATTAATGATATTTCTTTCAATAAAGCCTTATTGTCTAGGAGCAAGTGTTAGTGTGATTCCTTATTCAACCTTTACCACACTAGGTTTAGGTAATTGGCTCCTACTAAATTAATCATTGAATTGGTTCATAAGATTGTGAAACGACCCAAGGGTATTGCTGAAAATGTTTTAGTGAGGATTGAAAAACTTGTTTTTCCTGTAGACTTTTTTGTTTTAGATATGACCGAGGACATAAAATTTCATTGATCCTTAGAATACCTTTCTCTTCTACAGATCATGCTAAAATTGATGTGTTTAAATGAAAATTTTCTTTAAGAGTAGGGAATAACAAATTAGTCTTTAAGAGTGATGATCCTATTAAGAGTATTATTAAAAGTGTTTAAGTAATAGGATTAAGAGAACATATGAAACTTGATTTAGAAGATAGGCTAATGGAAGAAACTTTGATTCTATATAGATCACAATGCCCAAATTATGGAGATTACATTGAATTAAATGACCTTAATGTACCATTAGAGCTTAATAATCTATGTAATGGATGATGTCTGTCACACCACGCCAGAGGTGGAAACACGAGGTGCAACTAAATCAATATACATCGCAAAGAGATATAGTACAATATCATAATTTAAATTTAAAGAAATATGTAACATTACAACAAGGTTCTAGCCGACCTTGGCAATTGAAACATAAATTTTGACATTTGAAAGATGACACTTTAGTGTGTGGCACCGACACACACTAAATAAATAAAACGATAAAATGGAGACTGTGAAACTCACCTCAATAACGCAGTCTGAATAGGGTCAAGTATTAGTGTGTGGCACCGACACACAACCTAGATTAGCACAGAGGTTTAGTCTTTATTCATGATTATGACTCAAAAAGTCTGGAAAACTAAAAGGGGGGGTTGAATAGTTTTGCCAATTAAAACTTCCTTTAAATCTATTTAGATCGACTTATGTCAATCTATTTGAATGTGTATGTTGGATGTGGATAAACAAGCATATAAAGGTAAGTAATGAAAAGATAAGAGTAAGAAGCACAAAACCACAACACGAGTATTTATAGTGGTTCGGCTACAAGGACACCTTCCTTGCCCTACTCCACTCCTCGAGTCACCTACTCGAGAGTTCGTAATCACTACACCAATATCCTTATGGCGGAGAAGCCTTCACAACGTCGCTTAACCTTTTTCCGGTACAAAGCTAAATACCGATTTCTTTCATACCAAGGCGAACCACACCTAACACAACGTCGCCTACCCTTTATACAGTGCTAGGCTAACCACCGAGTTCTTTCACACCAAGGAGAATTAATCCTATCACAACGTCGCCTACCCTTTATAAGGTACTAGGCTAAGTACCTAGTTCTTTCACTCCAAGGTGAACTACACCTTCACAACGCCGCCTACCCTTTATTAGGTAGTAGGCTAAGCACCTAGTTCCATTGCAATGGAGGAACTACTACCACACTACACCAACGACTAATCCCAAAGGAGATCTACTCCTTTACAACATCATCAAGGATATCAATATCCTTGGATCTAATACTAGTCTATCTTGTACATTGAAACACACCATATCGAATGTACATCTAAGGCACCTTTCACTAATGCCTTTGACTAGATCTACAAGACACCTTTCACTAATGTCTTGTGTCTTCACTTCTAAGCACCTTTCACTAATGCTTCTTTGTCTTGACTTCTAAGCACCTTTCACTAATGCTTCTTGTCTTGACTTCTAAGCACCTACCACAAGTGCTTATCCTATAGACGATAGATACCCTTCACTAATATCTTCGTCTTGACACTTGAGACATCTTTCACTAATGTCTTCAACACTACATTTCTTCGAAGAAAGAAAGGGATCATCAACAAGAAGACTTCAGTAGCCTTGATGATGAGGAAGCATGGCAACTCATGGACTTGAGCTTGCTCGACTTCAAAGGTGGTGATCTTGCCTTTAAGAGGAACCTAAAAGATCACACAAGAACAAAACTACAAACATAGATCTCTTGGATCTAAGGTTAGTGAGATTTAACTCAGGGGAGAAAGTATGTTAGAAAGGGGTTGAAAGGGGTGAGAAACAATGAAGAAATGGCTCACTATTTATAGAGGAAAAACCTCTACTGTTCCCCGGATCCCACGGATCCCTACCACAAGGGATCCGGCTAGCACAAAGCTAGGGATCCGTGGTACGCTCCTCTTTGCCCATGGGTATTTTTGGTTATGGGTCATGGGTTATGGGTTGATCCATGGTTTTCTTTCTAGATACAATGTATCTTAAGGATACAATGAACTTGGTTAAGTGGTATAAATAAAACCATGGGTTATGGGTCAAAACCATTTGCTAGTTTTTACCTATTTAGTATATACTTGTTTTTACCCATTTTAGTATATACTTGTTTTTACCCATTTTAGTGTATACTTAGTTAAGTATATGTTATCCCAATATGTAAACACTAGTTATTATACATATGTATATCTAAAGCATAAAATCACTTGTACTTGTTTTAGTGTTTTATGTGAAAGCATAAGTGTGTTAGAAAACTATTAGTTCAAACCATTTACGTATTTTATTTGTTTCGTTAAAATGACTTTACTTTTGTTATCGACAAAACATTAGAAGATCGTAAAATATAAATAAATGTTTTTACGGCTTATTTGTATTAACAATCTCCCCCTTTTTGTTGATGACAAAACATAAGATTATTTTAAGGAAAAGCTAAAATTCGTAAGAGTTTGAATTTGTAGTTTTTACTTTCTTCTCCCCCTTTTTGTCGAAACAAAAAGAGCTTTGAAAGAAAGCAACACTTTGTTTTTAAGATAAATGTGTGAAAAATAGAAAAGAAATAAGAAATAAAAAGCAAGTAACGGGAAAGGATCTCGTCGTTACTCCCCCTTGACGAGTCCATCCCTATGTAAGGGCGTCAAGAAATTAATACTAATCTAGTTCATTTGCAACTAAGTTTGCAAAAGATTTCGTCAATGTGACGAATTTGCTCCCCCTAGATGATTGCAATTTTGCAAAAGGGATGTCATAAAATGTAAACCTAAGATTGCAAGTAATTTGCAATGTATTGTTTTGACACCAAGCTCCCCCTAGCTTTAGGGTGTCAAATTCTTCATATGTTAATTGAATATCTACAAAACAAAGGTTAGAAAACAATTATAATCCATAATATCTCCAAGTTAGTAGAGAGCTAGTTCCTTGTTTCACGGATCCCGCGGTTCTTTCCTAGTAGGGATCCGTCTAGGCAATTCTGAGGGATCCGTCTGGCTGATGAATAAAATAAGCAAATGGTGGTATAACAAGAAATGTTAATACCAAAATGAAATATGGATTATATAAAATACTCATATACTCAGAAATATAGCAAGTAGCATGTAATTTCATTTAATAAAACAAGAGTTATGATATACATGACTCTAAAAATAAGAAAATAGACAATACATGACTAGGAATTTCTAGACCAACTAACGCTTGATGCTAGGACACCACTAAAATTCTTCTAGCTCAAGTTTTGTTTAGGTTTGATCTCGTCGAAACGTTCGAGGAGATGATAGAACATGAAACGTTGGTCTTCTCGTACTTCATGTATCAAACTTTCAACATGTTGACAATGATAGCAATCTTTGTCATGGCTAGGTTGTGGTGGTGGATGAAATGAAATGGCTTGATGCGAAGGATCAAGTGAAGCGGCTTATGGAGCTTCAAACGATGAAGGGATTGGTGGAGGTGCATTTGAGAATGACTCGACCAAGAATGATGGTGGTGGTAAAGAAGTGTCAACTTCTATATGGTTGGGTGGTTGACTTTGGTGATTTCTCATAATCCAAATAGGATTATATAATGGAGATGGCGAAAAGGAAGCCGGAGCAAGTGTTGACTCAACACCTTGATTTTGAACCATTATTCCTCCTAATGAGGAGAATGTTGTCGTGAGCGGATGAGACGGCCTAGGAGACAAGTCCTCTAAATTGTAGAGGTGTGGTGATGATAGTGGAGATGTAAATGAAATAGCTCTAGGAACCAATGGTGATGGTTTAGTGGAGATGATATTGCTTGGCCTAGGAGGTATGGTGATGTTTGGCATTGGTAGTTTTGTGGGTACTATCCTTATGGGAATTGGTTTGATTGGATGATGAAGAATTCTATCATTTGTTGGCTTGACGGGAGATGATTCGGTTGATGAGATTTCGTGTATAACACGAGCCTTTTTCATGGGTGGTTCTTTGGTGGATAAGTTACTACTTGGGGTTTTCCTCATGATGAGATGATTTCAAGAGGTTGCAAGGGCTGAAAGTTAAGATGAGAGTGATGACTATAGAGGTCCTAACAAGGTGGTTTATAAACTAAGAGATTGGCAAGTGCATTTAAGCTTTAAGCCACTAGGATTCATTGGAATATGATGATTGACATGCACAAGAGTCAACTTCAGAGGTTGCACTGATCTAGGAATTCATTTAAGATGAGATGGAGTTTTTGAGTTAGGAAGATGAGTTGAAATGATTATTTTAGCAAGATTTGACCTATACTGTCATTCGGATCCCACGGTTCCCTCCTCAGAGGGATCCGTCTAGGCTAATCCTAGGGATCCGGCTCTCAGCAGCTATGAAAGAGTGGAAATGATGTTTCTAAGATCTAAGACCTATATCATCTTGAGTGTTTCAGTCCTCATAAGTGTTTTAAATGAAGGGGTGCTTGAGTACTTGAAGGTAATGAAAGATGTAGCTAATGATTGTCATTTATGGAAGGATTTGGAACTTTCAAGAGTACCAATGGATAAGTAAGGATGACACTAAAGATTTAGAGTGTCAATTGAAGCTAAATGATCCTAGAGATCAGGTTGTGTTTTAGGATAGTGTTTTGGAAAATATCCTAGAAGCTTTGAGATGGGAAAACTAGATTTTGATCAACTTTGATCAATTTTTGAGGTGAGGATGATTTATGATCAATTTTGCCATAATCGAAAGATTTCTAAGACTAGATGTGAGAGATCAAGTAGAAAATGAAGTGTGAGTTTAAGAGCGGAAGAGTAATGGATTAAAAACGAAATGGTAGATCTACAAGCGTTTTAGAGTGTGACTTAGGTGAGTTATGTATGAATAGGAAAGATTAACCTATCTTGATAAGGACTTAATTTGCCTTAAGACACTATGTTTAGCTTATTGTGAGGTGTTCTAAGAATGTATTTGAAATACAATGCTTGCAATTGCATTTTCTGTTTGCCGGATCCCACGGTTCTCTAAGTGTAGGGATCAGTTTAGCACAATCTTTGGTATCCGCCTATCTGCTCAGCAGAACCTTTACTAAATGTATGCAATGATCTTGACAATGCATTATATCTCAAGGATAATCTAAAAAGAGTTCTAATATCAAGATATCAAATGTAAGATGTTTTATTTCATGAAAGAAATTGGATTACATTGATAAAGCACGAGTACAAGAGAATTGATCCTATTTTGGAATACTACTAGGTTCCTTGAGTGTTTTCGCTAGAAGGATCATTATGTGATTGATGAGTGTTGGTGGAATCAAGAATGAAGAAAGTCTTCATGAGAGATATGTTTAGCGGTTCCATCATCTTGTTCACAAGTACGTACAACGGACTTTGAAATTGAGGATGAAAGTGCATAACATTATGATAGAGGCGTGTCAAGAACATTCCATAAGGGATGAGTTTATTCTTGGAGCCTTGAAGATTTGCAATTCGCCTTGCGAAGAAGTAGGCGAGATTGTATGGTTGTTGTGTTAGCAAACAATACAACATGTGAGCACAACAAGCAGGAAGAATTTCTCGATTTCCCCTAAGACTCCAAACATTTTCACGTAGGATGAGTGCAAGAGGCTTGTACTCTTCTCGGATATCCCTTGTAAAAATAATGTTTGGATCGGAGTAATATGGTCGAGGTTTGCATATTATGCGATTTAAATCTTCCGGAGAGGGTATGTGTGAACAATATGGACTATTCTCTTCACGAAAGTTGAAGAGAGAATCAATAGACCAATCTTCGGTGATGGCACATTGTCCATGATTTGGAATCCGGAGGATGTGAGCAAAATGCCCAAGGGTTAGAGTGAACTTTTGGTTTTTGATATAAAACCAAAGGGATAGAGAGCGATTCTCGTTACAAACGAGTTCGACTTGACGGAAGAATTCCATTATGAACCTTGGACATATCTTCTCGTTGATTTCAAGAAGACATTCTAGTCCTATGGCTCGGAAGGAGGTATTGATACCTTCTTCGAATTGTAGAGAGGTGTCTACAATACGTCCTTCGTGGAAGTGACGGTTTTCGAGATTATTGAACCCACGGACATGATTGCCAGGCGTGTTGGGTTCGAGAGAGATGTTCGGAGTGTAGACACTAGTGAGTGAAAAATCAAGCTCATATTCATGCGTCATAGTTGAACCTATAGAGATGATGAATTAATAAAGGTGATGTTTGTGATCAACTTATGATTATCTAACGTTTTTATTAGATTTTTATTAACAATGGTTATAAACAAGAAAGGCACTTAACTCACTTATGCTTTTAATTTTCTAGTGGATTATTACATTTAGAAAGATAGTGGTTTTTAATATGCATGAAAAACTGTTTTCCAGTAGGACGGATCCCACGGTTCCTTTTCAAAAGGGATCCGGCTATTATAATTTCCGGGATCCGTGGATCTGTAGTAACAGAAACAGATTTGATAAAGACATAGGTTTTACAGTTTTAATACCACGAAATATGTTTTATCCTACATTTTCTTTTAGCATGCATACATGACTTCTAATGTATCACGAAAGAATATAAAACATATAAATCAAAAGAAGTGACAAACACATTATGATAATAATAACCTAGATAAACTAGATCATTAATAATATTGCATTTCAATACTAAGGATGATACAAAGGATTGGGTATATAAACCCAATATAGATTAACAACACAAAGTAAATGTCTCCGTATGTGAACTTCATCATAGGGAACACAAGTGCGATGAGTGTTAGAGCGATGAGCACGAGTGCGATGTAAACCATGTTGATGATGGATCTTCTTGGTTTCAATTGAGATGGAATGAGGAGGAAGATGAAGTTTTTGAATGAGAGGAAATTTTTGAAATCGGAAGATTTGAAAAAAGATGAGGGTTTGATGAGATGGTCGATGGTGGGAGTATTTATGGGGAAGGAGGAATTTTGAGATTTGTGTTTTGTTTTATTAGAAGATATGTTTTTTGGATTAAGCGAGATAAAACACAATTATTATAAACCATGATTTCTAGACGGAGGAGTGACATATATGTGCGAAAAAGCTTCCTAATGAAGCTACATGTAAAGCATGTGTAAACACGAAATCTACTCAAATAAATGCCTAACAAATAACACTTATTTATTAAACTAATATCATTTAGATATAAGTGGAAAGTCATACCTCGAATGCACTTAGGAATGTCTTTACAAATGACACAACAAATGTCACTTAGACGATTCCCGTTCCTTTGCGTTTAAGATACCTTCTTAAGGAAGGTATTCTTGTTACCAAGCGACTCCTAAAGCTTGGTGGGTATGAGCTTTGACTAATCAACATGACAAGGAAGATTAGTACAATTAAATGAAAAAGAAAAATAAGAAAAATGTTGTTTATCAAGTCAACATCCAAACATATAGTTTTTTTTTTTTTTTTTTTTTTTTTTTTTAAATGTTTGTTTTTATGAAAAACCTTCTTTGTGGTTTTCAATTAACTATGGATCGTATCAAGTTTTTAAAGTACAATATACTTCAAGAAACTTGGTAACGAAGCTCTGATGCCAATTGTGGGAAACTAGAAGGGGGGGTTGAATAGTTTTGCCAATTAAAACTTCCTTTTAATCTATTTAGATCGACTTATGTCAATCTATTTGAATGTGTGTGTTGGATGTGGATAAACAAGCATATAAAGGTAAGTAATGAAAAGATAAGAGTAAGAAGCACAAAACCACAACACGAGTATTTATAGTGGTTCGGCTACAAGGACACCTTCCTTGCCCTACTCCACTCCCCGAGTCACCTGCTCGAGAGTTCGTAATCACTACACCAATCTCCTTATGGCGGAGAAGCCTTCACAACGTCGCTTAACCTTTTTCCGGTACAAAGCTAAATACCGAGTTCTTTCACACCAAGGCGAACCACACCTAACACAATGTCGCCTACCCTTTATACGGTGCTAGGCTAACCACCGAGTTCTTTCACACCAAGGAGAACTAATCCTATCACAACGTCGCCTACCCTTTATAAGGTACTAGGCTAAGTACCTAGTTCTTTCACTCCAAGGTGAACTACACCTTCACAACGTCGGCTACCCTTTATTAGGTACTAGGCTAAGCACCTAGTTCCATTGCAATGGAGGAACTACTACCACACTACACCAACGACTAATCCCAAAGGAGATCTACTCCTTTACAACATCATCAAGGATATCAATATCCTTGGATCTAATACTAGTCTATCTTGTACATCGAAACACACCATATCGAATGTACATCTAAGGCACCTTTCACTAATGCCTTTGACTAGATCTACAAGACACCTTTCACTAATGTCTTGTGTCTTCACTTCTAAGCACCTTTCACTAATGCTTCTTTGTCTTGACTTCTAAGCACCTTTCACTAATGCTTTTTGTCTTGACTTCTAAGCACCTACCACAAGTGCTTATCCTATAGACGATAGATACCCTTCACTAATATCTTCGTCTTGACACTTGAGACATCTTTCACTAATGTCTTCAACACTACACTTCTTAGAAGAAAGAAAGGGATCATCAACAAGAAGACTTCAGTAGCCTTGATGATGAGGAAGCATGGCAACTCATGGACTTGAGCTTGCTTGACTTCAAAGGTGGTGATCTTGCCTTTAAGAGGAACCTAAAAGATCACACAAGAACAAAAATACAAACATAGATCTCTTGGATCTAAGGTTAGTGAGATTTAACTCAGGGGAGAAAGTATGTTAGAAAGGGGTTGAAAGGGGTGAGAAACAATGAAGAAATGGCTCACTATTTATAGTGGAAAAACCTCTACTGTTCCCCGGATCCCACGGATCCCTACCACAAGGGATCCGGCTAGCACAAAGCTAGGGATCCGTGGTACGCTCCTCTTTGCCCATGGGTATTTTTGGTTATGGGTCATGGGTCATGGGTTATGGGTTGATCCATGGTTTTCTTTCTAGTTACAATGTATCTTAAGGATACAATGAACTTGGTTAAGTGGTATAAATAAAACCATGGGTTATGGGTCAAAACCATTTGCTAGTTTTTACCTATTTAGTATATACTTGTTTTTACCCATTTTAGTATCTTGTTTTTACCCATTTTAGTGTATACTTAGTTAAGTATATGTTATCCCAATATGTAAACACTAGTTGTTATACATATGTATATCTAAAGCATAAAATCACTTGTACTTGTTTTAGTGTTTTATGTGAAAGCGTAAGTGTGTTAGAAAACTATTAGTTCAAACCATTTACGTATTTTATTTGTTTCGTTAAAATGATCTTACTTTTGTTATCGACAAAACATTAGAAGATCGTAAAATATAAATAAATGTTTTTACGGCTTATTTGTATTAACAAAAAGGTTTAATAAAAAGTTTTATTGTTGCCTGTGTGGCAGCGTTTAAAAATAGTTTTCTAAATATTTGCAAGTATTGGCTCTTGGAAGTGTATAAGTACAAAAGTATTTAGGGCGAATAAGTCTTCGGTTTGACAATAACTAGAAAACGATGTACGGAAAAATCATTACAATAAATATTAGATGCCGTCAGAATATAAGACATTGATGTTATAGTGTATATATGTAACTAAGTGCATTTATTGATACTTAAAATATTAGTTACTAGTATAAATAGAAGTATGTCAATAATTATTTTTAAGTAATGGTCTTGTTAAAGGAGTTTGTAGTTAAAAATACACTTATAAGTTATAAGTGTACGATTTTTAGAAAATTGGGCATAACTGATGCGCATACGAAGCGTGTTCGGGGTCAAAGGAACTTCCTTTTCGTCGAGCAAGTTTTTCAACACCCTAGGCAATGAACCTAATTATTGTAGTGTAGTATTGGGTAAGCCTCGGGTATTGATATCGGTCTCTAGAGGAATAGAAAGGCTAGCAAGAAGTGTACTACGCTAAGGTTGGGGTTGAGGATGATTCTTTTTTATCTTTTATATGTTTTTTTAGAAAGCTAAGGGTAAAATCTCGGGGAAATGGATTTGCGGGTGGTACTTCAACCAATTACTTCTGTTATCTAATTATTTAATACTACGGGTAGCTATGTCTTTTTTATGTGTGCTCGTATGATGATAAAAAAATGTGTTTACCTAGATACTACTACTCCCTAGTTATCTTTTATTGGTGGTTGAATTGTCACGTCCTTATTCTTAACGCGTTGTGTTTTCTAAGGTCGTAGGGAATGCTTATGCCCTAACTCTTTGAGAATACCTTAAGGTTATTGCCTACGAAATCCGCTAGATGTTTCATAAACTAACCTAGAGGTTATCTTTGGATGTTTAGACTACAAAATTCTCTAAGTGATTCATAAACTAATGTTCACAAAGATTACTCAGGCATTTAAACACAACGATAGCTTAATGCATTCCTAAGCCATTTACAATTAAGATAAGAGACAACCAATCAATAATTAACAACTAGGTTTCATAGATCTAAGCAAACACACAAGAAATTTAGCTAGACATGTTAAAAAAGCAAGCATACACACATTCAATGGAAGACATAATGAAACTAATGGAATAAAACACTTATCTTGATGTGTAAAATAGGGTTTGGGACCCTATAATACGGTCCAAGTCGGACTACAAACATTTAGGGTTTTTACTCCACAAGTCTACCTCTTTAAAAACTAAAAAATTGAATTCTATATATAGATTTACACTTGCGACGGCGTCGCCTTATAGGTGGGACGCCATTAGATCGCCGTCATTAGGGTTTTCGTGCTGGCCAAGTTATCGATGGGGCGCCGTCACGTTGTAGTTTTGACGTCGTCAGGCTTCAGCAGGGACGTCGTCTGATTCTAGATCTGGGCCGTCTGAGATGAAAAGTCTTGGTGACGCCCTTCCTCTTCAAAGCCTGACGCCGTCAGGTGTATTTGAGCAAAAAGTCTACTGAGCCGTCAGGTGTATTTTAATTAAATGCGTAGAGAGGGACGGCGTCACCCTTTAGTTGGGACACCATCAGCTTCAGTTTTAGCAGCTTGAGTGTCGTCGATCTTGACTTTGCCATTTTCTTCATGTTTTCACTCTTTTTCGTCCAAATATGCATCATTCCAGCATTTTGCTTTCAAGAGACCTAAAAAGTGAAAAGGAATGAAATTAAGCAGTAACTGATATAAAAGTGGTCGATTAAGGGCTTAAATGACACCTTAAAAGTGTACGTTTTAAATCATTATCAAATATCCCTACACTTGGCATTTGCTTGTCCTCAAGCAAATATGCTTTTGGCCAATCAATTTATAAGTTAGGGGGCATGAAGCACTGGTTTAACATAATTCACAACAAGTAAAAGCATCGCAATAGTCATAACAAGCTCGGAAATTATATACTAGCACCTCACAAGGGGTGTTTGGATTCTCTCATCTCTCGGGTGTATATGAAATATAGTAAATGGAAATGGAGGATAAACACTCATTACCTGGTCATAGTACATAGATTGTCATAGGCTTGAGACTAGATCAAACCTCCACCGCTTTGGCGTAAGCACCTAAGAACAAAAATCTAAGAGGTCTTTTAAAGGGTTGTAATGTTAGGCTTATAGTAGGGAAACAAAGGGTTTGGTTGGATAGGCGATTTAGTGGTGGCAAGTCAAAAATCTTACGTTACAAGCATGAAAAGAATGGCGTTGCTAAGCCAAGACTCGACTCACTAAACTCTAGATAACTTGAAACAAACATACATAAATTGAAAAATATAAACATAAAGATAGATGTAGGATGGTAGCTCGCATGTTTTTTTTTTTTTTTTTTTTTTTTTTTTTTGCATACACTTTTACTCTACCATTCTCTAAGATAACATCAAAATATAAGGGATTTATAGGAGCATCCCTACACTTGAGTTTTTATTACTCTAACACTAATTTGACCCGATTTGAAAAGATCCAAACACTTGGAGTATTTAATTACGTAAATAAAGGGAATTTGAATTTAACGGTCATTCCCGTCACTCCATAAAAATTTACTTTACCCATGAGCCCCAATCATCCCAAAACAGTGTAGAAAAGATATGACTCGACTTAGCAACCATGCAAGTAACTAGATAATTGAACTAAGGGTTTAGTATGATAACAAAAATGCACTAAAGGTGAGTGCATACAAGGTAGGCTAAAGCGATTTGGGTGTACATTTGGGGGTGAATTGTAAACAATGCTCTTCATTGATATTCCGGAAAACTGAAACATCTCAAGAACCGCGAAAAGGATAGGCTCTGAGGAATTAACTAGGGGTATCGTGTACTAAAGATGAGTACATCGCAAGGGTGTGGGATAATTACTCGACCGATGTGGAAGAAGTAATTATAATACGGGTTTCAAACAAGGATTATCCTAATGTCTCTTATCATTTAGTTATTCCTAACTACACAAGTGTAGTCTCACTAGCGATCTCAGAATGCATCACAAAGCAAGTTCTAGAATATATTATACTACCGGTACACTCTTTAAGCATTAAAGGTGAATGCTTTTATTCCTAAAGATCTAGGGGCGAACCTCGCATTTTTGGAGTGGAATTTGAGTGGTAAACGGTTTTTGTACTAGTCATATAACTCCTATCCATGAGACGCTTTATTAAGACTAAAGTTTTTGCTCGTACATGTCATAAAAAATTCTAAATTTGGTGCTAAAATTGCCCTAAAGAATGTTTCTCATAGCTTATTACACAAATGAACTAGGACAAGACAAATATTCAAGGATAAGCATAGTTTCTAAGTTCCCGTTTTATTCTCCCTCCTTACACTTAAACTGAACATTGTCCCCAATGTTCCCCGAAAGTATCAAAGTTATGATAAAGGAAGGTAAGTAAAAGAGAAAGAAACTAGTACTCCCCTGATTAGCTCGGGAGGATCCGTGTGAAATAGTGGTTAAATTCTTTCCCAAGAAGAATGTATACGTGATAAGCTCCATCCAATGTTGAGTTTCTTCTTCTTGCCAAATATAACCCGCACACTTTAAGAAAATAGGTGAAACATTCGCGTAAAATCGACGGTAAAACTATATATGACACAACTACACTAGGATACAATGCTTGTGGAATGGATGTTTGCAGATTTTCTGAAAAATTAAGACCTGAGAATTTCCAAAAAATTATTAATAGCACAAAAAATGAGAAAACTTTATAAGTTGTTTCTGCTCATCCTAACGTCGTCAGGTTCTAATCTTGACGCCGTCAGGTTGTCCTGACAGAAACTGGTCTGCTGTGTTTTCCTGGAAAAATTACATCTTTAGAATCTGGAAAAGTTCTTGCAAAACATCCATTATGACTCGATACAAGCATTTGACTCTAACAAACACACATATACATCAATTTCCCTAATTATAATTCTCATGTTCACGTTCTTTCAAAAACGTATGTAATCTTCCCTACACTTATCTTATTGTAAAATACCTTTATATGTAATTAAGACAAGGTTAAAGACAAAATAAAGCATTTTCACAAATTCAAACGTGAGAATAAACAACAATGAAAAAGATATATGACATACAAACAAGCAAACAATTAAGCATGGGTTGCCTCCCACAAAGCACTTTTCTTTATTTATGAGTCTTGTAGCTAGACTCGAAGTCATGCTCCTACGTACCTATGTAAGTAATTTTATTCTCAAGAATGTCATAGGGATCAAACTTATCATTTAACTTTCTATTGGTACGCTTAGTCCGGTATGCCTTTTCAAACTTTTCTCCATCGGGGTCATAGATTTTCATCCTAATGTGCCATTCTCCATTTCCATCACTAGGTGGTCTATCCCAATTCCAATTATGCTTAGGCTTCTCACTCTCAACTTTCCACTTATTTAGGTTAAGATTAATGGGTAAGGCTCCTAGGAACTCGGTCATCTTCCAAAACACTAAGGTATCCTCGAACGGGTTCACTTCAATGTCCCTAGCCAATTGTTGCTCATGGAAAGTTGAATTACTTACAAAGGTCTCTTCTAGATATAAAGGTCGTTGAGGACCAACAAATTCTCCATTAACCTAAGGTCCATATCTAGATGATTTCCTATCCAACATGATCTTATAGGGTATTTCTTCCTCTTTGTAGTAGATATGCTTCTTGACATCGTAAATTGACCTAGAACTCCCATATCCTACCACTATCTTAGAAATATTACAATCAATTATGGCACTAGCGGTAGCTAAGAATCCTCTTCCTACTAGCAATGGGAATGTCGTGTCTTTATTCATGTCTAGCACATGGCAATCCACCAAAAGAGATAATTGGCCTACGTGTACTACCATGTCCTTAATTATCCCTACCGGATATACAATACTACCGTCCGCTAGACCTAAGATGGTTTCCGTTGGCTCTATCTTACCTAGGTTAAGGCTTCTATGGAGGAACAACGGAAGAAGATTGATGCTTGATCCTAAATCGGCTAATGTGTCGAAAGATTTGGAATTCCCAAGTTTACACGGAAAAATGAATAGCCCGGGATCACCTAACTTCTTATGTAACTTATTTTGCACAAATGCGGACCCACGTTCTCCTAGTTTTAGTTCTTGCTCATATTTTTCTATTAAAGCATTATAATAAGGCGCATGAGTCAAGACTTCAAGAACAGGTTTTTCTTGGTGGAGTTCCTTGTACTCCTCTTCTAGATTAGGTTTGGGTTCTTGGTCGATGGGTTTCTCACGAGTTGGATAGACCATTGGTTCGGGTCCTTGGTATTTCATGAGGGATCGCTTGGAACCCGTTTTGATGGCGTTGACCGAGTGAACTTTTGGGTGTGAAGGGCATGGACATGCACTCTCCCAAGGTGAGCAAGAGCATGAAGTCGATGATATCGAATTCAATTTTGGGTTCTTTATAGTTTCACTTGGGAGTGCTCCAATTTCCCGGTCATTGAAGGCTTTTAAGAGGGCGTCAAGCTTGGTTATCATCTCGCCTTGTCGTTTCTTGAAATCGGCTTCAAGCTTAGTCAATCGAGTTTCTTGAGATGGCATGCACCTAGACACCATTGCCTCGAGACTAGTGGAATTCCCGGTATTTGGAGGGTTGGACCTATTGGGTGGACTAGATGAGTTTTGGGGCGGGTTTGAGTTTTGGCTCCACCTAATGTTAGGGTGATTTCTCCATGAGGGGTTGTAAGAATTTCCTAAGTTGTTTTGCTCAGGCTTGAAAGTGTACCACTTCTCACCTGCTCCGTCTGTACACATGGAGGCGTAGTCCGCAAAAGCTTGTTCGGGGAGTCTTGTGCAATTACGAGTGTCGTGGCGACCACCACACAACTCACAAGGTAGAGTGATTTTGCTCACTTGGTGTGAAGACTTAGGATTCTCGTAGGAGCTCATTAGGAATTTGATTTGATCTTCAAGTTCGATCATCCTACGATTGGAAGTTTGTGAGTCAATGGGAGGCAAGGAGATTGCCTTGACGGTTTTGGACAACTCACGGGGGTCATTCCAACATTCGTTGTCATATAGGGCAAGGTCCTCTATTGTACCCCACAATTCTTCCGCGGTGAGATCACTAAGTTTGCCACCGGCCGCTTGGTCGATGAATTGCTTAGTTGAGAAGTTGACATGATCGTAAAAGATTTAGACTTGAAGCCAAAGATCGATGCCGTGATGAGGGACTTTATGGAGCAAGTCCTTGAATAGAGTCCATGCCTCGTAGAGAGATTCACCTTGACGTTGTTGGAACATCAAGATTTCATTCCTAAGTTTAGTAGTTCTCCCCGGTAGGAAAAATTAGGCAAGGAAATGACTGGTGAGATCATCCAAACTTGATATGGATCCGGTGGGAAGTCGCTCAAGCCAATTACTAGCTTGGTCCCGTAAAGAGAATTGGAAGAGCTGCAAGCGCGTGGTCTCCCGTGTGGTAGCAACAAGGTTGATGGAATCAACGATTTTAAGGAAGTCCTTGAGATGCTAATTAGAATCTTCGGAACGAAGTCCATGGAATGCACATCCGTTTTGCACCAACCGGATGGTGTCGAATCGCAAGGCCGTAGTTTGAGCTTGATCGGGGAGCTCAATAGTGTTCCTATATCCTTGGTGGCTCGGTCTAGAGTATTCACCAAGAGTACGGCCTCTTGGCGGGTGAATTGGTGGTGGGTCGCTGGGAATTGGGTGATGAGGTGGGGGGTTATCACCTTCCATGATGAAAAGTGATGGGATTACTAACAAAGTCACGAAGAAGGAGGATAGACTACAAGGAAGCTAAAAATGAGAAAAAATCTCACTTGATAGGAGTCAAGCAAGGGAACCAAAACGAGATAAAGATCTAACTAGTTATTCTATTCCCCGGCAGCGGCGCCAAAAACTTGATGCGCGTACGAAGCGCGTTCGGGGTCAAAGGAACTTCCTTTTCGTCGAGCATGTTTTTCAACACCTTAGGCAGTGAACCTAATCGTTGTAGTGTAGTATTGGGTACGCCTCGGGTATTGATATCATTCTCTAGGGGAATAGGAATGCTAGCAAGAAGTGTACTATGCTAAGGTTGGGGTTGAGGATGATTCTTTTTTATCTTTTATATGTTTTTTTAGAAAGCTAAGGGTAAAATCTCAGGGGAATGGATTTGGGGGTGGTAATTCTACCAATTACTTCTATTATCTAATTATCTAATACTATGGGTAGCTATGTTTTTTTGACGTGTGCTCGTATGATGATAAAAAATGTGTTTACCTAGATACTACTACTCTCTAGTTATCTTTTATTGGTGGTTGAATTGGCACGTCCTTATTCTTAACGCGTTGTGTTTTCTAAGGTCGTAGGGAATGCTTATGCCCTAACTCTTTGAGAATACCTTAAGGTTATTGCCTATGAAATCCGCTAGATGTTTCATAAACTAACCTAAAGGTTATCTTTGGATGTTTAGACTACGAAATCCTCTAAGTGATTCATAAACTAATGTTCACAAAGATTACTCAAGCATTTAAACACAACGATAGCCTAGTGCATTCCTAAGCCATTTCCAATTAAGATAAGAGAAACCAATCATTAATTAACAACTAGGTTTCATGGATCTAAGCAAACACACAAGAAATTTAGCCGGACATGTTAAACAAGCAAGCATACACACATTCAATGGAAGACATAATGAAACTAATGGAATAAAACACTTATCTTGATGTGTAAAATAGGGTTTGGGACCCTAAGATACTGTCCAAGTAGGACTAGAAACGTTTAGGGTTTTTACTACACAAGTCTACCTCTTTAAAAACTGAAAAATCGAATTCTATATTAGATATATACTTGTGACGGCATCACCTTATAGGTGGGACGTCGTCAGATCGATGTAATTAGGGTTTTCGTCTTGTCCAAGTTATCGATCCGACGGTTTCACGTTGTAGTTGTGACGCCGTCGGGCTTCAGCAAGGATGTTTTCTGATTCTGGATCTGGGCTGTCTGAGATGAAAAGTCTTGGTGACGCCCTTCCTCTTCAAAGCCTGACGCCGTCAGGTGTATTTGAGCAAAAAGTCTACTGAGCTATCAGGTGTATTTTAATTAAATCCGTAGAGAGGGACGGCGTCGCCCTTTAGTTGGGACGCCGTCAGCTTCAGTTTTAGCAACTTGAGTGTCTTCGATCTTGACTTTGCCATTTTCTTCATGTTTTCACTCCTTTTCGTCCAAATATGCATCATTTTAGCATTTTGCTTCCAAGAGACCTAAAAGTGAAAAGGAACGAAATTAAGCAGTAACGGATATAAAGGTGGTCGATTAAGGGCTTAAATGACCCCTTAAAAGTGTACGTTTTAAATCCTTATCAATAACCCATGTATAAGTGTTAGTTGTACGTGGTGACTAGGTGTCCCAATAATAATAAACTGTTGTTATATTATTTTTCAAATGTCAAAAGTTTCATTTAGTATGATAAATCACTGTATTAACTAATAATTTGAAAATGGGTTATAAGTAGTACAAAATATCCATTTATATTTTCGCAAGTAAAACTTATTGCGCAATTTTGCTTATGTTTATGTTCTTGTTATATGTTTTGTGACTTGTTTCTTTTTACAAGATGTTATTTGTATGAATGAGTTTATGGCTACTAGTGTTAAGTATCTCATCTTATAACGTACGTTTGTATAATTAGTTGTGATTTATATCGCGAAACACATAGTCAAGGGAAATGGGACAACTCAGTTTTCGAAGTTGTGTATAATGAGCTTGATAGGTAGACAAAGGGGGTGATTGAAGCCCCAGGTTTTGTAAAAATTTTCTTATGAACTAGATTGGGTATATGGATCTGTTGGACATCGAAAATAATAAAAATAACAAGATGAAGAAGGTCTTCAACATCCCTTTGGACTTGGGAGACAGGAGACAACCAATTTGAGCTAAGATCACCATCTTTCTTCAATCTTTAATTTTTGATCTGTGAACCATGTGGGTAGGAGGTGACTGTCGTGATAGTGATAGATCGGTTCTTAAGGTGAGAAAGGGAGGTGAAGGTTTTGAGGGTAAGAAAGGACAAGGTGCAGTTTACCAGATGAAAAAGGAGGCGTGCGTTTGGTTTTTCAGAAAAGAGGAGACAGAAGAATCTGTATAGATGGGTAGGCGTGGGGTTAGGGGAAGGGTAAATATGTTAGCTGTATTATTAATTTTTATTATTAGTAATTGTATTATATGTACCTCGTACTGTATAATTTGTACCGTAAATGGTAACGTATTTCTACCTAAAATACTTTCTGGGCATTCGTAAATTAAAATTTTTATATTTTAGGAGACGTTTTGACGAGTGAGTTAATCAGGTATTATTATTATCTTGAATTTAAAAAATAGATTTTGTGCCAATATTATTATGGTGTCGGTATGTGTGTGGTGCCGGAACTTCGGAAAACACGAGATGACTTCTCATTTTTGAGTCTTAACAATCATAAAGTAATTTACTTTCATATTCTTATAAAATGACTTATTAAAATAGTCGGGAAATTAAGGGTTGTCACAATGTAGAACCCAATATTGAGGATGGAGAAATTGTGGACATACCAGTAGACAACATGATTAATACTAGGAATTGTGATGCTTTTGAAGGATATCTTAGTTTTTGCGATGAGGGTAGAAGGATCCACATTAATTATGCTTATAATTTGAAATTTTCGTGCATGATAGGTTATAAACAAGTTAATGCTAACTATTTCCCCATTCTTCCTATTAATGTTATATCTAAGGATTTTTATAATTCAATTATGAATAAGAAGCTTGAATATAAAGGGAAGAATGTGGTTGGAGTTTTTATGAATGTGCCTATTTTTGTTGGAAATTTTTCTTTCATTACAAATTTTGCAGTGGTCGAAAATATGGATACGTATCGCGACAAAGATATGGGTGATATTATCGTCGGAAAACCATTTTGCAAAGTTGCTTATGTTGAAGCAAAACGTTTTACGGGATTCATCACCTTTTACAATAGTCAAGATAGTGTTACTTTCCAGATCAAATGCTCGAATCCAAGATTTAAACACCTCTCCAATGAGAAGTGTAACAAGATTTGACCACTATTAGATATTAGCACAATTTACATATTACAGGGAATCGAGCATCCATATCAAAATTTTAAAGGTTTCTTCAAGGGTGGTGTTAATTTGGGACCCGAATATATTCGAGATGAGAAGATCGTTGAAGTGATCACACGAGTACACGTGAGCATGCGTGAAACAATATAGAAGCTGAAGCTGAGTCTAACTTAAACATTCTGGAATAAAGAGAAGTGCTTACCAGGAGGCAACCCGGAATTTTTACTATTTCTATTTTCGAGTCTGTCAGACTCGCACATCGATATGGTGCATCCCATAAAAAGGATGCGGCATATCAACTGTACTTATCATATCTATCCTTTTATTTTCCTTCATTTTAGTTTTATTTATGCACTTTGAACTTTCTGTTAACTGTTTTGATACGACGTATCTAGGTTTAAGGATGAAGCATGAAATTTCTGACTCGTATTTTATTCCAGGCTCGATATGGCGCATCCCATCCCATGGATACGACATATCGACTGACTTGATGAAATTTTCAGTTTTAGTTTTTTATTTTTATTTTTGTTCTAAACTAACCAAAGAGTAACGTAGACACACTAGTGTGATTTTCATGCATATTGAGTGCCAAGAATTCAAAGGAACTTGTGATTTACATAGATTCTATATTTTTTGTGTGCTATAGTCATGGCAACACAGACGCCTTTTCACACACGAAAATAAAAAGATGCTCACAAACGCATCATGGACGATCATACCGAGCAAATCTTAGGGGAGTTTTCAGATCTAATTCTTTCCAATTCATGTTTTTAATTTATTTTACACAACGAGGACGTTGTTTATCTTAAGTCGGGGGATGGAGAATTAGAACGTTACTTGTCCTTATTTTTCAAAAATATGCGTAATATGTGCTTAATATATGCCAAATTTAAAAATTTTCTAGCATGTTTTTTGTCATATCAAAGTTGCATAATCGCGCACATAACCCTTATTTCCATATTGTGAGAATTAAGCCTTATCCATTTCCATTATTATACCCCAAATTCCACAAAAAATATGAGTGTGCCTGTAATTTTTAGTAAACTTTAGGACTTTGCTTGTAAACTATTCGAGACTACCATAATGAGTATTATTGATATAAATGGAGTAACTTGTCTATACAGATAAATTTCTAGGATTACACCCCAAAAGCCTTTATATGTTATGTTATATTAACTAACTATACTGGTTTGTAACTCTCATTTCAAGAGTAAGATACCCTACAAAAACCCTTAGATACCTTCCTTTCATTTCTTACACCCAATGTTAAAATTGTTTCGTTACACCTATACAGTTTAGTGTACCCTGTAGATTAAGTTCATGGTTAGTTACTTTTTGTAAAGTGTGTATTTCCTGTGTTTTTGTGTAAGTTTCTTATCTATGGTTAGGTCGGGAATTGCACATCGCAATGGGTGTATTTCTTGTCTACGTATTGGTCGGGAATTTCACATCGCAATGGGAATATGATAGTAGTAGTTACTTTTTATTTTCGTGTGTTTACTACTATCACTATTATTTTTATTTGAAGTATGAAGTTATGATAGAAAAATTATCCAGATGTATTATGATTGTGATGTGGTGAAATTTTACACCATTAGTTTATGTTTAAAAGAGAGAGAGAGAGAGAGAGAGAGAGAGAGAGAGAGAGAGAAGAAGAAGAAGAAGAAGAAGAAGAAGTGAGATTGTGAGATAATCAGTGTGTTTAAAGCTTAACCGATTCTACATTTTTAGCTAATCGATTATTCATTGGTACGTGTTATAAACCAACAATGTAAGTTATGTATTAGTGGATATATCGCCACTATTTGTTGTATTATATTTATGGATTGCAAGGGAGTTGGCCGTTATGGGAACGCCAACTAAGGTTTATTCTTTGATTGAGACATCATTGAGTCTAAATCGTGTCTACCTATTAAAGCGTGAGTTAGTCTATACTTTGTATCTTTTCCAAGGTAAGGTTGGGAAGTAATTAACCACATTGGTTCATTTTTGTATGGACTTAATCTAATTTTTTCTGTGATTTTATTTTAAAAACAATTATATGTTTCCCTTATCCTTACCCTTTTGTATGGCTTAGTGAGAATTTCAAATGCATGAATAAGGTAGTGACCATCCGAGTTTTTGAGGAATCGAATGACGCGCCAGTGATCTGGTATGTATTTCGGTGACCATCCGTTATGCAAATTACACGCCAGTGAACCGAGATACACAGTAGTGGCCATCTGTTGTTTGAGAAATCAAGGATTCGCGCCAGCGATCTATTATGTTTGTGTAGGAGATGTTTGAACAAAATCTAGGTACAACCCTTAAGCCTTATCATCAATTTACCGATTTAGACTTGTTACTCCTTAGCTTTGGTGGTGGAGATGTGTATCCTTGCCAAGCTTATGATAGAATACTCGTCATGAACGAGAAATTGAGCGAACTACTTAATTGTTACCACATAGATTAGTTGAGTGATTTGAGTATTTTGTGAGGTGTTTGGTTGTGCAATCAAGATTAAAATGCATGAATGCTTAACTATAAAAAGATCCTAGATAATGTTTATGATACATTTTCATAAGTTTAATCTAAGGTTTACTTGAGGATAAGTAAAGTTCAAGTGGGAGGATATTTGATGACATCAAATAACAATATATTATTAGCATCATTTATCCTATGTATATTGTTTATTTCGTATTATTTTATATGAGAATTGATACCTAATCACTTACTTTTGTAAATCTCAGTTATAAACAAGCATTTGGTGAAAGTCGGCTATTTTGGACGTAAATTAGATCTAAACGGATTAAGTTGTATAAGTCTACTAAACTGGAGACATATACGACATATCATTCTAGATAGATATGCCGTACACCAAGACTTAGACGAATATGAAGACCATTGCCTGACTTTGAAGCATACGCCGCATGGATTTATCCCATGCGCCATATACAAAACATTGGTCAACGAATAAGATCTTACTTATTCTAAGCCAGATATGCCGCGTGAAATCCCAGAGATGCGGCGTATCAATCTCAAGACTTCACCATAAAATCCAAGATATTGAAGACAACATACGCCGCATGAAGAATGAAGATGCGCCGTGTCATATGGCGATGTACGAATATTCCAGAATATAATAATCTTGGACTCTACGCGAAGTTACCTAGATATGACATATCAGATAAATTGATATGCCGTATCGACTATGTTTCCATAATGTATAAATGGAGGATCGACTGCCAAATTTTGAAGACATTCACATACAAGACCAGACTACCGGCTACACAAAGACATAATCAGAAGGACGAAATCAAAGCAATAATAAGGTCCTGCTAGTGAGTAACTTCATAGGAATATTGACTTAATTTGTATTAGTACTCTTTAATCATTTAGTTAGTGTTCTTTTCACTATTTGATCGTACTTAAATACTTGCAGTCTTTTAAAGACTATATGATGTTTTATTTGATGCTCATGCATGTGTTTTGATTACATTATTACTTCATTAATATCGTTTGCATGATTAATATAAGCCCTAAGTGGTTAATTAAAAAAATGATAATCATTAAGGTAGACTTTATGCGGATTTATGATTAGTCGTGACAGGATTAGTCTGTTGAGAAAACTTAAAATCCGAAAATCTAGACGTTTAGCTTTGTCTAAACATTGGAATGAGATACGCACTCACATGAGCAACCAAAGAGAGAGAATAAATATAATATTCATCATATATAACTAAATAATTAGCCAATACATCTTCCTTACTATTGGCTTGACCTCTCATCTGCTATATGTATTCTTATATGTGTGTGTGTGTCATTTGCCTAATTACCTTGCCTAATTACCTTTGTTTACAGCTTTACTTACTCCAAACATCGTGCCAGTCTCTCTGGTCGAAAACCCCCTTGCATTAGATTAGGTTTGATTAGACTAACTTTAGAATTAAAATACTGATAGATATTTAAGTGTTAACATTCCACTCTTAGTGATCAACACTATACTTACCAACTAGGAAATATTGATAAGGTACACTGCCCGTTAGTGTTTGTTGTAGGTTAAGTCGGCTAAATATAAATTTAAAACTTGATAACAATATTTACCTATCCTAAACGTCACATCAGTGCATCATCATTAGACATGGTGGATCTTGATTTTAAAAATTTTTGAACGGTTTGTAAAATAGCTTTTGATGATGATGGTCGCAAACACACTAAGTTTTACACTTCTCCTAGGTAGAGTACCTAGCCGTTGTATGTAGTATAGGTAAGACACGGGGGATTGATCGTTCTATAGGAGAATAGTGAGGTAGGCTTGAATATATGTCAAATTAAGTCTAAGGGTGGAGGGAAGATTATTTTTGGTCTTTTATATTTATCAAAAAGCAAGTAAAATCTCGGGTTTGAAAAGTTTGGTTTTTAAATACTAATTAATACTAAAATTAAATTAAATGCAAGGAAAAGTAAATTGGTGAACTTCAAGTATGACAAAAGTGTATTCACTTAAAATTCCATTACTCCCTAATTATCTTTTATTGATTAGTCGAATTGTCACGTCCTCGTTTAATTAGTGTAATTATATTCCTTATTACCTATCGAGGGTGTTCAAGCCCTAACTCCTATGAACTATGTCTAATTGAGCAGCGCCTAAGAATTCCTTTATCCCAATTTCCACAATACAATCAAAGTTCACGCATGAAATACAATGATATCAAGTTAATCAATTAACTA
The DNA here is from genome assembly GCA_910596185.1 of Chrysanthemum makinoi. Classification (NCBI taxonomy): domain Eukaryota; kingdom Viridiplantae; phylum Streptophyta; class Magnoliopsida; order Asterales; family Asteraceae; genus Chrysanthemum; species Chrysanthemum makinoi. Next base: position 309,750,046 of record OU343224.1, read on the forward strand.
CACGTTTTAGTGGAAGTTCAAGCTAGTATAATTTGACCTAGCCAATTTCCAACTCCTAACGCAAAACACTAATCAACAAGAGATGACACACATAATCAACACCTATGTTTCATGCAATCCTAAGCAAATACTATTAAATTTAGCCAGCTTAGTAATGAAATGAAAGCAATTAAAGAAATCAAACAATAACAAGTAAACATTATTAAATGATTGATTAAACAACTTATCTTCTCAATACATTGAAGTACTTAGGGCCAAAAGGCCTGGAAAAATACCTAAAAATTCCTAGGGTAGGACCTCCAAGGTTATACCAAAGTTGCACACTTTTTAATGGAAATATATATATATATATATATATATATATATATATACATATATATATATACATATATATATACATATATACACAAATATGATGGCATCACTTTAAGTGTGAAGCCGTCAGCTCGCCGTCTTCTAGGGTTTTGTTATTGTACCGACTTAGTTGTGACGGCGTCGCATTGGAGTTATGACGCCGTCAGCCTTCATATATTTGGTCTGGACACTCTCAGCTTGAGTCCGTCACAGGAACTTGTATGGTCAGCCTCGCCTAGGTGATGGCGTCACATATTTGGTCGTGACACCGTCACGGAGCATTCTCGTGACGGTTTTTCCCGATGTTGTTGTTTTCTTCATTTTCTCGTCCAATCGAGCTCAAAACACTTCCTTTTACAGCATTTGCTTCTAAAGTACCTAAAACTCAAATAGAAATGATTTAGGGTAATAAATGATCAAATATACATGAATTTAGAGGCTAAATGACCCTTTAAAAACGTATATAATTACACCTCATCAATTTTATAAATCAAAACGATCTGATGCCATTTGTTATTCCCCACTTACTTGATAACTAAACTATTTATTAGTTAACTTAGTCAAGTAACATATCTAAGATTAGTTTACCAATGAATGAACAATTTATCAAACAAGTATAATTTTCAACGCTTAACTCTTATTGATATATGTCAAAGAATTATACCCTATTGTTTGTGGAATAACAATAGGGATTGAATGACAAGTATGTGTGGTGATCTCCTCACTAAACTCAAACATAAACCTTAGTTATTATTTGAGTAAGAACTATGCTTAACCAACATATTATCAAATCTGAGACTTAGTTTTATTTGGAGGAAAATGAGCTCTTGAAATTGTTCTTAACTTATAATACAAGAAATGCATTTTCTTATTCAACACAAAGATTACTTCAATGAATACCATATTAAGATTTCATTTCTTCAGTATTTAAAATACAAGGTTGAAGGTTGTATCTAATATAGTCATTCACACACTTTTACAAAAATGTAAATCTTACTGTCACAGATTAGCATGTTGACCATAAATGTCAATGTTTGCAGCAATGTGCTCAACTCATACAACAACTAGTTTGTTTAGTGGCGCTCACTTCATCAACAACATATATAATTTCTTTTCTTGCATTAATAACTTGCTTTGTTGCCTCATTTTCGTTCACTTCAAGGCTTTTTTGACTTGTAATTTCAAATATTTTTGTGATCATCTGAAGAAATGCATCTTCAACATTCAAATTCTCCTTTGCAGATGTTTCCATGAAACATAAATCCTCTAATTGGGCAAGACTTTGACCGTCTTCGGCCCCTACTTCTCTCGAGTCAGCCAAATCCGACTTATTGCCAACAAGAATAATCACCATGTCGCGATTTCCATACTCTCTAAGCTCGTGTAACCATTTCCTTAAGTTTTCAAATGTTACTCTCCGTGTTATGTCATAGACCAACATTGCGCCTAACGCTCCACGATAGTATGAACTTGTTATGGCTCTGAATCTAAATCAAGTAAACACTTCAACACCATCAAAACTTTAATTTCTAGAAGTTATAGCAAGTTAAAATGCAATGTAAAATTGTTGCCCAGTGTTGAAACCAAGGTTTTGAAGATCGTGATCCTACTCATGATCGTTTTCGTTTTTGCAAGATCAGAATCGTAAGATTTGATCGAAATTCTAAGATCCTCCTATAATAACATTTTCTTAATAGTTTTGTAATATTATTCAAATATACAAATTATTATATATCGTTAACACAAAATTATATGAATGTTTCATGAAAGTGTTGTTTTAAATTATGAATATAGAATATTTAAGAAGATTAAAATGTTGTTTTATTAATTCCAGAAAATATGATCCATAATTTTTTAGTTTTTTAGTTTGTGATTCGAGAAAAGTAAGATCGGATCGGATTAGATCTTAAGATCCTATGGTCAAGATCGGGATCTTATAAGATCCTAAGTGTGCTAAGATCCTACATAAGATCCGGATCATTTTTGCTTTGTAGTATCGTAAAATCGTAAGATCCTAAGATCAAGATCGGGATTGTGACAAATGTGGTTGAAAATATGAAGTATATACTTTTATGGTAATAATGCGCAGAGAAAAATTGTTAATTTAGTGACATATATATCGAAAATTTAGTCATGATGCAATAATACTATCACATTGATCAGCAACATCACAAGAATACTTACTGCCAGGATCAATACGGAACAAGTGGCATACATGGTCTATAAATCAAGCCCATTGTAGAGCCCAAAAATAGCAAGTGCTACTATGTTACTCGTGAGTACTAAATTCCTAATTAAGGGACTAGAAATTAAATTTACGGCGAGGGATAAGATTGAGGCAACTTTGAACGTTTTGGTCCTGTTTTTAAGGCTTTTTAAGTTTGGACTTTTGATCAGCGTAAAATCATGAAAGGCGCCCTAACTGGCGCAACGGTATTCGCCATAAGATGACTATATTTGTAAAACCTGAAAATTTAAAATCCGAATAAAGACTAAAATACCCTTGGAACTAAAAATTATAAAATACGTAAAATATATTTCTAACACTTAAAGAAATTAAAAGATTAACTTGCGAATACTTAAAAACCTAACTAAAATATATTACGTAATTGATTTTGGTACGACGAAGAGTTAAAGTTTAAGTAAATATTTTGGGGTCGTGTTCTTTTGTGTTCGTGAGCCAAGGCCGAAGCCCATGGTGGCGAGGTGAAGGTGTTCGGTTGGACCCAAACCCAAACCCAATTACTTTCCTAGTTTAACTCAAATACTACAACTATATATACCATACATAATCATAAGTTTGGAACCCTAGTTATTTTGCTCTTTCTTTTCTTTTTCTCCCTATTCGGCCGAACCATAACAAACAACCCTTGGTGTCGATTTTGCTCAATCAAGTGAAGGTATATCGTTTATTTGTCTTCCTTTAACGTACCTTGCATGAATATGTCAAGTTATATTTTTGTTTAAATTCGCGTTTTTCTTGTTTTCTTTTGTGGCCGAGAGTTGTGAACCGAAACAACAAGAAACCCTAATTAATTTAACTAGTAACTAATAAGAGACATGTAACGTGATAAGTGATATTGAATCAGGTCGTGTATATGTTGAGTTAACCTAGACCGAAACATGCATGAGTTTGGACCGAGGCATGCATGACTTTCGAATAGGGTGTAAAACATTATAACTTGATTATGTAACATGTTTAGATGAGCTAATACTAGTGTAAAACCCTAATTTGATTCGAGTTACATATGAGTTTTTGAAGATGCATTAATTAAGTAAAGGTTATGTGAACATAAACCCTAGTTTAATATGTAAAGCGTATAAAGTATACTAAATCCTAATAACTTCTATGTCACATAAAATCATAGCATGTACGGTGAAACATAAAAAGGAAAGATTATTTTGTGACGTGTTAGGTTAAGTAACTAGTCATTAAAAGACGTAACATGTAAGTTAATATACATTAATGAGACATTTAAGAATGAGAAAACCCTAACTTTAATAAAAGACGTATGAAACCCTAATTTACGATATTAATATTAAAACATTTAAATCTCATTTAATATGAAAACCCTAAAATATTAAAGGATCATTGTGGACGATTTGAATCATTAATAATATATACGACATTAATGTATATAGGTTTTGTGAAGAAGGAGTAATTCTTTGCTTCCCTGTTTCGACTTTTGATCTTTTGCTTTCGAATAAGATGTACGGATATTACGACCTTTTCATTAAAGGTTTAGTATAAGTTTTCTTTTCGTTTTCATATTAGGATTTCCTAAACCTTTGCTATGAACCCTAATGTGCATATTTGGTACTTTGCTTATCTGAACTTTGATTTTTGAATCATAAAACATTTGATTTTGAAACTATATGATATGAAGACTTTGATTTTGAAAACATGATTAAACATTTGATAAAATATGATCTATGTCAGTTATAACATTCTTATTTGATTCGATAGTTTGACACCGAGCCAATTATAACTAGTCATGGGGTTCCATGTATGTGTCGGCAAATGCACTTCCGACATGACTCTAGGGCGATAGAGTGATGTTCGCCGCGTCCCTTATCATTATCTGTATGAGCTCAATTTGAATTATATTATGAATATTTATGCGTAGGGGTATGGATGCATCCTAGATCTGTTATATGCCATATATTATCTGTTTATATGCTATATGTTATCGATGATTGATCTGCGTGCATGCCGTCCTTCATAACTCTGGTAGGCCTCCCCTACAAATATGTTGCCTTATGTGATTATGATATGTTTACGATATGGCATATGTATGCAGGCTTCGAGGTAGTTAACTATAAAACTTATTAGTATATTACGAATTATCTTTTGAAATGAATATGACTTCACTGTTTTCTTTCACTTTATTTCGTATTCGTTCTTCGTTTTAGTATTAGTTTTGCTTGTATATCTGTTCACTTTGGGCTTTTGAAGCTCGGCCGCACTTTTCTTCCGCGCGGTATCTAAACATTGGAGCTGGGTATTGCTTTGGGATGAGTCTTTGAGTGGACTTACCTTAGAGATTTTAGCTTTGATATTATGATGCCATTTAGACTTTATACTTTAGACATTTCTTTTGGAGTTTATTTTTCATTTGGGACCTATGTATTGAAGTCTTTTGACTTGGATTATTTCAATATTTGTATTGAGATTTCTTTTGGTTTATATGTTTGCTTTGATATGACACCATTACTTGTGATTCCTTTACCCTTGTGGGGTCGGCGCGTTACAATTTATGGCATCGAGCCAGGTTTACGACTTGTAGTCGGGACACGTGACATATGGAGCCTAGGTTTTGAGACTTTAGGGTTTAGGGTTTGACACGTGAGGATTTGGGTAGACTTTAGGATTCCTTCGTACTTCCATTTCGTATCTCACCTTTGTTCATTTTGCTAATCGTTTGGATATCGTTCGGATGGTTCAAACTCGTCGTAACGGCAACTCGGGAGGGGACGATGATGCTCTTGACATGGATCTTTGCGATTGCGAATGCTCTCAACTCTCTTTTCCACTGGTTTGACTACACGAGATGATGGAGCGGTGATCAACAACATTCGTAATCAGAATGGTGCTTCGGGTAGTGGTGGAGGAAATCAACCCGTCGGTGTTCATACTTGGCTCGGCGTTTGGTGAAGCCTCTTTCGTTTAGCTTTGCTGCTACTCCTCGAGGCCGAGGCTGGATCACTCATATTGAGAAGCTGTTTGAAGTCTTGGGTTGTGGAGCGAGTTTAAGACTTCGTTTGGCTTCATTCAAATTGGAAGGTGATGCTTTGAGTTGGTGGAAAGCATTGAAACAAGCAAGAGGAGGTGGCGCTTTTCTTTGTGACTTGTACTTGGACTGAATTTCGGACTATCTTCTATAACCGTTACTTCCACGATCTTTGGCAAAAGGTATGAGAGGATTATCGAGGCGATCTACCGGTTTGATCATGAGACCTCTAATGAGTACATGAGTAGGTTTATGAGGTTGGTGCGTTTTGTTGGAGTGATTCTTTGGAGATGGTAGGCGTCAAGCTAAGCACTTCAAGTGGGGGCTGAAGAAGTGGGTGTTGGACCGACTGCTTAATATTGAGTATGAGAATGTGTCGGCTGCAATGGCGCTCGTAACATTGAGATCTTTCATGAGGTTTTGGGTTCTAACAAGCGTAATCGCGATGGTGATCGGATTCAAGGTAGGACTCAAGGCAATGACTATAAGGGAAACTCTGGTAGGAGTTATGATTCGAGAGGTCATGTGGATAGGAGTTATGATCAGCGGGGTCGGTCGGGAAGGAATGTTGACACTGGGCGTTAGAGTCGAGGGTCAAGATAATAGAAATCTTGGTAGGAATGGAAGTGATCGTCGGAACCAAGGTAACAATAACCGGCGTTACAACGAGGATCGGCCGGACTAGAGGAACAAATCAGGTCGTGCTTCAGGATCTTCTAGTCGTGAGGGACAGTGAGGTTTTGCCACCCCACCTATTTGTACTACTTGTGGAAAGGCTCATCCAGGCGGTGTTTCAAGGCTCTTGGTGGATGTTTTGGTTGTGGTTCCACTACTCACAAGATTAAGGATTTCCCTAAGAAGAATCCGGCAGTTCACGGAAACTACATCAAGCCGCCAACTACTCTGGCGTGTTTATGCTACTACTCGTAACCCGGGCGAACTTCAGTACCATTACGGGCACTCTTTTCATTGATGATTTTCTTTGTCTTACGTTTTATTTGATCTTGGCGCCACACACTCCATTATATCTATCACATTCGCTAAGAAACTTAATATGAAGCCCAAACCGTTAACAAATCACTTATCGATTTCTACGCCTATGAAAAATCATGTGATCATTGATCATAAATATGTTAAGTGTCCTCTTCGTTTTGATGATCGTATTCGCTTTGCAAATCTGTATCCTCTCAATATGGTCGACTTTGATATCATTCTAGGCATGGATTGGTTGGTTTACCATAGAGCTTCAATCGCGCCATGCTAGAACGGTGATCTTTGGAGGCGTAAAACATCTGAATTCGTTTATCATGGTTCTCAACCCCTTAAATCTGTTAAGCTCATTTTCGCTATGAAGGCACGGATCATGATTGCTCATGGGTGCCAAGGTTTTCTAGCATCTGTTAAGGACACATCTTTGGAGAGTCCTAACATTGGAAATCTTTCGGTTGTTTCTTGAATTTCGGCGTTTTCGGATGAACTCCCTGGACTTCCCCCATTTCGAGAAGTTGAGTTTAGCATTGAATTAATTCACTGGTCTGAACCGATTTTGAAGGCTCCGTATCGTATGGCTTTGTAGGCTGAAGGAGTTGAAGGAACAGCTGCAAGAGATGATAGAAAGTGGATTTATTAGCCCTAGTGTTTCTCCATGGGGTGCACCTGTCTTGTTTGTGAGGAAGAAGGATGGAAGCATGCGCCTATGTATCGACTATCGTGAACTCAATCGTATTACTATTCGTAACCGTTATCCTTTGCCGCGTATAGATGACTTGTTTGATCAACTGCAAGGAGCTAAGTTCTTTTGAAGATTGACACGAGGTGGCTACCATCGATTACGTGTGAAGGAGCAAGATGTTCCTAAGACCGCGTTTCGTACCGGATATGGTCATTACGAATTCCTCGTTATGCCTTTTGGTTTGACCAATGCGCCTTTGTGTTTATGGACACGATGAATCGTGTTTTCCATGAGTTTCTCGACAAGTTCGTTATTGTTTTCATCGATGACATCTTGGTTTACTCTAAGTCTGAAGAAGAGCATGAAGAACATCTCCGTATAGTTTTGGAGATTTTGAGGAAGAAGAAGTTGTACGCCAAATTTTTGAAGTGCGAATTTTGGTTGAGACAAGTTGCTTTCCTTGGTCATATCGTATCGGTGATGGTATTACCATGGATCCGTCTAAAGTTGAGGCTATCACTAAATGGCCAAGACCTCACGGCGATGGCGAGGTCGAGTTTTCTTGGACTTGCTGGTTACTATAGGCGTTTTGTTGAAGGTTTCTCTCGTCTAGCTTTGCCTTTAACCCAATTGATGAGGAAAGGTGAAAAGTTTGTATGGACGGACGAACGAGAGAAGAGTTTCGAAGAATTGAAGCGAAGATTGGTGTCGGCTCCCATTTTGACTCTTCCAACTGGTTCAGGAGGATTTCAAATCTCTGGCGATGCATCTAAGAAAGGATTAGGCTGTGTTTTGATGCAACATGGGAAGGTAATAGCTTATGCTTCGAGGCAGCTAAAACCTTATGAGGAGAATTACCCAACCCCGATCTTGAGTTAGGCTGCGGTGGTTTTTGCGTTGAAGATCTGGAGACATTACTTGTATGGAGAGGCGTGTGATATATTCACCGATCATAAGAGTCTCAAGTATATTTTCACTCTGAAGGAACTTAACATGAGACAAAGAAGATGGTTAGAACTTCTTAAGGATTATGACACCAACATTGTACCATCGGGTAAGGCTAATGTAGTTCTGGCGCTTAGCGGAATCAGGCATTCTTGCGAGTATCAAGATTGAGCCTAGGATTTTGCGTGACTTAAAGAGTTTGGATGTTGAGTTGTGTGTACGAGGTTTTGGTGGATACTGGGCTAGTATGAAGGTGGAGTCGAACCTTATACTGCAAATTAAGGAAGCTCGAAAGATGGCGAGTTGTGGGCGTGGTGCAAAATGTTGAAGAAGGTAAGCAGCCGGAGTTTAAGGTTGATAATGACGGTATTGTATGGTATGGAGATAGGCTGTGTGTTCCCAATGATCGGTACTTCGTTGAGAAAGTTATGGTGAAGCTCATAGTTCTCCTTTCACTATTCATCCTGGTTCTACCAAGATGTATAGGGATTTGAAGCAGTACTTTTGGTGGAACGGCATGAAGCAAGATGTGGCGACGTTTGTGTCGAAGTGTATGATTTGTCGGCAGGTTAAGATTGAACATCGGAGGGCTAGTGGATTGTTCGACCATTGGAGATTCCAACATGGAAGTGGGATAAGATATCTATGGATTTTGTGACTGGATTACCTCTTACTAGGAAGAAGCATGATGCGATTTGGGTGGTTGTTGATCGACTAACCAAATCTGCTCATTTCTTGCCAATTAGGAAGGATTATGGTATTGGTAAATTGGCGGAGATTTTTCAGCAAGAGATCGTTAGACTTCATGGTACTCCGACGTCTATTGTGTCCGATAGAGATCCGCGTTTTACTCTCGTTTACGGAAGGTTTGCAGAAAGCTTGGGGTACTTCGACTTAACTTTAGTACGGCATTTCATCCTCAAAGCGGATGGTCGGTCGAGAGGACTATCTGAGACCTTAGAGGATATGCTAAGGGCTTGTGCTTTAGAATGGACTGGTAGTTGGGATGAATATTTATGTTTAGTAGAGTTTGCTTATAACAACAGTTGGCATGCTAGCATTAAGGCGGCACCGTTTGAACTTCTTTATGGAAGGAAATGTAGAGCACCTATTTGTTGGGATGAAGTAGGTGAGCGTCTAATCGAAGGTCCGGAAATGATTGAGATCACTAATGAGGAAGTAGGCATTGCTAGAGAAAATTTGAAGGAGGCTAGGTCTCGTCAGAAAAGTTATGCCGACAAACATCGTCGTGATTTAGAGTTTCGAGTTGGTGATCGTGTGTTTTTGAAAGTTTCACCGTTTAGAGGTGTGAAACGTTTTGGAATCAAGGGCAAGCTTAGTCCTCGATTTATTGGACCGTTTGAGATTCTTGAACGTATAGGAGAGGTTTCGTATCATTTAGCACTTCCGCCTCTCGATTATCGCATGTTCATGGCGTTTTCATGTATCACTCCTAAGGGGATACAACTATCATCCGTTACACGTTGCTTCTTATCCGTTTGATCAAATTCAGCCCGATATGTCTTTATCGAAGAACGAAGCGATTACGGAAAGACAAGAAAGAGTTATGAGGAATAAAGTTATTCCATTCGTTAATATTCTTTGGAAAAATCATCACGAGCGTGAGGCTACTTGGGAAACCGAGGAGTCGATGCGTGCTAGTTACCCTCATTTCTTTGAATAGTTTGGTATGTTCTCATTTCGTTTTCATTTTCGTTTTCATTTCGTTTCATTCAATTTTCGAGGACGAAAAATTTTCTTTAGAGGGAAGAATTGTAAAACACGAAAATTTAAAATCGAATAAAGACTAAAATACCCTTGGAACTAAAAATTATAAAATACGTAAAATATATTTATAACACTTAAAGAAATTAAAAGATTAACTTGCGAATACTTAAAAACCCTAACTAAAATATATTACGTAATTGATTTGGTATGACGAAGAGTTAAAGTTTAAGTAAATATTTTGGGGTCGTGTTCTTTTGTGTTCGTGAGCCAAGGCCGAAGCCCATGGTGGCGAGGTGAAGGTGTTCGGTTGGACCCAAACCCAAACCCAATTACTTTCCTAGTTTAACTCAAATACTACAACTATATATACCATACATAATCATAAGTTTGGAACCCTAGTTATTTTGCTCTTTCTTTTTCTTTTTCTCCCTATTCGGCCGAACCATAACAAACAACCCTTGGTGTCGATTTTGCTCAATCAAGTGAAGGTATATCATTTATTTGTCTTCCTTTAGCATTACCTTGCATGAATATGTCAAGTTATATTTTTGTTCGTCGCGTTTTTCTTGTTTTCTTTTGTGGCGAGAGTTGTGAACGAAACAACAAGAAACCCTAATTAATTTAACTAGTAACTAATAGAGACATGTAGCGTGATAAGTGATATTGAATCAGGTCGTGTATATGTTGAGTTAACCTAGACCGAAACATGCATGAGTTTGGACCGAGGCATGCATGACTTTCGAATAGGGTGTAAAACATTATAACTTGATTATGTAACATGTTTAGATGAGCTAATACTAGTGTAAAACCCTAATAACCGAAACCCTAATTTGATTCGAGTTACATATGAGTTTTTGAAGATGCATTAATTAAGTAAAGGTTATGTGAACATAAACCCTAGTTTAATATGTAAAGCGTATAAAGTATACTAAATCCTAATAACTTATATGTCACATAAAATCATAAACGTGTACGGTGAAACATAAAAAGGAAAGATTATTTTGTGACGTGTTAGGTTAAGTAACTAGTCATTAAAAGACGTAACATGTAAGTTAATATACATTAATGAGACATTTAAGAATGAGAAAACCCTAACTTTAATAAAAGACGTATGAAACCCTAATTTACGATATTAATATTAAAACATTTAAATCTCATTTAATATGAAAACCCTAAAATATTAAAGGATCATTGTGACGATTTCGGAATCATTAATAATATATACGACATTAATGTATATAGGTTACGTGAAGAAGGAGTAATTCTTTGCTTCCTGTTTAGACTTTTGATCTTTTGCTTTCGAATAAGGTACGGATATTCGACCTTTTAGTAAAGGTTTAGTATAAGTTTTCTTTTCGTTTTCATATTAGGATTTCCTAAACCTTTGCTATGAACCCTAATGTGCATATTTGGTACATTGCTTATCTGAACTTTGATTTTTGAATCATAAAACATTTGATTTTGAAACTATATGATATGAAGACTTTGATTTTGAAAACATGATTAAACATTTGATAAAATATGATCTATGTCAGTTATGACATTCTTATTTGATTCGATAGTTTGACACCCGAGCCAATTATAACTAGTCATGGGGGTTCCATGTCCGTGTAAACAAATGCACTTGACATGACTCTAGGGCGTAGAGTGATGTTACGCCACGTCCTTATCATTATCTGTATGAGCTCAATTTGAATTATATTATGAATATTTATGCGTAGGGTATGGATGCATCCTAGATGCATTATATGCCATATATTATCTGTTATATGCTATATGTTATCCGATGATTGATGCTGCGTGCATGCACGTCCTTCATAACTCTGGTAGGTCTCCCTACAAATGTTGCCTTATGTGATTATGATATGTTTATGATATGGCATATGTGTGCGGGCTTCGAGGTAGTTAACTATAAAACTTATTAGTATATTCTGAATTATCTTTTGAAATGAATATGACTTCACTGTTTTCTTTCACTTTATTTCGTATTAGTTCTTGTTTCGTATTCGTTTTGCTTGTATATCATTCCTTTGGGCTTTTGAAGCTCGGCCGCACTTTTCTTTTCTTCCGCGGTATCTAAACATTGGCTGGGTATTGCTTTGGGATGAGTCTTTGAGTGGACTTACCTTAGAGATTTTAGCTTTGATATTATGATGCCATTTAGACTTTATACTTTAGACATTTCATTTGGAGTTTATTTTTCCGCTGGGACCTATGTATTGAAGTCTTTTGACTTGGATTATTTCAATATTTGTATTGAGATTTCTTTTGGTTTATATGTTTGCTTTGATATGACACCATTGCTTGTGATTCCTTTACCCTTGTGGGGTCGGGGCGTTACAATATTGGACCAAGTACAACTTTAAGATGTCTTTTGGTGAAAAATTGATTTTATTGATCAGCTTAAACCCGTGGGCTTCTTGCATGATTTTTGACGGACCAAAATTAGAGCATGGGGTATGGTCACGGTTTGCCTCGCCATTTCCGACGTGGCTGGCCAAATGGCGCTGCCATTTGTACGCCACTGCACCGCCCCACTCTGGCGTCATTTGCAATGTGAGTCAATTCACATTCGCCATTTTGTGGTTTGTTGCTATTTTATTTTATTTTTCTAGCCTGCATCAAAGTAACGGTAAAAAAATTCAATTTTTTTTTAATTCCACATTTATAAATACTATCTTCATTTAACCATTTTCCACACAACAATCTTAATTCTCTCCAACACATACTTTCTACCAAATACGCATATTTTCTACCAAAGAAACAACTTCTCTCTACCAAATATTATGGATTATTCACTTCCACATACCGTCGTTGAAATCAAAACTGGTATTCAGAAACTAATTGATGAGATACCATTCGTAAGCAAGCGATTATCAACTTAGCTGCAGTTTAACATCGCACAAACAACTGGAGATGATCCAAGGAAAGCATACGCGGAATGCAAAATTCCGCAAGAAAAACTAGCTTTGAAAGATTTGGAGATGAAAGATGCTTTGTTTAAAATGGCGGGAACGATATAAGATCAAATTAGTGCTAAAGTTATTTGAATGCATTCAAATATATATATATATATATATATATATATATATATATATATATATATATATATATATATATATATATATATATATATATATATATATATATATAGAGTAGGGATCCAGTGAGAAGTAAATTAAAATAAGAAGTGGTGAGAAGTGACCAAAACCACGCATTTGAGATGCAACGACTTGCATTAGATGCATTTCTATTCATATAGATGCAACATCTTGAGTTTCGAAAGTTAATTTGATGTATAGATGGTGCAAATTGATTTTCATGATTTCGGCACATGCAGAGGAACAAAACACAAGAGAAATCATGAAATGCATCTAATATACGTATACGCATCTGATTAAAAGGTAGAAAACACACTATGGTGCGTTATAATGCATCTATGATTATAGGGATGCATCTAATTTAGTTCGGTGCATCTCGGATTTGTGGTTATAGTTCTTCTTATTTCTTCTTATTTTAAGTAATCTTCTTATTTGATCCTAACTCTCTATATATATATATATATATATATATATATATATATATATTGTGTAACGTTTTTCAGTTTTAGTATTGTTTTTCAACTTTTCGTTTGGTATTTTTATTCAAATGAATGAAAATTTAATTTGTTTGAAAAAATGAAAATAAAATAAGATGATGGGGCCTAAAAACTAGCAAACAGCTTGAGCCATGTCTGAGTGTGAAGTGTGAAATGTTGAGTTGACGTTGAGGTGGCGAGACGACATGCCAAACGACATGCCACCGTACCTAATGCTCTTAGAGCGAAGGGTATGGTAGCATGCCATTTGAGCCAAATTAACGCCACCTCAATATTTCACATTTCACATTCACAAAAAAAAAGTGATTTTGTGTAAAAGGGTTAATTCACCCCGGTAAAATGCATTACACCAAAAACATTGAAGTACAACGGATGAGGGTGACTTCCCTCATCTCAGTCCCTTAGGACACTTACAGACTCTCATATAAGAATGACATGCCATCCTTATAACTTACACACCTACAATGACTATACAAGTGAATATAGATAGGAATTAAAACATGAGTCACTATTGTGTCACAGAACATAGTCATCGTAGAACTTCCAATCAACTTCCATGTGAAACCAGAAAAGCACCAAACATAGGACACGGCAAATATCCACCTTGAAGCGTACAAGATCATCACACACCCATGGATCATCAAATTAGAATTCGGTGCACAAATTCCATACAACCTTTGGTGATAGACTCTAAAACCACGGATAGAGCGGTGGCATAAGCTCGCTCCAAAAGTGAATGTTTAGATGCAACACCAAACACCAATAAGAATTACCAAGGAATATGTAAACAACCAAGACACTTCCACAGTAGCAACAACAAATCACCATCGATGCGTCGTGTAAATACAAATCCAGAAGCACAATAAGACAATGCTACCAACCAGCAACTATCAAGCCGCGAGCATCTCACCTAAGAACGACCAAGGACAGCAGTAATCCGCATGAAAAACCACCCATAACAAGAATCCGCATCAAAATCCAGGTGGCACAAACCAACATGGCCACAACGAACCCTAATATACACAACCAGCAAAATCGATCCTTAGCATCTTTAAAATTTTGAATTCGACCACACCAGCAGGATCTAATAAACGAATAATAGGGTTAACAAAACCCTAACTTACAACTGATTATGCCCAACGACGAACAAACCAGTGAATAATCACGAATTAGGGTTAAAACAAACCCTACGTATCATGAACTTTCGCCTCTCTCAAACCCACATACCATAATCATCAATCAAACAAGAACATACACTATCTCCAGATCGACCCACAAGAAAAATGGATTAAACAATCCAACTTACATGAATTATGATAGACGTGAACGTGCATAAACAACACAACACCAGCAGGACCAATCAAAACCAAACAATACGAAACCCTAAAACTAGGGTTTTGTTCATGCGAGCAGCCCTTAACCAAACGAATCAATGGATAGGTTTTAGATCGCCCGTAGTAACCAAGTAACGAATAGAAAAGATAGATCATAACAGCAAATCGTTATATGGCGGCCAATAAACCCTAAAAACGTTTAGGGTTTCTATATGGAGATTTCATGAGATAGTAAAGAACATAAGTAATAGCCGCCTCTTCCCTTGAGTAAGAAACCATCCCAAACAACGTATTGCATACCCCAATAACGAATTAAAGGGTAGAGAGGACGTGTAGGGGAGGGTTTTATGGCCGGAATTTTAATGGGAAGGGCGGCCGGAAATCTCCATAGGGGAGAGAGAGAATTAGGGTGTTTTACTTCCTTAGTTGATGTTAACAAAAAAAAGTGATTTTGTGTACACATCAATTATTATGGTGTGTGTATCACATCTTTATAAAAGCATGAGATGTGTTCACCTTTATGGTTCGCCATTTCCTATGTGGCAATCAAAATGACATGTCATTTCGCATGTTACCACACCTCACCCCCTTGTGCCATTACACACACCGCAGATAATACAACGTCACATATATATATTTGTTGTGTACACATCATTTATTATGGTGTGCATATCACCCGCCAAAAATATAAACTATAAATTTCTTAAAAATGAATTCAAAACATTCAAAGTGGCCGTTTCATCCATTGTGGTAAATTTCTCTTAGAAAAGTTGTTGTGGCCACACATATAATATTGATGACATGGACGGAATCAGGGTGGATCCCGGGGGTTTCGGGATACTCATGGAATTTTGCAGCATAGTTTTAATTTTTGTACAAACCCTCGATTTTTTGTTATGTTTCACATTTGTATAATTTTTTATAAATGCACCTGATTAAATTGTGTCTTGGTTTCATCCCTGATTGATGACTAGTTATGTTTCAAATTTATATATCAAGTGGTTCTTTTCTGTATGTTTGAATACGTGATTATATTATTAGTTCATTTTCTAACAAAATTAATATCGTTAATTTACTAGGTTGTTTTATGGTTGGGACCATGAAAAAGAATATATAACTCATGATGCTATTAATGTGTTAATGGACTATACTATACTATCTAGTATGGTTCTTATCCAATCATGTGATAAATGGTTGAATCTGGAATATTTTTAAGAACATCATATCGTAAGGACTCGTTTATACGATCAAATGAAATCTAATTTCATATATCATGCTATAAGCGCCTTATATATCGTGCGTTAAAAAGTTCTATGACATGTTGATACTTGAATGAAGGATCAGAAAGACGAAAGAAAGGGAACGTTATACGTACCTTTCTTGCCCGGCAGTGTCCCATATCTGAGCTTTGGTGATCTTATCACCAATCTTAATATTTCGGTACGCAAACTCAACTCCAATCGTTGGCTTAGAATCAAGATGAAACTCATCTTTAGCAAACCTTGAAAGAAGATTCGATTTCCCGACTGCTGAATCCCCTATCAAAACCGTCTTAAACAAGTAATCGCACTCTTCGTCAAACGAGCCACTACCCATTATATTGATCTTTTTTCTCTTGTAGAACCAAAGAGGAAAGTGATGTTTTCAGACTTTACTATGAACTTGTTAAAGAGGTGTTTAATTTAGTGTTATAATGCTACCGAGCTTTTGATAAAGACATGCATAATGATAGTTGTTGATTGTCCCTTTGGTTTATATCAAAGGCATGCTGTTCTAATCAATCAAAGGTTAGCCTCGCTGGCCCTACCTTTATATACGATTAACTTTATGTTTTAACAGATAATAAGATAATGTTAGGTATGTTCAAACTATTTTTCTGGTATATTATTAGATAAGATTCCTTGTTTTGTTATCCCAAATACGATATTGTTAATTACGTTGCATTGGCGATCTTTGGTCATTTGTTAGAAAATACAACAAAGTGACAATTTCACGAATCCATAAGTCAATCACTACAAAATAAATGACATTTTGTGACTGATATCTATAGGGACTGATATTGTAATTGTAAGTAAAGAAATTAAAAAAAAGTGCTTAAAAGTTTATTAAAAGAAAACTGAAGGCGGAAACCAAAAAGTCAAAAACACACATTCACCACTTTCCTCTCAAATCACTTCCGGTCATATCACCGTCGCCCGTTATCTTCGCCGGTTATCTCACCATCTCCGATCTTCACCAGTTATCTCACCGTCTCTTATCTTCACCTGTGATCTCACTATCTCCGATCTTCACCGGTTATCTCACCGTCTCCGGTCATCTTCACTAGGAATATCACTGTCACCGAACATCACGCCGTCACAACTCACGGCGGTCACTGAAATGGCGGCGACTCGGTCGATCACCTTATTCTTGTTCACTCCAATCTATCTGTCATTCTGAATCAGGTATATTATTATGTAAGTTAGGGTTTGGATTTGTGTTTTTTGAAATTAGGTCACTTATTGTATTTGTTAGATATTATACCTGACGCATACGGACGAATTTGAGGAGATTTGATTAGGTGTTGATAAGTAATGAATTAGGTTTCGTATCGAGTCGTATTCACTTATAAAAAGTAGTATAGTTTAATTGAGACTTGAAAGCTTTATATACTTATTTAGAGGTTTATTAGTGTTGATTTGTGGATAATGTACGACTTCGCTTGTAGAGAGGATATTCTATACATTGTATTAAGCTTGATTGTATATGTGATTGTGTCTGCAGTGATTGTAAATGTTTGTGAATAAGACGTAAATGCGACTATTTTGAAGGTTAAGGCTCACAAATGTGGTTGTGTTGTTTGTATATAGGACTTCTGGTTTTGTGTGTATGAATACAGGCTTGGTTGACTGTTAGGTTAGAGTCTGTGGAGACATATGTTATGGTTAGAAAATGGAAGCAGAGAGTTAATCTGGCCACTCGTGCATATCAGACACTTCGGGTAGTCCAAAATGCATACACATCACAGTTTTTATACCGGAGCTGTTTTGGTCTCTTGCGCACATAGGTTTATGCAGATTTACTAAATTGTTTTCGTCAGCTAATAAGTTATATGGTGTGCAAATTTACTAAAATGATTGTGAAGAACCGAAATGAGCTGGTCCATTATATTAAACACAAATGGGTCGTGGGGGGAGGTACAGTTGCACTAATGCTAGTTGTATACAGGTGTGCGTGCTAATGTGCAGTTGCAAACTTTAGTGGTTGTGACGAAATGCAGAAAAGCAAATCAACACGACCATGAGGCAGGTATGTGATTGTGTTTGGCTGGACTTAAAATGGGGCGCAATCATCATGTTTTGTCAATTACTATGCTAGTTCATTTCTGTAGTTCAAGTGATATAATATCAATGCTGTGAAGCTAATATGAAGTTTGTGATGTTATCCTAACAATTCATGCCAATATAATAGCTACAATATTCTAAAGCCTTAGTTGCTCAGATTATCAACGTGGTGGGAAGCATATGAGCTTCAAAGCAACTGAAGGTCAAGTACGACTTGTTAAATCGATGATCTTAGTTTCGCTTTCACTTGAGCATCATGCAATTAATATCTCATATACATTGTACTTATGGTATCAGTTAAATTAAATTATGTTAAATTGCAAAGTTTTTGTACACTTTTTACTTTTGATGGGTTTAACACACATGCATTTACGATGCTTATGACCTCAACATCCTAACAAAAGGTCATAAGTTGGCTCATGTTACCTAAACCAGGAAGGGTGCAATGGACTGGTTGGGTAACACGACTCTTGAACAAAATGGCTCATCTTACCTAAGCCGACGGTTTATACAAGAACATAGGTGTTCCTTTATTTTGCTTTTCGGAAATTCTAAACATTTTTACTACCCCCCTCACTAAGCGGTACTCTAAATATTTACTTGCTTCCCATTTTGTTTTGACAGCTTATCAAGGGACACACTTCAGCTCCTCCGACAAGTTCTGAAGTTTGCTGCTGCGAAGTAGTCAGTCTGGGAGAGCATTAATGTATGAATCAAATCATCTCAGTACTATACTATCTGATTTTTTTAATGCTTGGAATTTATCAGAATTTCTTATTGTTATATACATATATCTTTGTTTAAAAGTGGGATTACAATGGCAAACCAACAAAGAGGATGATACAAATAAGTTTACAAAGTAAACTAGGAGCAGTGATTATGCTAATAGATTTTGAAAAAGATGGCGCCTATCTCACTTTAAATCTTTTGAAATATGCTAACTGTAAGCTTCATATATGTACGCCAATGGATTATTTGATCCATATTGATGCAATGATTTGTTCATCAAATGGTAAGCTCACAAAATGCTACTTTTTGCGGACAATATACCAGTGAAGAATTTTGAAAAGTTAAAATGTAAGAAAGGACACAACTCTGATGGTGTTGAGAAGCACTCAATAGTGTAGGAATCAAAAATATCGTGCCATTCTTTATTGGGTGACACTGATTTACAATAAGGATCACCTTCGGGCACCTGGTGTAATCGCCAAGGCACGAGATATTGAGTCTGCAAGATCGAGTCGTATTGTAGTTGAAGGTGAATAAGATTTTTCTAGGCAGATAATAAGAACAAAGACAAAGTGGCAGCTGAGTTGATTCACCTGGAAGAAGAGCATAAAGCAATCAAAGGTTCGTTTTAATAATTCTTCTATCTCCTTGTGTATATATTTATAATATTGATATAATCTTAGTTGTAAACCCGTTGATTTGTGTACCCAATTTGTGAGGAAATATGTCTACATCTGCTGCATAACTATTGTTTATTTTCCACCTTTTTAGAAAAGCGCAGCATCCTTTATCGAGAAGATTCATCCCAAATACCAAAAACTTGGTTTCCTCAGGGTCCTCGAGTTCATCCAGGTAATTAAACGTTCAGCTTAATAATCCCGACAACCTTTTATTGCTTTTCTTTTGAGATAACTAGATATATTTTGATACCATATTGCAGCTGCTTGCTGGACTGATCTGAAGCAGTTTACTACCGGGTTGATATTAAGGAGCATTTCTCGGGGGCACGACTATTGTACCCACTCACATGGTCAAATGATTGGTTGCTAGCTCGTTTCATTATTTATATCCACTTTGTGCTCTGTGTAACATGTGGGAACCATTTGATTCATATGTAGACATATACATTTTGGAAATGGATGAATTTGAGTTGTTTTGACTTGTTTTAGGCAATAAAGTTACTTTGTGATTTCATATATGTGATTTTCTTATAAATTCATGTTTTATTTTTTGTAACAAATACAACATATAAATTGCAGCAGAAATGGGAAAAATACAGTAAAAATGGAAAAAAAAAAGAAAACAAAATGTTCAAGACTTTTAGTGACTGAATAATTCAGTCACTAAACCACTGTTTTAAGTATTTGTTTCGGGACCTATATTGACACATAACAATCAGACACAAAATCTGATAGACTTTTTGTGACTGATATAAAGCGTCAAAAAAGACTTTTAGTGATGGTTCCATTAGTGTCTCTTTTACTTTCAGTGGGAGAAGACCAAAATGCTTTTAGTGACCGATTGAGTTGGAAGAAAATACTTTTTTTTCTTTGTCACTTTTTAGATATTAAAGTACCACATTTTAATTATGGCATTTATCTTGTAGTGAATGGACAGATTTGAGTTGGATAGAAAATACTTTTTTTTTTTACTTTGTCTACTTAATTATTTAGATATTAAAGTACTTAATTATTAGTCATATATGTTTAGAACATTTTAATTAGTGTCTGATTTCAATAAAATTTTCCTCACGCCATAAATTTTTTTTGACCTTTTCACTTGATACTAACCTATCGGATCTTACAGTATCACGCTATCGACTAGTATTATAAGGTGATATTTGTTTATTTAGAGTATATGAATTTGAGAGTTTGGTTCAATAAAGATCAAATAAATCATTTTCAACCACTCATTTTTTCATCAAAACAATAAAATAAACATTCACTTTCATTTTTAAAAACTAAATATCTCATAAACCATTGATTGTTAGACGAAACTAATCATACCATCACGACAAGCATAAAATTATCTTTAATTTGATATCCCACATCATATACTTTCGGCGAAAAATTTTTTTTCCGACTTTTTCGTGGGTTTAGGATTTACGGTTAGGGTTTAGGTGCTTAGGGTTTAGGGGTTTGACTTTTTTGGGTTAAGTGTTTAGGTTTCTTACGATTTAGCGGATAGGGTTTAGGTTTTTTGGTTTAGCGGTTAGGGTTTTAAGGGTTTAGGGTTTTTAGGGTTTAGGGTTTAGGGTTTAGGGTTTAGGGGTTAGGGTTTTTTAAAGTTTAGGGGTTAGGGTTGTTTAGATTTAGGGGTTAGGGTTTTTAGGGTTTACGGGTTGTGTTAACATAAAAGAGTATTTTTAAAATTTTCATTTATAGTGTAATATATCGAAACCCGCAAAAAACGATAAAAAATAAGTTCGTCGAAAGTATACAATATTGGATCTCTATAGAAAGATAATTTTATTATTGTCGCAATGGTATAATTAGTTTTATCTAACTATTAACGGTTTGTGAGATATTTAATTTTTAAATATAAGGGTGAAAGTGAATTTAATTTATTTGATCAAAAATGAATGGTTGAGAATTGTCCATTTGATTTTTAATTTTCATGTGATCTTTATTGATCTCACCCCATGAATTTGAATCTGATTTGCACATCTGAATTTTAATATATGATTGAAAAGTCTGAATATGATTAAATCTTAGAGAAAAGTTCAATAGCAAACAAAGAAAAAATAAAGTACAAATCGCTTCATCGTGGCCATTGATCTCATTTTGATCTGATAGAGCAGATTATTCCTAATTAAAAAACATAAGGGCATTTTTGTAATTATATAACCCACCTAACACCCCACCCTTCCACACACACTTACACTTTCTTACACACTTTATCTTTCACACACACTTTTTTTTTTCAATTCTTTACAAATATTTTTCATTTCAATTCTTCATTTACTCGACATCCTTCCACACACACTGACAGGATTTGGTTGTGCAGTACGCCGGAGGTGGCGGTGATTGTGCGGTACGCCGGAGGTGGAGGTGGTGGTGGCGGTGGTTGTTCGCCATTTAAACTTCCGATAACAACCACCACCTTCAAAACATCACCATCGCCATTTAAACTTCAGATCTAAGACCATCAACAACACCCGTAACCATCAACAACTGTCAACGTCGCTCCACCGACATCACCTCCACCATATCGTCACCACCACCATGGCGTATTCAGATCTGCGTCACAATAGCAATTTAATTATGTTCTGGATCTGGGGTTTTAAATGAAGACGAAAATGACGAAAATGTTGTGGATATAGCAATTTAACATTTTTCAAAGAAGTTAAATTATCTCTATCTATCATTGACTGTTTGTTTAAATGGCTTATTTATCAAAGAAGTTAAATGATCACAAACAATAATTGCTATATTTTCACAAAGTGCACAACGATAGTTAAATACGACAATTTAACTTCTTTGATAAATAACACTCGAAAAGAAAAAACCTCATTTACTTGTAAAGTGCATATATGTAATGTAAGTGTTTGACTTTGTTTTAATGTGATCCATCAAAGACTTTAACATTTTTTAATGTGATCCATCAAAGAATCACATGAGATTTTGTATACCTCAAATCACATGTGATTTTACCAGAAATCACATGTGATTTTAGCACAAATCACATCTGATTTTACATTATATTATTTTTTTTTAAAGTGAATCACATGTGATTTACTTATTTTTTAGATTAAAACTAAATTACACTAATTTACATTTTTTTCATAACAAAGCAAATAAATAAATAATAGAATCACACATGATTTCAGAAATTTGTTTTATAAAATAAAAGAATAAGTTGATTTGAAATTAAAGATCACATGTGATTTATTACTTTAAAGATCGAATGTGACTTGTAAAATCACATGTGATTATTTGGTGAATCACATGTGATTCTTTTGGTTGATCATTTTGTGATTTTTTGATGTATCACTTGTGATTTTTAAACAATAACAAATCACATGTGATTTTTTTACGGACCACGTGTGATTTTTCTGGACGGAAATTTTGAAAAAAAAATTCGTTGAAAGTATATAAAAGTGCATATCTATAGAAAGATGGTTTTTTTCTCGTCGAAAATGGTGTATTTTTTGTAGCTTAAAGATTTACCATTTGCAAGATATGTTGTTTTAAAAAAAAATATGGAAAGTGGGTTTTTATAGAATTACATTTATACCCTTCTTTTGTTAATTGTTGCTTTCATCTCATCCATTGAATGAAAAGAAGATGGATGGTTGAGATATTATGATTTGTTCTTTATATTGTATGTGTTTTCTATTGATCTCACCTCTTAAATCTTAATCTAAATAAATGGTTTAGAGATCTAAATCGACTCAAATATAACTATTTGTTTTTTAAAAATATTGAATGTGTTAAACTATTATTTTTTACAATTTACATATTAAAATGCATTCATGCGAAAAATAATCTTTATTAAATGTAGAATAAATTTTTTATAATATAGTTAATTAAGAGTTAAAATTTTAAAAATAAAATATTTAAGTTCATGTTTATTTGACAAAAATAAACATGTCTGATTTTAGATGAAATTTTTTAAAATAACTAACTAAAAATATATGAATCCGTTAACCTAAACCATTAAATATGAACAAAACACGAATTATCACATAACTATTATCATGTTTACATTTTTTATATAACAAAAATATGCAATGATTCTATTTAAACGTAGTTGTACTACGAAAGAAAAAGTTGCAACCAGACACACACACACAAAAAAAGATATTAAGAGGTATTAAGACACTCTTTCTCCCTTTAGTTTAGTATGATGTTTTTTGTCTATTATCTCCTCTTAATGACTGGAAAAAACAAACACCCTTAACACTGACAGTCTCTTACCGCGTTTTAATAATAAGAAAAAAAACAAACACACTTTTTGACCTAAACCTCTTACTGCATCGGATTAAGAGCACTCCCAATGGTTAACCCCGGACCAGTGTTATTCCGGCGTTAACCATTTGGAAGCCGGCGTTATTCCGGCGTTAACACCATAACTTGCATTTTTTTTTCATTTCTGCCCCTAAATGATTTGTAAATTGTTGGTGAGTTAAAGTTTAACTTGGGAATGTTATGATTGTGGGTGTTTTTGTTAGTTTTATGGATATAAATTAGTAGATGTGAGTTATGATCGAACTCGAGACTACGGGATTGCACACTTTACGTATGAGAATTTAAAGTTAATAATTAAATATAAACGTTATATTTATTTATTTATTAAATGAAATAACTAACGAACGTTAAGTAATTAATGTAATGTACTAACGGGCGTTAAAGGTATTTAGAAAAGGACTAGATTGCAAAGTTTGGAAGTTTTCGGAATCCCTTGGGGATACCCTTAACCGATCGGCCAAAGGAAAAAGGAAACAAAGACCAACTTGTTCACCAAGTTTGCTTGGGTATATATACAAGGCTAGGGGTCTTGTTTTTAGATCTCTGGTATTCAGCTAAACCCTAAAATTGTTTTTGTGTGTGTTTTCAAGCTACAAACCGATCGGCCACCCCTTGGTGTCGGTCCATCACTTTTCCACAAACCAAGTTATTTGTTTGATAAAAACTAGCATTACTTTAATTCGGTTTAGTATGTGTGTACAAGAACGTAGTAATAACACACTATTGTTATTATCTTGGATTGAATTACAAAAGGGTAAGGGGTAATTCATATAATCCTAATTAAATCTAATTAGGGTTCATCCGTTGCTAGTTTGTGGATTTGATTCTTGTTCGGCTAGAATCAAGAAAAGGTACGCATATTCTTTTATGTTAATTAATTGTTCATTAATATATCCTACACGCTTCCGCTTGAATACTTTGATGTTTGTGATTATTTATTTGAATGTCTTGATATCTAATTCCAACAGTGGCATAAGAGACATTGGTTTTTAATGAGTAATTAATTACATAAACGCGTAATAAAACAAATACTTGTATGTTGTTTGATATGTTAATCTAGGGTTTATGTTTATTTTTTTTGTGGGTCGATTTTTTTATTGGGGCGTTCCCCATATTTTTTTTAATGTCGACACATATAAAATTTTTAGGGTTTTGAAAATTGTTTGCTAACCTTATTAAAACCTAGAATTAATATATTAGCCACGTGATTAATTCATGAATAATTTGTTATGTGTCATGGAATTTTTATATGCGATCTTGTGACTTATTTGTATAATTGTTATGATATCCATGATTATACATGCATGTTAGTCATGGATAAGTTGCTTTGATAATTGTTTAATTGTTGAGACATATTTAATTACGATAAATCTTGAATTGGGGAAGACTCCAATTATGTATATTAATGAATCATTTATGTGCAATTTGGTATATTATTAATTATGGGTTTACGCAATCGATTCGTCGATGTATGTGGCTCACTCTCAATTGAGAGAGTGAAAGCCCTAATTAATATATACATTAATTTAACCTAGAAATTAATTATTAATAGGGTTTTATCGAATAAGTTGCATGTGGCTACTTGTTTACACGTATAAATTGTTTATTATGTGCGCATTGTTTTTTAGTAGTTTATTTTTTATTGGTATTAGTTGTTTGTTTATTATGTGTGACAGTTTAAGCAAAGGGTAATTTTGAATAGAAAAATAATACGGACTAAACAATGGCGAAATTTGATTTGTTTTGGAAGAGTTAAGTTTTCAATAGTTTAATTGACTGGTGACTTTGGTACAAATGACTGAACGGCTCACCCATTCGAATGAACTATAAAGGGGTTAATAAACAAGTGCGCACAGTCACACTGAAAGGATGTCTAAGGTTATGCTTTTGGGCTTACCTGGTCCTCTGCCCCCTGTAAGTTCGAATGGAGCTACTTAGTAAGCCATAAAATGTGCAAACTCACCTTAAGGGCGAATTAGTTTTAATTTCATGCACCACTTCGGTGGTAATTACCCGAAACACTAAGTGTTTACACTTATGCAAAAGTACGGTATAATGGACGATAATTAATACTAAATTCCTTGATCGGGGAACCCAATACCTCAATCAAAACTTTGATAATTTGATCTTTATGAATTGGTAATAAAAAGTTTTTTATTAAAATTTATGCTACAAGATGAATGCATGACATCTTTGTACATATTTGATTTGACCAAATAAAATCAAAACTAGTACCCTTTTAAATTAAGTTATATGCCATCTAATTAAAAGGAACACTTGAAGTTACAATTTATGTCATGAGAGTACTTGGCTAGATTGTGATGGAGAGGTAAATGTCTATGTAAAGTGAGACCTTACATGGACATATTTGCAGTTCTTTAAGTTAGACACTTAAGTTGAGTAGGAAGTGAGACTTGGACTCAATGGCATAAGATGGGATGAAACATGTTTATATTTGCAATAGCGTTGGAAAATATAAATCCCATAATGATCTAGGAGTTGGAAATTGTTTGCCAATTAATGTTCGACAGATTACCTTATTATATGCGTTCGTTGCTAGCAGATCAACTGATGTAATGAAGCTATGATAATTTGGATCCTAGTTTTCGAGAAAATTATAAGGTTATATGTTTATATTGCCGTTGGGTATATTTTATTTTCTTGAAAAATTGTATTATCGAAAATACTAATACTTGAACTTTTTTCTGTAGAAATGGCTCAAAATAACGATAACACTAAAACTGCACTAAGTTCTGCGTTCAAAAGCTTTTTTGATCGAGAAAAGTTGACTGGCTCTAAGAATTTCAATGATTGGCACCGCTCTTTTAGAATTGTCTGTAGAGTTGCTGACAGGTTGAAATATCTTTATGAACCTTGCCCTGAACAACCAACTGGTCCTGATGCTACTCAAGCTCAAAAGGACGCTTGGCAACTAGAGTATAAGCGTCATAATGATGTGGCTTGTCTTAGGTTGGGAACGATGGAATCTGCTTTTCAAAATCAGTTTGAACATTATTTCCCATATAATATGCTCAATGAACTTCGAACCATGTTCGAGAAACCAGCTGCCGTCGAGATTTATGACTTGACCGACGCGTTACACAGCTGTAGGCAAGGTGAGGGTAAACCCGTAAGTGCTCATGTACTGGAAATGAAAGGTTACATGGACCAGCTAAAAGCACTTGGCAAAACTTATGATGGTGACATGGCTGTGAATCTGATTAATAGATCCCTTAACAAGGATTTTAATGGTTTTGTTAGAAATTTCAATATGCACTGCGTGGGGAAGACAGTTACTGACCTACACGCATTGCTAATTGACTATGAGAAAGGGTTGCCTCAAAAGGTTCCTACTGCCCAGGTACTTGCTATTCAGGGTGGAAGGATTAATAAGCCAAAACCGCAGCGTGCGAACAACAAGAAGGGGAAGGGTAAGGGAAAGGTTGACAAAGGCCAACAGGTGATGGCCTATCAACCTCAACCCAAGAAGAACCCTACTCCTAGGAAGGAAAATCCTAAAAAGGATCAAGCATGCCATCACTCTAAGAGCGTTGGGCATTGGAAGAGAAACTGTGCTCTCTATCTTGATGAATTGCGGGCAAATAAACTGAAGTACGAAGGGTCCATGGGCGCCGGTTCTTCTGGTAATTTATTTGTCATTGAATTATTTACTCTAAATTATAATAATTCATGGGTATATGATACGGGCTGTGGTATTCACATTTGTAATACACTGCAGGGTTTAGAGTGGAAAGGAAGCTTGCCTATGGGGAGCAATATCTGCACGTGGGAAATGGCGCACATGCAACTGTTGAAGCCATAGGAACGTTTAGTTTAGTATTGCCTTCGGGCTTAGTACTGTTATTGAACAATTTTCATTACGCACCTTCTATAATTAGAGGTGTTGTTTCCTTTTCAGTTTTGTTAGATGATGGTTTTACTCATAGTATTTCACGTAATGGAATTGATGTTTCTTTAAATGGTGTATTTTATTTTAAAGCAATTACTGTGAATGGTGTGTTTGAAATTGATGTGATTGGAAATGAATCTAACAATAATAATAATTCGATGTTTAGCATTAACAAGAAGATAAAGTTAGACTTGAATTCTTCTTATCTTTGGCATTGTAGACTTGCTCATATAGGCAAGGCTCGCATGCATAAGCTGCAACAAGAAGGGCTTTTGCAAAATATCAATGATGAATCATTTGATAAATGTGAGTCATGCATATCTGGGAAGATGACTAAGAAACCTTTTCATAGCAATATGGAGAGGGCTTCTGATCTACTTGGTCTTATTCATACTGATGTGTGTGGACCACTCAGACATGTGTCAAAGAGAGGTGCTAGCTACTTCTTAACCTTTACTGATGATTTCAGCCGTTATGGTTATGTTTATTTACTTAAGCATAAACATGAGGTGTTTGAAACATTTAAGGTATTCAAAGCTGAAGTAGAATTGCAATTGGGAAAGAAGATTAAAGCTCTTCGATCCGATAGAGGAGGTGAGTATCTAAGCCAAGAGTTTAAAGATTACTTAGCTGAGAATGGAATAGTCCAGAATCTCACTTCTCCATATACTCCACAACAAAATGGTGTATCTAAGAGAAGAAATCGTACATTGTTGGACATGATACGATCTATGTTTAATCTTACTACTCTACCTTTATCCTTTTGGGATTATGCTTTGGAATCAGCTGTTCGCATTCTAAATATGGTTCCCACAAAAAAGGTTGATAAGACACCATATGAAATATGGCATGGTAAAGCTCCTAACATGTCTTATTTAAAGGTCTGGGGATGCGAGGCGTATGTTAAACATGACTCAGCAGATAAACTCCAACAAAGATCTGTAAAGTGTATCTTCGTAGGATACCCTAAGGAAACTATGGGTTACTACTTTTACTATCCAACTGAAAATAAAGTAATTGTTGCTAGGTATGGAGATTTTCTTGAAAGAGATCTCGTATCTCAAGAATTCAGGGGGAGAGTTTATGATCTGGAAGATGATCAAGAAGATGCATTACCTTCTGAAAACACTACCGTACTTCCGGTAGAACCGATAGTCTGGGTCCTCCACCAGAAGTTGAAGTGATTCCCGTTCGTAGATCCGTAAGGAATACGCGTGCACCTGAACGTCTATGTCTTAACGTAGAGGTTGAGGAAACTATGTTAGGAGATCTTGGAGAGCCTACTAGTTATAAAGCTGCCATGGCAAGTCCTGATAAGGAAAAATGGCAGGTTGCAATGAATGGGGAAATGCAATCCATGAGAGAAAATGAAGTCTGGGTAGAGGTTGACTTACCTCCAAACGCTACGGTGGTTGGAAGTAAATGGCTCTATAAGATTAAGACTGACATGGATGGCAATGTACACGTCTATAAAGCTCGTCTAGTTTTGCAAGGTTTTACTCAAACTTATGGCATTGATTACGAGGAGACCTTTTCTCCTGTAGCGGACATTAGAGCTATTAGAATTCTCATAGCTATAGCAGCATACTATGACTATGAGATATGGCAAATGGATGTCAAAACCGCCTTCTTGAATGGTCGCTTAGATGAAGAAATCTATATGAAGCAGCCTGAGGGGTTCGTGAATCCACAATTTCCAAACCGTGTATGCAAACTTCAAAGGTCCATTTATGGATTGAAGCAAGCATCAAGGCAATGGAATAAAAGATTTGATGAAGAAATCAAAAAGTATGGATTTATTCAAAATCTGGATGAGCCATGTGTATATCACAAAGTTAGTGGGAGTGATGTAATTTTCCTAATTCTTTATGTCGATGACATATTAATTATGGGAAAAGACATTCCGAGTTTGCAAAATGTTAAGGCATATCTTGGGAAGTGTTTTTCCATGAAGGATTTAGGAGAAGTTGCATACATTCTGGGAATCAAGATCTACCGAGATAGGTCAAAGTGGTTAATTGGTTTAAGTCAAAGCGCTTACATTGATAAAATATTGAAGAGATTCAATATGCAAAATTCCAAGAAAGGATATTTGCCGATGGAAGTAAAGCATGGCTTATGTAATGCGATGTGTGCTTCAACACCTGCTAAGGTGGCACGCATGCAGAAAGTTCCTTATGCTTCGGCTGTAGGATCTATTATGTATGCTGTGAGATGCACAAGGCCAGATGTGGCGTTCGCTCAAAACATGACCAGTCGATATCAACAGAATCCGGGTGAACTTCACTTGATTGCTGTTAAACATATTCTGAAGTATCTTAGGAATACGAAAGATATGTTTTTGGTGTATGGAGGAAATCCGCACACGAACTTGGTGTTACAGTTACCTGTGATGCGCCCTAGCAGTGTGCTAAAGATGATACGAAGTCTCAGACGGGTTATGTCTTTGTCATCAATGGAGGAGCAGTTGACTGGAAGAGCAAGAAGCAGAATACGATTGCGATGTCCAGAAGCCGAATACATAGCTGCTTCAGAAGCTGCAATGGAGGCTGTTTGGATTAGGAAATTCATTTCAGGGCTTGGTGTTATGCCTTCAATTGAATCGCCTATTGATATGCATTGTGACAATTCTGCTGCAATCATATTTGCCAATGAACCTGGAGTCATGAAGGGCACCAAACATTTTCTAAGGAAGTATCACTATGTTCGGGAACAAGTCCGTGAAGGTGAAATTAATCTACTGAAAGTTCACATAGATGATAACTTAGCTGATCCGTTCACTAAGGCTTTAGCTAAAGACAAGCTTATTGGACTTGCAAATGGAATTGGACTTCGTTTAGCTAATAGTTTCATGCATAACTGTGATTAGTATTTGGATAAAGGATATTGTAAAACATTTATTATTTTCAATGAAATAAAGTTTGGATTATGTTTATTTTCATTTATAATATTGTTGTCCTATATTTGCATGTTTAATCCGTGAGTAACTAAGTTATTCTAAATGTCCGTTGTCGATTAATGATATGGGAGTATCATTAAACTAAGAAAAATCTGAGAGATGTGGTAGAATATACTTGAAAGTATATTGATGAGAATGCATACCAATTTCGGATGATATTCAATGAATTGAATATAGGACTTATCCCAACTACATAATTTACTTTGTGGATATTGTTATAAGTAAATTATGAATAGTTATCCTCAGACTTGAGATACCAGATAAGTGTCATGAATGTAGTGCATTTCTGTTAAGCAACTTAACGCTATAATGTAATGGTAGTCATAAGGGTTGTTTTCAGAAATGTTACAAAGTTTGTGGGTTATTCTTGTAGTCAAGATAGAATTTGTTCCTTCAAGTTTATTTGGAGTTTAATACTGATGGGCCCCTCGTAGGGTTGACAAGATGTTTGTGCGGCCGCACCCAAATCTCCCCTAAATATGTTTAGATGATTCGGTAATCTTGGTCAATCACTTACAACGAGAAACAGAATAGTTTTATAAAGAATGACTTAATTCCATATCTTTATTTAATGTGGTATTAGAAACAAAAGGATAATAATAATAATGAGAAATCATTAAAAGGTTTTCCAGGAGCCTTACTCGATTCGTACTAGATGCATCGAAGTGTTGCTAGACGCTAACCGATGTGATCACTCTATTAAGATATATCCAAGTGGGAGCTGTTAGTTTTATGGATATAAATTAGTAGACGTGAGTTAGGATCGAACTCGAGACTACGGGATTGCACACTTTACATATGAGAATTTAAAGTTAATAATTAAATATAAACGTTATATTTATTTATTTATTAAACGAAATAACTAACGAACGTTAAGTAATTAATGTAATGGACTAACGGGGCGTTAAAGGTATTTGAAAAAGGACTAGATTGCAAAGTTTGAAAGTTTCCGGAATCCCTTGGGGATACCCTTAACAGATCGGCCAAAGGAAAAAAGGAAACAAAGACCAACTTGTTCACCAAGTTTGCTTGGGTATATATACAAGGCTAGGGGTCTTGTTTTTAGATCTCTGGTATTCAGCTAAACCCTAAAATTGTTTTTGTGTGTGTTTTCAAGCTACAAACCAATCGGCCACCCCTTGGTGTCGATCCATCACTTTTCCACAAACCAAGTTATTTGTTTGATAAAAACTAGCATTACTTTAATTCGGTTT
This sequence comes from Chrysanthemum makinoi, assembly GCA_910596185.1. Classification (NCBI taxonomy): domain Eukaryota; kingdom Viridiplantae; phylum Streptophyta; class Magnoliopsida; order Asterales; family Asteraceae; genus Chrysanthemum; species Chrysanthemum makinoi. The sequence goes on from OU343224.1 coordinate 309,782,013, forward strand.
AGTACGTGTGTACAAGAACGTAGTAATAACACACTATTGTTATTATCTTGGATTGAATTTCAAAACGGTAAGGGGTAATTCATATAATCCTAATTAAATCTAATTAGGGTTCATCCGTTGCTAGTTTGTGGATTTGATTTTTGTTCGGCTAGAATCAAGAAAAGGTACGCATATTCTTTTATGTTAATTAATTGTTCATTAATAAATCCTATACGCTTCCGCTTGAATACTTTGATGTTTGTGATTATTTATTTGAATGTCTTGATATCTAATTCCAACAGTTTTTTGGGTGAGTTAAGGTGAAATGTTAAAGCTGACGTGGCGCTGACGTGGCTCGATGTTAAAGTTTAACTTGCATTATGAATGAGAATGCTATTAAAAGGCTGTTAAAATGTATTTTTTTTTAAACAAACACCATCTAGCTAAGTCTATTTCCAAATATTTGAATAATCCACACTTGGGCATAAACTTGTATTTATACATTTCTAGTTAATAATACACTGAAACTATACTTAAATACAATGCATGAACTAAAAGCGTGCAAATTCTCCAACAAACTCATAATTGTTTCCCCAAAGCTAACAAAGTAGTAATATGAGTAATTATGAATATTTTCATCATTAAGAGATTAAAAAACTAATTTACCCATTAACTTTTGCACTTTTGTGTTAGGTATAGAGATGCAAGTTGACCAATTAAAACTGGTTTTCGGTTTTAAAAAAATCGGTTTTCAAAAAACCGGTTTTTATAAAACCGGTTTCGGTTTTTTCAGTTTTTCCAGAATCGGTTTATTTGGTTATAAATGTTCGGAATCGGTTTTGTACCGCTTCGGTTCTTTTCGGAGTTTTACCAAAAACTTCGATATTTATTTTTTTTGGGTAAAGGGGAGTAATCATGCACCTTGGTAAAATATATTAACCAAAACGTTTAAGTACAATGGATGAGAGTGAATCTCTCACCTCGGCCCGTTACATGGGCAACAGACACACACTAAAAGTGCATTTTAACCAAACATATTACATAAGAATGATATGCCAATCTTATGAACTACCAAACATACAAAATTACTTCCTACCGCGACCTAAGAGACTAAGATCATGCATGTCACACATATCCTCCAAGTGTCTCGGTAAATCGTAGACTTGAGCAGCATAATCATCAAAGTTTTCAAGCTCTAGTCCCCCACCTCCCCCAGAAGCCAAAAATGACGCCATAGGGTTATCCGGCTCCAAAACCTCATCCTCTTCACTATCAGAACAAGTAACATTCCCGACTTTAGAAAACGGATTACTTACCTTAGTAGCAGAAAAATTCATATTCCCCGAAGGCTTAATAGCCGCACTTGTATCAACATGAGATTCCTTCCCCCGAGAACCATCCATACCTGCTTCCTTATTACAACCAGAAGAATTCACAATCTTCGCCTCGTCAGTAGTAGAATCAACCACAGTACTTGGGATGCCCGTGTCATCTTGCACCTCAAGAGTCCCAAAAGAGTTAGACGTAGTAATAGGTGTACTTATCGCATTAACACTAGCAACTACCGGTGTCTTCGTCTTTGCAACATATACCTGCTTCCTAGGTGCAAATCTAGGACCCTTACCCATATTAATACCACTAGACTTCGTACCTTTGGGTTTGGCTTTTCGATTCTGCACCACCTTAAACCCATCATCAGGCTCATCCAAAGACGAGGTGGGAGCAACATCAAGATGCTCCTTAGTACTCTTAGGACAACTAGCATTAACATGCCCAAACACTTTACATTCCGCACAATGTGGAGGTTTCCATTCATATTCAACCTTAATACATGCCGTAGTAAAACCACTATCATCCTCTTTAGGGATCGCCATAGTCACCTCATGTTTAAGATCAGATTCCGATGATAATTCAACAAGAGCACGTGCGAAACTAATACGACCCCATGAATCAACGCACATGGAACTAGTGAAAGCATCTAGCATAATCGGCTTACCCACCTGAGTAGCAATGAGGCTCAACCCATCTTCCGAATATGCAAGGAGTGGCACATTATGCAATTTAATCCATACGGGAACTTTGGTAACCTCACTTTTAAACAGTAACACATCAAGAGTCCATTTAGTGAGGATGAGAGGAGAGTTGTGAATAATCCAAGGACCCCATTGAAGGACATTTTCAACACCCTCTTTTGAGTCAAACTTAAACAGAAACACACCATCGTCATTCTTCATAAGTTTCTTTAACCCAAACTTACCCTACGTGCTAGTGACATAGTTGCGGACCAAAGGGAACGCAATATTCTTGCCAACAAAGAAACCAACAAGAGTTTTATCATAATGATTAAACACTCCCTCCATAGCATCCTTAGGAAGAACCGTATCATGGTTGTCAATACGATTCTCATTTACCAATGGTCGAAAATTAACTTTCCTCGTGACTTGTTCCGGTTTTAACACATTAGCAAATGACCTTGCTTCTTTAGGCACATTATCATTACCATTTACTTCATGACCAGAAGTAGACTCCTTAATCACATTTGAAGCAATACTAGGAAGTACCAACGGAGGCACACAAGTATCTTGACCAGAAGCATTAGAAGAAGTCGCTTGAGTGCTCAAATCCACCCCACTCTTAAACGTACCAGCCTTATCACTATCAAGCCCCAACCTAGAGTCCTCCCATGGGTCAGGCTGTTCCATGTTAGGTGTGCCCTAAACAGAATCAACCGTAACATCCCCAAACCGATTACCATCATTATTGCTAGGGTTTCGGACAACCCTAGCAGCTTTGCGTACCTCAGGAACAGTAGTACCACCATCAAGACCTTTTAAACGTTTCAGTCTAGCATCCAACGCGTTAATTTCCAACGTAGCATAAGGATTAGGTTCCGTATTCACACCAACTTGATCGGCCAAGTTAGTGGCTGTTTTAGCAGCTTTCGACGAAGAATCCTTGTTAAAGAATCCTTTTTCCATCTCTCTAAACCCCACAAACAATCCAAGAAAACCAAAGCAACCAAGCAGATTATGAATAGCAGCTTCGTATAGATAAACCAAAACCCTAACTTAGTTGTTAGGGTTTTAAACATAAACGAATAGAGTCTAACCTGCTCCCATGGCGGTTTACAATTCCTTGGTAATAAACTGATGTCATGGTAATCAAAGAAGTAGGACTATACATCGTTATCATCAACTGAAGCAGAATATGTAGCCATGTCTACATGTTGTGCTCAAGTCACATGGATGAGAACACAACTCATGGATTATGGTTATGTATTCGACAAGATTCCGGTGTACTGTGACTCAAAGAGTGCTATTGAGACCTCGTGCAACACGGTTCAACCACTACAACAAAAGTGGCTTTTTAGGACCCTTTGTGTGGGACGGTATGATAATGGAGTCCTAAAAAACTGTTTAATAGGACATATGAGCGTTTAGGGTCCTTTTTAAATATTTGTTACTTAGGCTTATGTCCTAAAAGGTATATAATAGGATGGTCAATGATTTGGGGTCCTATTATCATATAACTTAATATGACACTTAAAATATGGGTCCTAATAAATTACCTTTATAAGACGTTTATTCATTATGGTTGTATTATAATAAACCATAATAGGACACGTGAGTTTTGAGTCATAAGACATCGCTTAGTTAAAACGCTTATTCACAAAAAGTTTTATTTAGCAAAATTTAATAGGACCTTTGACACGTCGGTATTATAACGTTAACCTTTATAGGACGCTTATCTACAATGGTTTTATAACATCATTTTTTTAAAACGATTTTTTGCAAAAGTTTTATTATAACAAAACTTAATAGGACCCTTAAAGGATGCATATTAATTATGGTTTTATTACAATACACCATAATAGGACACTTGATATATAAGTCATAAAACATTAATTATTTAAAACGCTTATTCGAAAACGTATTATTAAAACATAACTTAATATGACAGTTGACACTTGGGTCCCATAGATTGATACACCATCATAAGACACTTGATATTTGAGTCATAAAACATCGGTTTTATGGAACACTTATTCGCAAACGTTTTTTTTATAAGAAAAGTGAATAGGACCCTTGACAATAGCGTCTTATAACGTTAACCTTTATATAACGCTTATTCATAATGGTTTGTTTATGATACACCACAATAAGGCACATCTTTTTAGAGTCGTAAAACATCGCTTTTTATAACGCTTATTCAGTTTTATAGAACGCTTAATTGCAAAAGTTTTATTTGAACACAAATTAACAGGACCCTTGACAACTGTGTCTTTTAACATTAACCTTTATAGTACGCTTATTTGTTGACAATAAATATTAACATGCTTCCTAATCTCAATATGTTGACACTAACATATCAAAAGATATAGAACCATGATCCAAATTACTTTTAACAAATTCTCGAAACCGGTAACCACGACTGCCAGCCATATATATTAATCACTGTAGACACGCATCCAAACACTTCATTGCACGTACCGTCAGTGTTCCTTTAATGAATTGTGTATCACGAACTATATGCTATCAATTCCAAAACCCTATCGAAAAACATAATTATAGCGGTAACACCATATACCAACCCTAATACAAAAAATCACGTAAAATACCTTTAGAAAAAAGTAAAAGAATCCGGTTTACCTTTGTGAATCTAGTAACAAGTAAAACTCAACTTGGGGGGTTAGTAATGCCGATTGGACACAAATATTTCAGAGAATTTGGGGATATCTAAAAGAAGTGCGGCAATTATTTTAGATTATAACAGATGACCGCCAAAGAAGGAGTTTGAAATTTTTAGATAGCGCTCAATTCCCGTAATTTTGATAATTATAAAGAAAAATGTTAATATAAAAATATGTTATTAACTTTTAAAAAAAATTACATTTAAGGTAACCAGCTTTTAATTTATTTATTGAGATGCTAAACTTATAAAACTTGACATTATAGGTTCTAGGGGTGAGCAAACGGGCCGGATGGACCGGACCGACCGACAAAACCGACCGGACCGAATGACCCTCGGTCCGGTCTCGGTCTACCATTTTTGGCAAATTCAGTCTCGGTCCGGTCCGGTCCGACCACAAACCAAAATTTAACCTTGTTGGATCGGACCGACCGACCACATTCGGTCTCGGTTTTTTGCCGGATTCGGTTCTCAGTCCTGTCCGGTTTTTCTCGGTCCGGTCCGGTTTTCGCCCGATGATCAGCCCTAATAGGTTCACTGAACTTATAAAGATTATATCAACATAACTGGATTTTTAAAAACACGATATTTATGTTACGTAGCTATCCAAAAATATGTGAAAATATAAAAATTAATCTGACTTAAGTCGTTATTTGCTTACATGACACTTTTTAAATGACATAAAACATGAACCAAACATTTGATGGTTGGTCTAATTGAATGGTTTATCTATATAATTTGGGTTTTTATGCTTGCATAATGCATTGACAAAGGTAAATTGAAGTTTAGTTGAAGAATAAGAGTGATAAGTTTGATCACAAGCATTTCGAGTACATAGAAAGGTAGAAATCGGTCGAACACGGTCGTAGTCGGTCTAAAACGGTCTAAGTCCGTCGAAAATTGTCAAAATCGGTCGAAAACAAGCGAAATCGGTCAAAATCGATTGAAAACGGTCAAAAGGGACGAAAAACGTTACAAACGGATGAAAACGTATAAAAATGTTGTATAGTATTTGTCTTAGTTTACAAAACCCAATGCACATGACCTATGACCCATGTTAATTACCCACTGTCGATCACCAGTCATGTATTGGTCGATAACATGACAATAGAGCCACTATAACCCATGCACATGACCCATTACCCATTGTCAGTAGTCATGGATGTGTCGTAACATGACACTCTAAGCAACTAGAACCCAATGCATATGACCCATATGATGTCAAATACCCATTAATGAATGTGACTAGTGATAACCTAATGCACATGACGCATGACCCATGTGAATTAGCCATTATCACCGGTCGTGCATGGGTTGCACCGGCTTGGTAGGTGTATAGTTATAGTTCGGAGGTTATATGAATTATATTTGAAGTTATTAAAGGCGGTCATGCATGGGTTGCACCGGCTTGGTAGGTGTATACCGTTTGTCACATACACTAAGAAGCAAGTATCTAGGGACCTCCCAATCATGTTATCCGAGATCGAGAAAGTTTGAACTCGGCTTGAGCTTAACTCAAAAAGCTCGATTTATTTGTAAAAATGTGTTATCTTACACAAATTAAAATTCAAATATAACCTAAGAATCGAATTCGATTCGACTTCAGCTTGTTAATAAGTTCACCTATAATACAAATGCATAACATTTTATATACGTTTAATATGTAAAATATCATAGTGTCATTTAGGCTCGGAAGTCCAATCAAATTTTGTATGTAAAACTCAGGCTCAAGCCCGATTGTTAGATGAGCTGCAACTTAGGCTCGAGCTCGCGCCGCTTTAAGCTCGGCTCATTCAAGCTTTTTACTGATATGATCCTGAGCTTTTCACGAGCGGCTCGGCTCATTTCCGCCCCTAATATAAACAAAGATTAAGATATTTCGTGTGTTAAATTTGTATGTAATATTTTACACGTCCCGCCCTTATTTTTGCCCAAAATATAATTTCCCACTCAACTTTTCACAAGCCCACCTAAATTTTTCCCCAAAATCAAAATGCCCCTCAACCACCATCCTTTATCCTTTTTCTGAGATCTCACATCATCTTCATAATATGTTCTCTCCAAAAAATTTGAGATTCCTTAGCGGGAGATACTTTTCAATTTTCCCCCTTTTGAGTTTCAATTGAACAAAACCCTTACATAAAAAAGTCAGCCATTCTCTTATCATTATTCTGATAAACATACTCCCACCGCTGCTTCCACAATCTCTGTGATACCCGCTCTCACATGACCGCCTCCATTGTATCATCGACATTAGACAACCTCACCCTCGTATTGAAGAAGGTCAGTGTGTGTATCATTAACTTAATTCTATTTCTAGGGTTTTAAGTCAATTGAATGTTTCTTCGATCTATTTATAGCCTATTTAAAATATTGCTTATAAATTTTTTGTTTTAAGGGTTGTTCTTCTTCTTCCATTGGTTCACTTTTTTTACAACATTTATTTTTAATAGATAGGCTTTTTCGGATTTTTTAGTTTGAATTATGAATTGTAGGTAAATGGTGAAAGGTGTGAAAGTTCAAGCAGAACAACTTAAGCAAGATGGAAATTTATATTTTAAGACGAAACGATTAGGTGCTGCTACTGATGGTTATACAGAGGTATTAATTTTTTGTTAATGTGTTTGATGTAATGTCTGAATGAGTTTTTGTATTTTTCTTGCAAGCCATTACTTTGGGTCCTAAAGTTTCATATTTATTGGACTAATCGGACTTTATGTCATCTTAAGCTTAAAGCATGTATAACATCTTTTAAATGTGTTAATTAACTTTTGTAGGTAATGGCGAGTCACCGAGATTATGAGATGGACTCATAAATTTATTACACAGGTCAAAATGAGAGAACTAGAAATTTCTTACGTCTTTATGCTGATGAGCTTGGAAAAGGGTTGGTGGGTGATGGATTATACTGGAGGCTGCAAATGCTGTTGAATTTATGGTAATTTAGAACTATACCATACTATATCTACTCTTTAGCATTTGATTCTTTACTGTTTGGTACCTTTCTATTATATGAAGTGGTTTTGGTAGAAAGAGGTGATCTTGAACTTGCACTATTTTTGTCATGTCTCAACAAAACACCATTTCAAAATTTAGCCTAGCTGGAAATATACAAAGCATTTATGTAGATTTAAGTGTATTCACTTGTGGCATTTATGTTTAAAGAGGTTTCGATACCCGGTAAATATTCGGTGGTTCATATTCTGAAAGCATTGCAATGTAATCGTAATGATGGTCTCAACAGCTGAGTGATTTAACTGTATTCACTTGTGGCTTCATGAATTCTGAATATTACATATACTGATAATTCGAATACATATTTAAGACTTAGTAGGTATATGTATGTTTCCATTGTTAGTTGCTTCAAAATGTTTGCAGAAAATGAGTTCAGAGATATCATTCAAAGACCAATGGGTGTTGATTTACCCTAGTTTCCTAGAAACATTCAGATTTGATCTCTAGATTTTACTATAGTGGTTGTATGATATTTTACTATTTTACAAAGTGAAGCAACCGGTGATGACTAGTACTGCGATTGTGGCATGTTACTGAGTTAATATGTTGAAACGAACATACAAATAATATATCAAGTAAAAAAGTTATAATCGATTCTGGAGTATCTATAAACCATGTAATTTCATCTATATGCAAGTTTCTGATCAATCTCTTTCCTCCATTTTAAATTCATGCAGATTCATAAAATAAGCCGTCCGATTATTCTTGATTGGCTGATCTCGCAGAATGATCGGATACTGGAATGGACAGGACGTGCTTTCCACCTTGAGGTTGAATTTGTACTATGTTGATTCTTATTGTTTGTTTGGTTTTGCATATGTTTCAGATGATTTTAACAGAGTATTTACATTTATGGTTGACCGTGTGTTATTCTCATGTCTAAACGATATTTCTTTTAGCTTGGTTTCATAAATGATCAAACTTAATTTATATGAGCTATCACCGTGTCAGTAATATAAGTTTATTATGTTACAGGTCTGGGAACCTTTATCAAATCAGCAGAAGCAAGCACCATCCGTTGTCGAAGTTTTTAGGATTGTAGAGGAGGTATGTAGAATCACGAACAAATTACAGTTGGATCATATTCTCTTGTTAGTGCGGATATTGGTTTGTACAAGCTGCAAAATTTAGGTTTAATCTGTGAAAATACTCTGCAGACAGTGCTTTCGATGCCAGTGAAGGAGAACTTTGCATGTAGAAACTTTTTTAGCATATCAAGTATATGTTATGAAGCAATTAAGATACGTAAACAAAGTTATTCACGTTGTTAAATCCAACAATCATATTATTTAATGACATTTTATTTGACTGAATGAAAATATATCTCTGCTTTTGTAAGAGTTAACAACATAATTGAAGTAATAAATTAAGGGAGTTTACATCCCACGGATAAATGGCTTAGACTTGTAGTAGTCAGATGCATGTTTCATGTGGGCCTGTTATGGTCTATATCACCGACAAAGTGATACGGACCATGTCACTAACAATTATTCATCGGTTGTTGTCTTCTTGGGTGATATGGTTCAGATCACGAGCCAATCAAAGAGAAGCTTTTATTGTCTCGCATTTAAAGTATACTACTATAATCCCATAGTTAACCAAGTTCAGTAGCGGTGAGGTCATGGGCCTTTAGTTAGCTCTCACCACTTCGATCTTTGATTTTAGATATATGTGTTTTTGGGAATACATCATTTTTAAAATCTTTTAGAAATGTCATTCATTGTGATTTTCTTTGTGATCTTTACTTTGCAGACAGTGGACCAATTATTCAAGTTGAGTCTTCCGATGGATATCTCTCACTTGCAAGCATTGCTTTCAATAATTTTTCACGCCCTCGATGGTTATTTGCTCAAATTGGTTAGCCAGTTAGGTACCACACATCTATATGTCAATGCATATTCGATGATTCAACTTTTTTGCTTCTCATTGCTCATCTATTATGTTAATGGTTGATCCGGCATGGAAATTTGTGATGGTTTTCTTACCTTTTATTTTCTTGTCTTATTCCTATCTTATCAAAATTGTTCTCAATCTAAGTTATACATATATTTTTACTTGAACACAGTTGAGAAGAACCATCTATATCCTGCTGCTCCACCTTTGACTCGTTACAAGGAAACAATGTTCCCAATAGCTAAGAAAAAGGTGGTTGAGAATTTACTTCTTGACGAGGAAGTGGATGAGAAATTAAAAGGGCTGACAGCAGTTAAGCTATGTGTCAGATTAAATACCCTTCAAGTAAGTTCTGGTCTCCTTTGATTTTTAATGATATATATCATCAAAGACTATAAAATTGACATCAGAGATTGTATTAAAGTCATGATTGGTAATGTGATCTTGTTATGATATGCGATCTGCAGAAGCAAATTAACGCTTTGGAAGATGGAATAAAAAATCATGGGCGCCTGTGGTATCTGGAGATAGTAGAGAATGTAAGTTTTGTTTCTATCTGGATGTGAAAGTGTCCTTGTAACATTAAGTTTCTGGTAGAGGTCAAATTCTCTAAAATTAATGTTCAAAAATCTAACTTCAGTTTCCTGTTCTTCCACTAAAATATCTCCGGAACTACTGATAGTATGCTCACTGATAGTGAATCAGCTTGATGAACTTTTGTAGCCACCTTTGACAAAGATCGGGATTCGGTAGTCGATGCTATCGTAAACATTTGTGATTTAATTGGTGAGTTAATGAACATAAGCACATTCTGTGATGATCTTTCTGAATTTTACTTGCCTTGGTGGTTCTGGCATGATCTTTTGAATACTGATAATAAGCAAATTTTAGTGGTACATTTAGGTCGGGGATGAAGTTGTCCTTAAAAGCATTCTAAACTCAACCGAGACTGGAGCAAAAGGATGGGTGAGGAGCTTGAACCCAAATGATATAGTTGGTGGTACAGAGATTGGACGAGGATGGTGTGAGGTAAACGTTTAAGTACCAACAAAAAGAGATGAAGTATTGGTGAGACCCTATGGGTTATTTGCCACAATTGAAGACTGTGTTGGTGCAACCATAGCATGGCCTTGTCCCTTTATCTCGGTATGTCTTTGTTAATCTTGTGATACCAATAATTTTACTAACATGGAGCTTAATGCTTATACATGGGTGTTTATTTGTAGGTGGTCCGTGAGGATTGAGTGAGATGATGCATGATGACCACGGACTAAGCTTCTTGTTGCCTTAATGTATTGTTTAATATTAACAGACTTTATGTTAGATTCTGTCTACCTTATTTATGTTTAGTGATTTTGTTATGACAATTGGTAATTTGAAATACAATTTCATTTTATTCATTTAATATTTAGTTGATGTTTTATTCATATCGTAATAATAGAGTGTGCATGGTGAAAATAGCGTCCTATCATATGACTTGTCCGGACTTTGAAATTGTCCTATTAAACTTATTAACCGTCCTAACAATTAACTTAACATTGTAAAAGTGTCCTAATATGTTGTTATTAGGACGTTATTTAGGTTGTTAATAGACATTTTATACGACCAAAAAATTGGTTTCATAATCTTCCTTGAGATATTAGAACCCTTTTCTTGGTGCTAAAATAGCTATAATGTTATATGATAAGCGCCCTAACAATTATCTTTTAAGTACGCTTGTATGTGTATCAAAAGATTAAAATTAGGTAACAACGTTTTACAACATTGTAAAAGTGTCCTAATATGTTTTTATTAGGACGTTATTTGTGTTGTTTATAGACCTAAAATGCGACCATAAAATTGGTATCATAATCTTATTTGAGTTATTAGTACCCTTTTCTTGGTTGCTAAAATAGCTATGATGTTACATCATAAGCGTCCTAACAATACTTTTAAGGACGTTTTTATGTGTCTCAAAAGATTAAAAGTAGGTAATCACATGTTAAAACATTGTAAAAGTGTCCTAATATGGTTTTATTAGGACGCTATTTGTGTTGTTCATAGACATATAATACGACCATAAAATTGGTTTCATAAGGGTTAGGACGCTTTGGACCTATTACAACCGCCTTACATGAAACGCTTTCATCCTTGGTCCTATTAAATGAAAGGTCCTAAAAAGTACCATTTTATGACGCTTATGGGGGTCCTAAAAAGCCACTTTTCTTGTAGTGAACATTCAAAGTCAAAGCACATTGCTCTTCGCTGCCATTTAATCAAAGAGCATGTGGAAAAGGGAACGGTGGAACTATACTTTGTAGGTACTGAACACCAATTGGCGGACCTTTTCACCAAAGCCTTGCCACTCGCAAGATTTGCTGACTTGGTTCATCGAGTTGGTATGCGGTGTTTGACTCCAGAAGAGCTGGACGAATTTTTAAAACTATCTTGAAAAGTCAAACACCAAAACCATTTTTTGTATATATTTATCAAAAATCAAAATACAAAAATAGAAAATCATATAAAAACCAAAAATATTTTTCATTTTTCTTTTATGAAAACAAACAATGCAAGCACAAAATTTCCATCAACACTTTGTTCTCTTAAACATTTCACAATTTTTCCCGAACAAGTGTTGAGGGGGAGAATGTACATATTTTTTAGTTTCATAAAACTTTGTACTTGCATGTTCCCAAAAAGATGTTGTTTTTCAAATGTGTTGGATAAGTATCATGGTTATATACCCTCATCAGACTCAAAAGGTTTATAAAATTCATTAATTCAAAATTCGAGGGGGAGTATTGTAAAGTTTTTTGCCAAAATGATCTTTGTTTTAACCATATTGTGAGTTAATGGACCAAACTTATTGCAACTTTGAGGTTAAGGGACTAAATGTGTCAATGTTTCAAACTAATTTTGACAAAAACATTCCTTGAATGCATTCAATGCATACAACAAACACATTTATTACAATACCAACCCAAATCAAGGCCCCTAATCCATTCTGCAAATCCAGTCATGTTCTCAAAAATTTGTAAGTGTTCAAATGATCTTATGATGATAAATAACAATGGTTTTTAATTTTATCATGATCCAACGGGTGGATTTTTCACAAATGATTTTTTAAAATTCGTTCTTAAGAAAGATTTGGGTGTTTTTGATTAAACATGTTTTGGTTGAAAATTATGGTTGTAAAATGTTTAATATTGAATCCTAAACATGTTTTCACAACTTAATCGTGCCTAGAAACTCCAATTGTGAGATTTTTAAATTTAGAGTTCATACGTCCCAATTGGGGGTTTCATTTCTGTTGTGTGTTGTTAATAAATTTTGAACAAAAAAGAGTTAGTATGTGATAAGATACATGTTAGAACCATATAATTAGACCAGAAACATCTCAAATTTGAAAATCAAATGTTTAGGGTTTAAGGTCACGTTCAGGTTGAATTTCTTGATTCTGTGGCTAAATGGTGCTAAAAATTGTTTGGAATCACTCAAATACACCTTAAAAATACTCCGTAACAAACATAAACGGATTCAGATGCATAAATCTCTTATTCGAAACTTAAGGGTTTAAGGGTTTAAGACTTTTACAAATAAGGAATTGTGTGTATGGTTAAGTGTATAAATTCCATTATTGTGTTCCCAAGGATGTTTGAACTGAATTGTAACAATTGGTATTGGTGTTATGTTAACAGGAAGGATTGTTCGTAAAGATTGAAAAGGTTTTTGAAGTTTACGAATAAGAAAAATCTTACGAATAAGAACTCAAAATTTTACAAATAATAAACGACTACAGTGACTTACGAATTTCTTGGAAAGAAATTCATAAACTTGGAATGGTTTATGAATAAGGCCAAATTCTTACGAATAAGGCTTATTCTTACGCATAACCTTATTCTTACGAATATGGGGATTGCTTTACGAATAAGCTTCATTCTTACGAATTAGCACTATTCGTAAACATAAGCATATTCTTACGAATAAGCTTGATGTTTACGAACAAGAATTATTCTTTACGAATAAGGAATGTTCTTACGCATTAAACTTATTCTTATGAATAAGCATCCAATTTTATGAATAAGGACTCAAGTTACGAATAAGTTACTGTTTTCAATATGTTAACTGTTACGAATACGTCACAAACACATGTTGTCTAACGTTTACGAATAAGCATACAAAATTTCAAATTTTGTGTTTAAGTGATAAACTGGAATTTAAACTTCAAAATTAACACGATCACTTAACTTATCATCACAACTACATGAAAAAGGACAAATGTGACTTAGAATATGTAACAAACATCAATCTGATAATAACAAACAAGGACTTAGAGAATGAATCAGACTAAGCTAACACACTGTGTCTTTCAATGTCTGTTTCTGTGTCTAATGTCTTTCAAATCATAAAAACGGCTGCACAACAATATGATGGCAATGCTGCCGTGGAACTCACAATTGCCAATACATTCCCACAAGGTTATGACAGAGTGATTGGCAAGAACAACCTCTGAGTGGACTTCAAAAATTTCACATGTTCTGAATCATTGTGTCGAATTATTGTGGACATCCTCCTTAACCACCCCTACAGATTCATGCTCACAGAGTCATCGTGAATTCCCGACTTCTACATCCATCAGTTCTGGCACACTATGGAAAAGATTGATTGGGAAGATGCTGTCAAGTGCACTTTACATAATCGTGAAGTCACTGTCACTGTTGAGGATCTTCGTTCGGTGCTACTACTTCCTGCTATTAACTCTCCGGATGACTACATCTAGATTTTTACTTAAATGGAGATTCTAGATTTTCTAATTGCTATTGGGTATGATGAGTTTGCTGGCATAATCACCACTCACTCTAGAGTTGATGTGAAATACATTCCACAACCATGGAGAACTCTTTACTTCATGATTGCCAAGTCTGTATCAGGGACAGACAGTAGTCATGAGCATCCCAAGTTGCCTCACATGCAGACATTCTAGGGTATGGTCAATGTTCAACACATCGACTTGCAAGCCTTATATGGGAAGACATGATGCAACACCTCAAGAAGGGAGGGTTAAAGATCCCTTGTCCGATTCACAAAGCTGATCATCCATAACATTCTCAAGAAGCATGAGGACATCCTGAAAAGACTTGTTGATCCTGCTAAACACACGGCGAAGAAAGAGCCCACTCTAAAGACAGTAAGGTTTCAGGCGTCCAGAACTCGCAAACAAGGTGCTGAACTCCTTGCATGCCTTCTTACGGAAAAGGTCAAAGAGGCTCCTTCTTACAGATATTATGTTAGGATTTGGAAAATCCATATGGAAGAATCGGTCACCTCAATTCTAGTCTAGCGTATGTTAGCTCGTAGACATTAAGTTATTTATTAGTTCGTTAGTTAGTTAGAGTAACACCGTGTTGGACGTACGGGTCTTTACCCACTGTATGCCTGATCCACAGCCCGTAGGTGGCGTTTTATGTAAGAACTATAAATACCCTCTACCTCCCAAGGTAGAGGGTTGGAGCTTTCACTTAATCTAACATTCTCTTTGTTTTTCTCTCACTTTCTCTCTCTAGAAAGCATCTTATCTTCTTCTTTCTCTCTATAAAATCTTGCTCATATTCAAACCATACAATTGCATGTTTGTGTGTTACAATAACCAATATCCAATAGTTGGTATCAGAGCCAGGTTTGATCATCAAGTTTGGTTATTGTATTTTATTTGGTTCAAATATTATTGCATAAAATACACCAAGTTGGAATTTTTGATTGTTAAATGTGTTAAAGGTTTTTACTTTTGTGTTTAGGATAATCATATTAGTATAGTTTTTGGTTTGGAAGGCTAGATTCATCTTGGTTGTGGTGCTTTTGATTGGAAAGTTGTGGTTTTTGGACTTTTTCTTGGAAGAGGTTTGAGTGTTTCTTGGTTGAGGTTTGATATAAAAACTGTCTAGATTCAATGTTCCAGAAGAGGTTTGATCGAAGAGGTTTGATCGAAGAGGTTTGGTCGAAGAGGTTTGACTGATGTGGTTTGACTGATAAGATTTGACTGATGAGGTTTTGCATGATGAGGTTTGACTGATGAGGTTTGACTGATGAAATTTGACTTATGAGATTTGACTGATGAGATTTGACTGATGAGGTTTGATGATGAGATTTAACTGATGAGATTTGACTGATGAGATTTGGTCGTTGAGGTTTGACAGTTGAGGTTTGACAGTTAAGTTTTGACAAGTCGAGGTTTGTCAAGTCTTGCGGTTTGACCTAGTGCGGTTTGTCTATTCTTGCGATTTGTCTCAAAACCTAACATACAAAACCCTAGTTTTCAAACCCTAATTTTCGATCTACGGAACAGGGGTTATATATAAAGAATTTGGGAATATCACAAACTCAACCAAAATACCAATTTGTCTTCACTTCTGTATCATCTTCTAGTTCCTTTACTACATTCTACTTCTTACTCTCTTACGGTTTGGTCTTGATATTTGTAAAATCCCGTGAAAGATTCTATTTCTCGGTTTAAATCACAGACTTGTAAAATCCCGTGTACACAACAACATCATGTCTTACACTCCTGATTCAGTGATTTCGGAAGTACTCAAACTGTATGATGTTGTAGACAACCATGAGGATATTAGCTATACTGAATGGTTAAAGATGATGGAATCAATCAATGAGGATGTGAGATCTCCGTGTTCAGAATCTGAAGAAAGAGAAATGCACCAGTCAAGGTTACAAAATGCTAAGGAAAAGGAAAGTTGCATAGAACCTTATCAACAACTTCATTCACACCTCATGTTACTTCTAACTAAGAGAACTGAACGAACATTTATTGCACTCTTCTGTCAAGATTTCTCAACGTTCACAGACACATTATTCTTAAACTTAAATCAGTTGGAACAACAACTTGACAGAGAAAAGGTTCAAGAAGATAGTTCTAGAGCTGCACTTCAGGTGATCCACAAACAATTTTAGTCATTCATCAATAGGGAATACACTTCAGATTATGATTCTCATATGACTGAAATGTTGTTTAAAAATCACACTGGGATGGAAGTTAACATGTTCATAGAGAGATTAATCCAACTCATGGATAATGTGGAGAAGTATATTGAGGAAGTTACTCAGAAAGATGAAAAAGTGGATGATTGTCGGGTGCAGTTGAGAGATAGTTGTGATGAGTTTTTTTTGGGGTAAAGGGTTTTACCCCGGTAAATATATAACCAAAAAATAATGTTAAGTACAAATGGAATGTGGCTGAAGTACCACATTAACCTCAAGCGAACGCTTGATAAACTAGAGTTTATGACAAGCCATAAACACAAAAGACCTAGCTATATTACATCAACTAACTAGGCATAAACAAGTAAAAAAACTTGTAGCAAGCGAGCATCCCGCATCCAGCCAATCCACAAAGGGAGCAAGTTAACCCAGGAAGTCTTCCTCCTTAAAAACCCTTTCCAAGAAAAACCCAAAGGGAAAAACCTTGGAGTAGGGAAAAGAGTACAACCCTTACCCGGCACTCCCTTCGTGAGTAATACATATATTTGGAATCTTCCATTTATCAAGGATCAAACGAGACCGCGAGGTTAGCTTCTTGAACTTGAAGGTAACCAGCTTCAACCGAATTGTAGAAACAATGATGCTAACCACTTCCGCAACAGAAGACTTCATACGCTTGAAAATCCTAGCATTACGCTCCATCCAGATAAAGTATGTAGTAGCCGCAAGCAGTAACCGAGAAATGATGCTACCAACCGACCGGCCCTTAGATATAGGAATAAGGACATTAACAATACTCTCCAAGGAAGGCGGGACAGCATCCATGCCAGATAAAACCCGGACCTGAAACCAAACCTGCATAGAAAACTGGCACTCAAAAAATAAGTGAGAATGAGAATCCGGAACCAATTCACAAAGCGGGCATCTAAGCGAGTCCAAATCAACATTAGGACCAACATCCCATTGTCGCATCCTATCTTGGGTCTTCAGCTTCTGCTTAATAGCGAGCCACAAGTGTATTAGCTATTAGCTTCTGTAGTGTTGCTAAATGCAGAATATCAGAGACAGCAAGAATGATGTAATCAGCTATTCAGTAACTCCTATCACACAAGAAGTGGATGCAAAAATCAGAAAGGGGAATGAATGTCGAGCATAATCAAAAGATTATAGTGTTGAGTCGGGTAAAGCATCAGATGATGGATCAGTTGGCACTGAATACAGAGGTTCAGAGACAGATAAGCTTGACACAGCCAGTAGTTTAGTGATTCTTGTTACACATGATGAGGATGCAGATATCAGACCGATAAATGAACATGTGTCATGTGATGAGGTACCCTTAACTGTTCAGCATAGTGCATCTGCTAATGTACCTAAACAAACTGATCTAAATGCTGAACATTATTCTGATAAATGTTCATTGGTTGAGGCTGAGACTAATAATTTCAAAACAGATGATATGGTCGATAAAAAGGTTTTTCAGGAACTTTCAAACAAATTCTCAAAACTTGAAAAACATTGCATTTCACTTGAAATTGCAATACAAAGAAAAGAGGAAAGTTTTCAATCTATGAAACCATGTAAAAATCCGGAATTTCCTGAATTTCGTGAACTTTTTGAAATAAACGATTTAAAAGCTCAGCTTCAAGCCAAAAACTCGATAATCAACAATCTGAAGAAACATATCTCTGATATGTAAGTTAAAAGCAATTTGGTTACAAGTAATTCTGATGTTAATGCTACTAATGATATTAAAACAAGATATGATGAATTAGCAATTTGTGTGGCCAAATTACTAAAGGAAAATGAGTCTTTGAAAAAGTATCACATAGAACTAAGTGACTCTGTCAAAGAATCTAGAACTAAGTCATTGGAACAAACAAACTCTTTGATAGCCAAAATTGATGAACTCAAAGCTCAACTTCAGGATAAGAGTTTCACAATACTTGCCTTAAAGAACAGAAAAACAACAGGGAATAGTATGAACACTAAGTTTGCAAAACCATCAATCTTGGGGAAACCAGTTATTATACAACCGAATGCGTTTAGATCTGAACGACCAAAATTTTCAAAAACGCGGTTTGCCTCCCAAGTTGATGCGAAACAAGTTTTGTCAATACCAGTCACTTCACCTTACTTGCCTAGGAAAAATGCTATGAATAACTTGTATAAGAACTCTTATCTAGAAATGGCTAGAAAGAAGGCACAGATTTAAAAATACAGAATTTTAGGTGCAAGACCTAGGGTGATGAATTCTTCGAGATTTCAAGGCACTGCTAGTAGTGCTAAACCATTACCTAGGAACACTAAACTAAATACTAAGGATTGGCTTGGATCTAAGAGTAGTTGCATTTCGATTAAAGTTATTGCCATAGCAGATAACTCTAAGAAATCTAGATCTATTTCTGAATCCAAACAAGCTATTTGCTCAAAGTGTCTTAAATGTATCTTTAATGCAAATCATGATAATTGTATCACAAAATCCCTGAAGAAAGTAAATGCTCGTGCAAAGGTTCAACCTGTTAAGTCTAGCATTTACACTAAGTCATCTACAGTGCATATGAAGCAAAACAAACTGAAAAATTCGCCTAGATGGTTACCAACTGCTAAATCTTTGGAAACTAGGAATAGCGATAAGTCTTCCACTATGCATAAGAAGCCTAACAATCCTAGACCTTGACATAAGTGGATACCATCTGGTAGAATTTTTAAGAATACTGCACTTAAGTGGATACCTACCGGAAAGCGGTTTATCGATGGCAAACTCAAGGTTGACCGTGAAACCCCAAAGGGTTTGGATACTAATGTCACTAACCAAAATATATGCTATCAAGTTTGTAATGTTAGTGCAGGCAGTCCCTTACTCAGTTGCAGGCTCTGTTGTAAAAATCGGTCCAGGCGACCGATTAATCCCTGCATAATTGCTGATCGCTCACTAAGCGCCTTGATTTATCATAATCGGCCTATTTAGTCGGTTTGGTCAAAGATCGCTTAAAAATCAGTCAACAAACCGATTAATCGGACAAAATCGGTCTAATCGGATTAATCGGAAAAAATCGCTTAAAAATCGGTCAACAAAATTTCTTAAAAATCGTAAAAAATCGCTTAAAAATGGGTCAACAAACCGATTAATTGGACAAAATTGGTCAAAGATCGCTTAAAAATGGTCAACAAACCGAATAATATCTATGTTTGACTTTAAACTTTGAAGAATTATGTATTATGTTTATATTGAACACTTGAAATATTTGAACTTTGATGCCCTATGCTTATCTCTTACATATAATATAATATAATATTTAATATTACAATTTTGTGTATAAAAATTCCAATCCGATTAATCCCGATTAATCCCCGCCTAACCGATTAATCGCTAGGCCCTACCCGACCACCTCACTAGCCCCTAGCCATTTTTACAACCTTGGTTGCAGGTACATCGATCATTCACTACATGGGAAGACTCAAAGCCTGGATGAATAAATGACGCATATCTCTTGATTCTTGAGGCCAGGCTAGTCAAATTGATGTACATGCATAATGACATTTGGACATAAAAGTTCAAGCCTCGTTCTCTAAAGAAAAGAAAAGTGTACGTTTCAGTGCGCTTTATCTTCGAAAGAAGAGAAATCTTCTTATGACGTCTGTTCACATCAGTTCAGGCCTCGCTCTTTAACATTATGGCGTCTGCAGATAACACTTCAGGCCCCGTTCCTCAAAGAAAAGAAAGGTGTATGCTTCAGTGCGCTTTATCTTCAGAAGAAGAGAAATCTTCATGTTTATGACCACTCCCATTGACATTCTTCATCAACAAGCTTCATGTTTGTACCATACTCATTCAATCCTCAAGTGGATCTACGTTCATTAGTGTATATTCTTATTCACTTGCTTAATCAAAAAATGCAAACTTAATTTGCAATTTTTGAGGGGGAGAAAAGTGAAGAAACTAAATGTCAATCATCAAGGGATCTGCTTACCATTGATCGTATTCTTATTCACTTGTTTAAATCAAAAATGGCAACTTCGGATGCAACTTTTGAGGGGGAGAAGAGTGAATATACTACATGTGGATGGATGCTTGAATCATGATCATACGACTCTCCAACGCCTAATGTTTTCACTTACTAAGGATAACTGGGATTTATTGTTTGGGATTTATTGTTTGGGATTCATTGTTTTAAGATATGTTTGATGAGTACTTCCAACTTCCAACGAATGTTGATCATCCAGTTCCTGAAGCTCTTGCTTCGGTTCCTGTTGACTCAACTACTTCACCTTCTTCAATCTCCATTGATCAAGATGCACCATCTAAGAAGTACAACTCAAACTACTCAAGAAGCCTAATCTCCAGTTATTCCTCAAGGCGTTGATAATGACTATCATTGCAGTTTCACTCATGAATAATGATCCACTCTTTGGTATTCCTTTGCCAAATCTTCATGGATTATTTTTCTTCCCTAAGTGTGCTCTGTAAATCAACCACATGAGCGTTAAGGAAAATGACTACCTCATCCTCTTGAAGACATTATTGGTGAATCTTCCAGATAAAGGAAGAAAAAATTGATGTTGAGGAATCATTTGCTCCAGTTCATTCAATGGATCGATGTACATCTGATTGTATGTTTATTCACATGTTGGGCATTTGACACAAAGTAATTACTTCGGAGTTAATCATTTATCAGTTATTTGAAATTGAAGTTGTCTTTCACAAAGGTGTATTCTTATTTAATCTTGAAGTCGGGATTGGTTGGATGTATGACTCTCAATGATCACTTGCTCGTGCTTAAGATTTATGTAGAAGACTTGGTTTATCTAGTTACCAGCAGTCGGTATGGATGGTTGAAGACCTGGTTAACTATCACTTTAAGGAGTTACGTTGTTTTACTCAGTGACACACGCAAATGTCGTTGTGGATAATCGCAAGAGGTGTTAATGTCTCATACTTTGGTTGAGTACTGAGTACTTAGAGATTTTCTTGGAGCATAAATTCTCGACACCGTTCTTTTAACATTAGTGCAAGATTAAGACACAAATGCGGGGAACTCTACTTTAGTTTCAAGTTTGGTATATCAGGTTTGCTTCATCAGTGGTCAATTCAAATTGTCTACATCTGGGTTGGTTAAGATAGTCAGAGAGAGTTTCTGTAGCAGTTGATTCTCACAAGATACATTTGAGCTTATTATGTTCTTCTCAAAATATTTCAAGGATATAAGTTTATATTGTGTTGGAGATTCTGAGGTATCAAAACCAGCAAGGAGGATGGAGACATACATCTAAACACACAACAAGTACACGTAATGAAATTAATACTTCTGCTTAATTGAAGATATTCCGGGAAGACAAATGTCATAACCGCAGAGAAACTCGGTATCTTAATTCGTGGCGTTTGGTGTTATTACTCCAACTATTTGGGGGAAGGATGTATCATTCCAACTATTTTGGGGAAGGATGTATTATTCCAACTATTTGGGGTAAGTGGTCTCTTAGCAGTTTTGGTATGTGTTAACTCAGCTTTTAGTGGGAAGAAATATGAGAAGAATATGTGGAGTGTGAGGTGATATTGCTTATCGACATGTTCTATATGATTTATGGAAAAGTGCTTCCGGTTAGTGCTTCATGTACACAATGTAATGATGATTCCGATGAGATCGCAACCATCAGGGGAGAGATATGTGTACATCAGGGACGTACGTTGATATTCGCATAGATGATCAGTGATTCAACATGTTACTTGGATGTCATAGTCTCGACTCTGGTTGGGTACATGTGTACATTATGGGCTGATTGGTTATATGTAAGATAACTGGAATGCATTTGGTGAAATGAAGATGCTGATATATTGTTCTCCCGAATAGACGACTGCTAAAAACCGCAGAATGATGTGTACATCGGGGATTCACAACAGGTTCATGTGATCAAGCTTAATCATTTATTTTGAGTTTGATAACCGCAGAGAGGATCACTGGTTCAACTTGTTACTTCGGTGTTATCATGTTCCTTGGTTGTTGAGCTTCATTCAATGAGAGTGTTTACTTCACTTCTATTACTTGAGGAAAGTGGTCTCACTACGAAGATTGTCGTTTTGAGGGGAAGCTATCAAAGTCTCACTTTCAGAAGGTTCAAGCTCTTAAAATGTTTCAGGAGCCTCGAAAGCTTTGGTGGTGAAAGTTTGAGAGATGATGACTTCTATCTTCTACAACGGTGCTGAACGATATCCTTATCTCGGTACTCGTATCTTCTTCTTCTTAAACTATATCTTCATTCTTTGTAAATACTTATTAAAAAGCAAAATACAAAAATATAAAACCTACAAAAATAAAATAGAAAAATATAAAACCAACAAAAATCCATAAAAATCATATTTTTTTTTCTCAAGACATGTCTTCTGGTATCGATAACATCTACGGTCTTAAAAATGTCATTCAATAATGGCACAGGACTTTAGATGAAGTTCGAGCAGCAGGTGTAAATATATATTTTTTTTCATAACATGTCTAAAACTATGGCTTGCAGTTACTTCAGACTGTAACCCGTGCTTAAACAATGGCTTGCTATTATTTTAGATTTGCAACCCGCTCTTCAAGAAGGAAAGTGCTGTGCTAAAATTATTTTCATAAATTCGTGCACTTATCCTAAAAGGAAAGCATGTCATATAAAAGACTACTGTTCCTACACAAATTTTTTTCTTTCTAAAATTCTTCAGAAAAATATTTGTTGTTCTCAAAATGGTGGAAAATGAGTTGCTTGAAAATCAATCATACTTGGTGTTTTCATAAATTTGCAAACTCAATCAATGACTTCAACGGTTTTAAACTTTTCATGAAATAAGTCCTTGATTGAGGGGGAGAATGTTTTCAAATCTATATCATCTATCGGGCTTATTTAATCATTCTACACACTTAACAAAAAAAGATCTTTGCCTACGTTCAAGGACTAGGAGCTTAGAATATCATTGTTAGCATTAGATGATTATAGTTTGATGAACACATTATTCCCATGCCTTATATGATCTGATTGATATGTTGGATTGACTTTTATTAGTCGATTGCTGCTTGGGTATTGTCGACCACCATATATTTGTATGTATGTTCACTAAAGTATGCAGATAGCATGGTTTATAAGAATGTTCCCGATCCGGATCCCACAAAAGAAGATGATTGGATGCCGAAAGGAAAGGGCAACGATATCTTGGGTCGGCAAAAGAAGAAACAGAACTTAATTGGATCTCTATGGAAAGTTGGCATGATTTATGCAACGTCAGAGACCTTACTACTTCAGCAGACGATTTTCTTTCATCCTCTCAGCAACAACAGAAGTAGCTTGTGATTTTCAATCACCTAACGTATCTTGTGCAGGAAAAGTAGTGGATGATACCATTTTTCACCAATTTTGAAAATATTGTTTTGAAAATGGAAAAATATCTGTTTGAAAATAATGGGACTCAAAGTTTTGAAAATCAACCGGACTTTATTTTGTCAAATCTTAAGTGATTTCAAATTAAATATTTTCAAACGATATTTCATCTAAACAAGTCTGTTTGTACGAAATAAAGTGGCGATCTAAAGATTTAATGTTATGTCATGGTATGATTTTCTTTAAGACTCAAAGATCTTTTAAAATGAAATTTTTTCTATTCTTGTTTGATTGTGAAATTTTTTTCTTTTACTTAAAGATCTCTTAAAAATTATCATACCTAATACTAACAATCTTTATTGTCAAAAACTGTTCCTTATCAGTTATTTCTTAATTAAGTCAAGCCACGCCTTTCCCCTAAATTTTTCTAAATGATTTAAATCATTTGGGATCACAAATCTCAAAAGGTTTGAAATTTTTGATCGGGGGAGAGATCGTGATTTAAATCTCAAATCTGTTTTAGTCCTTTAAAGGCACTCCTGCCTCCATGTGCCAAACGATTTCAATATATGATGCACATGATTGAGGAGGAGCGTTTATCCAAAAACAAGATGAGAATTTAAACCTGGCCACATTTTCTCCAATGTTTTTCTAAACCTTATTAAATCACTTGGGATCCAAAATCTCAAAGGGTTTGATATTTTTGATCGAGGGAGAATTTGTGATTTAATATGAAATAATCTGATAAAAGGTGATCATTTTGATTCAAAGTGCAGGCTCTCTCTAATATGTGCTAAACTCTTTCGTATATCGATGCACATATTGAGGGGGAGGAATGGTTTCTAGTAGCAATCATGGAAGTACTTCAAAGATCTCCTTCCTCTATGTGTTAAAGGATTTCGAATAACCAACGCAAATATTGAGGAGGAGAATTTACCAAAACAAAATCAAATGGATTTTTCTAAAGAAATTGTGATCAAGAAAAGATTTCAAAGTCCTCTTGCCTCCATGTGCTAAACAATTTCAAAATCAACAGCATATGTTGAGGGGGAGCATTTCTAAATGATAAAAAATAATTAAGGTACAAAATGCTTTGATATTATATCACAAGTACCTTGATTGACTTTCCAAATGATTTTTCAATTGGTTTCAAGAAGGAAAGAACTGTACCAAAAGACCGTCCATTTAATTTAATGCATTGGAGTTATAAGGATGGTAAGGTTAGGTATTCATTCCCACGATCCCGCCAGTACCGGAGGGTTCTATCCAGGGACAATCCACTAGATAGTGTAGAAGTCCTTAGGTATGATGAAAAAAAGAAGAAAAATGAGAATATGGGAAGAGTGTTGACTGAGATAGAGCTAGAAATGGAATAAACCCAACAAGGTTCTAGTATTGAAGTCTCGGTAAGCACTGAAGGGGTTGAAGAATGAAAAAGAAATGAATGTGAAAAAGGGTGAAAAGAAATAGCCCTCCAATAATTCAAACTTAGGGCAGAAACCGGGTTAAATACATATGCTACTGGTGGTTACTAAGGTAACGCCGGTATTTAAGACAAGACGTCATGAACCCAATGACACACTGCACCAATCTTCCCAAGCTACTCAAGTTCTCTTAAAAGGACTTGTTTCATTCTCACGGGGAACCTACATAGTCTATCGACTTTCTCTTAGAGATGGTTGATATTGAAAAGGAGACCCTCTCCCTAGTCTCCGGCATAGGAAACCAAATATGCACGATTGAGTCTAGAGCCAAGATATCATCCACAAAATCTCATTAGAACACAAAATTAATGAAGACTTGTTGTTTCACACAATCTGGAACGTAAGAAATTATACATTGAGAGTCCTACGCATTATCCTGGTGGTATTGCCAGAACATTCGAGTGATATGTTAAATATTCACGATGAAGATGGAAATCCTTCTAGAGCCAACATCAAACAAGCTCTTGGTGGGTGATATGTGAGATCCTTTCAAAAGTTCAAACTTGTGACAACTGGATAGAAACAATGGGGCGATTCAATCTTGAATCAACCTTGGTCCAGGAAATGAATTGACGAATACTTTTGAAAAACCATTCGATGTGCAATACTCTTCTTTTCTTTAGCACATCGACTGTGTATTCATGTTTCAAATTTAAAAAGTATTTCTGATTGAAACCCTAAACCCTAAACCCTTTGATCTTTCTCATAAAACCTTCGTCGTATTTCAAAACTCTTTCTCTTAAGCAAGACGCGATTGTTTTTCAAATCATTTTTCATCAATCAGTAAATCTCAATTCACTAGTTCACTCACTCCGTGCTATCTTCCTTGAGACGTTTCGGTTTGAGAATGGCTTGATTAGCTGCGACGCCCTATCAAGGAGATTCTTCGGAACTCTACCTGATCACAGGCAGTATTTATATTGATCAACGGGGAACCATGGTTCTTGCAACCCTATTCAACGAAAGTGAACAAAGACACTTTCGTGTGTTTTATTGCTAACTGTTATTTGCAGAAACTGTTGACGGTTGCAGCTGATCAATATTGAGAAGTCAATTTACAACCGCATGCTTACAGCACACACACTTAATTGAAGAAAATCATGACCATCAAAGACAAACAACGATGCTTCTGCTACTCTAATGAAAAGATATCATGATCCAGAAAGTGTGAGCATGTCGGTCGAAAAGTCACAACATCACATGAAGGCAACATAACAAGGGTGATCCAGAGATTTGTTGTGGCTGATGATCTCAAAGTAAGCTCAAAGATCATCAAGATGTGGATCAGTTCAAAGACCTCCAGTGAAAGTACAAAGTATTCGGACTTTGAAGAATCACTGCTAAAGCACAAAGAATGCTGATATTGAAGAATTGAAGTCTACGAGCTCATAACTGAAGACAAATATAGAATGCTAGGATGCAAAATGTATTTCATGGGGTGACCTCCCTTAGGGGGAGATTTTTAGGATTTAGAAAATCCATATGGAAGAAACAGTCACCCTAATTCTAGTCTAGTGTATGTTAGCTCATAGACATTACGTTATTTATTTGTTAGTTAGTTAGTTAGAGTAACACCGTGGAGGATGGACGGGTCTTTACCACTGTATGCTTGATCCACAGCCTGTAGGTGGCGTATTATGTAAGAACTATAAATACCCTCTACCTCCCAAGGTAGAGGGTTGGAGCTTTCACTTAATCTAACATTCTCTTTGTTTTTCTCTCACTTTCTCTCAATAAAATCTTGCTCATAAAATCTTTCTCTCTATAAAATCTGGCTCATATTCGAACCATACAATTGCTTGTTTGTGTGTTACAATAACCCATATCCAACATATTATCAGCAAGCTCTCAAAGCACGGCATTTCGGGTTTATGGATGAAGTCACTCAGGCTCCATCAGTTAAAACAAGGGCTAAGAAAACTGCAAGTTCAGGAAGCACTACAAAGAAGTCCAAGTCCAAGATCTCCAAAATAGTTATAAAGAGGAGAATTCCTACTCAAGTTGCAAAGCCTGAACCTTCTCCTGAGCCTACATCACAACCTGATGAGGACTCTGAGACTGAATCAGATGAACGCATTGTTTATGACAAAGTTCATGTTGATGACTCTGCCAAAGAGAAGGAGCAGAAAGAAAGTCCAACACTAGAGGAACTTGAGAAGGATATCGACTCCTACAGATCACAGGATGAAAGTGACAAAACAAACAAAGGAAAAAGGCCTCTCACTACTGAAGAAGAACAAGGCTCAGACTCAGAGCATGATCTAAAGGAACAAGAAGAAAGAGAATTTCAGAAAACCTTAAAGTAGAAGAGGATGGAACAACAAGCCTCTACCTTTGCGGTTAATCAACCCGACAGGGTAGGAGGTTCAAGTAGTCGTGCTACACACATCGAAGAACCACCTCATGTCATCCAAATCCCATCCAATCCAGTTAATCAACCCGGTAAGGAAACGGGTGATAGTGGTGGAGTAGTCACAATAATGGTTGATTTTGGTGGAGGAGTTGGAGTACTTAAGGTGAGGATGTTCTCATCTCTCATAGGGGATAAGTTGTTGAGCAGTGATGAGTCTGATAAGGAGCTTAGGTTGACAAAGCAACATGGTCTTACGCTAATTCTTGCGGTTTTCTTGAGAGGTTTTCTTGAAGGTGACGAGGTTTATGACTTTGTCATTGTGATTAAGCTTTATAAGTTCTAAGAGAAAGAGTAAGTGATGGTGAAGGTGTGAAAAAGACCATTCAGGATGTATCAATTTATAGAATTATGGAATTATGGAAATTTGTGTTTTGATTTGATGTTAAGCCATATAAATGAAGGGGTTTCTAATGTTTTGAAATGATTAAATGCATGTCAAATCTTTCTAAGTCAATCCATTGAGGAAGTGTTGAGTAATTTTAGCAAGATATACAATAAATGAGCTTTAATCATTGCAAAATCCTGAAGATCAGACACTCACGGATTGCAAGGAACAAAAATAAGGGTTCCTTCCTTTATAGAAAAGGGTTCCTTGGGTGGAATTTGAGAAATTTTGAATTTTGGTGGGAAAAGGATATTTTATTGGTCCAAGTAAGCTAACTAGTCCTAATGTGAATAATGATCAATAAAAAGTATTCTAGTAACAAAATTTAGTGAACTTGAGTGTGGGATTAAGCGAAATTTAAAAACATACTTGCAGGTAACCATGGAATCAAAAATTTGCACGAGCGAAACCCGGATTTTGGGTCCGGCGGGTCCGGGGATGATATTTCGGCGGTACCAAAAATTAAAACGGACGGAATTAAAATTTTAGGTCCGTCGGTTCCGTGGGTACCTCTTTTGTTTACAGAGGGCATTTTTAACCCTCGTAAACTTTTTTGAATCCCGTAAATTTTCCTAAAACATATGTAACACATCATTTGTGTCTAGGAAAAATCAATAACACATATATAAAAACATGGGAGCATGTATTTCAAGTAGGGGCTAGCGATTTCACTTAATAGTGAAAATGGTGAAAATTTGATAACATCAAGATGTTATCCCCCTGCACGGCAAAGTTAGTTCACATGATTGTTCAAAGTTTAGTTATCATCCTAGAAAGCGAAAATACATCATACATCATTGTTTTTGTTATTGTACCAAACACTCCTTAAAACCTTCATTTCTTGTCCAACTTCTTGTTGATCTTGGATTGCATCCTACCAAGACACTTGAACATACCCTTAGTTTGATTGAATTCTTCCGAGGGGTTGTCAATCTCTAGAAGTGCCTCATAGTACTCGTGAGGTTGAAGCTTAGAGTTTGGAAGTCCATCTTTCGAGCTATTTGATGATGAAGTTGAAGGAGTAGGAGGTTGGGGTCATTTTCCTTTGGACTTAGCTTTGGCTACCCGTTCATCGCTCAATGGCACAAAGATGTATGGAACAAGAGGATCGTCAAGTTTTACCCCTCTAAGATTAGGTGGAATTAGTGCAAAGGCTCTAAAGAGACGAGTGAGAAGCATCCCGTAGGGAAGAGCGGTGGTTCCTTGAGTAGGGATGTCGGCCATCCTCTTGGCAATGTAGTATGCTAAATTGAAGGGTTGACGGGTGGAAAAACTATAAAGCATGTAGCAAAGACAACCATTGATATGGTCACGGTTTCCTATAGTACTCACGACATTGGACCTAAGAAGTTCTTCCTATTTCTTAAATTGAATCTTAAGCTCATTAAGCTCCATTCCATATGGGTCTCGGTTGATTTCTTTCCCGGTTCTAGTGTCACGAGTTGTGGATACCCTTTCATAGAAAAGGTGTTCACGGATGACATCTTTGTCAATTAAGGGAGTTCGATAAGGAGGAGCACGGTCATCAATTGAGTCAAGAATCGAGAGTGACCACTTGTCCAAGTAGAGACATGTTCCAACACAAGGAATTATTAGTTCTTGGGTAAATTGAGTGAGAGGAATGTTGAAGTCAAGTTGGTTGACTTTGAAGTGAAGTGCTATAAGGCAATCATCATTGGTTACGAGAACTACACTAGCATAGAACTCGAGAATGAATCTAGGACAAATAGGTTCATCTATGTCTAGGAGACCATCAAAGTTGATGGTGGCAAGTTCTTGACAAAGGATGGGTGGATTGTTCTACCCTCATGAAAGTAACATTTTTCTAAACCTTTGAAGACCTTGACCTGTTCTTTGCTAATTCCCTTAGTTTTATGGTATTGTGGAATGTAGTAAAGGGTGTCTTTGTGATCATAATACTTTGCGGGAGGCATGTTTGTTCCTAGGAGCAAAAGTTTCATGTTTTAGTAAAAATGAATAATAGATTGACGATTTCTTCTAGTGCGTGCCTATATGCAAACAATGTGGAGGTATGGTTATCTCGACTCCTTTTTATGCATAAAATAGCTTTTATTAGCAATGTTTGTGAAAATATGAGAGATAACCTAAGCGCTCCTAATTTAATGTAGCTTCGTTTGAATATACCCGGGAATACATATTAGTTATGCATCACCTTCAGTATTCAAGAGACATTATGCAATTGATGAAAATAATGTTTTTATTTATATGAACAGTGAGAAATTGTTTTTCCTATAAGTGTGAAATTTTTCAAAATTTTGCCATGGGATTTTTAGCTAATTATGATAATGCCTTATGAGATGCAATTCATAACTAAGGGAAACATGATTAGTTATGTAATTTGACAAATGTAATTCATGATTTGTTTAAGAAGACGCATAATCCCCATGTTTGATTTGTGCATAAATTAGAACCCTAGACTCAGATCTAAGAGAAGTAATGTAGTTAAGAGACTTACAATGTTGATTTTGGCTGAGATTAGTTGAAGGAGATACTTCAATTGTGTGTTATGTGTGTTTGTAGGTCGTTTGGTTGAGTAGGTTGTGAAGGAGGAAGTGTTTTGTAGTTTAAAAAAAGTTCTCAGTGACCTGCGGACCAGACGGACCTAAAAAATTGGTTTCATCTTTGTTGCCGATTGGTGCCGCGGGTTTTGCAGTGAATTTGGTTAATTTGTTGTGTTTGGTCAAGCTAAGTTTTAAGCTATGGTTTCGATTACAGGTTAGGTTCCATTAATCCTAATCCAAGTCTAAGAAGATTAAATGGTTCTCGTTTAAGAGGTTTAGTTAGGATGTCGGCAATGTTGTCTTCGGAGGATACTTTCTCGATTGAGATGTTTCCTTTTTGAACATTGTCGCAAAGGAAGTGATGGCGAATTTCAATATGCTTTGTTCGGGCATGTTGGACAAGATTTTTGCTGAGATCAATGGCTCCTTTGTTGTCGCAAAGTATAGAGATGTCGTTGAGTTCAATTCTGTAGTCCACGAGAACTTGCTTCATCCAAAGAGCTTGTTAACATGCCTTTCCAGCTGAGACGTACTCGGCTTCGGTAGTTGAAATAGCGAGGGCCATTTGTTTCTTTGAGAACCATGAGGTGAGACATTGTCCAACAAGAGTACAAATACCACTTGTAGCCTTTGTATCGACATTGTCTCCGGCATGGTCCGAGTCAGCATACACTATTGTTTCTACACCCGTTCCTTTGGGATACAACAATCCTAAACATGTAGTCCCTTTAATGTATCTAAATATTCGTTTTATGGCTTCTAGGTGTGATGTTTTAGGATCTTCTTGAAAACGAGCACATAGAAAAATACTAAACATAATGTTGGGTCAACTAGCCATGAGATAAAGTTTCCTCTATATTTAATGTTGTCTATGGATTCTCCTTTTTCATCCTTGGTGAGTTTAGTTTCTGAGGACATGGGTGTTTTAATGGGTTTCGAGTCTTCAAGACCAAACTTCTTAAGCGTATCCTTTATGTATTTAGATTGGTTAAAGAATGTACCATCTTTTAGTTATTTAATTTGAAGTCCTAAAAAGAAGTTTAATTCACCCATCATACTCATCTCAAACTCGTCGTGCATGATTTTAGAGAAATCATCACATAGCTTTTGACAAGTTGATCCGAATATGATGTCATCTACGATATTTGAACTGTGATAATATGTGAGTCCTTTTTCTTGGTAAAAAGGGTATTATCTACTAATCTCATGGTGTACTTATGTTCAACTAAAAAGGTCTTAAGTCGATCATACCAAGCTTTTGGTGCTTGCTTAAGTCCGTATAATGGCTTTTTAAGTTTGAAAACATGATTTGGTTTTTCAAAATCGGTGAATCCGGGAGGTTGTGCAACATTACTTCTTCATTTATGAAACCATTCAAAAATTCACTTTTAACATCCATTTGAAAAAGTTTGAAATCGTGTGCACATGCATGTGCGAGTAAGATTCTAATAGACTCGAGCCTAGCTACCGGTGCATAAGTTTCATCGTAATCAATACCTTCTTGTTGATTATAGCCTTGTGCTACAAGCCTAGCTTTGTTTCTAGACACTACACCGTTTTCGTCCATTTTATTTCGAAAAACCCGTTTTGTTCCAATTATAGTATGATTTTTAGGTTTTGGATCTAATGTCCATACATCATTTCTAACGAATTGGTTTAGTTCCTCTTGCATAGCAATTACCCAAAATTCATCTTTTATTGCTTCATTTACGTTTTTCGGTTCAATGGATAACACAAAACAAAAGTAGTTACTTTGATTTTGAGCTTGTGATCTTAATGTTCTTTGATTTAATTGTCCGATGACTTTATCTAAAGGATGACTTTTGGATTCTTTGATATTGACGATATCTTTATTTAATGGTTCATCTTCCTTGTTATTATCATTGTTTTCTTGATTTTCAATAAGTTGACTTTCAACTAAGTCATCATCTACCAAAGGTGATGTCTTAGAGGGAGGTGGACTTTCGTCAAATGTTATGTTTAACTATTCCTCGACTCTCATAATTTCTCTGTTTAAAACGATATATGCTTTGCTAGTTTGTGAGTAATCAAGAAACAAACTTTTATAAGACTTTGGGACAAATTTGGTGAGATAATATTTGGTATTTAAAATAAAACATTTACATCCAAATACTCTAAAGTATCCTAAAGTGGGCTTGTTGCCTTTATAAAGTTCATAAGGTGTTTTGTTCAAGAACGGACGTATTATTTTTTTTGGGTAAAGGGGAGTAATCCTGCACCCTGGTAAAATATATTAACCAAAAAATTTAAGTACAACGGATGAGAGTGAATCTCTCACCTCGGCCCGTTACATGGGCAACAAACACACACTAAAAGTGCACTAACCAAACAAATTACATAAGAAAGACATGCCAATCTTATGAACTACCAAACAACCAAATTTACTTCCTACCACAACCTAAGAGACTAACATCATACATGTCACACATATCCTCCAAGTGTCTCGGTAGATCGTAGACTTGCTCATCATAATCATCAAAATCTTCAAGATCAAAACCCCCCCACCACCCCCAGAAGCCAAAAATGACGCCATAGGGTTATCGGCTCCAAAACCTCATCCTCTTCACTGTCGAACAGGTCACATTCCGACTTTAGAAAACGGATTACTTACCTTGGTAGCAGAAGAATTCACAGTCTCCGGAGGCTTAGAAGCCGCACCAATATCAATACGAGTCCTTCCCCGAGAACCATCAATACCCTTCCTTAGTAGTACCGAAGACTCCCAGTCTTCGCAGCGTGATAGTAGAATCAATCACAGTACTTGGGATGCCCGTGTCATCTTCCACCTCAAGAGTCCCAAAAGAGTTAGATGTAGTAACTGGTGTACCTTTAGCATTAACACTAGCAGCTGCGGTGTCTTCGTCTTTGCAACATATACCTGCTTCCTAGGTGCAAATCTAGGACCCTTACCCAAATTAATACCACCCGTCATCTTCGTACCTTTAGGTTTGGCTTTCCGATCTCGCACCACCTTAAAACCATCATCAGGTTCCTCCACATTAGAGGTGGGAGGGACATCATTTTGATCCTTTAAACACTTAGGACAACAATCAGTAACATGTCCAAACACTTTACATTCCGCATAGTGTGGCGGCTTCCATTCATATTCCACCTTAATACTTGCCGTAGTAAAACCACTATCATCCTTTTTAGGGATCGCCATAGTCACCACATGTTTAAGCTCAGATTCGGATGATAATTCCACAAGAGCACGTGCAAAACTAATGCGACCCCATGAATCAACACACATGGAACTAGTAAAAGCATCTAGCATAATCGACTTACCCACTTGAGTAGCAATTAAGCTCAACCCATCTTCCGAATATGCAAGTAATGGAACATTATGCAATTTAATCCAAACGGGAACTCTAGTTACCTCACTTTTAGACAATAGCACATCAGGAGTCCATTTAGTGAGAATGAGAGGAGAATTGCGAATAATCCAAGGGCCATGTAGAAGAACATTCTCAACACCCTCTTTAGAATCGAATTTAAAGAGGAAAGCACCATCATCATTCTTCATAAGTTTCTTAAAACCAAACTTGCCCCACGTGTTGGTGACGTAGTTCTGAACCAAAGGAAAAGCAACATTCTTGCCAACAAAGAAGCCAACAAGTGTATTTTCATAACGGTTGAAAACACCCTCCATAGCAGCCTTTGGAAGCACCGTATCATGATTTTCAATGCACATCTCATTTACTAAGGCACGAAAATTAACTTTCCTAGATACACGTTCCGGGTTTAAAATATTAGCAAAGGACCTCACTTCGTTAGTTTCACTACCAATCACATTAGGACACGAAGTAGGAGCATTCACCACGTTAGGACCAGAATTGACCGCATTAGTAGCATTAGTCGAAGAGACTTTAGTGCTCGAATCCAATCCACCCACAAACGTAGCACTATAACTTGTGTTTTCAAGATTAGTATTACCCCAAACAAAGTCTGAATGAACATCATGCGTACTAGGATTTAGAACAACCCTAGCAGCTTTACGCAACTCCGGACCAGCAGTGTCACCCTCAACACCACGTTCACCTTTGAGACGTCGAAACCTAGCTTCCAACGCCTGAATATCAACCCTAGGAGGATTCGTGTCCGTGTTCACACCAACTTGATCGGCCAAGTTGGTGGCTGGTTTTGAAGCCTTCATCGAAAACCCATCTTTGTCAAGAAAACCCTTCTCCATCTCTCTAAAAACCCACAAACAATCCCAATATTACGACAAACACAAGCAGAAAACCCTAGCGTCGTACAATAAAACCCTAACTGAAAGTTAGGGTTTAAACCACCACGAACCAGCAACTAACCTTCTCCCATGGTTTAATCGCATGAAAACACTAAAAACCAGACCAATAAGGAGTGATAAACCAAACAAATCCAAATCAGAACAATCACGCAATCTAAATCATTTATATATAGATCGTTATAAGATAGATAATGGCGGCTTAAAACCCTAAAAAAAACGATTACACCATATCTGAACTAAAAAACCTAAAAAACAAGCAAGGAATTGAGTAAACCAATGTTAAACACAATGTTTAAACACTAGGATAATCAATTCGATCCAAGAATCAGAGGTTTTAGGGCAGAAAAGATGAAAAAACGATTTGGAGGAGGAAGGGAAAAAGTCGCCACCTAGAGAGAACTTTTAGGGTTTTTAGGGTACCTAAGAAGAACGAACGTATTAAGACTAGATGTAAGTAGATGTATCAACGGCATTACACCAAAACTTTTGGGGTATGTTTTGTTCATTTAGCATTGTTCTACTTATTTCTTGGAGAGTCTGATTCTTACGTTCTACTACACAATTAGATTGGGATGTTCGAGGAGCCGACAAGTTGTGTGTTATACCATTAGTATCACAAAATTTTCCAAATTGTGTTTCATTATCGAATTTACGACCATGATCCATTCGGATTGACACAATGCTAACACCTAGTTGATTTTGAATTTTCTTACTAAGTATTTTAAATTCATCAAAAGCTTCATTTTCGGTTTTCAAAAACTTTGTCCAAGTATACCTTGAGTAATCATCTACTATGACCAAAGTGTTGAAGTTGCCTCCATAACATTGTATAGCGGATGGACCAAACAAATCCATATGCAAAAGTTCTAGACACTTAGATGTGGATGCCGGGGTTTTAGCCTTATGGCTACCATGAACTTGTTTTCCAATTTTGCAAGCATCACAAAAGTGTTGGTAATATTTCAACTTGGGTAAGTTTCTAACTAGTTCTTTTGAGGACAAGGATTGAATAAGTCTCATATTAGCGTGACCTAGACGTCTATGCCAAAAAGTAGAGTTATCATCTATGGTTGTTAAACAAAGTTTATCTCTAGATGTTTTGTCTATTTTCAGGACGTATATGTTGTTTTTCCTAACTCCTTTTGCTAGGGTGATACCGTCTTTTATGATTTTGCTACCATTTTTTTCAAAGAGGACTTTATACTTTTTATCACATAGTTGACTAATACTAAGAAAGTTAAATCCTAGTCTATCAACATGAGCAACATTTTCATTAGTTAGAGAGTCATGAGCAATCTTACCTTTGCCAATAATTTTGCTTTTGAGATTGCTACCAAAAGAGACATTACCTCCGTCATACTCTTGGTGTGTTGAGAAGAGGCTTTTGTTTCTCGTCATATGTCTTGAGCATCCGCTATCTTTTATCCAATCATCAGGCTCCAAGCCGACTTTCAAGCATACCTATGAAACATACAACTCAAGCGTTTGGTCCCCAATATCTCATGGGTCCGTTTGGGTTAAACATACCGCTTAATTAGTTCATGTATGGAAACGATAGATATGGATTCCATGACATGTAATTAGGAGTTTGATATGTTCTAGGGAAGTTTTGATTCCAACCGGTATGTTGATAGTTAGGTTGTGTGTTGTAGTTGCTTTTGGGAAAGGGGCGTTTGGTAATAGGTGTTTTAGGCCTTAGTTGAGTGGTTTTAGATCTAAATTCATTTTTAGCAAGTCCTACTCCTATTGTAACAGCAGGTTTTTATTTAATAACGTCTTTAGATTTCTTAGTAACTTTGACAAATTCACTACGGTCCATTTCGCAAACTTTTTGTCCCACTGCAGTAACCACGGAACCCTTTGGTTTAACGGATGGAACCGAAAATTTGGTTCCGTTTGGTCCGTGGTTTTCTGTTTTGGTTGGGACAGTCCCAGACCATGTCGAGAAGCCCGTCACTTTGGCTGCTCGCTCAGCCCACATCGAGCCCAAATTCATTCCCCCTCCTTGTTACCACAAATCGCGTCTACATCAAGCCCTCGAATAAAACCAAACTCGTTAAAACACTTATAAAAACCTATGTTGGATTTTAAAACTAAAACCTTATAATCTTGAATATATAGATAAAACATTCATATATTTTTATAGTTAATAAATAATAACTATTTTTGAAACGACGATTTATATAAACTAAACTACGACAACCGGTATTAATGAAAAAAATATTTCGACACTCGTATGTATATATATATATATATATATATATATATATATATACATATACTATATATATATATATATATATATATATATATATATATATATATATATATATATATACTTATACTATATAAACGAAAGTTATTTTTACGATAATGCTATATTTTCAAAAACCATATAATATGACACGTAAACAGGACCATGACAAATTTTCCTAAAAATCGACCCTTTATATAATGCGCCAAAATCATATACAAATATTATTTTGTAACTATAATTTATTAAAAACCGATATTTGGAAATATAGATAATGTACTATTTTATTAACTCATATATGATGATAAATAAACATTCACTCTCTAGAAACCAATGGAGCATTAGTCCAATGGTTGAAGCACTTGTGCTTGAGTCAATTGACTCAGGTTCAAGTCTCATCATTGGCATTTGCTTCATGTAGGTACCCACCTCCGCAAAACCTATGGGCACACTGGAGAGACTTTGTGGAATAAGAGCTCAGGGGTCCGAGTCTTGGTTCGTGCTCACTCCAGTTGGTGCCCCACTAGGCCAGGAGAGTTGCCGGAGCTATTCCTTGTGGGGTGGACAATGGCTGGTGCCAAAAGGCACTCGGGGTCAAGGTGTTCCCGCCAATCTACACCTTTTTATGGAATATCCACCATACGTTACTACCTATATGAAGCTCTTTTTGTATAACGTCCATTATTAGTCAACGAGCCTACGACATGACCAACTCGACGCCTCATCCTTTCATATAAACCCGCACTTCCATGAGCCAATGTTCAATACTATAAATAAATGTCACACAACATTAACAACTTAAACTTTTGATATATTTAAACATTACCGAGTCAAATATAAACATAATAATTAAAGTATTGTTATACTAATTATAGGTCGCGTGACGGTACTTCGTGCTTCTACTACTTGATTTTACGCTACTCGGATTCTTTTTGCTAAGGTGAGTTCATAGCCTCGCTTTTACTTGTTTTTCAACCCCCGCGAGGGAGATACATGCTATAAACTAGAACATAAGTCTTTTCATAAAATGTATGCTTGCCTGATCATTATTATTGCCTAAGTTGCTAGCCAAAAGACCCCTTCATCATGAACCATTAGTCACTTGCGAGTGAGAGCAAATATTTTGGATAGTACTATGGCAATTAAAGACCCCGACTTGGTTATCGGACATAACCGGGGCGCACCATATTTGAATCTTTTAGGTAATTGGCTATTACCTCTTGGGGGGCAAATTTATTACTTACACCAGTAATTAGGTGTATGCAGTTGAGTGTTGGTGTCATGAGCTTAGTGCATAATAATCTCTGATTTTTTATGATTAATTGTCTTCGAAGCAATTATCATCTTTATCTTGTGTTCAACCATTTACTAAACCTATGAATATCACTCAACATTTTTGTTGATCTTTTTAAGCATGTTTGTAGCATCCCCAAAATATCACAGCGGAAGATTGTGTCATTGGGATGCTACTTCATAATACAAAGTACAAGGTATAGAAAACGACCTCTAAATGAGACGTTTTGAAAAGTTACCATTCGATTAATGAAATTAGGGTTACAATATGAGTTCCAAGGTACAATACATAAGTGTTTTTAAAACATATCGAATGGTAATAATAAAAGCATAAGTCTTCAAAACATGCTGAGCGAATCTATGCTCCATGCAACGACTATCACTTTTCAGACCTGAGATAAACCTGCTAAAGTGTCAACACAATGGTTGGTGAGTTCATAGAGTTTGTTTAACATTTAAAGCTTTTAAAGAATGTTTACACAGCAAAGGCATTGTAAATCCCCTCAGTTCCAAGTTCCGCCCATACAAAACTTACAACCTGTGTGTTCACAACCCACTGCCAAAGTATAGTTTGCACAATACACCTGGTTATATTCACCCAATGTCATAAATCTGGTACACAAGGGCGGAGGCATCTTCCCAAATAGTACTATATTACTCCCAAGGTCATGAATCTGGTACACATGGGCGGGGGCATATACCCGACTTATAGTACTATTAATACCTCTCCGACAATATAGAGTATTGTGTGCATATATAAATACAATTCATGTATTTAAATTAAGAGAGTAAAGTATTTCCAAGCATGTATAACAAAATCAAGTATAACGTAATCAAGTATAATGCAATCAAGTATAATGCAATCATGTATAATGCAATCAAGTATAATGTTTTGAGTATTTATACAAGTAAAAGCAAGTAGTTGAGCATGTATCTCCCCCAAAGAGTTAAAACAAGTATAAAGAGTAGGGGCTATGACTCACCTTAAAAAATGATATCACAACGTATAATGGAATCGATGGATAAGCCTGGAAGTCTCTACATATAACCTAGAATATGATGTCAACTCTTAGGTTTGGAATAACGATGCGAAAGTATAAACATGCCTATATACGTCCTTATATTGATCATGATGTAGTATTTGTATGTTTGTTTATAGAAATGGTTTTAGTTTGTATATCTCGTACTACCATTCGGGCCATCATAATTCAGAGGTCATGCAGTAAACGTTCGAGGATCTAGGACACTTTAATTCGTAAATCCAGCAACTCGTCGATCCGTTTACCCAAATGAACCCCTCACATGAAGTTCCCTAGTGTTGTAGTGCTCAATACGTAAAACATGTATTTTTGATTACTTGATTATATGATATATTAAGAGTTTATAAATACAATAAATAAACTAACCAAGTTTATAAGTATTTAAATAAGTTTGAGTCTTATATATACTTACCTTAATATAGAATGCTTGAGTATTATGGAAAAATAAAATATTAGCGCAGCTTCGACGTAGAATTTGCAATCTTCGAAAACCCGAGGCTATTAGATGATTATAACAACGCCTTCTTGAGAACCCGAAGAAGAAAAGATGATTATAACAACGTCTTTTTAGAGATTTGAAGTTATTTGAAGATTATAACGACTCTTTCTTGAAAACTTTCAAGAACGAAGATCAAACACTAGTTTTTCTTTTTTTTTTGGGTAAAGGGGAGTAATCCTGCACCCTGGTAAAATATTATTAACCAAACGTTTTTAGTACAAAGGGTGAGGGTGAATTCCCTCGCCTCAGTCCCTTAGGACACTTACAGACACTCATATAAACGTGACAAACCACGCTTATAACAAACATTGAACACAAACTACAACGACTATATATAAAAAATAAAATGCTATTCAAGTAAACAAATCCTTGAATCTTCAAATCGTCATAGCAGTTCAAACTTCCAGCTTCAACCAATTGCATCTTCTATTAGTATTATGCAAAATGCATAATCTAATAACCTCATAAGAGTGACTTCTGTAGCAAAGCGAAATTGAAGCATAAACATGGTCTAATCGACCCAACCAACGTACACACTAATATCCCAAATCCACCAGGTAGAGAATACGATGAACACCCAACGTAACTCATACGGTTGGAACTTCCATTCAGCCATTAACAGGTCATAATACCAACAGCATAGAATTACGAATTATAGTCAGCTGCAACAGACCCTATTAACAAGTGAACACAACTATTTTTCTTCAAGAACACATGAATGTTCTTACAAGATCTATAAGAAATGTCTTAGGTTTAGGACTTTAGATGTTAAGAAGGTGTGGTGCATTTTTTTCTATGTGTTTAAGTTAGTATTTATAGCCTAGGATTTGGAGTTACATATCGGGTTAAAAACTAACTATAGTCAAGTTTACACATGTTTATATCCTAAGCAAGATGTTATATCACCATGACATGTGTCATGGTAACTCATTGAAAATTCCACCTATGGTAAAATGAGGAGGTTAAGATTTTTGAACTTTTATCTTGCCTTTACGGAGTGAGTTTTGGTCCCGGAAATCGCTAACGGTAAGTATTTAATTCATGAAACGTAAAACCGGGTGTTGTAAAAATATGAAACTTATAGGAATGATTAAACTCATCAATATACTCATTATTATCTTATAAAAATGAGTGATAAGTTTAATGGGTCGCGTAAACGTTGTTAAAACTGGAAACGTAGGCTAAAT
This sequence comes from Chrysanthemum makinoi, assembly GCA_910596185.1. Lineage (NCBI taxonomy): Eukaryota > Viridiplantae > Streptophyta > Magnoliopsida > Asterales > Asteraceae > Chrysanthemum > Chrysanthemum makinoi. Next base: position 309,823,252 of record OU343224.1, read on the forward strand.
AAGTGAAAAATGCAATTTATCAGAAAAGAACGAGATTTCAGGGAAATGACCGTGAATATATTTAAAGTAGACTAAAATTAGTCTATGAGTGATATGAGATGTCAAAATGTAGTTTTCGTTATACGTGGGATAACTTAACAGTTATGCGTGAAGTCTAAAAGTTACGCGATTTAAGCAAAAATGTAGAACGTACAAGGTTAATTTCTTTATGGTCAAAGGAGGAGGGAAATATGTTTGACTTTTCCAAAAATATAAAAGTGTCTAAACATCTTAGGAAATACAGTGCAGGAATGGTTAAGTCTGTGTCTAAGTAGAATTGTTTAAAACGTAAGTTTAGTCTCGCACGGCACAGGGTTTATTTGGTAACATTTAAATGAAATCTTAAAAATTCTCTAATTGATTATGAGTGATCTAAAAATTAATCTGATGTGGGGAAAATTTTCAGAGTTGGTTTTCGTTATGCGCGTGATGTTTAAATGGTGCTCCGACCAAAACGAAACTTTAAGACGATATTTTCTTAATAACTTTTGCGAAGATGATCTAACGATTGTCAAACTCTCAGGTTATTACTAAAATAATTTAACTTACAAGAATGTGAAATAAAAATTTCGGGAGTGAATAGTAATAGTGAATAGTAAAAATGAATAGTGACCCGAAAATGCGAAGTGTTACAATGTTTATCTCAGGTACTAACTAAGAGAATCTTGTAGGTACATAGTGGACAGAATGGGATGCTGGAAGTGGTGTTTAAATAAAGTTATCATTTCTCAAACATTTGAATTATCTTTTGTGTAACTTCAAAACTTGTGGTATTTCTTTTGTGATCAAAACACCGAGTTTTCATAAAATGATAACAATATTTTATTAAAACGTCTCTTTTAGAGTCGTTGTCTATGACTTATGACTGTGATCCTCTAGGTAATACCCCAAATAGTCTTCTGCTGCTACATTATGATTTTGGGGATGTTACAGATTGGCATCAGAGCCAGGGTTATAGAGCACCAACTTGTATTTTCAAAACAAATTGGACTATAACCACATTTTCAAATGGACCATTTTACACCACCACTTCACGTCCTCCGTGCCTACTTCGTACCGATCACATGTATGAGATTCGCTTGCCGGATAATACATGACTAATAAAACATTGCATGATAAAAATTTATAATGTTAATTATCATTTAGTTAGGCATTTAGATTTGCTTGGCATGTTATGCACAACTAACTAAATCTTATTTACTCCATAAAATTACTTATACTTAAATGCATATTTATTTTTGGGTTGTTACAGTACCATGTCTTCGGCATCACACCTCATCGACTTGACATCCGACACCAAGGTCGAAGACACTATGTCTTCCACCACTGTGCCCGTGGCACCGGCTGTTCCCGTACCTATGTCTCCGGATGTAGCATCCGAGGAGACTGAGCCCTTCGAGGAGGGTGAGGTCGCCTCTACACCACCTGTTCCGGTCATACCTGAGCGTTTACCTGTTTTCGAACCTCCTACTTATGACCAGTACCTCAAGTCACTTCAGTGGTTGTCCCCATCGGATGTTGTATCTGAATCATCCTTGCACACTACCTCTGTGTCCTCTAACACCTCTCGTTCATCATCATTGCCCATTCGTCGTAGATGAAGGCGAGCTAGGGTTCTCAAACCCTATGAGCCTGAGCCTTTCAGCGTGCCATTTCGATATCGTAAAACTGGCGCAAATTTCATGCATACCGCTCGGAAATGAGTGCGAGCGCCCACTACCTTTGTCTCACCCACTGAAATACCTTCATCTTCGGCTTTTCCACCATCAGCTTCACCCACATCACCGCCCATGCCTACTTCACCACTACCACCACCGACCACTTTCTTCTACCAAACCACCACTGTACTAGTTTCGTCTCTATCCCGTGCATCATCCCCACTGGTGGTGCATAGTGAGCCCGTATTATCCCTTAGAGAGAGGACCCATTTCTTACCATCACCTTTCGACCCACATGTTCAAGCTGCAACCTGTGACATTAAGCCGGGGCCTCGTAAGAGGGTTGAGGCTAGGCGTTGGTCCTTCTTGTTGTCGGTTATGAGTAGATGGAGGTTGGAGGAGGGTACACCGATTGCTGTGGAGCTTGGTGAGCCTTGGTTTTTTTCTGCTAGGATTCTTCCTGTTACGGGAGAACCTCTTCATCACTCCATCCCATTGCTAGCAGCACGACTCGTGCGATACGAGGATCAACTTGGAGAGGCTATGGCACACGTCGACGAGATCCCACTTATCTGGATTGAGAGTATAAAAGAGGAGGTTGAAAACCTCGTAGTTGGGAGGATCGCGATGGAGGAGGTCTTCGATAGGATTGGTACTCAGTCTGAGCGAGCTAGTGAGGCGGTGGCAGCCCTAGAGCAGAGAGTTGAGTCGAAGAGGTTGGAGCTACTAGATAGAGTTGAGATGTTAGAGGAGGTTGTGCAGAAACGATGAGGCAGATGGTGACCATGGCGACACGTACCGCGACTCTTGAGTAGAGGTTGGAGGCGAGAGATAGGGAGATGGATGATTTGGCGGAGCTTGTCTGAGACCTGCATCGACGAGTGAGTGGTGCACCCGACGGCCCATAGATCGGAGACACACCCATTTAGTCTACTAGTACCTTAGCCTACCGTCTGTGGCATTGATAAGAATTTGTATCCGTATGTTTTGTTAAACTATCGAACAAGCTATTGATGTGACATTGTATGGTTATTGTATCACTATGTATGGATGATGGATCTATGACATTATGGTTGCTTTCGTTATGTTCTTGTGTATGGTGATCTTCATATGCATCGATTATATAAATCGAAATGATCATTTATACATATTCTTATGCGATTCTAATACATTGTGATTCTTTCTTATGGTGATTATACTCTATTGGTATAATGTAATGATCTTGACTATTATAAAATTGTTTTTGTAATAATCTTCACTTATATTAACCCCAATAATTCTAAAATATGGGTGTATGACTTTAGAATAATGGCAAAGAAGAAGGCTACACCTACTCCAACTCCTGAGATGACCCCTGCTGCAATTCGGAAACTGGTTACTGATGAGATTGGGGCTGCTTTTGCTGCATGACCTGCTGAGGCGGTTCAAACAAATGAAGCCGCGGATTAAACCAATCGCAATGAAACATTTAGTGAATCGCAAATGTGGGTACAAGGAGTTCATGAATTGCAAACCTACTTTCTTCAAAGGAACTGAAGGCGCTCTTGGCCTTATTAATTGGTTCGAAAGGTCCAAAACTGTGTTTCTCCTAAGTGATTTCTCAGAAGATTGCAAGGTGAAATTTGCTAATGATACTCTACTGGAAGATGCATTGTCTTGGTGGAAAGTGCATGCCCAATGTATTGGCATGGAAGAAGCTTACTAAACCACTTGGACTGAATTGAAGCAAATGATGATGAAGCAATACTGCCCAAGAACCGAGATCAAGAAACTGGAGGATGAGTTCTATCATCTAACTACTAAGGGCAATGATCTCAAAACCTACTTCAAGCGTCTCCAAGAACTGAAAGCTTTATGCCCATACATGGTTTCTGATGATGTCAAGTTGCTGGAAAACCTCATAGGGGGATTACCCAGCATTGAGGGAAATGTTACTGCATCAAAGCCCAAGACAATGGAAGAAGTAATCACAATTTCCTACCAACTCATGGATCAAGTCCTGAAACATGGATCCGCGCAAGGCAGTAATGACAACAAAAGGAAATTTGATGATCGTCGAGGAAACACTTCCAACAACTACCACCAACATAACAACTCTTTCCATCACAAAAATAACCACAACAACAACAACAATAAATCCCGCAACAACCATAACCAACACCGCAACAACAATCCCAACCCATACAACCAAAACCGAAACAACCACCACAATTAACAAAACTGTAGGCAAGAAGCTGCATGGGCATATACTGCTACTCCTGCCACTGGAAAAGGCTATGTTGGACTTCCGAGAATAAACATGTTGTGCCGGGTGACTGGAATCCTCTGAGGTCGGCTGAACAGGCTGACAATCGGCAGAAGATGCTGAGCAAAGCTGCTTGAAGCGTGAGGCTGATCCGTAAAATCAACTGCAGAAGAATGCGGTTAGAGTTGATGAACAGGAGAAGGCCACAATACTTCTCCATCATCATTCTCCCCACCCTTTGTGTCCTCAATGCACCCTGCATCATGTAGGACCTTGTACTGTTAAGTGTGGAAAGTGTAACAAGGTGGGTCATACACACAAACATTGCCGAAGTCCTGCTACCGGAAGTAACCTTCAACCCATGGGAGTAACTTGCTTTGGATGTGGAGAAGCTGGACATGTCAAGAGTCGATGTCCAAAATTGAACGAGAATTACAACAACCCTGCTAGAGCAAGAGCTGCATAATAAAATCCGGACGTCGTTACGGGTACGTTTTCACTCAACCATCATTTAGCTAAAGTGTTATTTGATTCTGGAGCCGATAAAAGCTTTGTGTCTTCTAAGTTTGCACCTTTGCTAAAAGTTACACCAACTGCCTTAGACACCACATATGAAGTAGAGTTAGCCGATGGAAAAATAGTAGGAACTAACATTGTCCTTCGAGGTTGCAACCTATTCTTATCAAACCACCCGTTCGATATAGACCTTATGCCTATCCAACTTGGTAGCTTCGATGTTGTCGTTTGTATGGATTGGCTATCCAAGCAGCGTGCAAGAATCATTTGTGACGAGAAGGTCGTTCACATCCCTCTCGATGGTGAAACTCTAATCATTCAGGGTGATCGAAGTAAGACCCGATTGAATATCATCTCGTGCGTCAAAACTGCAAAGTACATAGAAAAGGGATGCCAGATTATTCTAGCACAAGTAACGGAGAAGAAGAAAGCAGATGAGAAACAACTAAAAGACATTCCCGTGGCTAGGGACTTTCCCGATGTATTTCCTGAAGACTTGGCCGGTCTTCCTCCGGCTCGGCAAGTAGAGTTCCAAATTGAGTTAGTGCCGGGGGCGACACCCATGGCACGAGCACCTTATAGATTGACACCCTCTGAACTACAAGAATTGTCTGACCAACTACAAGAACTGTCTGAAAAAGGGTTCATTCGACCGAGTTCTTCGCCTTGGGGAGCTCCGGTCTTATTTGTCAAAAAGAAGGACGGATATTTTCGTATGTGTATTGATTACCGAGAGTTGAACAAACTAACGGTAAAGAATCGGTATCCATTGCCTAGAATTGATGATTTGTTCGACCAACTACAAGGGTCAAGCGTCTACTCAAAGATTGATCTGAGGTCTGGGTATCATCAACTGAGAGTTAGAGAAGAAGATATTCCAAAAACTGCTTTTCGAACACGATGCGGCCACTATTAGTTCCAAGTGATGCCATTTGGTTTGACAAATGCACCGACGGTATTTATGGACCTAATGAACCGAGTGTGCAAACCATACTTGGAGCAATTTGTGATTGTGTTCTTTGATGACATTCTCATCTATTCTCGCAACGAGGAATAACATACGGAACACTTGAAAGCAATTCTAGAACTACTCAAGAAAAAAGAACTGTATGCTAAGTTTTCCAAGTGCGACTTCTGAATTCAAAAAGTTCAATTCCTCGGTCACGTGATAGATAGTAATGGTCTTGATGTTGATCCTACAAAAATTGAAGCGGTTAAAGATTGGTCATCCCCTACTACCCCTACCGAAATAAGCCAATTTTTGGGTCTCGCGGGTTATTATCAAAGATTTATCGAAGGATTATCGAAGATCGCTAAACCTCTAACGGAGTTGACCCAGAAAAAGAAGAAGTTTGACTGGGGTGAAGAACAAGAGTTAGCCTTTCAACTCTTGAAACAAAAGCTTTGTGAAGCTCCTATCTTTGCACTACCCGAAGGAGTAGAAGATTTTGTGGTCTACTATGATGCATCACACCTAGGGTTAGGTGCGGTATTGATGAAAAGAAACAAGGTGATTGCTTATGCTTCGCGACAACTCAAGACTCACGAAAAGAACTACACTACCCATGACTTGGAATTGGGAGCTATGGTTTTCTCCTTCAAGATATGGAGACATTCTAGATCAAAAGGAGTTGAGCATGCGACAACTCCGAGGGCTAGAGTTGCTTAGTGATTACGACTATGAAATTTGTTACTACCCGGGCAAAGAAAATGTCGTGGTGGATGCTCTTAGTCGAAAGGATCGACCTAAACCTCTTCGAGTAAGATCTTTGGGAATGATAATTAAGTCTCCCCTTCCATCAAAAATCCTTGAAGCTCAAGTTGAAGCTCTCAAACCCGAAAACCGTCCTAACGAGAAAATCTTTGGAATGCCGGAAAACGAGAACGGCTTTGTGAAAAGATCGGATGGAATCTTATGTTTCAATGATAGAAGTTGGATACCACTCTATGGAGGAATACGAGAACTCATTATGCATGAGTCTCACAAGTCTAAATATTCCATTCACCCGGGATCCGACAAAATGTACCAAGATCTTAAGAAGCTTTATTGGTGGCCAAACATGAAGGCCAAGATTGTGACATATGTTGGAAAATGTCTCACATGTTCTCGAGTCAAAGCCGAATGTCAAAAGCCCTCCAGATTGTTAACTCAACCTGAAGTCCCATTTTGGAAATGCGAAAGAATCACTATGGATTTCATAACCAAACTACCAAAAACTGCTAGAGGTTACGACACCATTCGGGTTATCATCGATCGCCTTACCAAATCGGCTCACTTCTTACCCATCAAGGAGACTGACTAAATGGAAACCCTTGCTCAAATGTATCTAAAAGAAATTGTATCCCGTCATGGAGTGCTAATTTCCATCATTTCCGACCATGACTGTCGTTTTACCTCTCAATTCTGGAAATCTCTTCAAAAGGCTTTAGGCACCCGTTTGGATATGAGTACCACATATCATCCTCAAACTGATGGCCAAAGCGAAGGGACTATCCAAACCTTGGAAGACATGCTTCAAGCATGTGTGATCGATTTTGGAAAAGGTTGGGATAAACACTTACCTTTAGAAGAATTCTCCTACAACAATAGTTACCACGCTAGCATCAAAGAAGCTCCATTCGAAGCACTTTATGGTCGAAAGTATCGGTCGCCCGTTTGTTGGGCCAAGGTTGGAGATGTCCAAATCACTGGACCTGAGCTTCTCCAAGAAACAACCGAGAAGATTGTGTAAATCCATCAATGAATTCAAGCTGCTAGAGATCGACAAAAGAGTTACGCCGATGTTAGAAGAAAGCCCATGGAATTTCAAGTTGGTGATCGAGTCATGTTAAAAGTATCACCTTGGAAGGGAAAGGTTCGATTTGGAAAGCGAGGGAAGTTAAATCCTCGATACACTGGGCCTTTCAAGATTCTAGAGAGAATCGGCCCGATTGCATACAAACTTGAACACTCGGAAGAACTTAGCAGAATACATCCTACCTTCCACGTCTCAAATCTGAAGTGCTTGTCGGATGAATCTCTTGTTGTTTCACTAAAAGAGATTAAGCTCGATGATAAGCACAACTTTGTCGAAGAACCAATTGAAATCATGGATAGGGAAGTCAAGCGACTTAAGCAAAGTAGCATTCCTATTGTCAAGGTTAGATGGAACTCCAAGAGAGGACCAGAGTATACGTGGGAACGCGAAGACACCATGCGTGTTAAGTATCCACATCTATTTGCCAATTCAACTCCGACAACTACCGTAAACTAAAATTCCGGACAGAATTCTCTTAAGGGGTAGGTACTGTAGCCATCTATAAAATTTTGATATCATTAGTTGTCATATCAATAAACTAGATTTTTTATCAAAAATTATTTGAGCTAAGTTAAACATTTTAGTATATACGTTTCATTTTTATATATAAAATTTATGCATCCCCGAGTAGTTTTATTTAAACGAATGATGAAAATTTGATCATTCCTGATATTTACTGATAACTAAATCACGCTCACAAGAAATTTCCTTGTCTTACGAGTCCGCACGCGTACCGGTATCATATAAGAAAACATGAAAAATAAAAACGAGCTAATAAAGTCAAAAACTATATCATCATAACAGTTTCTCTAAAACGTGTCAAAAATATAAGCGTTCTATTTTTCCAGTTTCGGGATTATACGTCTATAAACCCAACAATGGTGTTAGTGTAAATATTACGATATTTAATCTATACATTCCCATTTGTTTTGTTGATGACAAACATGTAACTTGTAATACATAACGTAAAATGTATAAGTTAATTGTAATTGTATTTTGTCTCAACATACTCTCAACACCTCTCGACGACTCAAGTCCTTGTATGCTACAACACAGGTTCGTACATGTTTGTTATGTTGCGTTATGATCAAACCCCTAACAAACCATTAAACATGTTTAGTTAAATAGTTTATAAAACACTTAAGTAATTTTGTTTACTTATATTTTATAAAATAAATAAACATAAGTAAATGTGTTGGGTAAAACCCAAGACCCATACCCAATGTCTATATACATTGTACCTTGGTGGGCACTCAAAACCATGGCCCATAGTTCATGGTTTTAACCCATAAACTATGGGTAAAGAGGAGCGTCCCATGGATCCCTAAAATGTCCCACGGATCCCTTGGAATTACAAGGGCTAGATCCCTCCAGGAGGGATCCTTGGAGCAGAAACATGGTTTGGCCTTTTTGCCTATAAATAGCAAGCCACTTCTTACTATTTCTTCACACCTTCACACATAGTTTCTCTCCACCATATCTAAGATATTTAGATCATTAGGAAACATGTAAATCAACCTCATCTCATATGATCATAATGCTTCTAACTTTGATTTGTTGTAAGCATACTCCTGAAGTGATCCTCCAAAGCAAGCTTAGAGATCTTGCATCCTTACCTACTTAAGTGATCACCCATCACAAGCATACAAGCACATGAAGATCTTCTACAACAAGCTCGGGAAACTTGTCATCTTCATTAATAGAAGACTAACTACATCATGCTTTGTGTTCTTGATGTTTAGCTTAGGATTTCATATCCATTAGACACATTGTCTTGGATATTGTCTAGTATCATATTCTTGTATCTATGACTAAACTAGATGGTTTATGTGTTTATGCCATAAAACACAAGGTTTGTTATGTTGGGCCACAAAACATAACGAGTGTCATAGATGTGTCGTATATCTATGACTAGACTAGATGGTTTATGTGTTTGTGCCATAAAACACAAGGTTTGTTATGTTGGGCCACAAAACATAACGGGTGTCATAGATGTGCCATAGACGTAAGTGAAAGATGTCTAAAGGGTCAAGACGAAGACACTAGTGAAAGGCGTCGAATGTCCATATTGAAAGCACTAGTGAAGGGTGCTTAGAAGTCTAGGAAAAAGGCATTAGTGAAGGGTGCCTAGAAGTCAAGTCACAAGGCATTAGTGAAGGGTGCCTTGAAGATCGAGTCAAAGGCATTAGTGAAAGGTGCCTAAGGTTTACATTTGATATGGTGTGATTCGATGTACAAGATAGATTAGTATTTGGTCAAAGGATATTGATATCCTTGTTGATGTTGTCATAAGGAGTGGATCTCCTTAGGGATAGGATTAGTGTTGGTCGGGAAATTTTTCCTCCTTTGTAATGGAACCCGGTATCTAGCCTTGTACCGGATAAAGTGTAGGCGACGTTGTGATAGGTTTGGTTCTACCTCGTGGAAGAACTCAGTGTTTAGCTTAGTATTGGAAAAAGTGTAAGCGACGTTGTGTAAGGTTTTCTCACCCGAGAATGGAGTTTGTTGATCTAGTTAAGCAACTCTCGAGTAGGTGACTCGGGGAGTGGAGTAGGGCAAGGAAGGTGTCCTTGTAGCCGAACCACTATAAATCCTCGTGTTGGTTTGTCTATCCTTTTACTTATCGCTTTACTTTTATTTTGCATTACATTGTTCATTTTCTAAGTGGTTGATGTCTATGTTTGTGATACATACTTAGTCTTTCATATAGTCATAAACTATATTTAACACTTTACATATTATGACACGCTTGATCAAGAAAAACCAACCGGACTAATAATGGTGAAACTTGATTTATATTGAACCATTAATCTTGCGATATATTATGTAATATTAAGGGGTTGGCCTTACATGCTGTAATGCGTTAAACGCATCCTCGCATCGAGATTAGCAAATGCAATGGTTTATACTATATTTAATACAAAAGTTTTAAGTTTGAACGTATTCACCCCCTCTCGTTTTGAGAATTGGTATCGAGTGGGTTGGCTCTAGTTTTTAAAACAAATGGTTTTCAAAACGAGTAAGGTCTTCGTATCAAATTTTTGGTGAAGTCAAGCATAATATGAAAAGTGTTTTGTTGATCTTTTTTCTCTTTGAAGTTTTGTTGTTAGATATCTTGTTAATCAAGCTTGAATAAAGGTAAAAATGGATATTATAACTTCACTAAAATGTTTACAACGGTTAAACCTTTTCATTGGGTCAAAACATGCATTTTTGTAATTTCGTCGGATCCACCGATCCCTCAAATATAACCGACGGATCCTCAAGCAAGGATCCGGATCGGGGTACAGAAGACTGTTTTGTTCAATTTCAAAAATTTATAAATGATTAACCGGAAGTCGTTAGAAGTCGTGCCACCTATCGCTTTAAAGGTATTTGAGTCTACTTTCATTTAAAAATGATTTCATAAACTGATTCAAAACAAAATTCTGAGAATCATTGATTTATAATAGAAAGTCATTTTTGGTCATAACTTTGCACAAACTTTGATCTAATTGAGACGGATGTTTTCATCTTTGAATAACAATGTGTCCTCTTTTGAAATTAAGGTTTTGATCATATTTATAAAATAAACTAATCAAGCTTGGTATACATGTTTGTATTTAACACAAAGCGATGAAAAGAACTTTCGTATGCTATGCTAAATGATAAATTATCTTACTTGCATTACTTGATTATTTGCTTATCTCAAATAGCTTTTGTGCTTGTTTGATTGAATAACATATGTGGTTTCCTTACCTTGCTATTCATTCTCTTGCTTGTCGATTTAGTAATAATCTACTAATCAATGTGCTACTTGAAGGTGTGTTTGGGACAACATCTAGTTGTGTCGAAAATGTTAGTTTTATAAGTTGAAAAATGTTTAAAACATATAACACACTAAATGGCTTTTTGATTGAGTTTGTCATGTGTGCAACATAAATGTTTTATGTGCTCATATGATTTCTTGATTTCATATTTTCTTGTATCGTTTTCTAAAAACAACAAGAATGTACATCGGATCATAACCTACACTTGTGTTGATGATGTACTCTCCCATTTCCTTTTCATGATCACTCTCAAGCTTCATAGTAGGATTGACAACTTGATTATTTCATCCGAGATACTCAAGTAAATTATTTTACAAATATAATTGTTCATATCCGAAAGTCCAAACTCAAGCTTTCCAACAACATATGTTGAACTAGCTCATCCAACCATTTTTTTTGTTCACCATATGGACAAATTTTATTTTTTTTGACACCTTCGTCACCTTAGTTGTTTCAAGTATAATATTAATAAAAATGAAGCAAAGTATCATCATTGTTACTCTTCAATAGGCCATTTTAGGAATATAAATTTTCCTAACTTGAGAATGAATACTAGAGATAGCACTAGAAACTCAATTTGACCTAACGGTTGAATTGCTTCCTTGATAGAAGATGGGTATGTGGAATTGCCCGTAAAAATGGTCGTGTTTAACCGTAATTGAGTACCGCTTGTAATAGTCTCATATTCATTCTCTCACTTGAGAAATTTATACTCCTATGTTTTCCTAAAGTAAGTTTACAATGGAAATACTTTGCATTGTCTTAGGATTACTAATCAAACAAGTTGTAAAATTTTTAATTTTTCTTTTAGTTAATCACAACCACTTGCCTCATCAAGCAAATATCTTGCTTTGATCGAAAAGAGCTACATAACTTCATGGATGAAACTCATTGTATGCTAATCACCATCCGTAATGACTAGATTGTCCTAAACTAGCACCTCACAAATCTTTTGTCTTGAACACCATCTTGTGCTCTTTTCTTTCTAGGCACATACCTTGCATGTCATTGTTAGTGTAAATGATTTACTAATCTAGACCTGCGGAATTCCTGCTTTGTGTTTCTTGAATGTGTTAAGTGTAAACATGTCTGTTTGATTGCCTATATGTGATCTCTACATGCTCTCCTTTATTTGCTTAACATGGATACATGTGCTGCCGAAAATCCTTAGTTTCATAATTTGAAACATAGAGCGAAATTCTCAAGAACTATTCTGAAAATAATAGACGCTTTGATCCCTTAGATGTAACTTGATCGGATCCTCAATTTTAGGATCCGTAGATCCAATGGACATAAGTTCCTTTAGCCTCTTTCAGTCAATCCAACATTCTAGACCTTATTGTAATTAGTTAAAATATGCAATAGGATCACTTAAACTTTCCTTAGCTCAGCTTGATCTCATTCACTCATGGATGACTTAGGATCACATTCAAGTATTTTGATTTATCATTACTTCAAACTCACCATCTTTCCTTTCCACCATACATTGTTCTCTCATCTCAAAACACCTAGTTTGATATTTCACAATTTAGCAAATTGATTTTAGTCATCCCTACTGTAAAGGAAACTAGTTTTTCTTTAATTTTTGTAATTTTTAAGGATTTTTCACATTTTTTCTCAAGTTTACATCTGATCTCTAGGATCATTTAATATGACTTGACACCATCAAAATTCCTAGTGTCATCCGTGAAACACCCATTGGTGATCATAAAGTCTCATTTTCCCTCCATAAAGGCAATCATTAGCTACATCACTCATTGCCCTTGATCATTTAAGTACTCTTTTCATTTTAATACACTTAGGAAGACTGAAACACTCAAAGAGGTATAGGCTTTAGACCTTACAAACATCACTTTTGTCCTTTCCTAGTGACGAGAGCTGGATCCCTAGGATTAGCCTAGGACGGATCCCTCTTTGGAGGGAAACCGTGGGATCCGGTGACAGATTCATGTCAAAATCTAGCTAAAAACGATCATTTAAGTCCATCTTCATGTAAGACACTTATAAAACTGATTAACTTAGGATATATAGGTGCTAGACCTTGCTAGAACCCAATCACCTCTTTTTCACCTCGTCTGTTAGCCGGATCCCTAGACTTAAGCTTGTCGGATCCCTCTAGTGAGGGAACCGGTGGAACCGTGGAACACTAGGTACTTTATCTCTTTAGATAATCATTTCAAAATTCCTTTTTCCCACACAAGCACTTATTCAACACTTAGGATTATCAGTTTCTTATATGTTTATAAATGAGTTGCATTTATATGATTCTTTACATGTTCTTTCTTTTCGTTTCATGATTTTATGTAAACAATTTATCCATTTGTATAAATTTTTTCCTTTCGTACTAACTACTTTGGATTCTTGTAGGATGACAATGGTCGATTTCATCATCAAGTCAAGTTGTGCTCACTCGCACATTTTTTTTAATTTTGCATCATCCTAACCATCTTACTCCACTTTTATCACCGTGTCCAAGGAGTTCATGAACTACGTGATGAAGTATGTCTCATGTTCTACCACATCATACTTGCGTCAACCACAACCTCAAACCACAAGCTACTTGTGTCAACCACATCCTACAAAGTGTCTCACTACCACTACAATTCATGGTCGCTCAACCATCCTCCACAAACATCTATGTTGTCAAAAGCCAAGTGAATTTCGTAATAAAATGCGTCTCATCCCTAAGCACATTTTTTTCTTACCTTGACAAACCTACAACCTCAAAACCAAAAACCATGATCGAAAGTAGTAGGATTATTTTCTTTTTGACACTAATCCTTTCTTTGTAGGTTCATATATATACACTTTGATGTGTATGGGATTCTCGTCTATTTGTGGATGAAATTTTACACTAATTTTTTTTGTAGGTTCACTCATATACTTGGATTTGTATATGGCACACTTGTATTCGGATGAGGCCTTTTTTTTGGTTCTTCTTGATGCCCTCGAGCTATGGGGAGCTTCCATCGAGCATTTATAAAGTGCATAATATGACTTACTCGTCCAAGGACGAATATAATTTTGCACTAACTTTTTGTTTTGTAGATTTTCAAAACACACCAGGAGAACTTGACGCTCTCAATAAAGGGGAGTTTTTCGTCAAAGCAAAAACATTGCAAATTTTGCAATTATTTCATCTTAGCCTTCCTAAAATACTTGACGCCCTTAACAAGGGGGAGCAACCGTCAAAGGAGAGCATGCACACATTCATTCTTCAAAATTCCTTTATGTTTCAACAAATGGGAGATTTCTTTCTCATCATATATTTTTTAACACTAACCTTGATGTAGGTTAAGCCTAAAAATTTGATCCATTGAGCCGTTGGCAATAATGGTTATAATTCAAAGGATCTTTCTATTTTTTCTTTGTGTGATTCTCTAGGTTCCTCTTAAAGGCTAGATCACCACCTCTTGAAGACGTGCAAGCTCAAGGTCATGAGTTGCTAAGCTTCGTCATTAGTGTTTCGTGTTGAAGGTATTGGCATGGTGTGCCAATTGGAGCAATAAGGTGTCTTTTAATTTAACTTCACTAGGGATGATGCAAACTCGCCATTCTTGGGAGAAATTAAGTTTAAACTCCAAGCACACACCCTTTTTGTTCCGAAAAAAGGGGGAGAAGGTAATGTATAGGAAGTACGGACACAAGTAACTTTGACATTTTACCTATCTATTACATTTACATATATTTTGTCATCAACAAAAAGGGGGAGATTGTTAGTGTAAATATTACGATATTTAATCTATCCATTCTCATTTGTTTAGTTGATGACAAACATGTAACTTGTAATACATAACGTAAAATGTATAAGTTACTTGTAATTATATTTTGTCTCAACATACTTTCAACACCTCTCGACGACTCAAGTCCTTGTATGCTACAACACAGGTTCGTACATGTTTGTTATGTTGCGTTATGATCAAACCCCTAACAAACCATTAAACATGTTTAGTTAAATAGTTTATAAAACACTTAAGTAATTTTGGTTACTTACTTTTATAAAATAAATAAACATAAGTAAATGTGTTGGGTAAAACCCATGACCCGTGACCCAAGACCCATACCCAATGTCTAGATACATTGTACCTTGGTAGGCACTCAAAACCATGACCCATAGCCCATGGTTTCAACCCATAAACTATGGGTTAAGAGGGCGTCTCATGGATCCCTCAAATGTCCCACGGATCCCTTGAATTACAGGGCCGGATCCCTCAGGAGGAATCCTTGGGGCGAGAAACATGGGTTTGGCCTTTTGCCTATAAATAGCAAGCCATTCTTACTATTTCTTCACACCTTCACACATAGTTTCTCCACATTTCTAGGATATTTAGATCATTAGGAAACATGTAAATCACCCTCATCTCATGTGATCATAATGCTTCTAACTTTTATTTGTTGTAAGCATACTCCCGAAGTGATCCTCCAAAGCAAGCTTAGAGATCTTGCATCCTTACCTACTGAAGTGATCACCCATCACAAGCATATAACCACATGAAGATCTTCTATAACAAGCTTGGGAAACTTGTCATCTTCATTCATAGAAGACTAACTACATTATGCTTTGTGTTCTTGATGTTTAGCTTAGGATTTCATATCCATTAGACACATTGTCTTGGATATTGTCTAGTATCATATTCTTGTATCTATGACTAGACTAGATGGTTTATGTGTTTGTGCCATAAAACACAAGGTTTGTTATGTTGGGTGGTATGTGCTAAAACACATACCTTTTTGTTATCAAAATAGACCCAAAATAACCAAGAAAAAGCCGTTTATTGCTAATATTTATGGTTTTCTTGAGTTTGTGCCATCGTGCAGTACCGGATATGCAAAAACACAAAAGGAACCAACCAATCAGACGTAAATCCGAGCACGAGAGATCTAGAGAGTTTTAGCTGAGCCGGAAGGTCGGGATTGTGCATTTTGGAAGATTTTTATTCTCTAAAGATGATTTTTGAAGTTTCAGACAAGTTTGAAGAAATATCAAGATTAGTCCCTGCACTTTCAGTATTTTCGCGATTTAATCCCTGCGTTTCAGAAATTGCAGAATCAGCCCTTGGATTATTTGAGATTGATAAGATTGGTCCTTGATAAAGATTCTCAGAAAGTACAGAATTGGTCCCTGAAGTTTCAATTTATACAAGTTTGGTCCTTGGTACACTAAATGGTAACAATCCATGTCCAAAATATTAGTCCAATCCTTTTAAAACCTCTCGGCCCAAATGATATTACCCGGATCCAAGCCCAAATTAAAACAACTAATACCCAACCCCGGTTATTAAACCCGAATACCCCCCAAACCCGGTTTACTTACCCGAGTCAACACCCTCTTTAACCGGTCAAACACTCAAAGAATAATAAAAAAAACACCCGCTTTTTCCCCCAACTTACCCTGTGGATGAACCCTAATTACCCCGCGTTGGAAATTGTCATTATTACCATAATTAAGGGCAGTTATGTACTTTTCCCCTGAACCTCGCACATGGGCGCTGCCAAGTCACCCATCCGTGTGCTAAAGGCCACGCTGTTGCTCCCATTGGAGGAAACAAGTCATCAATAGTGATCTAAGGGCCGAGCATCAATGTGAAGATGCGTGGATTTGATCTAATGGTGAAAACGCAGCTCGAAGAAGCACAAATGAGGATTTCCAGAAGCTTCCCAAGACCTTGAGCTTAGCTATATATAGGACCCTATTTCGTTCACAATGTATCTTGTATCTTTAATCTCATTTTTTTCTTCTCTCTAGTTTCAGTAGTTTAATTAGTATAATTCTCAATTTTAATGTTTTAAGTTTCCTTGTATTCCTATTTTGTACTCAAATTTCTCTTATTAATAAAATTTAGAATTTCATTTTCAAGTGTTTGTTTAAGTTTTTATGATTTGAATCTACTTATAATCTTTGTTTAATGCTTATTTCAGTTTTATAAATCTGTTTTTAGCTTCTCTCTTTATAAACTCAAAAATACAAAAAAAAAACCAAAAAATCATTGAAAAATAAAAATCATATTAGATCTGCTTTTGTGGAGTGATCCATACATGATTCTACTGTTTGATAGGTTCATATAAGCTTAATATAGCTTATTGTGAAGCTTATTCTTGTTCTACACTCAACACACAAAAAAAAAATTTCGCTAACAAAATCCAAGCGGGTTGCCGCATAACCGCTCCGACCTGCCGGTGTTGGATCTGGATTGGGATGATGCAGCTGCGTATTGGGTTGAAATTGAGCCGAATGGAGTAGTTAGGGGTTTTATAGGTTAGAGGTTTTGCTTATGTTTGCAAGCAAAAAAGCCGAGGGCTAGGAGATTGTAAGTGTTTCAATCTGGTCTTTTACAACTGCTCATTGAATTTGTGGTTTGAATTGATTTTAGTAATTACTCTGTGGTAGTTAATCTTAGTTTAATGTTAGTTTAGCATTAAATAGTCTTAATCATAATTAGTTCTCAAATCATAATATAATAGTGATTGGATTAGCTTTAAAAACTGCGGATAGAGATTAGTTATTTAGATAGAGGTAGTGGATATATGCTTATTTAGGTGATTGTAAGTGATCTAAAACTTTGTTATAGAGCTTTACATAAAAAGTCAAAACTCATTTAATCAGTTCTATATTGTTCAACTGTTGGAAATTTGAGATAGCATTAGCTTGTTTTAGGTTCAAATTTCATTAGAGAAGCTTAATATGACTTTGTTTAAGCTTATAATATCATAATCAGTCTATTAAAGTGAATCAAATCTGAATTTGGTCAAAGTTTAGAAAGTGTTCTTCAAAAGTCAAAAGTGAGTTATTCAGATTTTCACCAAACTTTGTGAGTCAATCTCGATTCATTGAAGTTTCATTTCAAACTTTGGGAATTACAACTTCACTTGGTCTAGTTTTAGAAATTGCTTTTTGTCAAATCTGTTCAGGTCATTTTAATCTCCAAATAAGCTAATCAAAACTGCTAAAAACTGCCCTGTTCACACTCAGCAAATCTGAGTGTGAATCAGGCAGAATTGCAGATCTTGTGTAGTGTTCATTTAAAAGAGTTAGGACCTGTAACTTGGCTTAATTGTAGCTTGTCAGGTGGACTTAAGGTCTCGATAATGCTTTTTCACTTAGAGCTTATAATTAAGCTTCAACACAAGCTCAAACCTAGGGGGTAAATCACTGTTTGGCTAGAATAAGCAGTTTGCATTAATCATTGATCTGAGTTTGTAGCTTGTTAGGATTAGGTATAATTAGTTGCTATTTTAGTACACTTTAGCTTCTGTCACTGTTTGGTAGCTTAATTCTCTTTCTAGCTTAATTTCCTTAGCTTATTCATAACAGTTTGCTCTACAACTTTCATATTTTATACATAAGCTACTTGTTTCCTATTTTTCATAGAATTAGAATTAGATTTTAGAATTTTCCTGAGATTTTCATAATTTTTGGTCATTATTTAGTATTTTTCTTAATTAAAAATAGTTTTTAATCAATTTTAATTAGCTTAAATTGCAAATAATTGAGAAAAAGTTCCAAAAAATAATTTTTCAATTTTCTCAGTTTAAGAAAAATATAAAAAACATAAAAAATATTTTTCATTATTTTTCCCTTTATTTGTATTTTTCACAATTTAAATTAGATTAAAATAGATTTAAATTCATAGAAAATAGAAAATTAATCTGAAAAATACAAAAATAGTTTTAAAAGTCTTTGAGTTATTTTAGATTTTAGAAAATAGTTTCATATTTTTCTTTTTGATTTTTATAATTTTTAGTATTTTAAATTAGTTTAAATAGTTAAATATTAGTTTTAATAAAATTTAAAATCCTAAAAAATAGTTTTAATTCTAAAATAGTTTTCTAATATCATTTCTAAAGTAAAAGTAATTTTAGGCATTTTTAGGATATCATTTAGACGTAGTTGCATTTTAATTTCGTTTTATTAATTACGTTTTAGTTTAATTCGCACTTAGGATTTCCCGTAGTTTAGATTTCCTTAATTACTTTCCCTATTCCCGTAGTTTAATAAAATCAAAATCATTAATCCAAAACATCGAGCATTAAATTCCAAACCAAGAATGACGTTGGCAATTCACTCGTGGGAAACGATTCTGTTGACTAATCCGTATTACACGATCACACCACGGGATTCGATTTATTATTCTTTTCCTAAAGGAATTTGAATCTATCTTCGTGATTATTTTTGATATCGATATTGAGGTTTTATCCACACAAATAACCCCTAAGCCTCATTATCAAAAATTGTCCCCAGCCGTTTGAGTCTTACGGTAGTCACAAAGTGGCTAGCTTGTGTGAGATAACTTGACGTGTTTTGGAAACTGTGAATCATTGGGCCACAAAACATAACGAGTGTCATAGATGTGCCGTATATCTATGACTAGACTAGATGGTTTATGTGTTTGTGCCATAAAACACAAGGTTTGTTATGTTGGGCCACAAAACATAACGGGTGTCATAGATGTGTCATAGACGTAAGTGTAAGATGTCTAAAGGGTCAAGATGAAGACACTAGTGAAAGGTGTCGAATGTCCATATTGAAAGCACTAGTGAAGGGTGCTTAGAAGTCAAGGCTAAAGACATTAGTGAAGGGTGCCTAGCTGAAGTCACAAGGAATTAGTGAAGGGTGCCTTGAATATCAAGCAAGGCATTAGGAGAAAGGTGCCTAAGGTGTACCTTCGATATGGTGTGATTCGATGTACAAGATAGATTAGTATTGGGTCAAAGGATATTGAAATCCTTGTTGATGTTGTCATAAGGAGTGGATCTCCTTAGGATAGGATTAGTGGTTGGCCGGAAATGGTTCCTCCTTTGTAATGGAACCGATTCAGCCTTGTACCGGATAAAGTGTATGCGACGTTGTGATAGGTTTGGTTCTACCTCGTGAAAGAACTCGGTGTTTAGCTTAGTACTGGGAAAAAGTGTGTGACGTTGTGTAAGGGTTTTCCCACGAATGGAGTTTGTTAATCAGTGAAGCAACTCGAGTAGGTGACTTGGGGAGTAGAGTAGGGCAAGGAAGGTATCCTTGTAGCCGAACCACTATAAATCCGTGGTTGGTTTGTCTATCCTTTTACTTATCGCTGCTTACTTTTATTCTTGAATTACATTGTTTATTTTCTCTGTGGTTGATGTCTATGTTTGTGATACATACTTGGTCTTTCATATAGTCATAAACTATATATAACACTTTACATATGACATCTTGATCAAGAAACCAACCGGACTAATAATGGTGAAACTTTATTTATAATGAACCATTAATCTTGCGAAATCTTATGTGATATTAAGGGGTTGGGCTACATACGTAATGCGTTAAATGCATCCTCACGTCGAGATTAGCAAATGCAATGGTTTATACTATATTTGATACAAAAGTTTTAAGTTTGAAACGAAAACGTATTCACCCCCCTATACGTTTTCACAAGCGGGACACGAAATACACTTAATACCCAATTAATACCTAAAATATCTAATAAATACATTTTACAAATAATAAAACAAAAGTATTTCTACCCACTACCCTAAAAACCCACGCCTCACTTTTCTGCTTCCCATCACAAGTCGTATTCCACCTTTTCTCCTTCCCAACACACATCTTCGTTATATTCTCCAAAAGGGTAAACCTCCAAAATACTTTCCCACCTCAAACTTCAACCATGACCTAATCTTGATACACACCTTGAAGTATCTCTATCCCACCCTCGAATTTTTCCATGGAAGAATGCTCACATGATATCAAATGTCCCCATCGAATTTATGGTCCCTATGGGTCACGGTTGGAGACAAAACTAAGAGAAGACAAGTGAAGACTGAGCACCATGGTGATATTACTCAAGAGAGGCTTCTACCTCATCCCCAAGATTGAAAGCCAAGTTAGAAACTTCCTCAATCCCTCCTTTATAAGGCTACGAATGACCAGTGGTTTTACACATGTTTCACTCACTCTCACCACAAAAAGGATTTCGTATTGAAGCTCTTGGTGTTTGGATTGCTCGAATTGGGTTTGGAGTGAAGGTCGTGTGAATCCCCAAGAATCGGTCTTCGTCAGCATCAAAAGGTTTTTCATGTTCTATTCATGTTTTTTATTTGTAAAAGTCCTTGATAATATTATACTTATGAATATATTATAGTCGAATGATACAAGTATTTGTTGAAATAATGAATTTAAAGTCATATGGATTTGGTTAAAAATAAGTGTTGATGATTCTATTGAGAAATCTTTTAGTCTAGGTATGTCGAAATATTGGCTCAAGTTATGGAAGTGTTAGGATGTTTCACCCTATTCATCCTTGTGTCGAGTCAATTGGAGCCAAGATGGCTTGCTCGATTTTAAATGGCACGACCACACTATGGGTACTAGGTCAAGCCTAGCCATACCCATTAGTGACTGGTTATCGTGGGTTAAGGGAGGGGCATCCCCCTTTTGGAGTCATGGTAAACCATGACTTGACCACTAGGCCATGACCGTATCTTCCGGCCCCTAAAGACTACTCGTCTCACATCTATGGTTCGCCATTGTGTCATCTTTTGTTACCCCTAGGTGTCGACTTGAGTGAGGGTTGCACCAAATACCCACAAAATCGAGTCGTGGCAGCCATGGCATAGGCATACTAGCCTCCATGTCGTGCCCTCGAACACATATATGTAACCTCTATGACCATCTATTTTGGGCTACACTACTCCATTTTACGACTACCTTTTATGCCCTCCTTGTCCCGTTAGCCTCACTTTCTCACCACTAGTCGAACAACCCTTACACCCTCTTATTTGTCGAGGAGTATTAAGCCATCTCTACAACTTGTTTAGTGCCCAAGCCGGGAAAACTAGTGTCGAGTTACTTGCTTGCTAGGATGAAAAATTCATTCTTAGTCACCCAATTTGACCCATGGGATTACTGATTAGGCCACAACCCATGCTCCTCATTCGATGCAGCCCATAGCCGAGTCCAAGACCATGTCGAGAAGCCCGTCTCCTTGGCTGCTCGCTCAGCCTACATCGAGCCCAAATTCATTCCCCCTCCTTGTTACCACAAATCGCGTCTACATCAAGCCCTCGAATAAAACCGAACTCGTTAAAATACTTATAAAAACCTATGTTGGATTTTAAAACTAAAACCTTATAATCTTGAATATATAGACAAAACATTCTTATATTTTTATAGTTAATAAATAATAACGATTTTTGAAACGACGATTTTTATAAACTAAACTACGACAACCGGTATTAATGAAACAAAGATTTCGACACTCATATGTACTTATACTATATAAACGAAAGTTATTTTTACGATAATGCTATATTTTCAAAAACCATATAATATGACACGTAAACAAAACCATGCCAAATTTTCCTAAAAATCGACCCTTTATATAATGCGCCAAAATCATATACAAATATTATTTTGTAACTATAATTTATTAAAAACCGATATTTGGAAATATAGATAATGTACTATTTTATTAACTCATATATGATGATAAATAAACATTCACTCTCTATAAACGACGTTTTATATCCACCATACGTTACTACCTATATGAAGCTCTTTTTATATAATGCCCATTATTAGTTAATGAGCCCACGACATGACCAACTCGACGCCTCATCCTTTCATATAAACCCGCACTTCCATGAGCCAATGTTCAATACTATAAATAAATGTCACACAACATTAACAACTTAAACTTTTGATATATTTAAACATTGGGAATTGATATGTACACATGTAATTTTACTTTGCACACATAAAATTACATGGGTGTATTGTTTGTCTTATTTATTAATTCAATGTGTGCAAAGTAAAATACTATGTGTACATATCATTACCCTTAAACATTACCGAGTCAAATATAAACATAATAATTAAAGTATTGTTATACTAATTATATGTTTGCGATCTGCAATTGTGCTTCTACTACTTGATTTTAATACGCAATCGGACTGGTTTGCTGGTGAGTTCATAGCCCGCTTTACTTGTTTTATAAACTAGAACACAAGTCTTTTCATAAAATGTATGCTTGCCTGATTATTATTATTGCCTAACTTGCTAGCCAAAAGACCCTTCATCCCTGAACCATTAGTCACTGGGTGAAGCGCAAATATTGTGGATAGTACTATGGGAATTAATGACCCCGACTCGGTTATCGGACATAACCAGGGCGCACCATATTTGAATCTTTTAGGTAATTGGCTATTACCTCTTGGGGGGCAAATTTATTACTTACACCAGTAATTAGGTGTATGCAGTTGAGTGTTGGTGTCATGAGCTTAGTGCATAATAATCTCTGATTTTCTATGATTAATTCTCTTAGAAGTAATTATCATCTTTATCTTGTGCTCAAGCATTTACTAAATCTATGAATATCATTCAACATTTTTGTTGATATTTTTAAGCATGTTTATCTCAGGTACTAACTAAGAGAATCTTGAAGGCACGGAGTGGACGTAATGGGATGCTGGAAGTGGTGTTTAAATAAAGTTATCATTTCTCAAACATTTGAATTATCTTTTGTGTAACTTCAAAACTTTTGGTATTTCTTTTATGATCAAAACATTGAGTTCTCATGAAATGATAACAATCTTTTATTAAAACGTCTCTTTTAGAGTCGTTTTCTATAACTTATGACTTTGATCCTCTAGGTAATACGCCAAATAGTCTTCCGCTGCTACATTATGATTTCGGGGGTGTAACATAATCTTTCTGAAGGGGACTAATTCTTTTTCTATTGTATTTGTTTGATGAGCACATGTTTGTAGACTCATCTTCTTCACATTTAAGTAATAAAATTTTTTACTAAGGGGTTTTTGGCGGGATGATATTGCGGTGTTGTGATTGTGTTTTTGAGTTGATTCATAGTTTTTACAATAACAATTAATCAATGATAGTTGTTATATGTCTAAATCATCTTTTTAAGGTATGGTGTGCAAGTGTATAAAGTTTTTTTTCTCTTTGCTTCAATAAGAAGCATCCTATGATTTTGATACAACATCATCTTCAACTTTCCAAATTGCCAATTAATTATTTGACAATTTGTTTTTTCCAGTACACAATCTCGTGATTTGTATGTCACGGACTATTACAAAAATATATCATTTTCAGTCTATTCAAGATACAAATAGACTACATATATAGAACCGTGAATATGATACAAATAGACTACATATATAGAACCGAGAATATGTGTATATATAACCTACTAACTCAACTTTCACGTGACATTTTAGTGGCAGAAACACATTTTTGTATCATGAACTTGGTTGGCAAAGTACTAGAGCGTTCTTCTATCTTGGACGTACTATGAAAGGTATAGATGATCCATTTTCATTGTCCCGAATAGTAATTTAAGCATCTAGTCAATCAATCAAGTTCTAAGTACTAATTAAAATACATTGTGATGTATTTTTATACTCACATGTTTAATGAATCTGAAATAATCATTTTGCCAATTAAGACGTACTATCATTTCAATGTTTTTTTTTTTTTTTTTTTTTTCCCTTTTGATATAGAGCCTAACCGTAATCCACTCATTTCCCTTTTGTCCCAATATCCACGATTATCGCTTCAATTACATTCCTTACCAATTAAAAAGAAAAATCTATCATGAATAAATTCTCATAACAAATCATTATGATCGACTAGTCAACCTTCATGTCGGGTGACGTAAATAAAAAAGTCACAAATTCCCGAACACCCTCAACTTCTGCTATGCCCCTTTAAATTGTCATATTGTCATTATCGTTAAATTTCCCACCAGCTAGATAACTTTGAATTGTTGAATGTCGATCGATTTCAGTTGTAAAGTTGTACGTGACATGTCTTACGTAGCCATTCCAATTCACAGACCATTCTACGGCCGTTTTTGATGATGTGTATGGTGGGCTATGATCTCAAAATTTTTAGGGGCTTCAAAATTTGTCTCGTTAATAATTATATGCACGCGTACACATATTTTTCACGAATAAAAAAATGTTTAGATGAGAAAATATCTTAAATGAGTAATATGTTATAACGATTAGATAACTAATTGCATTATATCTTATAAACAATGACACTTTATATATAACATTCCTTCTCGAAATGCCTCATTATATGATTTCATCTGGCCCTCAAAATTTCATAAATTTATGAGACAGCCCAGGTGGTGAGGAATATCAGTCGTATATTATGTGACACTGGCCCTATTAATTTACTCACTCTCACAACATATCAACTTAAAAAGAATTTGAGAGAGTGAAAAATGAGAGGATCCTCCAATCTAACATTCGGTAATGGCAAAATCAAGATAATTGGAAAAGGTACGATCTCACATAAATATCTAACCATTAACAATGTTTGTCACGTAGAAAATCTAGGATTTAACTTACTAAGTATTAGTCAAATAGTAGATAAAAAGTGTGAAGTTTTATTCAGTTAAACCGGAAGTAAAATTAGGAAAAGGAGTTAGGAGAAATGGTATTTTAATAATGAAAACCGGTAACTCATCTAAAGATAATCTTTGTCTAACTTCGATAGACGATACTTCGAACCTATGGCATCGAAGATTGGGTCACACCAATATGTGACTTATTCATTTGCTATCATCTAAAGATCTTGTTAGAAATTTACCAAAATTAAAATATGAGCAACATTTTTGTGATGCTTGTAACATAAGAAAAGAAGTTCAAGCTAGTCATAAAACTAAAAATATGGTTTCAACTAATAAGTTTCTAGAACTTTTGCACATGAATTTGTTTGGTCCATAGGCTATTTATAGTTACGGAGAAAACTTCTATACTTTGGTAATAGTTGATGACCACTCTAGGTATACATGGACTAGATTTTTGAAAAACAAAACCGAAGCTTTTGATCACTTTGAAATCTGTAGTAAGAAAATTCAAAAACAATAAGGTTCTCCAATAATGTCAATCCGTACGAATCATGGTTGGGAATTTGATAATGAAGTACAATTGGAGGAGTTTTTTTTGCTCGCTTCGTGGTATGCAGAAAACTTCACCGGCCTCGTACTCCGCAATCAAATGGGGTAGTAGAACGTGAGAATCGTACAAGAAATGAGTCGAACCATGCTAAATGAACAATCAGTTTCTCAAAAAATTTGGTGTAATGCCAAAGACACATCTACACACGTCTTAAATGGAATCTTGATTAGACCTTTCTTAGGTATGACTCCGTATGAGTTATTTAAAAGTAAAAAATATGTCGCTAGATTACTTTAAAGTCTTCGGAAGCAAGTGCTTCATCTTAAACACCAAATATTACCTAACCAAATTCGATCCTAAATCCACCGAAGAAGTTCTCTTAGGATACTCACTTTATAGTAAAGCCTACATAGTTTTAAACAAACAAACCATGAAAATAGAGAAGTCTTTAAATGTCAAGATTGGTGAAACTCATCCTCCTAAATCTCAACCTCTCATAGATGATGATAAAATAGAAATCCAAATCCTTGAAAATTAATTTAACGAAACTAATAACAAGGAAAATAAACTATTAAATAAAGAAATAGTTAATGTTAAAGACTCTAAAAATCATCCTTTAGAAATAGTCACAGGAAAATTAAATGAAAGAACCTTACATTATCAAGCTCAAATTCAAAGTAATCTTTTCTATTTTGTATCTTCTTTAGAACCCAAAAATGTTAACGAAGCTATTAAAGACGAAAGTTGGATAATGGCTATGCAAGAACAATTAAATCAAGTTGTAACTAATGATGTTTGGGATCTTGTTCCATCTCCCAAAAATCAAACCATAATAGGTACTAAATGGGTCTTTAAAAATAAACTAGATGAAAATGGGATTGTTTCCTGCAACAAAGCTAGACTTGTTGCGCAAGGTTATAATCAACAAGAAAGAATAGATTTTGATGATACCTATGCTCCCGTAGCTAGATTAGAATCTATAAAAATCCTTCTAGCTTATGCTTGTGCTAAAGATATCAAGCTCTATCAAATGGGTGATAAAAGTCTTTTTCTAAACGGGTTCATAAATGAAGAAGTGTACGTATCACAACCTCCCGGATTCATAGATTTTGAAAAACTGAAATATGTATACAAACTTAAGAAAGCTCTCTATGGTCTTAAACAAGCTCCTAAAGATTGGTATGATAAACTTAAAACATTTCTTATGGATAATAAAAATACAATAGGATTAGTAAATAACACATAATTTACCAAGAAAAGTAAATAACATATTATCATTGTTCAAATATACGTGGACGATATTATATTCGTATCTACTCGTTAAGAATTATGTGATGATTTTTCTAAACTCATGCACGTCGAGTTTGAAATGAGTATGATGGGAGAATTGAACTTCTTTCTCGGTCTACAAATCAAACAATTATAAGATGGTATCTTCTTTAATCAATCTAAGTATATTAAAGAAATGTTAATTTGGATTAGAAGATTCTAAACCAATCAAAACACCAATGTCATCCGACACTAAACTTACCAAATACAAAGACGGTGAATCCGTTGACAACACCAAATACTGTGGTATGATTGGTAGTTTACTTTATCTCACGGCTAGTCAACCGGATATCATGTTTAGTGTTTGTCTATGTGCTCGCTTGCAAAAAGATCCTAAATCTTTTCATCTTGAAGCCGTCAAAAGAATCTTTAGGTATATAAAATGTACTACTCAATTGGAGTAATGGTATCCAAAAGGGACGGGTGTAGAAACTATTGTATATGCAGATTTCGACCATGCATGTGATTATGTTGTTGGCAAAAGTACAAGTGGTGTTTTTACATTTATGGGATGTCTCTTAACATCTTGGTTTTCTAAGAAGCAAATTGCACTAGCTATCTCTACTACCGAAGCAGAGTATGTATCCGCGGGAAAAGCATGCCAACAATCACTATGAATGAAACAAGCTCTTGTTGATTACGATATCATTCTGAGCGACATTGCCCTCCTCTACGACAACAAAGGCGCTATTCACCTTAGCAAGAATCTAATTTTTCATTCTCGCACCAAACATATAGAAATATGTCACCATTTCCTAAGAGATAATATGTAACACCACAACCCCGGCAAGGGTAGAAGTGTTACATTCTTGTGTCATATCAGAACATACAAATAAATGTTTTTCAAGCGGAAGCCTTAAAGAATAAAGTACCAAGTCATATAAACGAATGACTTACAAGGAAAAATACAAAATCAATATGTGTGAATGAAATGAAATCTAAAACAATAGCTCTTCAAATCAGTCAAAGCGATAAGGGAAACTAAATTCGGTCCACTCAATATTCAACTCTCACCCATCAAATCCCATCTTCCAACCTAAAACCTCACTTGGCGGGAAAAGAAATGCGGGTGAGCTTAAAAAAAGCCCTTGATGTGAACAGTTGTCTATAAAGCGAAAACAACAAAATCGGAAATACAAAATGAAATAAGGAAACTGATAACAAGGTCGCAACGAAATGAGAACAATGAGTCAATGAGGAAGCTGCAGAACACAATAATAACAGATATCCAGAAGGAACAGAAATCAAAGGAGAACACAGCAAAGCAATCCATTGATGAAATATATATAAATACACATAAACAACCAAACATACGAGTACCGAACAAAATCAAACATAGCAGATGGCATATCCGCTAAACATAGCTATGGCGTATCCGCTAAACATAAATATGGCATACAACTAAATCAGGAAATCAGAATACATATAAGCCAAACGGAAAACTAAAAGCAAGCGGAAGCAATTAATTAGAAAGTGAGAATAGAAATCACACAAGTCAGGTAACCCCCAATTAAATAACATAACAAGTACCATATACAGCGGAAGTACTAACAACAGTAAAACACATGGTAGCCACATGTATCAGGTAGGAATGCAGAACAACATCATAACTGAATGAATTATCTAAACAAGGACATAACATGGCAACTAAACAAGTTAACTAGACAGACAACTAAGTTGAACCATCACATCATCAAATAGTAGCATAAACAGAAGTGTAAACATGGCAGGTCAGCAATTAGAAATTAAGAATACTAACGGATAGTCATAACTGAATGCAGGTATACATGATAAACAGATAAATCAATTGATTAAGCACTAGGATGGTCACCATACAAATCAAAGGGTCACATAACAACACGATAAACGGATGGTCAAATATTAGCATGGCAACAGGTGAATCAGATAATCACATATTAATCATATAGTAGCAGGGTAAACGGTAGTCACATAAATCAGGTAGTAGCGTAATCAACACATGAATCCAATAATCATATAATAACTTTCAGTACGTGAATGGAAGGATAGTCTTAAGTACTGGAAAGCGATAGTCAAACATGGAATAAGAGTATGTGAATCAAATGAAATGGGGTATAGTATATGGTAATAGAGTAAGTGCAAAAGTGCAGGTAATGGACAATTATACGAGGATATGGTGCATTAGGGGAATACAAAGGTACAATATAGGTATATCAAAAGTGTAAAGGTTGTCAGAAATCTACCACAAGCAAACAAAACAAGCAAATATCAATAGTGGCAATAGCGACTAAGTAACCAATAGTAATTGTACTTTCGGAGGGAGTGACCTCAGAATACAAAATAATATGAGGGAGACCTCAAGTAACCAATGGAGTAGCTAGCTCCCAAAATGTGAGGGAGTGTATTGCACACACGCACCACATCACCAAAACAAATCATATCATAACATATCAGATACATGACAAATCTAGGATACATCCATACGCCCCTGCAGAACAAAACCCACATCCCCTTTGTCCTAGCAACCCACGACCATATTCCCTTTGAAACAGCACCCATGCCTAAGAATCAAGCATGATCACAGCGTTGTCCCTCTTGATGTCGACATAAGTGGAGAAAAAAAAATAAGCCGTCCCTTTTAGGAGAGAACTAGGGTTTGTGTTTATTTTGGAAGAAGATTAGGTAAATGTCAAATGAGAATAAGAGATCAAAGATGCAAGGAGATCATGAGAAACCTTATGAGAAAGGTCGAATATAAACTTAATGAAACAAGCAAAATAGGAAAGTAAAGTCACTGAGATGAATCAATCCATTTGCAGGAACCTATATGAATTGGATACCGCTTATTAAGATCAGTTTACCCATTTTAGACGGCTTTCCAATTTTAGTAGGTTTCCACTTTTAGTAACTTTCCATTTTAGGTAACTTTCTATTTTAGACAGGTTTCCATATTTAGCAGGTTTCCATATTAAGCAACTTTCCAAAAATAGAGTTTTTCTAGTTAGTAACTTTAGTCATATAGATGATATAATTAGGTTAAAATGGTGAAAACAAGTATTATCATACTTTAAGGGTCAATTATGACAAGTTATACAAGTTTAGGGTTTAAAGTGTCATTACTGCAAAGTAGAGGGCCAAAAGTGTAAATATATCAATTATGCGTGTTTTACTCATTTAGTCCATGAATTTACCAATTTAACGAATAGGCCTCCAAGTTTATTAATTGCAAAACTAATCTTTTAACTTTTATTAAATATTATTACACATAAAACCTTAGGTTTAGATTTAGGTTATCAATTATGTTTTAAACCATTTGAACTTCGATTACTACGATGTTATACGACACCCTTATTTTATTAAAAGCCAGGTCATGACCCCTTAATCCAAAATAAATCCATTGACTCATTACAAATCCATTCAGACCCTTTTCATTTTCTTGTCTGATTCAATTAAACCAAGATGTGTACGTGTGCCCAAGACATGTCTAGCTCGTCTTAAAATAAATAAAACATGTGTAAATCGGTGTATAAGAAGGTTGGAAGGATTCAAACAGAATGAGTTTCCTAAATGTCGATAATACATGGTCTTTTATTTTCGATTTTGCTAGCCAGGTTATTATTTCATCCATCCATAATTCATGATTTCATGTATCTAGTTTATGTGATTGTAAATTATTTATCAAACCCTTGGATGGAGAAACAAACCACGACAACAATCAAAGAAGGTCATAAGAAAGAAATGGCGGGTTATGATAAAAGATGTTACCCTTATTGTGTGTACCATTGGAAGAAAACAAGGGTCTAAACGAACACGAAACCCACATCCCCTTTGTCCTAGCAACCCACGACCATATTCCCTTTGAAACAGCACCCATGCCTAAGAATCAAGCATGATCACAGCGTTGTCCCTCTTGATGTCGACATAAGTGGAGAAAAAAAAAATAAGCCGTCCCTTTTAGGAGAGAACTAGGGTTTGTGTTTATTTTGGAAGAAGATTAGGTAAATGTCAAATGAGAATAAGAGATCAAAGATGCAAGGAGATCATGAGAAACCTTATGAGAAAGGTCAGAATATTTGTAACTTAATCGAAGCAAGCAAAATAGGAAAGTAAAGTCACAAGATGAATCAATCCCGCTGCCCGGAACCTATATGAATTGGATACCGCTTATTAAGATCAGTTTACCCATTTTAGACGGCTTTCCATTTTTAGTAGGTTTCCACTTTTAGTAACTTTCCATTTTAGGTAACTTTCTATTTTAGACAGGTTTCCATATTTAGCAGGTTTCCATATTAAGCAACTTTCCAAAAATAGCAGGTTTCTATAATTAGTAACTTTAGTCATATAGATGATATAATTAGGTTAAAATGGTGAAAACAAGTATTATCATACTTTAAGGGTCAATTATGACAAGTTATACAAGTTTAGGGTTTAAAGTGTCATTACTGCAAAGTAGAGGGCCAAAAGTGTAAATATATCAATTATGCGTGTTTTACTCATTTAGTCCATGAATTTACCAATTTAACGAATAGGCCTCCAAGTTTATTAATTGCAAAACTAATCTTTTAACTTTTATTAAATCGTATTACACATAAAAACCTTAGGTTTAGATTTCGATTATCAATTATGTTTTAAACCATTTGAACTCGATTACTACGATATTGTACGACACCCTTGCTGTTCCACTTCAGGTCATGACCCCCTAATCCAAAATAAATCCATTCGACTCATTACAAATCCATTCGAGACCCTTTTACATTTTCTTGTCGATTCAATTAAACCAAGATGTGTACGTGTGCCCAAGACATGTCTAGCTCGTCTTAAAATAAATAAAACATGTGTAGGTCGTGTATAAGAAGGTTGGAAGGATTCAAACAGAATGAGTTTCCTAAATGTCGATAATACATGGTCTTTTATTTTCGATTTTGTAGCCAAGGTTATTATTTCATCCATCCATAATTCATGATTTCATGTATCTAGTTTATGTGATTGTAAAAATTCGTATATCAAACCATTGGATGGAGAAACAAACCACGACAACAATCAAAGAAGGTCATAAGAAAGAAATGAGACGAGGTTATGATGAAAGGTGTTACCCTTATTGTGTGTACCATTGGAAGAAAACAAGGGTCAAAACGAACACGAAACCCACATCCCCTTTGTCCTAGCAACCCACGACCATATTCCCTTTGAAACAGCACCCATGCCTAAGAATCAAGCATGATCACATCGTTGTCCCTCTTGATGTCGACATAAGTGGAGAAAAAAAAATAAGCCGTCCCTTTTAGGAGAGAACTAGGGTTTGTGTTTATTTTGGAAGAAGATTAGGTAAATGTCAAATGAGAATTAAAAATGTAATTAAGGAAAAATTTAATGGGGCGTTTAAGGTGGAGGTAATTGGCGTGAATCATGGCCGAATGGGGGGATATTTTTGCGACCAAATCAATTTACCATACTTATCAATATTTACTTAAGTTACATTTTAATTAAATGTGTTAGTAATTTGTACATATACTAGTCCAAATGACTTATATTGTGCGATATTCATTTTGTAAATATAAGTATAAGTTTTATTATCATTGTCTTGCGTAACCCATTTATAATTTAAGTGTTTAACGTATTTAACGAGGTTAACGTATTTTACGTATTTCACCAATATTAACGTGAGGGGTATAATGGTCATTTTACACGTTCACGATTTTTAGGGTTTTACATAATGTTCAAAAAGGAACATTTCAATCGAGAAAGTCTCATCCGAAGACAACATTGCCGGTATTCTCACCAAGCCATTGAAGTGTGAACCATTCAACTTACTACGATTAGGACTAGGTCTTATGGATCAATCGTCATAAAATCTCTTCTAATTCTTCTTTCTACAAGGCACCCATTTCTAATTCTTCTCCTAAGTTTAGGATTTCTATTTACATAAATCACAAATATTAAATCTATGGGGTTTTTATGTTCAAACTTATACAAATATATTTTTTTAGTTAGAAATTTCATCTAGTGTCTAACAAATCAATTTTTCAAAATCTAAACCCCATACTTTCAAATCAAATCTTCTCACGTTTAGGACACTCATGTCTTTCCTACATAGTTAACAAAAAGTAAAAACTTTTCTCATGCATCATCTCATATGTCACTTGAATGCTAAATGGAATATATAACTAATATGTATTTTCGGGTACATTTAAACATTTGAAACATTAAATTAAGGAGTGTCTCGGGTTATCTCACGCATATATGTACGTATTTTACACTTCCATCTTTATTCTTTTTCTAGAGTCGAGAGAACCGCACCTCCACATCGTTTATATATAGGCACACACTAGGTCCTATTGATTTTCTACAACAAATCTGACTCTGAAAGCACCAGATACCCGGATCCCTGCGTTAAGGCAGGACGGATCCCTTCTGGGATGGATCCGTGGGATCCGGCTGCACAGAAGATAGTTTTGTCTCTCTTTTGATGCTTTTAATTTCAAATTTCTTACTTTTACCATTTTTTGCTTTACATTTACTGAGCTTAAGACTTATTTCTTGACCTCTTATAATTACTTTCATTCAATTAATATCAAATCATTAGATTATGGCTTATCTTGTGGTTTTAGCATTCATTGCAATGCATGATTTCTATCTATAAATAAGGTCTCAAAATGCTTGCATTTCATCACCCTCAACCTCTTAAATTCTCATAAACATATCAGGCCATGGCAACCAAAAGATCTCAATCCTATCAAACCCGTGAAAACTTAGTTAATGAACTTAACACCCTCCAAATCATCACCAACATACTTGAACACCACATTCAAGAAACCACTCATGTTCAAACCTCAAACTTCATCCTGCCACCATTCACTATCCCTCCACCATCTAAAGATAGGAAAACCGCTCGGACTAGTGTCCGACCATGTTGCTTTACCAATCCACTATCCTCTTCCAAAAACTAATCACCACCAAGTAACGATATCATAGCACCTCCACCATCTCCACAAAACTCACCATCTAGGACTTTTACAACTTCTCAAATTAACTCACCACCTTGATCTCCAACACTAACCACTCTAGAAGAACTCCTCAAAATTCCAAAAACCAATCCATTACCATTGTCTACTCCACCACCCGCTCCAACTCAAACATTTAAATCCACACCACCTATACCATCCAACGTAATACCCAAAGAACTTGTCTTTTCCACACCTCCCAAGTTCTCCAAACCCGTTTGATGATCTCCAAGAAATTCCACCTACGAGTGTCAATCCACCACCCTCATTCCCCGATATAATGGATGAGGACACACCTTTACCAATCATTCCACCATCACTTCCGCAACCATATGAACCTTCTTGTGTCACACCCCCAAAATACCTATTTTGCAGCGGAATGGAATTCCTGGGAGATGACTGCCATAGCATCACAATTACAGTTAGGGGTGTCAAAAATCCTGACCCGACCCGGACCCGAACCCGACTAAGCATATTCGGGTCGGGTTACTCGGGGTAGAAATTGAATTCGTTATTGGTCAACCCGAGTAACCCGAATACTAAATAGGGTCGGGTATCGGGTTGAGTTTTTTTGGCTAAATCGGGTTCGGGTCAACCCGTTTGACCCGATTAAGGATTTTTTTTATTTTTTTATATATTTACTTTAGAAATTTTCTACTCCCTCCGTCTCATAATAATTGTCCACTTTGACTATTTTAAATCTTTCTTGTTCAACTTTGACCATTAATATTTTTATTTGTGTTATATATTATTTGATAAAAATTATGCCAAATTAAAATACATTTAAAACCCAATCTATTCATATATTTTTCACCAAGTATTATGTTACACAAATAAAAATATTTATGATCAAAGTTGAATAAGAAAGACTTAAAAAAGTCAAAGTGGACAATTATTATGGGACGGAGGTAGTATATAAATTAGAAAAAATAAGCAATTTTGTCACTATTTAACTTATATTCGGGTTGACCCGAACCCGAATTGACCCGACCCGAGTTGACCCGACCCGAATTGCCCCGAACCCGATTAACCCGAGTTTAAATAGGGTCGGGTTCGGGTAATTTATTTTTACCTTTGACCCGACTTTAACCCGAACCGAATTGACCCGAACCCGACCAACCCGACCCGACTGACACCCCTAGTTATAGTTATATTGAACGACCTAAAGTGTCGTTTCGAAAACACATAGTTTGATTTAATAAAACATTCAGAGTTTACAAAAGATAGGTCCCAAAAGATAGTCAACATGTACGGAAATAAGTTTGATACAAGCCAAACGATGTTTTCAAAGTGCATAAATCCCATGTGGCGTCGTCTACGACTCTATGATAAGTCCACATGCATGCCATGAAGTGTATGCCTTAGATACCTGAGATAAAACATGCTAAAAGTGTCAACACAAAGGTTGAGTGAGTTCATAGAGTTTGTGTTATCATGAAAAACCTTTAAAGGATGTTCATGCAGCAAAGGCATTGCAAATCCACTCAGTTCCAAGTCCCGCCCATACAAAACTTGCAACTTGTGTGTTCACAACCCATTGCCAAAATATGTTATAGTTTATGTTCAAGCACACATCGTCAAATGAGTTCACAATAGTACATAACTTAACGTATCAATAGTCAACTGATATAGCACATAATTCGACGTAGAAAAATAGTACACAACTCGACGTGTCGAGATCAACGATATAGCACATAACTCGACGTAGAACAATAGCACATAATCAATAGTACATGACTCAATGTATCAGTAGTCAACTGATATAGCACATAATTCGACGTAGAACTATATTACGCAAACAAGAACAATTGATATAGTACAACATTCGGTTTTGAAACAATTGTGATCATGATAGAAGTTATCCTTAAAATCTAAAGTACTTGTGAAAAATAGTTAAGCATGTATCTCCCCCAAAATAGTTCAAAACATAAAAGTAGGGAACTACTGAAAGCTACACCCCCAATTACCTTTTTCTGTGAGAATGGAATTCCCGGGGATTGATCATAGCATCAGATTCTGAGATATATTGAACGACCTAAAGTGTCGTTTGGAAAACACATCGTTTGATTTAATAAAATAATCAGAGTTTACAAAGTGTAGGTCCCAAATGAAAATCAACTTGTGCGGAAATAAGTTTGTTACAAGTCAAACGATGTTTTAAAGTGCATAAATCCTATGTATAACGCGTCGTCACCACAACTCTATGTTATGTCCATATGCATGCCATGAAGTGAATGCCTTAGATACCTGAGATAAAACATGCTAAAGTGTCAACACAAAGGTTGAGTGAGTTCATAGAGTTTTGAGTTGAAATGTAAAGCCTTTAAAAATCGTTTATGCGCAAAGGCATTGTAAATCCACTCATCCCAAGTTCCCGCTAAAACTTAACCTGTGTGTTCACAACCCATTGCCAAAATATGTATAGTTTATGTTCAAACGCATGATGTCAAATGAATTCACATAACAGTACATTACTTAATCTATCAATATTCAATTGATATAACACACATGAGTGTTGTTTCAAATAATTCCAAGACCATTAGTTCATGATTATACCAAGACATTTAGTTCAATGATTATACCAAGACATTTAGCTCAATGATAATACCAAGACATTTAGCTCAATGATAATACCAAGACATTTAGCTCAATGACAATACCAAGACATTTAGCAAGATAACAAGACATTTAGCTTGATTTATGATATAGAATATGACTAAAAATTCATTGAGATAAACATATAGTTGTAA
The DNA here is from genome assembly GCA_910596185.1 of Chrysanthemum makinoi. Lineage (NCBI taxonomy): Eukaryota > Viridiplantae > Streptophyta > Magnoliopsida > Asterales > Asteraceae > Chrysanthemum > Chrysanthemum makinoi. The sequence goes on from OU343224.1 coordinate 309,860,277, forward strand.
ATAATCATGAATGTCATAAAAGTTGATGAGCATGTATCTCCCCCAAAAGTAGTATAAAACAATTGAAAATGGGGCTATGGAACTCACATGGACAATGATGTGATGGCAAAAGTGGATACACCGAAATGTAGCGTGAATCTCTAAACTTGACCTATTATGAATGATATGATACATAATAAGTTATGATGTAATGTTACGCATGCGATTCGTATGATATCTATACCACTTGTGAATTTTTGAAAATAATACTTATCGTCGAAAAATAATCTCGTAACGTCTTGACCATTTTTAAATTACTTTACATGTATTTACGTTGAAATGATATCCTACGATAATCATTTTGTGATTTATTATGAAATTATAACTTTTAATTAGTAAAATAATGTCGTTGAAATTTTCATGAAAGTGACTAAACGGCCTTGAAAAGCTAATTAGTAAAATGGTGCACATCGGCGTTAGGAAACGAACTCAACGGTTTTGGGAAGCTTGTATCATTATCTCAAAGTTTTAGCATTTAAGTTTTCATCCTAGAGGTCTCGATCATGGAGATAAATATAGGTAAAGTATGGTACTTGTGTCCAAAATATTGTTTAAGGATGGTTTTCCGCAAAGTTTAAGTGGCGAGTATTTTATTAGTTACAATCCAGCTTGACAAACGGTCGGACATTTTGGAAAATATGTCTGGCGAACTTACTTTTACTAGAAGACATCACTTTATAAAAAGTACTCGTCATTGTTAAAGCGCCCTCAACATGGTCCTTTGTGGCCGTAATAATTGTCTAATAGAAATATATTAGTTTTACTTGTAATAAAGTAGTTCGGCAACTTGTTTAAAATGTGAATAACTTAGTCGTTATAAGTCCGTTTTCTTCGTTCTTTATATCCACGGAATCGTGATAACATATACTAATATATTTTTGATAAGTCGACACATTTAACAATGCTTAAGACTCATTTTGACTCGTAAAAAGTCGAGACAGCATGCTGAATTTTCCGAAACAAATAGTTTTCGTCGTCAAACTTCAAAAATTCATAACTTCTTCGTTATAGCTCCGTTTTGACCCATTCAAGCGGCCCGCGTTTCGTTTTAAAGTATATTTTCCAAATATCTAGCCCAAAATATTTTTGCTATTTGCCGAAATTCCAGATTTCAGAAAGGGTCGGACCCTATATATAGTTGTCGAAATGAGTTTTCGTCGCCAAAGCCCTATTCCAACCAATTCAAACCAACTCCGAAGATATTCTAATCCTACCATACACCTTCTTAGGGTGTCATGGGTTCCTAGACATCACCAAAGTGATGATATATTACAAAAGTAATTATAGGATGACATAAATATATATAACTCTTAAAAACAAATGAAAAAGTGGTATAAACATCATATGACTTGCATGTTTTCTCAAGTTAAATGAAATGAACATAAAAATGAATATGAAATATGATCATGAATATGGATGCTTACTAGTTAACTTGATGAGGTTTATGAGCAAAGGTTTTTCCTAATCACCCAAGGTTTTTCCTAATCACCCAAGGTTTTTATTGCACAACCTTAATCAAGAGTGATACTAGAGTGAATAAAACTTGTCTAGAAAATATTTTGGATGATCCTTCTTGGTCTTTCTATGGTGGCCGGTCCAAGGGATGAAGAGGAAGAGAGAATAGCTAAGTTTTCACCTTGAGAAAGTGTTTGTATGTGTTTGTGTAAATATCTAATAATATAGATAAGTGTATATTATAGATGCAAAAACCAATTTGAAGACTTGTGATGACTAGGGGGGGATGTGTATGGCCGGTTATGGGGGATTAGGAGAGGGGTGAGGTGTATTTTGGAGTTAAATGTTTTTAAGTGTAAGTATAAAGTGTAGTGTATAAATATAATTAAGTAATTAATGTAGCGTTAACTAAAAATAGATTTTAACGGAACAAAATAAAATGTATCGAAGTCATAAAAAGTATAAAAATACATTTCTCACAAGTATTGAGTGAATAAATATTTATCGTGTTGAATTTACGAAAACCTTCGTAAATATTTATACATAACAATTTATATACAAAATAAATTGAAAACATCGAGTAAACTAATAATATAATTTTTATAGTCTTAAAATGAGTATAAAAATATATTAGGATAATTTTTGGAAGTGTCGGATCAAATATTCAAAATAAATGATTACGCGATAGCGTTTATTTAATAGGAAAATAAACGTTTTATGAAAAATGCAAAACCATGCATGAATTAATATGATGATAATGATGCTAATGATGTGTAGACTAAACCTAGTCTATATGAAATTTCCGTGAATGATTGTTCATGAATTCACAGCTAAACCATTAAGGTTACGCGAATTTGATACTCGTAAACCTAGTTTACGATAAATGATGAAATAATGAAGCATGAGTAGAAATTTTCTCCGGGAATGAATAGTGTTTCGTGAATAGTAAATTTTGAAATACGTTCTCAGAATATTACTTCGACTCCGAAAATGGTGAATAGTAAAATTTTGAATAGTAACCGGTGAATAATAAATTCCCGAGATGAATAGTAAATTTGAGAAATGACCTGAAATTGCGAGTTGTCACAGAAACTCACCTGATGCAATGATTATGATGACAAAAGTAGATACACTGAAATGAGGCGCAATCTTTAACCACGACCTATTATGAATGATATGATCTAATATAAGTCATGAAATAATGTCGTGCATGCAAATTCACATGTAATCTATATCACTTGTACATTTTTGAAAAAATGAAATTTATCGTCGAAATATATGTTTATGACATCTCGTCATGTTATGAAATACTTTACAAGTATTTACGTTGAAACAACATCCTATGATAGTCGTTAAGTGATAAATCAAGAAAATATAGTTTTTCGTCGCAAAATAATATACTTTGATAATTCGTGAAAATGGCTAAATGGCCTCGAAAAGCTAGTCGTAAAATAGTGAATATCGAATGTTAAAAAACAAACTCAATGGTTTTAGAAAGCTTGTAGCGATATCTAAAAGTCTTAGCTTTTAACTTTTGATCATAGAAGTCTTGATCATAGAGAAAAATATAGATGAAGTAGGGTAGTCGGACTAAAAATATAGTTTAAGGTTAGATTTCGGCAAAGTTTGAGTGATAGTATATTATTTGTTATAACTTCGTTTGACGAACGGTCGAACATTTTGGAAAATTGGCTAGGTGAACTCACTTTTACTTGTAGACATCGTTTTCTCAAAAGTACTCTATCGATATGAAAAACGGCTCCAAACATGGTTACTTGCGATAACCATTTTGGACTAGTAAAAATTTGTAAGTGTTATTACTTGTGAAAAATAGTTACAATGGGCATATTTAAAATGCGTGTAACTTAGTCGTTATAAGTCCGTTTTCTACGTTTTATATATCCTTAGTTTCATGTTAAAGTATACTAATATATTTTTGATAAATCGACTCATTTAGACAATGTTTAAAACTCATTTTCGCCCCTTAAATAACCCTTGACAGCTTTGAATTTTTTAGAAAATTAGTTTTCGTCGTTAAACTTGAAAATAGCGTAACTTATTCGTTATAAATCCGTTTTAACCCGTTCAAGTGACCACGGTTTCGTTTTAAAATCTATTTTCTGAAAATATAAACCAAAATAGTCCATAAACTGTGCCGATTTCCAGATTTTTAATAAAATGGACACAACTATTTTATTATCGTCTAACTTGATTTTTCTTGCGTAATACTTGTTTCAATCACTTCGAATCAACACCAAATCTATTCTAAACCTACCAAACACCTTCTTAGGGTGTCATGGGTTCCTAAACTTCATCAACAATGATATGTTTCAAGGGAATAATTATAGGATGATTAAACCTTATAATATGAAATAAAATCAAGTAAAAGTGGTATAAATACATATGACACTTGCATGTTTTTGTTACTAGATCATAGAAATATATCAAGAATGAGTATAAAAGAGTAGTAAAAATTATGAAAAGCTTACTAGTAGTACGATGAATTTTTGAGCAAGAAAACCTAATAATCTTGAGGTTTTTATTTCAAAACCCTAACTAGATTATTAATAGAACTTGATTAACACTTGTAGCTTGAAAATTTATGATTTCTTCTTGGTTTTCTATGCTTGGCGAATCCCCAGAAGAAAAAGGAGAGTTTGATTTGTTTTCACCTTTAGTTATATGTTTGTATGTGTTTGAAAATGAATAAAATACTTGTATTTTGCAAATATCTAACAAAAATGTGTATGTGTACATCTAGCAAGATTTTTTTTACAAAATTATGATGACTCATGGGTGTTTGGTCAGCAAGTGTAGGCTAGGAAAAAGGGTGATGTATTTTGGTTAATTAAATGTATATAATGCTAAGTATAATGTGTAGTTTGTAATTATAATTAGGTATTTAGTGTAGCGTTAGCTAGAAATAGATTTTAACGGAACAAAATAAAATATATATAAGTCATAAAAATTATAAAAATACATTTCTCACAAGTATTGAGTGAATAAATAATTTATCGAATAGAATTTACGAAAACCGTTGTAAATATATATATAACAATTTATATACCAAAATAAATTCAAAACATCGGGTAAATTAATAATATAATTTTTATAATCTTAAAATGAGTATAAAAATATATCAGGACAATTGTTGGAAGTGTCAGATCAATTATTCAAAATAAATGATCGTGCGATAGCGTTTATTTAATAAATAAATTTACGTTAATGAAATATGCAAACTCATGCATGAACTAAAATGAAAATGATGTTACTGATGATATGTAGACTAACTCTAGTCTATATGTAATATCCTCAATGATTTTTTCATGAATTCGCAGCTAAACCCTTACGGTTACGCGAATTTGACACTCGTAAACCTAGTTTACGAAAAATGATGAATAGTGAATCATGAATAGTGATTTTTCTCCAAGAATGAATAGTGTTTCATGAATAGTAAATTTTTGAAATAACCTTTCAAAATATCAAATCGACTTCAAAAACGATGAATAGTAAATTCCTGAGATGAATAGTAAAATTTTCAAAGTTTGTTAAATGACCTGAAATTACGAGTTGTCACATTCGCCCACCCAAAAAGAAATTCATTCCCCGAATTCAGTTCATGTTGGTCTCTCAGTTTAGGGTTTGTGAGGAATAATGAGGAGAGAAGACATGAAGAAGTGTCGTTACGGCTATCTATGATTAAGAGTGTATAAATATCGCGATGGAGAAAATATTGGAAGAATCTCCCATGAGTATCACTTTGTCTTTTAGGAATATGTGAAAATTTTGCTTGCACTAAGATTTATAAATAACTGCTCCTAACATAACATGATCCCTCCAGAATTAGACATAGTTAGCTAGGCTATGTATAATTAAGGAACGATAATGTGACGTTCGGTTTAGTTGTTATAACTCTCAATGTTTAAAGAGATTTAAACCATGTCGTTAAAATGGAAGTTAAAGTAAAAGAAAATAAAAATTTTGGTAATTGTTAACAAATCGGAAGGAAAATAAAGTACGATAGATGAGAATATTTCACTATGAGTGGTTTATCAAATAGTACATAGTCTTAAGTCATAAAGATCCGAATACGATGGAAGACATAAACTTAGTATGACATAGTGCATAATGAAATAAGACTGCTAAATTCTAAACTTCATCAGTCTGCCGCGTTGTTGATACCCTGGTGAGCTTCTCCTCCTTCTAACATATATGCTTTCCCATGAGCTCCTTCAACTTGTTGGCCTTGGTTTTGGGGACATTGGTTCCGATAGTGTCCTTCTCACTCCCGGCAATATATAGTATGGCCTTGCCCTTGCAGTCCTTAGCAAGGTGTCCCCTTTATGTGACAGCTAAAGCATATACCACATGGACCATCATGATGTAGCGTGCATTGGTGGCATCGTGGTAAGTTTCGAGTATAAGCTCTTCCCTTTGTTGGTGCAACAACATAAACCCTGGCGACTTCTTGTCTTCTATTATGTTGTTGATAATGGTTAGTGTTATGGTTTTGATTGTCATAATTATAACTTCAGTCATTTTCATTTCCTTTTTGTTGTTGTTAGTTTGGTTGTTGTTGTTGTTGTTGTTGCGGTTGTGTTATTGATAATGTTTTCCATTTTCACAACTTGAGCCATGAGTTTTGATTCATCCGATAGTCTCTTCAATCGTTTGTGGATCGGAAGTTACATCTCCTTGAATACTTGGAAGTCCTCCAATGAATTTTCCATAATTTCTCATTGTAAAACCATCGATGGACATAGTGCGTAAACTCTTGGAACCTCCTGATGTAAGTCTCGATGTCATAACCAATAGTCACTAACTCATAAAATTCTATTTCTAGTTTCTTCACCTCATTAGTGGACAATACTTCTTAGTTACCAGCTTCTTGAATTCATCCCACGTGAGCTTGTAAGCATTTTCCATACCAATAGGCTGCGCATACGAATTCCACCATGACATTGCGCCATCTAAGAGTGTACCAGTGGCGAACTTCACCTTGTATTCATCTGGGCAATTGCGAAGAAATCTGAGACTCCATCTTCTCAAACCAACGAGATCATAGCAATGGCTCCTTCGTGCATTTAAACTTTGTGGGATCCAGTTCTTAAAGTCCTTGTGTACAATTTCGAACCCGGATCCTCCTGCGGCTCCAGTAGCAGCAAGTCAGTCTAAGCAGCCAGCTACGGCCTTCAGCCATGGCAGGCCCCGTTGCTCCTTCTCCTTAGTGCCTCGGCTATACTATCCCTCTACATACTTTTGGATAGCACTTGTGTCATTTCGGTGCAGGCTTTCTTTGGTGCCATAACTCTTCAAAATAAGAGGAAGGATGAGACGTAGCAAAGTCCTATGTTAAGAATAAGCGCTCTAAAGAGATGTGATACGAGGTAATAAGTTTGAGGTTATTTTTCAAAATGATTGACGGATTCCTAGGAGATAGGTTATGAGATGTCGTAAGTGCTTCAAATGTATGATGGTTTAGTGACTTAATGTGTGAATAGCGTGTAACTCGACATGTGGGTGGTGAAACAAGGGAGTGAGAGTGACTTCACCCTCCTTGAAGGCTTCGTCTCGGCATTCGATGTTATCGGTGATGAGTCAACTAATGTTAAAATTGTGATAGGGAATGACAAGGCATTCTCCACTTTGGAATTTGAAGAAAGGATAAAGGAATGGGTATCTGAAGACATCTCTGTGACAATCGATGTGAAATGAAAGTAAATAACCCGAATAATGTGCGTATGAATCCGCATGTAAAGTGAATATGCATTTATGATGAAATGATGAGATGCTATGATTATGTAGTTATAGTCTAGGGTCAAAGATGCAACCTAGTTCTCTATAACCGAAGCTCTGATACCAATATGTCAAACCTCCAAAATATCTGTTTTGCAACGGAATGGAATTCCTGGGGGATGACTGCCATAGCATCACATTTATAGTTATATTGAACGACCTAAAGTGTCGTTTTGAAAACACATCGTTTGATATAATAAAACATTCAGAGTTTACAAAAGATAGATAACATGTACGGAAATAAGTTTGATACAAGCCAAACGATGTTTTTAAAGTACATAAATCCCATGTGAGACGCGTCGTCACCACGACTCTATGATAAGTCCACATGCATGCCATGAAGTGAATGCCTTAGATACCCGAGATAAAACATGCTAAAAGTGTCAACACAATGGTTGAGTGAGTTCATAGAGCTTGTGTTATCATGAAAACCTTTAAGGGCGTTCATGCGGCAAAGGCATTGTAAATCCACTCGGTTCAAGTCCCGCCCATACAAAACTTGCAACTTGTGTGTTCACAACCCATTGCCAAAATATGTTATAGTTTATGTTCAAGCACACATCGTCAAATGAGTTCACAATAGTACCTAACTTAACGTATCAATAGTCAATTGATATAGCACATAATTCGACGTAGAACAATAGTACACGACTCGACGGATCAGTAGTCAACTGATATAGCACATCACTCGACGTAGAACAATAGCACATAATCAATAGTACATGACTCAATGTATCAATAGTCAACTGATATAGCACATTATTCGACGTAGAACTATAGCACGCAAACAAGAACAATTGATATAGTACAACATTCGGTTTTGAAACAATTGTGATCATGATAGAAGTTAAAAAACAAACTCAATGGTTTTAGAAAGCTTGTAGCGATATCTAAAAGTCTTAGCTTTTAACTTTTGATCATAGAAGTCTTGATCATAGAGAAAAATATAGATGAAGTAGGGTAGTCGGACTAAAAATATAGTTTAAGGTTAGATTTCGGCAAAGTTTGAGTGATCGTAGCATACAAACTCGAGCTACCTCATTCCCAAAACCCTAAAAGTTCTCTCCTTGGGTGGCGATTTTTTCCCTAACAAACTCTAATCGTTCCTCATCAATTCTGCCCTAAATCCTTTAATTCTTGTACCGATTTGATTAGTCCTAGTGATTAAACATTGCGTTTATCATTGGAATACTCAATCATTGCTAATTTTTTAAGATTTAGATCGAATCTAGTGAAACGATCTTAGGGTTTGTTAGGGTTAAAATCGTTGCTGTTTTTTCTTTATTCGATCCTTATTATCTCTTAATTATTATAGTCGGTTTGTTTCATCGACTCTTACATATTTAAGGTCGAATTTATTTTTCTGCAGCGCATCTTTTTAATTCCATTCGATTCCCAATTTTAGGGTTTCGTTTTTTTCTGAGCGCATGTGTGTTCTTGTTTATGCTTAACTCAACACTTTACTCGATTAGGGTTTCGGTACTTTTACGATTGCAAGTAACCCGTACTAGGGTTTTGGTTATGCAAGTGCATCAGTCTTTAGTGCGTAGTAAGTCTATTGTGGGTTGAGTGGGTTTGGAGAGAGGATGTTCAATTTGCGCGTATATGGAGTTTGGTTGATGATGCTATGAAACCCTTGTTTTAGGGTTTTGTTTGTTAAGAACTGCTATCACTTTAAGCGCATATAGGCGGAGTTTGTTAATGGAAGTTAGGGTGTGAATCACCCTATTGTTCGTTCTTGATTCGTATTCGTCTGCGAGCTTGAAGGTATTGTGATCTATTTGGTATGATTGGTTACGGTATCACGATGGGATTGGAAGTTAGGGTTCTCTAAGCCCTATGATCGTTACATCTGTGTTATATGGTGCATAGGATTGGATGTTTTACATTGATTCGTTGCGATGATCTTGTCGCTATGGATGTTAAGTTTCTAGGGTTCTTATTCAAAAACTCTAGGTTTTGTGGTTGGTTGTGACTTCTTTCTTGTTGATTTGATTATCATGCTGTTTGGTTCAGGTCTGATGGTTTTGATTCGTTTGGGTTTTGATTAACCAAGATATGTTGCAAGATCATGAAGGTTTTGTTTGTGGTTTTTGCTACTACAAACAAATGTTATGTTGAAGAATGCTTTGATGGCCTTACGTGGATTCTTCATGGAAGTTGAAGTGGACTACAATAGTGATATAGAAGGCTCAAGTACTTTTCTTGAGTAGTATTGTATAATTTTTATGTACTCTGTCATTATTGGTAGGTTCATTTTATTGTAAGTTATAAGAATGGTGTGTCATTCTTATATTCGAGTATGTAAGTGTCCTAAGGGACTGAGATGAGGGAAATCACCCTCATCCTTTGTACTTCAACGTTTTTTGGAGTAATGCATTTTACCGGGGTGAATTAACCCTTTTACCAAAAAAAAAGTTTGAGTGATCGTATATTATTCGTTATAACTTCGTTTGACGAAAAATGGCTCCTAAAAGGTCTTATATAGCTAACAAAACAGGCGATTCTCTCTTGGCGATTTTTTAAAACCTAACAACCCTAAATCATTTTTTGTCAAATCTGCCTCAAATCTTGGGTTCCTTTGCATCGTCGACTTTATTCTGGTAAACATCATTGTTTTGGTCCTTGGTTGGATTAGTGTCCGCGTTTCCCTTTTGTTTCAGTTTTGCCAAATCGTTTTTCTTAGGGTTTTGAAAATCGTTTTTTGGTTATTATCTGATTGGAGCGATCTAGATTCATCTAAGCCTGGTTTATCACTTGTTATAATCTCTTTTCTTTGATTGAATCATGGAGAGTTAGGTTATTGTTAGTGGTGTTTAAACCCTAACTTTTAGTTAGGGTTTTGTTTATCGTCGCTTGTTTTCTTCAATTGTGATTGTGTGAGTTTTGGGATTGTTTGTGGGTTTTAGAGATGGAAAAGGTTTCTTTAACAAGGATAGTTCTTCGTTGAAAGCTACAAAAGCAGCCACCAACTTGGCCGATCAAGTTGGGTTGAACATGGCATCGAATCCATATGATAAGTTTTTTTTTTGGGTAAAGGGTTTTACCCCGGTAAATATATAACCAAAAACAATGTTAAGTACAAATGGAATGTGGCAGAAGTACCACATTAACCTCAAGCTAACACTTGATAACTAGTGTTTATGACATGCCATAAACACAATGAACCTAGCTATACATTACATCATCTAACCAGGCATAAAACAAGAAAAACTTGTAACAAGAGAGCATCCCGAATCACCATCACACGCTGAAGGGAGCAAAGGCGACCCGGAAGTTTTCCTCCTTAAAACCCTTTCCAAGAAAACCTCGAAAGGAAAAACCTTGGAGTAGGGAAAAAGAGTACAACCCATTCCTGGCACTCCGCCGCGAAAAAGATAAGCATTGGAGAACTTCCATTAAGACGCAGAACAATCCGCAATGATTAGTTGGATATTGATGAGTGCTAAAACACACATCATTTTATAGCTAAAAATATGCTAAATCAGACTAATAACCATGAAATATGTCAAATTATATTGCAAAAATATTGTATATGTGTTATTATGTCTTGCGAGTACAAGGGTTTGAAAACAAGCAAAAGCGGTGATTTTCGGATGAGTTTCAGCGACATTTTCATGTTTTTGGAGGTTCAAAGCGAAGTAAATAAAATTATCAAAGCACATCATTAAAGATCACGAAAAATCGAGGTCGGATGGTTATTTTATGTGGACATCGAGGAAGAGAGAGAAGAAAATATTGAAAGATTAAGCGGGCTTGAGCGAAGATTATTTTAAAGATAATGGCTAAAATTGGATCAAGGAAAAGAGGGCCAAAAAGAATTAAATGCAAGAGAATTAACACATAAAGGCTCTTGGTCTAGTGGCTTTTGGGTGCATGCTTTACAGCAGCAAGAATCCCACCAAAAGCAAAATTGCGAAAATGTATGTATGGCCATTTGTGCATGTGTATGTGCATTAACGTCCTTTAATTAAATCAATAGCGTGGACATGTTTGCTACTACCACTTTCGCTCACCTTGATTTCCGCCATCAAATCGTCCCACGTGTCCATGGTATCCGAGGAGATATTTGATAGGAAGGATCGAGAGGAATGAATGTGCTATAAAGGGAGCACGGATCGAGAAAATGAGAGCAGTTTATTAATTTTACACTTTTAGTTTCTAGCTTTATATTTTAGTGCTTATTATTGTAGTAGCTTATTTTTAAGAACTTATTGTACTCTAGTCTTTTTTGCTTATTAATGATAATGATGTTTATGGAGTTTACTTAAGTGCTTATTTCTTTTTCATCTCTTTCTTTTCTTTTTCTTTTTCTTATCTAGTAAAGCCACCATAATAATGTTAGGAATTAGAAATTCGGGTATTAAAGTCGAGTCACCTCAAGTATATGTAATCGTTAGAAAGCTTCAGTCGTAGTGATAAGTTAAGTAGTATTTGTTAAGTAACTGCAGTGGAGATGAGACGAGTCTTTACCTTTGTATGCACGATCCACCCCGATGTGTGGCGTTTTATGTAAGACTATAAATACTCTCTACCTCCAAGGTAGAGAGTTGGAGCTCATAATAATATCTTTCACTTTCTCTCACTAAGTTCCCTAAACCTCTAACTTTCTCTCTCTAGAATTCCATCTTAAATGCCACCTTGTGTTATGGTTTGATGTGTATGTGTAAAGTTAATATCCAACAATTGGTATCAGAGCCAGGTTAGATCATATCTTACACATCTTTGGATTTCTAGTGGTTTTTAGGTGGTTTTAAGTTTGAAAAAGTTTAGTGGTTTTAGCATCATTTGATTGATTTCTAGTGTTAAAGTTTTGATTTTGGTTGTACTTTTATGTTTAGAATCATCAAAAGTGTTTAGGTTTTCATTTGGTTAGCTTGAATCATCTTGGTTGGGTTGTTTTTGGATTGAAAAGTGAGGTTTACATGGTTCTTCAAGCTAGCGACTTAGCTCTAGGAATAGTTTCTTGGTAGCGACTTGCTTCACATTTTGTAGCGACTTCTGACGTTTGGAACTAGAGTTAGATCTAGCGAGTTAAAGTACAAGTAGTGGATTCTCCACTCGCGAATTGCGACTTAATGGTAGCGACAGTGCGATGAGTTGCTCTTTAGCGACTTGTCTCTAGCGACTTGTGTGGCAATTCTTTGCCAAAATTTGGTTAGCGACTTAGTCTATAGCGAGTTACTACTTAGCGACTTGTATTTCTGTGCGACTTGGGACTCTAGCGACTTAGGGGTGTAGCGAATTAAGGGTTAGCGACTTAGTGCATTAATTTCTAGCGACTTAGTGCACTAATTTCTAGCGACTTAGTGCATTATCTTCTAGCGATTTAGTATTTTATTATCTAGAGTCTTGAGTGATTGTTTACGGTTTTCTCTTGATTGATAAAATCCGGTGAAAGAATCCATTTCCGGTTTAATCATAGAGTTATAAAATCCCGTATAATCTGTTAACATGTCTACCAACGTTCCCACTGTTATCTCCTTTATTCTTAGAAGATGTTAAGCCATTTGGTTCGGATACCGTCCACCCATGCTTGGCCAGGCCGACTCTACGACTCTTGGGCTCAGCGAATTAGGCATTGCCTTGGAAAAGAAAATGGTGTCAACATTCTCAAATCCATTGATGAAGGACCATATCGAGTTGAGGCGACTAGAGACATACTTGATACTAATAAGATGGTACTCTGTTTACGGTGTGAGACCTAAGATGTATGATGAGCTTGATGATAAGGATAAAAGAGATTTGATCTGAGATATCGGGGCTTGGCAATTGTTCTTCAAGGTCTTCTAAAGACATCTACAAGGCGATCAATCATAACAGGATGCTAAGGCGGTTTGGGACAATGTTAAGATGCTTCTCTCGGGTTACGAATTAACTATGGAAGGCAGTCCCAACTCTATGGCCAATTTGAGCATTTCAAGATGAAACGAGATGAGAGTGTCTATGAGTACTATGTGAGATTTCATAAGTTAGTTAATGACATGAGGAACATCAGAATGACTATGCCTAACATTGATTGAACTCAAAATTTGTGAACAACATGAATCCCGAATGGCACAAGTTTGTTACCGTGTGAAGCTCACTAAAGGATTGAAGAATACAAACTATGAGCAACTCTATGCCTTCCTCCTTGAGAATGAGAGACATGCTATGTTTGAAAAATTAATTCTCAATGGGTTCAAAACCAACCCGGGGAGAACAAGCTCGTCTAATGACTCTCTACTTTCTACTCAAACATCTGAATCACAACCAAAGCATCACAAGTCATACCCTTGGGTAATGGTAATCACAAACTCATTCATGATCCTATGTACAAACAAGGCGATCTTTGATACTCCGTGGGTAGCTTCATTAATCAACTAGCTCTTCTCATTCGTCAAAACATGAATACTCTCCCACAAACCAACAACAACCTCAGAGCTGCATCTAACCCACACAAGCCAGCTATTAAGAAAGGAAGGATGGGTGGTGCAACCTGTCTGAGGAAAGGCAATATGATCGGGGGGCGAGGTGGGCTGGGAGAGGTTATGTTGGAAACGAATCGAGGAAGGAATGGTAACAAGGTCAAACTAAGCTCATCAAATGTTATAAGCGTGGTGAGAGGACACATTGCAAGGCGTACATCTCAAAGCGCCATGAGAATCTTGATTACTTGAGGAGAAGATCTTTCTTTGCTCAAGCTCGGGACAATGGTGCTACTCACGAATGAAGAGGAATTGCTATTTCTTAGCAGAGGCAATGCCAAGACCTATGATGCGGATGTGGATGGCGGCCTATTCGGAGATAGGTCACAATCATCGAATGCCTTTCAAGTTACGGCATGATGCATCGACTCGATGTGGATGATGGACCTACGGCACACACAATTTTATGGCTAGCATTTCTCCAATGGTTTCTCCCAAGGTCTCCTCTTCATCACTGTTTGGAGCCATCCCAGACAAGCTCATCTCGAGAGGTATTAAAACTATACGATGAAGGCTGTGTGCACGGATGCATGACAAAGTACAATCAACTGAAACTATTGAATCAAATATTGAAAATATGGGTAATATCAATGTTGTCCCATATGATCAACATGTGAAACAAAGTGAAAGTGAAGTTGTACCAAGTGATGCATCTTCTGCAGTCAACAATGACTATGTTTTGATGAATACCTTTGCATGTGCTGATGATTCCATTATTTACAGACTAAATGCCTATAAGAGCGTGTTGCTATTTATGAACAAGCGTGCTAAGTTTGAGTTGACCACTGCGTGGAGGAAATGGATACCAAGTAAGTCTGATTATTAGAAAAGTAAGTTTAGAGAGAAATATTGAAACAAGAATTAAATTCCTTGCAAGAACTCTCTAAAACATCTAAAGCAAAAACAAGAACTTCAAGAAAATGTGAAAATGCTTAAGCAAGAATTTAATGCAAAGGAATCAAAACTCTTGAGAGATTTTTCTAATCCGAAAACTTTGAAAAACAAACTTGAGAACAAGTTGTACATACAAGGAAACACCATTAAGGCCTCACATGTCACTAAACATAGAGTCTTAGCGATAAGCATAGCATTCCTTGTTGAGGAACGAATCGAGGTAATTAAAAGGCTAGAAATGCTCATAAGGTGCTTTATGATGGTAATGAAATTCTTAAGCCTAGCGAGAAACCTAGTTCGTTGAGTGCCTTGAGGAAGATAAGAAGGATGAAGTCACTAGGGAAAGGATGAACAAAACTAGATGACCGAAATGCAAAGAGAAAAAGATTATTATCACTCCCCATGACTACAAGAAGGAAAATTGGATTTCCTTGAACATGTTTAAGCCTCAAACATTGCGACTGAACAAGTGTTACGGAAAAGGATATGGACTTGCAAAAGGCGAAAATCTTGTTGAAAGAATCCCCTTGTAGGAAATTCCCAAGCGGTAGTATCCTCCAAATACACCAATGCATTTAGTTCCTAGAACTATTGCCACTAAAAGCAAGACCTTAATCGGTCAATATGTTATTCTTCAACTATTTGTCGATTTTGAGAAAACTTGAAAGAAAAGGATCACACCTGGGATAGCGAAGGGGAAAGGGGTTTTGAGCAAATGAAAGAATGTTATTTAGCTGAGGTCATGCCTTTCTTTAAACAACTAAAAGATCATTTTGAGAGTCTTAAAGCGGGACAATCGGATATTAAAGAAATGGAAAAGGAATTTGATGCAATGGTAGTTGAAGTTAGTGATTATGGGCGTGCACTAAAATATAATGAGATTGAGAGGAAGAACTTGCATACCTTAAATGAGACTCTTATTACTGAATGTGTTGCTCAAGATATCTTTTTCATTGCTTCAAATTGCTCTATTAATGCTTCCAAATTTCATGAACTATCTGTGGCCCCGAAAGTCTCCCATGATCGTGTCATTGAGCTTGAAAAAACTAATTCTAAACTAAATGAGAAAATTGGCTGGATGATCACAACAATTTGGTTAAACATTTTTCTAAACTGGAAGTTGAGCATTTTAATTTACAACTAAAATATCAACATCTTAAAGAAAATGTTAAAACTTCACATGTCAAGACATCGTCGGATGCTCGAGTTTGATCACGGTTTTCAAATTAACAAGCGTGATGAGCGATTCAAGCTCATTGCAACGATCGAGAAAAGTTGAAAGCCCAAATCTCTCAATTAAAGGGTCAAGCGAACAATAAGGCGGGCTCCCAAATCCCTCCCTTTAGATTCTCGGGAATTCTCAAACTTTTCATCTTCAAAACTTAGTTGATGCCTTACAAAAGGAAAACGAGAGTTTTCAAGAAGAAAATGAAAAGTTAAGCGACATTTTAAAGAGTTATATGATTCAATGAAAGTCACACGTGACCAAAACAACGAAAAAATAACGTCTTTACAAAAGGAAATGGAGAATCTAAGAAGTCGAAATGGAAGCGCCACTTGTTTTCAATAAGAATGTTGTCTCAAAGTCACCCTTAGATTGCAAATACACTGTGTGATTAAATATATTCCTCCTCATCTTAGGAATAATGAACATGCTTTTCATGAATCACGTGCTCACCTTAAGGATAGTCTAGAATGTCTCGGTGAGATTGTCGAAGAGGATTTCATTAACAAACCTCTTGATAGTGAAATTAGGTTTGCTTGCCTCGAGGCCAAAGCGATCTCAAGAGTTGCTAGAATGTGTAATTGCCACATGCCCAAAATCCTTAACCTTAGGTGAAAACGGCAAAGCTGTGATGCCCTGTTCTATGCCTAGTGCCAAGCGGGAAATCCGTTCTATGCCTAGTCTTAAAAGGGAAACACTAATGTGCCTTCAAGTAGTTGATTCGGATATGTTAGTGCTAAGAAAGTGAACTTTAGTGTGCTGCAAAAGCTCAAATCACAGTCTTAAAGTATACACTAATGTGCCTTCTAGTACTTCAGATTCTTGCACATCAAGTTGAGGGAATGCAAAATTAGATCAACCAACTAATGTTCCCATTCCTCTACGAGAATGTCGGTGACTTTAAAGCGAGGTCAAAGTCTCAAGACAATACAAGGAATGATAGGACCTCGCAAGCTAAGAATGTGCATTGGAAGAGAGTAGAAGACCAATCTAGGAACGTTAGAAGCGAGTTGAATAAAGCGAATGCGTGTTGATTCTAGTATTAGCCAAATCTTGTAATTAATTGAATTACGATACTATCGCAAACCTTGTAATGCATGCTTGATTACATTTGCTAATCATGAATGTGGTGTGAATGCTTTGTCTAATCTTTGTCAAATGCCCGATTAAAATTGTTAATGCTTATAATCGTGCAAATAAGGCAAAAGGCAAAAGCGAAGAGATGTTAGAAAGCAGTGGAAACCCACGGAAGAACTTTTATAAAGATAGGTTATTATTGGATACCTTTTGGTCATAAGAATAATCGGTTTGTTCTCCCTACTTGCTAAGATTATGCCCACTAGAAAATGGATGCCTCTTGGTAGAACTATTCCCTTAAGTAAACATACTTTGAATAGGCAAATCTGGAGCCATGACATTGCATCTATTCCCAATGATTCCATTGCTTCTACTTAGATATGGATGTTTACGATTACGATGTGGGTGTTCCATCTTTGTTACTAACCAAATGGAACCCATTCTTGCATGGGGATCCCAATTATCCGATTATCCATTTTTTGTCGTGTTCAAGCTGCGGTCGTTCAAATTACGTGGTACACGGACTCAATTTGTTCCAAGCATATGGAGGCGGTGCGGCTCATGAACCGTGAGCAAGTTCATCGGGGACATTAGATTTGGTAATGATCATTTTAGTGCTAATATGGGTTATGGAGATTATGTTGTTGGTGATAGTGTCATCTCGAGAGTTACTATGTTGAAGGTTGGGTCATAATCTGTTTTCCATTGGTCCAATTACGTGACTCGATCTAGAAGTTGCCTTGAGAAAACATACTTTTTTAGAGATCTTAATGGTAAGGAACTGTTAAAAGGAACTTCGTGGGTCAAACCTTTACACCATCTCTATCGATGACATGATGAGGGCTTCTCCATCTTGCTTGTTATCAAAGGCTTCAAAAACAAAGTCATGGTTATGACATCGTCGTCTCAATCACTTGAACCGGCACCATCAGCGATCTTTCGAGAAAGGACCTAGTTGTAGGTTTACCTAGACTAAAGTATGAAAAGGATCATCTTTGTTCGGCATGTCAATTGGGAAAAAGCAAGAAATATGCCCATAAACCCAAACCTACTAACTCGTACGAAGTCCTTCATATGATTCATATGGACTTATGTGGACCAATGAGGGTACAAAATATCTTTGGGAAGAAATATGTGTTAGTTGTGGTTGATGATTACTCTAGATTCACATGGGTCAAGTTCTTAAGTACAAAGGATGAAACTCAATATCATCATCAAACTCATCAAACATTTAGGTTCGACTTAACAAAACGTCGAGAATTGTGAGCGGACAATGGGCGGAGTTTGTCAACAAACAACTTAATGAATTTTATGAAAGCGTTGGAATCAGTCATCAAAGAAGTATTTCACGAACTCCTCAACAGAGCGGTGTAGTTGAAGAGCGAAATCGGACTCGGTTGAAGCCGCTAGAACAATGTGATTTACTCAAAGGTTCCAATGTTTCTCAAATTTTGAAGCAATGCGCTTGCATGCTATACACAAATCGTTCCTAATCCACAGCATTACATGGAAAAACTCCATATGAACTTGTCACAACAGAAAACCTAATCTCTCTTTCCTTGTGTTTGGTGCATTGTCTATCCAACTAATGAGGTCAAGACTTAGGGAAACTAAGGGCTAAAGGCGACATTGGAGTATTTGTAGGATCGCACAAACAAAAAGGGATACGAATCTATAACAAAAGAACCGAAATATCATGGAAACCATTCCGTTCGTTTGATGGTGACCGGTCAAATGGCTCCAGACAATCGATTCGGGACCGCACTTCAAAACAGTCCCATTGGTTCATCTCTTGTTCCAAACTCTACTCAAGAAACTCCATATGTACCCCATCTGAAGATGATGTAAAGAAATTGTTTGATCCTATGTTTGATGATCTGTATGATTCAAACACTAATGAGGTAATGATTCACCAGCAGAGGATGCTCATATTCACGTGAATGAAGTCAATCCTTGATCTCAATATCTTTAAGTCAAGAAGCTTTTGCTGGCGTCCTGATCTCATCAACAAATCATCATTCTTCAAATGTACATCATGGAAATGTTTATGGCATAAATGATGAAGTTAATCCCTTGCTACTCGAGATGCTCCATTTGAAAACATATTTGCTACTCACGAATCATCATCAGAACCATCTTCTTGAGGGACATCGACTCGCTACCTGGTTCCTCAACAACGCCACATGAACACCTTAGAAAATGGACTCACGATCATCCATTAGACAACATCATTGAAAATCCCTCTCGTCTGTGTATCAGCACGGAAACAACTTGCAACGATGCCTTATGGTGTTTCTTCAACTCACTTTTCTAAGATCGACCAAAAGATGTTAAATCCGCCATGAATGAAGACATTTGGTTCAATGCCATGCAAGATGAAATTCATGAGTTTGATCGACTTGATGTATGGGAGTTAGTACTGCTCCAGGAGCTGTGCTATGATTATAGCTCTCAAATGGATCTTCAAAGTAAAACTTGATGAGCATGGTGATGTGTTAAAGAACAAGGCTCGTTTAGTTGCTAAAGGATATCGTCAAGAGGAGGGTATAGACTTTAAAGAATCTTTTGCTCTGTTGCTTTCGAATGAGGCAATCGGAATCTTTAAGCTAACGCTGCTAGTAAGAACATGGTAGTGTATCGGATGGATGTGAAGCGGCATTTACGAGCGGAGATCTTAAAGAAGTAAATCTCGTCGGCCAACTGAAGGATTTGTGAATCAAGAGCATCCTACTCACGTTTATCGTCGAAGAAGGGCTCTCTCTACGGTTTAAAGCAAGCCCAGGCATGGTATGATACATTTGTCAAAGTTTCTTCTATCATCGGATTGATAAAGGGCGATTGATCCTACATTGTTCTGAGGGAAGTCGGGCAAACATTTAACTCATGTTCAAATTTATGTTGATGATATTATTTTTGCCTCGACTGACCCAATGGAATGTGATCATTTTCTAATGAAATGAGTTCTAAGTTTCAAATGTCAATGATGGGACAAATGTAGTTTTTCTTGGGATTACAAATTTCACAAAGTCTAGGAGGCATTTTCATAAATCAATCTAAATATGCCTTGAGAGATTTTAAAGAAATTTGGATTTGATTCATGTGACCTGTTGACACTCCCATGATTGATCGAACCAAACTAGATGAGGACCACTTTCGAGATCATGATTGACCAAGAAATATCGTAGTATGATTGGATCCACGATGTACCTCCAGCTAGTAGACAGACATCTTGTTATTTGTTTGCATGTGTGCTAGATACCGAGCTAAGCCTACTAAAAAGCACCTTGAAGCGGTTAAGCGGGTCTTTCGGTATCTCCAAGGAACCATCAATATGGGACTATGGTACGCGAAGGACACCGGTATGTCACTAACGGCCTATCGCGGATCTTGATCATGCGAGTTGTCAAGATACATTCGAAAGTACATCACGGTGGTGCTTTTCGGTTTGGGTGATAAGCTTGTGGCTTCTTCAAAAAGCAAATGAGTACTTCTATTTCCTCTGTTTAGAATACATAGCCATGTCATCTTGTTGTGCTCAAATCTTATGGATGAGATCTCAATTATCTGACTACGGCTTTTAATTCAACAAAATCCTACTCTTTGTGATAATAAAAGTGCTATTGCTCTCTCTCATGCAACAACGTTCAACACTCAAGAGCAAAGCATATCGACATTCGACATCATTTCATCAGGGAACAAGTGGAAAAGGTGTGGTGGAACTATATTTTGTGAGATGCGAATATCGGTTAGCGGACATCTTCACCAATCTTCAAGAGAGCGTTTGAGTTTATTCTTCCGTCTTGGCTTGAAAAGCTTCAACCAGAATACTCTCAAAGTCTTGAGGAGGAAGGCGAGGAGTAAAGGTCTATCTTCATCTATCTCTTGTAAATATCTATTAAAATACAAAATTATAAAACCTTCAAAATCCATAAAAATGCGAAAAATTGAAAAATCTTCAAAAATATTGTCTTTTTGTCATGCGTTTTCGGTTCGATAATAATATCTGGTCTTTGTCTTGTCATTCAAAGAATGACACGGGACTTCGATGTTGTTGAATTCAAAAAAAAAAAAAAAAAAAAATCAAAAATTATTTTTGAGAGAAAGAGAAACAATGGTTTATTGTCATTTTAGGGCAATAACCGGTTTTAAAGAAACGAGCCATGTTTTACCATGTTTTCAAATTCCATGCTCGATTCTATAAACATTTATCTGCTTGAAAACTAAATGCTTTGAAAAATAACTCGGTCTCTATTTTTGATAATCATCAGGACTTATTTGTCAAAATCTCAATCTCTCAATCAACAACCTATGTCATTGATTGAGGGGGAGAATGATTTCAATTAAATTAAAAGTTATTTGGCATTAAATTGTTTTCAAAAGATGTACATGCATGTTTAACCAATGGAGTTTAAAATCTCAACATCAGATCCTTATCGGTTAAACGCTTTCATAATCAAGTCACAATTCTCCTTAAAAGCTTTCAAAATCAATTTAAATCTATAAGAGATCACAAATCTCAAATGATTTGATAATTGTGATGGGGGAGAAGTGTGATTTAAATAGGATTTAAACTGATAATTAGATAAATGGTTTCTTAAGTGTTACATGTTTGCCTCCGTAAGTGACAAAGCGATTTCAAATTTTCCATTTTACATGTTGAGGGGAGCATCTATATTAAACCTATGATTTGAAGCGTGATCACTTATCTCATCGAGGTTCCCTCTAGTATGTGTAAAACTCTTTTCAAACCTCGAGGCACATATTGAGGGGGAGCAAAATCATGAAAAACTCATCCTTCCCCAAAATGCTTTATCTACTTGATTCGATTTGGGAAGTGATGTTGATATCTTTTAGAAAATGGTAATCAAAGAAGTTTATCCTTCCTCTTGCCTCGTGTGCAAAACATTTTCAAATACTTGATGCACATGTTGAGGGGGAGTTCTCGTTCTAAAATATCAAAAATAATTCTGGTACAAAATGCTTTGATAATATATCACAAGTATCTAAATTGATTTTCAAATGGTTTTCAATTGGTTCCAATGGCGGATGAACAATACCAAAAAGACCGACCAACTTTACTTTGTATGCGGTGATATAAGGATGATAAGGTTAGGTTTTGTTCCCAGATGATCCGCCCGAGCAGGAGGATCTACCGAACTATCCACTAGTTAGTGTAGAGTTCTTAGGTATGATAATAAAAGGAGAAAAATGAGGAATGGGAAGAGTCTTGACTTGAGTCCGAGCTAGTCTTGGAATAAACCCAACAAGGTTCTTGAAGTCTCGGTAAGCCTTTGAAGGGGTTGAAGAATTAAAAAGAATTGAATGAGAAAAGGGTGAAAACAAATAGCCCTTCATATATTCAACCTTAGAGGCGAAGCAGGGTTCAATTCATATACTCTTGATGGTAACATCGGTATTGAAGACAAGGCGTCATGGACGGTGGCGCCTTGCACTTCAACTTCCCAAACCACTCAAGTTCCTCTTAAAAGGACTTGTTTCATTCTCACGGGAGCCAGGCATTATCTATCGACTCTCTCTTAGAGATTGTTGATATTGAAGAAGGAGACCCTCTCCTAGTCTCGACACAGGATCCAAATATGCACAAATTGAGTCTAGAGCCACGAGATCATCAATAAATCTCATTAGGACACTTTTCAATGAAGACTCTTTATTTCACACAATGTGGAAAGAGAGATTATATCTTGAGTCCTAGCATTATCCTTGTGGTATTGCGGAACATCGAGTGATGTGTTTACATATTCACTATGAAGATGGAAAGCCTTACAGGCCAACATCTAACAAGCTCTGGTAGGTGGCATGTGAGATCTATTATCTGAGATCAACCATGTGACAAGCGAGACGAAACAATGGGGCGATTCAATCTTTTGAATCAATCACAGTTCGAGTTATGGATTGGCCGGATACCTTTGAAACCGGTCTTTGTGCTTTAAAACTCTTTTCATTAGCACGTCGACCGTGTACTAATTTTCAAATCAAAAGGTGTTTTATGATTGATAATTGATTTTCATTAAAACCTTTTTTATATTGCAAAAACAATTTCTATTGAGCAATACTGATTGTTTTCAAATATCTTTTCATCAATCGGTGGACTCAAATTATTTGGTTCACTCACTCCGTGTTGTCTTCTTTGAGATGTTCGGTTTGAGAACGGCTAGAGCATTTCGCGAAACCTGTCAAGAAATTCTTGAATTATACCGATCCGGCGTGCTTGTCTTGATCAGCGAGAACCAGTGGGCGTGTACCTCAATTCAGCGAAAGTGATCAAAGACACTTTACGTGTGATTTATTACTAACTGTATCATGGAGTACGCCCGGCGTTTGCGGATATTGAGAATGAAGCGGTCAATCCATAGCCATGCTCACTTAACACATTCATCTCAAAGAAATCATGATTAGTGCATCAATGACTACGATATTTTCACTCCATGCTTACGCTCGCTGCTGCCAATATCATGAATCAACAAATGCTTCCGCTACTCGATGAGAAGTATATCATGATCGAGAATGTGAGCATGTCGGTCCGAATGTCACAACATCACATAATACCAACACCACAATGGATGTATCGGAGATTTTCTATTGAGTGATGATCTCAAAGCGGCTCAACATTATTATCCGTGGATGTAAAACCTCCATTTGGATTAACCAAACATGCAATGTGAAGAATCAATGACTCTGAGCTTAGGAACAAGACTACATCAAGAATGCAAGAACAATTGTTAATGTAATATCATTTTGTATTCAATAATTTTAGTGCATGTTTGAGGTGACCTCCCTAGGGGAGATTGTTAGGAATTAGAAATTCGAGGTATTAAGTCGGTCACCTCAAGTATATGTAATCGTTAGAAAGCTCGTAGTCGTAGTGATATTAAGTTAAGTAGTATTTGTTAAAGTAACAGAAGTAGGAAGACGGACGGGTCTTTACCCAGTATGCACGATCCAGCGGCCCGTGTGGCGTTTTATGTAAGACTATAAATACTCTCTACCTCCCAAGGTAGAGAGTTGGAGCTCAATAATATCTTTCACTTTCTCCACTAAGTTCCCTAAACCTCTAACTTTCTCTCTCAAATTCCATCTTCGCCACCTTGTGTTATGGTTTGATGTGTATGTGTAAAGTTAATATCAACACAATAGCTTATTAGCTTTTTTGTGAACTATTAGATTAGCTTTTAGTGATAAGCTTTCTTATTTTTCATTTTAAGCTTTTACATATCTTTATCTTGAATAAGCTCTTCGCTTATAGCTTATTTTGAATATAAAAAGACTAGCTTTAATTAAGCTTTTCATATAAGCATTAATGCACTTTTATTTTAGTTTCTTTTCAAAACTCTTTTTTATTTACTTAGATTTATTTTCTTTTTCAACTTCTTTTATAAAAAAATCAAAAAAAGTTTTAATCTTTTTATCTTATCTCTAGCTTATTTATTTTGTTCTAGTCCTTAAATATAACTTACATTCATTTAAATCTTGGTTGAACCTCTTAGTTTTGGGTGGATGTGGATCTAATCTTTAAGCTTTTTCTTTGCTTATATTGTTTAAAGTTTGGTACTTTTTAGATCAATAAGAAGCTTTTCCGCCAGCTTATTTGATCCATAATATTGCTTATTCTCTAACCTTTGATAAAGTTGTGATCTTGCTTAATTTCTCATCATTTTCCAACCTAAAGCTGAGGAGCTTAAGGGTTTTATAAGCTTTCAGCCAACTAAAGTTTAAAGCTTTTTAGTCTTAATAAGCTATTTAGTTAATAAAGTCACAAACTTTATTAAATATTTGGTCTTATTAAAGGCTTATAAAGTAAACTTTAGGGTTTGATAAGTTTATAAAATCGAATTGGTTTTATTAGATCATTGTAGCAGATCGGGTTCTATTTTCCTTACTTTCTCTTTTGGCTTGTGGAAAAATGATGTTTTTTTGTTGAGCTTATTATTATTATCTTTGTTGGTTTACTTATGACTATTAGTGTGTAGATTTTTATTATGCTTGTTAAGTGATTGGTGAATTGTGAAATTAAGTGTGGAATATTGGAGATTATTAATTGGTAGCCTTTGGTTTTACTTGGTTTTGATTTTTTAAAACTTTGGACAAAAGCGTTAAGGATTTTAACTATTTAACCAAGTATATTTTATCTATAGATAAAAGTAGGATTTTCAATATAAAATAGCGTTGTGAGAAAAATCTACTTTTAAGCGGATAATTAAAGGTTGTTAATTAATAATTTTAGGATGTCGATGATTTGAGTAGTTGGTTATTTTAGCGGGCAAAAGCGTTGGTATAATTAATTATTTAAAGTCACTAATTTTACCTCGAAAATAATTGTTTTCAATATAAGCCAATGTTGTGAGGAAATAATTTGTTTACGGCGGGTATTAATTGCATAAGTGCTTTTGAAAAATCCACATAATGAACTTTACCACACTTGACAAGCATAGTTTTTTTATCATATTGTTAGTGGTATTATTTGCTATTAGTTCAATTTTTATCTCACTTATAATAGTTTCTTTATTTATTAGTATAAAAAGTTTTAAATATTAGCCTACAAAATGAGCAAAAAACCAAAAGCGATAATCAAGCATCGTTTATAACGAACAAACAAAAACATAAAATTCAATTCATCTCTCGCCTAGGAATACGACATATATATGGGAAGGTTGATTACTTGTCCTCAAGTAGTGATTGATTCTTAATCGGGAATACAAATTTTAAAACTCCGTATTTGCAAAAATATTGAACAAGTTTTTGGCCCATTAGAGTGTTCGGGAGAGGAATTCTTCTGGATTTTTTTTGTTTTGTTTTAAGTTTGGTGCCTTGAAGAACCTTTCTCCCGAAAAGTTATTTTTGCCAAATTTTCAAAAAAATCCAAAAAAAATTAAAAATTTTAAAAATACAAAAATATTTTTTAATTAAACTTTTTCAAAAACACAAAAATATTTTCCTTTTCTAAAAAAATATTTTTCAAAAAATAAAAATATTTTTCAAATCACTTTCTTTTTAGCGCATGAGCACTTTCGATCTTCTTCAACGAATTAAATTCTCTCTTTTCAAATCCAGAAAGATTAATTAAACAAAGAAATCGTTGTGATCCATCACATTTATTTTATTTTGAAGAACTTAATATGGTTAATAATAATCAAAACATCAATCGAGAACCTTAGCCTCCTGTAGCGGGTCCCATTCATCAAAATCTGATGGTTCACGAACTCCGCC
The DNA here is from genome assembly GCA_910596185.1 of Chrysanthemum makinoi. Taxonomy (NCBI): domain Eukaryota; kingdom Viridiplantae; phylum Streptophyta; class Magnoliopsida; order Asterales; family Asteraceae; genus Chrysanthemum; species Chrysanthemum makinoi. The sequence goes on from OU343224.1 coordinate 309,886,455, forward strand.
CGATGGAGGAGCTTCTCCAAGCTTGCCTATACGAAGGTGTTGGAGATGCTATCGTCGTGCCCGCCATTCTATAAACCAATTTGAGATTAAAATTGGCTTGTTAAATCTAATAACAAGCATCTCATTCCATGGTTTTGAGAATGATGATCCACACTCACACATCAAAAGATTCACCAAAATCACACAAACTTTAAAGATTAATCAAGTTCCTCATAATGTGATAAAATCGATTCTCTTCCCCTTTTCTCTTGAGGCTGCAGGACTTGGCTTGAAAAGGAACCTCCTGGCTCCATCACAACTTGGGAGGACTTAGTCTCCAAGTTAAGTAAATCGTTTCTTTCCTCCCTCAAAACAACAAATCTTGAAATGCCATCACAAATTTCCATCAAAACTTGAGGGGAGACATTTAGTGAGGCTTGGGATCGTTTCAAGGGCTTCACAGCTAAATATGTCACTCATCACACTTGATTTTCACCCCTTCATCAAATTGATACTTTCTACAATGGGTTGAATCAAAGTGATCAAGATTAAACTCAATTCAGTTGCCGCGGTGGAAATTTGTTGATGAGAATCACCCAAGCAAGCATTAACAATAATTGAAAACAAAGCAAGGTTCAGTTTTGAGGAACACACCCCAAGCTTGAGTGCTAGTGGTAGTTCATCTCAAAATGGCCTTCAAGCGGCTCTTCTGAAATCAAATCGAAGCTATGGAAAAGGGCAAATTGATAATATGCAAAACCTTCTCACCGTTCATGCGATGAAATCAAGCTGCCGAGACTTGTGGTAGGTCCTTTCCCATAATACAGTGTCAAGCCTTGAGTGGCTACACTCCGAAGGGCCGTATATGCTACTTAGGACCTTTAATCAAGGAAAGCAGAAATCTCTTGAAAACTATCGTTCTAACAATTACCTTGGACCACCGGTTTCAATCAATAGAACAATCAAAATCAAAATCAATTGAATCAAAACAATCAAAACAAGAATACCCAAAATCAATACCAAAATCGTCAAAATCAAGGGTATAATCAAAACAACGTGGGCGAAATTTTAATGAGGAAACAATTATAATCAAAACCAAGGATTTTATCAAAATCAAGGCTCCGGTTTTAATCAAAATCAGTTTCAACCTCAAAATGCAAATCAAGCCCCAATTCAATCTTCCACGGATGAATTGTTGAGACAATTAATCTTGAAACAAGAAACTCAAAGGCAAATCAAGAGAGCATTAAATCGAGAATCACGAGGGCTACAATAGAGAATTAATGCAGGAAGGAACAAATGGGCCAAATGGCTAAATTACTTTCCATTGGAAATCAAGGTGGGCTTCCTAGCAACACCATACCAAATCCAAGGGAAAAAATGAAAGCTATAACAACCGCAATGGGTATTACTTTGGTTGGACCTCATCTCCTTCACCTCCTCCTCTACTTCTTACTATGGAGGTGGGCCGAGAGACCGAGACTACCATGGACGGTGCACGATTCATGTCGGGAAATGTACCTTGCGAGTCCCACCTCCGGTTGTCGACCACCTAATCCTTCTCTAAATGAGATGAGATTCACTGAGCGTAATCCTACTTTAACCTCCAATTCCTTATCCATCGAGGTTGAACAAGGATAAGCAAGAACAAATCGATATTCAAATCCACAAGTTCTTGCAAATGTTCAAGAAACTTCACATCAATATACGATTTGCGAAGCTTTAGCTCAAATGCCAAAATATGCTAAAATTTTAAAAGATCTCTTAACTAACAGATGAAACTGTCTGGGTGAATTGGTGAATACTCCTCTCGGTAATGAGAATTGCTGGTAGTCACTCCTCAAAAAGTTGCAGAAACTTGGAGACCCGGAAGATTCCTATCATTCCTTGCGATTTTTAGTGAGATAAGAGATGCATGGCCTACTAGCCGATCTAAGGAGCCGGCATCAATCTAATGCCTCTTTACGTATTGGAAAAAGTTATCATTACGAGATCTTACTCCCATTTTCGTATAGCCGATTGAGTTAGCTAACTGAACGGTTGCATACCCGCTTCGGTATAGGCGAGGATGTCTTACGTTATAAGTAAGGAGGTTTACCTTCCCCGCCGATTTTGTTATTGTTGATTATGATGTCGACCCTCGCGTCCCCTCATCTTGAGGCGACCTTTCTTAAAAGCGGCTCGATGTCGATGTAGAAAGAAGAAGAGCGACTATTAAGAGTCGGGATGGAAAACGGTGTTAAGTATTGCTCAGAAACCATGAAATATCCTCTTACATAAGGAGAAGAATCCGTCAATCAGTCGATGTCATTGACACTTCTTGCGAGGAGCATTTTCATGAGGTGTTAGGCGTGCAAAAGTCCATTAACCCGGCATGAGTGGCGATCCCACATCCTCTATACGATGCTATAAATAAGCTTCTCTCTCCCGTCTCTAACCCTTCGGATAGTGATTTTCTCTTGGAGGAGACCGGCCGCGTTTCTTGCTCTCGATGACTCAATTTCTCCGAGAAATTGATAATGGAATTTACTGATTACGGGGGATATTATTTTTCTTGAACAATTATTGAATGATGATTTGTTACCAAAACCCCCCCTCCAAAAGAACTTAAAGCGTTGAAACTAAAAGACCAAAACTTCAATTGAAGAACCTCCTGAGCTAGAACTCAAGGACTTACCTTCTCACCTCAGTACAGCGTTTTAGAGGGTACTTCTAAGTTACCCCGTAATGTGCTCGCTAAAGACTTGGAGAGTGAAGAAAAGGACAAGCTCATCAAGGTTTCCCAAGTCTCATAAGCGAGCAATGCGCTTGGAAAATTTCGACATCGAGGGGCATTAATCCAAATTTTTGCACTCATAAAATATTGATGGAAGATGACTTTAAACCAGCATCCAACATCGAGAGAAGGAGTAAATCAAAAATTCATGAAGTCATTAAAGCAGAAGTTATCAAACTTCTAGATGCTTGAGATTGATTTACCCTATCTCGGATAGTCCTTGAGTTAGTCGGAATTCACGTCGTTACCCAGAAGGTATGGCCGGTTATTAAGAATGATAACAATGAGTTGATACCTACTAGGCTAGTTCGCGGGTTGGCGAGTTTGTATTGACAGTTATAGGAAGTTGAATGAGGCCACCGAAAAGACCATTTTCCTCTTTCCTTTTATGGACCGGATGTTGAGAGCGATTAGCGGGAAATGAGTTCTATTGCTTTCTTGATGGATTTTCTGGATACTTTCAAATTCCCATTGATCCCCAAGACCAAGAAAAGACCACCTTCACCTGCTCTTATGGGACATTTGCTTATAAACAGGATGCCGCCGGTCTTTGCAATGCCGGGTACTTTTCAAAGGTGTATGGTGGCGATCTTTCATGATATGATTGAGAAAACCATGGAAGTTTCATGGATGATTTTTTGTGCGTTGGGGATTCATTCTCTTCTTGCCTCTCCCATTTTAGACATGATTAACTCAAAAGGTCACGAAGACACCAATCTTGTGCCTAAATTGGGAGAAATGTCACTATGGTTAAAGAGGGTATCGATCCTCGGCCATAAGATTTCTAAGAATGAGTATCGAGGGTGGGATCGTGCTAAGGTAGATGTTATTTGCCAAATTACCACCTCCTACACACGGTCGAAAAGGAATTAGAAGTTTCTTGGGTCATGTAGGTTTTGCTCATTAGATTCATAAAAGATTTTTCTAAAATACTTGGCGACCTTGACCCATCTACTAGAAAAGATACTCCTTTTGTGTTCTCTAAAGAATGTATGGAGTCATTTGAACATCTTAAGATGAAATTAACCAAGGCTCCCATTCTTGACTGCCCCCAAATTTAGGACTTGCCTTTTGAGGTAATGTGTGATGCTAGTGACTTTGCTATCGGGCATCCGGGGCAGCGAAAGAACAAATATTTTAAACCTACTACACTGTGCAAGTAAGACTTTATCAAATGCTAGGATACATTTACACCACTCACGGAAAGAGTTATTAGCGGTGGTGTATGCGTTTGAGAAATTTAAGTCCTTACCTTGTCTTGTCTAAGACAATAGTGTATACTGGATCACTCACGGCTTTAAAGTATCTATTTGCTAAAAGCAAGGCGTATAAGCCTGGGATTGATCCGATGGAGGTTCTCTCTCGAGAATTTAATATGGGAGATTAGCGATAAAAAGGAAGCGAGAGAACCTAGCGGGCGATCATTTAAGTAGACTTCGAAAATCCTCATAAAGGGGATCACCGATATGGAAATGGCGATAATTTTCCACACGAGTCCACTGAATATGATTCTCTTAACAATGAAAATGAAACCCCGTGGTTTGCAGATATACTTAAACTACTTGGGTAATGTGCTTGTTAAAGGGTTGTCATCCCAACAAAAGAAAAAAATTCTTCAAAGATATTAAACATTATTTTGCAGGATGACCCTATTTGTTTAGAATCACATCTTGATCAAATTATTAGAAGCGGTGTGTGGGCCGGAAAGAAGCTATGGATATTCTAGAAGCTTGCTTCACCATGGTCCTACCGGGGAGAGGACATCATGGCGAACTCTGTACTTGAGAAATTCTTTGAGATTCAGCTTCTTTTTGTGCCCACGATCTATCGTGATGCCCATGACATGTAGTCAAAAATTGTGACTCATATCAAGCCATAGGAAGAAATATCACAAAGGGATGAAATGCCTCAAAATTCCATCCAAATTTGTAGAAATCTTTGAAAGCGTTTGGGGCATAAGACTTTATGGGGCCGTTCCGTCTTCAGGTAACTGCGAGGGAACAAGTATATACTAAATGGCCGTCGATTATGTGTCAAAATGGGTGGAAGCCAAAGAAGCTTTCACCGAATGGCCCTTGAGGTTATTGGTAAAATTCTTGAAACAATTATTCCTCCCAATTTGGAACCCTCGGGCCATAATCAGTGATCGAGGTACACATTTTGCAATGATCAATTTTTCCAAAGTTATGGAAAAATATGAGTGTAAAACATAAGCTTTCTACCTCGTGTCACCCTCGAACAAGTGGTCAAGTGGAGGTGTCCAATGCGTGACCAGCTTAAAGAGAATTCTTGAGCGTCGCAAGTAGGTGAGCATCGTGGTACTAAATGGGCGGACAAATTAGATGCCAGCTTTATGGGGCTTTCCAGGCACGCTTTAAGACCCCCATGGTGTTACACCTTATAGGCTGGAGTGTATGCGGAAAATCTTGTCATCTCCCACGTTAGCCTCGAGCACAAAGCCTACTGGGCTTTGAAATGGACAAATTTTGATCTCAAAGCTGCGGGTGATCACCGAAAGATTCAATTGAATGAATTAAATGAACTTCGTGATCAAGCCTCACGAAGAATTCTTTGATCTATAAGGAAAAGAAGACAAAGAAGATACTACGATGAAAAAATCAAAACCAGAATTCCTTGTCGGTGATCGTGTTCTTCTTTTAATTCTAGATTAGAAGATTTTTCGGGCAAGTTGAAATCTCACCGTCCGCCCATTTACTATTATGCGAAGTGTTTCCTTATGGGACGCCGAGTTATCCCAACCCGATGGCCCAAACTTTAGGTAAACGGCATGGATCAAGCACTACCATGGAAGGACATTCCTACCCTGGATGTCCAGATCTCCATCTTTCCCCATGGACAACTAATTCGGGCTAGAAGTCGCTCGTGACTCCGTTAATAAACAAGCGCTTCTCGGGAGGCAACCCGTGTTATCTATCTATCTTTATTTTTCTTCTAATAAGTGTGTTGTAGATTAGTGTGGGGTTTTGTTTGTTTCCATGTGTGTTTGCGGGGTTCCCTTTGCTTGATGAATCCTATGATCGTGAAGACCTCCGGTGCTTGTTTTCAAACCCTCCAATACTGGTCTCCGATCATTTATATGTTATATCTTGGGATAACCCTTTGTCATAATTAAAATGATTTTTCACCTTTCACACTTAGAATTTTTAAAACATTCGCCTTTTTCAATTCTAAGTGTGGGGTTAACACCCGTAATTTTTAAAAACATTGAGGACAATGTTAAGTTTTAAGTGTGGGGTGGATTTCTATCGAAATATGACTTTTTATGCTTTTGTATGGTCCCCATGCAACCCCGTTTTAACCGTTTATCCTTACAAAAAAAAAAAAAATTATTTAAGGCTTTTGCTAGTCTTTTGATTGAAAAGTTTTGCTAGTCTCTTAGACAAGAAGCTATAAAATGCGAATTCTAGCTCACAAGGCCAAGATTTTGCAAGTTTTCCTGAGTGACTTTAAATATGCATAACTTGATTTCATTAGACGAAGCATTTGCTAAATTAATATACGTTTTGATACCTTGTTGACTTTCATTTGGTGAGAGTAGGAAAATTTCGACTTGACCAGGCGATGTTGAGCCCTAGCTTGTTCCCTTAACCATAGATAATTTAATTATCGGCTAAGCATCCGAGGATCTCATTATTTGGGATTTTAAATTTGCGGAGATCGAGAAATGATAGAGTTACTTATGAGTTTAGATGCTAAAAGTGGAGTAGTTGGTTCTCTTTAGAGCCCATCGAAGGTACTTATGGCTTTTGTTCCCACAAAATTGTTTCACCCCATATCTGTGAATAAATAATTAGAGATGTTGAGTTTTGGCGATAGTTAGTTCTTTATTCTTCTTTAGAGAATCCTTGCCCATGAGATTTGGGTACACATCAAGGTCTTACCGGTGTTGTCGGTGTAAAGTGAGGGTTTGAGTTTGGCACAAATATTAACATGAATTAAAGCCGTAGGGTTTGGAGTTTGGCACAAATATTAACATGAATTAAAGCCCAAATGTATTAAAGTTGAAAAATCCAAAGCCATAAAAGTTTTCTATGTCCGACGGTACCCCCGTTGTCATGGACTTCTAAAAAGGTTGAGGAAAATCCAAAGTCATAATAAGACTTCTGATAAAACTGTAATCCCGTTGTCTCGGTCGCCATAAATGTTAAGCCAAATAAATGTTAAGCCAAACTTTGAATCCGGGAGATGTCTAAATAAAGCCTCTGTCTCTGGACTCGTAAATGAGTTGTCTCGGTGCAGCCATAAAAGGATATTCTCCCTAAATCGTGTGAAATTAGGACCTTGATGTGGACCTCATTCTTGTGTGCAATGGTTTTCGAGGGAAGGTGGATAACTAATTAGCGACTTAGCTTTATATCTTTATCGGAATAAAATTATCGAAACGAGAAACTTGAAGAAATTCATTTCTCACAAAAATAAAATAAATAGAGGAGAAATAGGAAAATGGGAGCAAAAGGTATTTACACAAGTAACTTCCATGGGTAGTGTTAGCATCTAAAATCATATTTAACAATGATTTCGATTTTACGCTTAGTTTGGGGACTTGTGAAAAATCGGGGACGATGTATTCTATCCGTATGGTCACTTCACGCCGTGTTGTGTTTCCTACTCCGTGATCCTAACGTGTCGTTTGAAAAATGTTGGAGTTATTGATGAATGAAAGTTCAACAAACCGTCACACAAAAAGGAATGTGCTTAATGATATATCTATATATGAAATAAAATGGTTTAAAACGGGCGTTTTCAAAGATAAAGATTTTTGTACCTCTTGATGAACATCTTTCTGTTCTTGTTTGATGTGAGGGATTATTAGTTAAGGGGGTTTAAAATATATTCTTTCTCGTTGTGTAATTAACATTGTGTGTGGGACCAGCAATGGTTTTAGTGTGGGGTGTTTTGATGAGTGCTAAAACACACATCATTTTATAGCTAAAAATATGCTAAATCGGACTAATAACCATGAAATATGTCAAATTATATTGCAAAAATATTGTATATGTGTTATAATGTCTTGCAGGTACAAGGGTTTGAAAACAAAGCAAAAACGGTGATTTTCGGATGAGTTTCAACGACATTTTCATGTTTTTGGAGGTTCAAACGAAGTCGTAAAAATTATCCGAGCACATCATTGGAAAGATCACGAAAAATCGAGTCAGATGGTTATTTTATGTGGAGCATCGAGGAAGAGAAGAAAATATTGAAAGATTAAACGGAGCTTGAACGAAGATTATTTTAAAGATAATGGCTAAAATTGGATCAAGGAAAAGAGGGCCAAAAAGAATAAATGCAAGAGAATTAACACATAAAGGCTCTTGGTCTAGTGGTTGGGTGCATGCTTTCTAAGCAAGAGGTCCAGGGTTCCAATCCCACTTGTGACAATATTTATTTTTTACATGCTAGTCTTGCAATGATAGCTGCTCTCCACGTGGCCCAATGGAATGAGGTTTCAAAAGCAAAATTGCAAAATGTATATGTATGGCCAGCTATTGCATGTGTACGTCACGTCCTTTAATTAAATCAATGAGCGCGTGGACATGAAGCTGCTACTATACCACTCGCTCCACCTTGATTTCCAGCCATCAAATGCGTCCTACGTATCCATGGTATCCGAGGAGATATTTGATAGGAAGGATCGAGAGGAATGAATGTGCTATAAAGGGAGCACCAGATCCGAGAAAAGGAGAGACAGTTTTTTTTAATTTTACACACACACTTTTTTTAGTTTCTAGCTTTATATTTTAGTGCTTATTATTGTAGTAGCTTATTTTTAAGAACTTATTGTACTCTAGTCTTTTTTGCTTATTAATGATAATGATGTTTATGGAGTTTACTTAAGTGCTTATTTCTTTTTCATCTCTTTCTTTTCTTTTTCTTTTTCTTATCTAAATAAGCCATAATAGCTTATTAGCTTTTTGTGGTTTATTAGATTAGCTTTTTAGTGATAAGCTTTCTTATAGCTTTTTCATTTTAAGTTTTTTACATATCTTTTTATCTTGAATAAGCTCTTCCTTATAGCTTATTTTAGATATAAAAGACTAGCTTTTTGGGTAAGCTTTTCATATAGCTTATTCAATAAGCACTTTTATTTTTAGTTTCTTTTCAAAAACTCTTTTATTTACTTAGATTTATTTTCTTTTTCAACTTCTTTTATAAAAAAATCAAAAAAAGTTTTAATCTTTTTATCTTATCTCTAGCTTATTTATTTTGATCTAGTCCTTAAATATACCCAACTCACGCTTAATCTTCGATTTGAACCTCTTAGTTTTGGGTGGATATTGGATCTAATCTTTAAGCTTTTTCTTTGCTTATTTTGTTGAAAGTTTAGTACTTTTTAGATCAATAAGCTTTTCCATAGCTTATTTGATCCATAATATTGCTTATTCTCTAACCTTTGATAAAGTTGTGATCTTGCTTAGTTTCTCATCATTTCCAACCTAAGGCGAGGAGCTTAAGGGTTTTATAAGCTTTCTTATTAACTAAAGTTTAAAGCTTTTTAGTCTTAATAAGCTATTTAGTTAATAAAGTCACAAACTTTATTAAATATTTGGTCTTATTAAAGCTTATAATGAAGTAAACTTTAGGGTTTGATAAGTTTATAAAATCGGGTGGTTTTATTCGTCTCGTATTGTAGATCGGGTTCTATTTTCCTTACTTTTTCTTTTAGCTTGTGGAAAAATGATGTTTGTTGAGCTTATTATTATTATCTTTGTTGGTTTACTTATGACTATTAGTGAGTAGATTTTTATTATGCTTGTTAAGTGATTGGTGAATTGTGAAATTAAGTGTGGAATATTAGAGATTATTAATTGGTAGCCTTTGGTTTACTTGGTTTGATTTTTAGAAACTTTAACGGGCAAAAGCCGTTAAGGATTTTAACTATTTAACCAAGTATATTTTATCTAGATAAAAAGTAGGATTTTCAATATAAACCAACGCTGTGAGAAAAATCTACTTTTAAACGGATAATTAAAGGTTGTTAATTAATAATTTTCGGATAATCGATGATTTGAGTAGTTGGTTATTTTAACGGGCAAAAGCCGTTGGTATAATTAATTATTTAAAGTCTACTAATTTTTACCTCTAAAAATAATTGTTTTCAATATAAGCCAATGTTGTGAGGAAATAATTTGTTTCGACGGGTATTAATTGCATAAGTGCTTTTAAGGAAAAATCCACATTTAATGAACTTTTCACCACACTTGACAAGCATAGCTTTTTATCATATATTGTTAGTCGGTATTATTGGCTATTAGTTCAATTTTTATCTCACTTATAATAGTTTCTTTATTTATTAGTATAAAAAGTTTTAAATATTAGCCTACAAAACCAAACAAAAAACCAAAACGATAATCAAGCATCGTTTATAACGAACAAACAAAAACATAAAATTCAATTCATCTCTCTAGCCTGAATACGACATCCGGAAGGTTGATTATTACTTGTCCTCAAGTAGTGATTGATTCTTAATCGGGAATACAAATTTTAAAACTGCCCTTTGCTATAAAAATAACGAATCAGATATCAAGGCGTTGGAAGAAAGGTTAAAACGGCTCAAAGGTGAACATGGAATTGATACTAATGTTGTCCCTGAGTTGCGCAAAGCTGCTAGGGTTTTTCGAAACCCTAGTTCTCATGATGGTAATCTAGATAGGGACAATCCTTTTGAGTCTATTTGGGGTACCAACTGAAAACACAAGTCTGAAAAGTGCTATGAATTTGGGTGGGTTGGCTTCGAGCATGGGGAACACTAACAATGGTGATCCGAATGGTTCTAAGGAGGATACGAATGTGGTCAATGAGTCTCCTACTGGTCCTAATGTGCATGTCAATGCGTATATTTCTGGTCCTAATGCGCATAATTGTGAAAATGTGTCTAATGAAGTCAGGTCGTTTGCTAATGTTTTGAACCCGAAACGTGTAGCTAGGAAAGTTAACTCTCGACTATTGCTGAATGAGAATCGAATGGATAATCATGATACGGTTCTTCCAAAGGCTGCTATGGAGGGTGTGCTCAATCGGTATGATAATACTCTTGTTGGCTTCTTTGTTGGCAAGAATATCGCTTTTCCTTTGGTCCAAACGTATGTAACTAACACGTGGGGTAAGTTTAGGTTAAAGAAACTTATGAAAAATGATGATGGTGTTTTCCTTTTTAAGTTTGAGTCTAAAGAGGGTGTTGAGAATGTACTTCAACAGGGACCTTGGATAATTCGTAACTCTCCTATCATTCTCGCTAAATGGACTCCTGATGTGCTATTGTCCAAAAGTGAGGTTACCAAAGTGCCCGTGTGGATTAAATTGCATAATGTGCCTTTGCTTGCATATTCGGAAGACGGGTTGAGCCTTATTGCTACTCAGGTGGGTAAGCCGATTATGTTAGATGCTTTTACTAGCTCTATGTGCGTTGATTCATGGGGTCGTATTAGTTTTGCACATGCTATTGTTGAATTATCATCGAATCGATCTTAAACATGTGGTGACTATGGCGATCCCTAAAAAGGACGATAGTGGTTTTACTACGGCAAGTATCAAGGTTGAATATGAATGGAAACCTCCTCATTGCACGGAATGCAAAGTGTTTGGGCATGCTAATGCTTGTTGTCCTAGGAGTTCTAAGGAGCATCATGATGCTGCTCCCACCTCGTCTTTGGAAGAGCATGATGATGGGTTTAAGGTGGTGCAGAATCGTAAAGCCAAACCCAAAGGTACGAAGATGTCTAGTGGTATTAATATGGGTAAGGAGATTTGCACCTAGGAAGCGTGTATATGTTGCAAAGACGAACACTGAAGTGTTAGTATTAATGCTAAAGGTACACCTATTACTACGCCTAACTCTTTGGGACTCTTGAGGTGCAAGATGACTCGGGTATCCCAAGTAATGTGGTTGATTCTACTATCGATGAGGCTAAGATTGGTTATTCTTCCGTTGTACTAAGGAAGGGTATGGATGGTCCCTGGGAAGGAATCTCGTGTTGATATTGATGCACCTATTAAGCCTTCAAGACTATGACTTCTTACGCTACTAAGGTAAGTAATCCGCTCTCTAAAGTCGAGAATTAAACTTGTTCCGATAGTGATGAGGATGAGGTTTTGGAGCCGATAACCCTATGGCGCCATTTTTGGCTTCGGGGTGGTGGGGACTAGAGCTTGATGACTTTGATGATTATGCTGCTCAAGTCTATGATTTACCGAGACACTTGGAGGATATGTGTGACATGTATGATGTTAGTCTCTTAGGTCGCGGTAGGAAGTAGTTTTGAATGTTTGGTAGTTCAAAAGATTGGCATGTCTTTCTTATGTATTTTGTTTGGTTAATTTGCACTTGTTAGTGCGTGTCTGTTGCCCATGTAACGGGCCGAGGTGAGAAATTCACTCTCATCCAATGTGCTTAAACGTTTTGGTTAATATATTTTACCAGGGTGCAGGATTACTCCCCTTTACCCAAAAAAACTTTGTTTGACGAACGGTCAAACATTTTGGAAAATAGGCTAGGTGAACTCACTTTTACTTGTAGACATCATTTTCGCAAAAGTACTCTATCGATATGAAAAACGGCTCCAAACATGGTCACTTGCGATAACCATTTTGGACTAGTAAAAATTTGTAAGTGTTATTACTTGTGGAAAATAGTTACAATGGCCATATTTAAAATGCGTGTAACTTAGTCGCTATAAGTCCGTTTTTTACGTTTTATATATCCTTAGTTTCGTGTTAAAGTATACTAATATATTTTTGATAAATCGACTCATTTAGACAATGTTTAAAACTCATTTTCGCCCCTTAAATAACCCTTGACAGCTTTGAATTTTTCAGAAAATTAGTTTTCGTCGTTAAACTTGAAAATAGCGTAACTTCATCGTTTTAAACTGCTTTAACCCATTCAAGCAATTTTCGCTTTTAAAATCTATTTTCTGAAACTATAAACCAAAATAGTCCATAAACTGTCGAAATTTCCAGATTTTATAAAAATGGACAGCAACTATTTTATTATCGTCTAACTTGATTTTTCTTGCGTAATACTTGTTTCAATCACTTCGAATCAACACCAAATCTATTCTAAACCTACCAAACACCTTCTTAGGGTGTCATGGGTTCCTAAACTTCATCAACAATGATATGTTTCAAGGGAATAATTATAGGATGATTAAACCTTATAATATGAAATAAAATCAAGTAAAAGTGGTATAAATACATATGACACTTGCATGTTTTTGTTACTAGATCATAGAAATATATCAAGAATGAGTATAAAAGAGTAGTAAAAATTATGAAAAGCTTACTAGTAGTACGATGAATTTTTGAGCAAGAAAACCTAATAATCTTGAGGTTTTTATTTCAAAACCCTAACTAGATTATTAATAGAACTTGATTAACACTTGTAGCTTGAAAATTTATGATTTCTTCTTGGTTTTCTATGCTTGGCCGAATCCCCAAAGAGAAAAAGGAGAGAGTTTGATTTGTTTTCACCTTTAGTTATATGTTTGTATGTGTTTGAAAATGAATAAAATACTTGTATTTTGCAAATATCTAACAAAAATGTGTATGTGTACATCTAGCAAGATTTTTTTTACAAAATTATGATGACTCATGGGTGTTTGGTCGGCAAGTGTAGGCTAGGAAAAAGGGTGATGTATTTTGGTTAATTAAATGTATATAATGCTAAGTATAATGTGTAGTTTGTAATTATAATTAGGTATTTAGTGTAGCCTTAGCTAGAAATAGATTTTAACGGAATAAAATAAAATATATCGAAGTAATAAAAATTATAAAAATACATTTCTCACAAGTATTGAGTGAATAAATAATTTATCGAATAGAATTTATGAAAACCGTCGTAAATATATATATAACAATTTATATACCAAAATAAATTCAAAACATCGGGTAAATTAATAATATAATTTTTATAGTCTTAAATTGAGTATAAAAATATATCAGGACAATTGTTGGAAGTGTCGGATCAATTATTTTCAAAATAAATGATCGATGCGATAGCTTATTTAATAAATAAATATACGTTAATGAAATATGCAAACTCATGCATGAACTAAAATGAAAATGATGTTACTGATGATATGTAGACTAACTCTAGTCTATATGTAATGTCCTCAATGATTTTTTCATGAATTCGCAGCTAAACCCTTACGGTTACGCGAATTTGAGACTCGTAAACCTAGTTTACGAAAAATGATGAATAGTGAATCATGAATAGTGATTTTTCTCCAGGAATGAATAGTGTTTTATGAATAGTAAAATTTTGAAATAACCTTTCAAAATATCAAATCGACTTAAAAAACGATGAATAGTAAAATGATGAATAGAAACCGATGAATAGTAAATTCCCGGGATGAATAGTAAAATTTTCAAAGTTTGTTAAATGACCTGAAACTACGAGTTGTCACATCTTGGATCAATGATCCTTTACCTTCACTTCCACACTATCTAGTTTGCGAACATTGTCAATATTCTAGACAAGTTGCTCTACAAATTATGGATGAAATGCGCTTCACTCTTTTACACATTCTAGACCGCATTAATATCCTCACCCACCGAAACTTCCATCTCTAAAGGATATGCAAGCATCTAAGACCAATAATATATTATGTTTTATGTTTTATTTTAAAGTCTCTATAAGAACATATCCTTGTTCTTATTTTTACAAGTGTATGTGGCCTATATACCACTACATTTTTTTCGTTTTATTACAAGGATTAGTGTTACGTACCTTGGCTCTCTCTCATCCTACTTCTCGTCTTCAACTTTGATATCATTATATGTCTCAATTATTATCACTAACCTTTTCTTATGTGGATTTTCGACTCCATTTTTCATTTGACGTCCTTATCTAAGGGGAGCTAACATCAAGGGGGAGTTATTTTGTTTGGGATTTTTATCCCGCCATATTGTCTCTTTGACACTCTTTTTGTTTCGACAAAAAAAGGGGAGAAGATAGTAAAACTTAAACCTTTCTAAAAAACCTTGAAACATCTAATTCTTAAATTTTACTCATTATATTTTTTATGTTTTGGCATAAAAAAAAGAGGGAGATTGTTTATACAAATAAACCGTAAAAACGTTTATTAATATTTCTCGATCTCTCTAAGTTTTGTCGATAACAACATAAAAATATATCAAGTACAAATCTAAAGATTACATGTTACTGACTTATATTTTTTTAGTTATGTATTGTTTAGTAAATATAAAATGTATGTAAATATGTTGGGTATAGTCCATAACCTTTAACCCATAACCCATGACCTATCTTATTACATCATGTATGACATTACAATGGGTAAAAACCATAACCCATGACCCAAAGTCCATAACCCATGACCCA
Organism: Chrysanthemum makinoi; assembly: GCA_910596185.1. Lineage (NCBI taxonomy): Eukaryota > Viridiplantae > Streptophyta > Magnoliopsida > Asterales > Asteraceae > Chrysanthemum > Chrysanthemum makinoi. The sequence goes on from OU343224.1 coordinate 309,901,568, forward strand.
AGATGTCTATTGCATCATGCATGACATCACATGAACCATGGACCATAACCCATAACCCAAAACCCAGAATTTTAACCCAAAATAAGGACTGGTATTACTAGATAGTCGGATTCCTGGGTTTGCACTGGCCGTATCCCTTTTCCAAGGGATCCGGTAGATCCGGGTGAACAGTGGACATTAAGGTATATAAATAGTGAGCCACGTCTCTCTAATTTTTAATCCATTCTTATATACTTCTTCTCCCATTATTCTATCTCTCTAATTTCTGATCCAAGGATCATTCTTGTAGCTTTCTTTCTCTTGTGTTTCTCAAGGTTCTTATTTCAAGATGAGATCACGCTTCTTACATACGAGTTATTCATTCTTCAAGAGAAGAGTTTGCTCACCTTCTTCATCACCTCAATACCACTGAGTTGTTTCTTGTTGTTGATACATCTTCTTGTGTAGGATTATACTTTTATGTTGTTTGATGATTTGGGTGGTCTTGGATGGTGATAAAACAAGAAAGCCATTGTAGAGAGATAAAGAGTAGAGAGGGTGTTCTTTAGAGAGAGAAAGTAAAACCAAAAAGAAAGGTTAGATTAAGAGAAGCACCACCTCTTCCCAAGTGGGAAGAGGTATTTATAGTTACAAAGAAAACGTCCTCCTATTGGACTGTGGATTAGGCATACAGTGGGTAAAAACCCGTCCGTCCTCCACGGTGTTACTCTGAACTAACTAACTAACTAATAACTAGCTAATAACTACTAAATAACGTATTGTTTACGAGCTAACATATGTTAGACTATATATGGGGTGACCGACTCTTCACTATGGATTTTCCAAATCCTAACAATCTCCCCCTTAGGGAGGTCACCCCTTGAGATACATTTTGCATCCTTGCATTCTATCTTTGTCTTCAGTTCTGAGCTCATAGACTTCAATTCTTCAATTCCACAATCTTTGTGCTTTAGTAGTGATACTTCAAAGTCCGAATGATTTGTACTTTCAGTGGAGGTCTTTGAACTGATCCACGTCTTGATGATCTTCGAGCTTTCATTGAGATCATCAGCCACAACAAATCTCTGGATCACCCTTTGTTGTGTTGCCTTCATGTGATGCTGTGACTTTTGGACCGACATGCTCACACTTTCTGGATCATGACATCTTTTCATTAGAGTAGCGAAAGCATCGTTGTATGTCTTCGCTTGTCATGATTTTCTTCAATTAAGTGTGTGTGCTGTGAGCATGTGGTTATGAATTGACTTCTAAATATCGATCAGCTGCAACCGTCCAATGTTTCTGCAAACAACAGTTAGCAATAAAACACACGAAAGTGTCTTTGTTCACTTTCGTTGAATAAAGTTGCAAGAACCACGGTTCCCCGTTGATGAGTACAAATAGTGCCCGTGATCATGTAGAATTCCTAAGAATCTCCTTGACAGGGATTCGCAGCTTGATCTAGCCGTTCTCAAACTGGAGCGTCCCAAAGTAGACAACACGGAGTGAGTGAACCAGCGTATTGAGATTCATTGATTGATGAAAAATTGATTTGAAAACAATCGTGTATTGCTTGAAGAAAGAGTTTTGCAATACGACGAAGGTTTTATAAGAAAGATCAATTTTTAATCAGAAATACTTTTTGTAAATTTGAAATATGAATACACATTCGATGTGCTAGAGAAAAGAAGATTTGCACATCGAACGATTTTTGAAAAGTATTCGTCAATTCATTTCCTGGACCAAGGTTGATTCAAGATTGAATCGCCCCATTGTTTCTATCCAGTTGTCACAAGCTTGGTCTTTTGAAAGATCTCACATGTCACCCACCAAGAGCTTGTTTGATGTTGGCTCTAGAAATATTTCCATCTTCATCATGAATACTTTACATATCACTCGGATGTTCTGGCAATACCACAAGGATAATGCGTAGTATTCTCAATATATATTCTTACATCCCACATTATGTGAAACAGTCAGTCTTCATTAATTTTGTATCCTAATGGGATTTCTTGTGTGGATGTTCTCTTGGCTTTGGACTCAATTGTGCACTTTGGTTTCCTATGTCGGAGACTAGGGAGAGGGTCTCCTTCTTCAATATCAACTATCTCTAAGAGAAAGTCGATAGATTATGTAGGTTCCCCGTGAGGATGAAAAAAGTCCTTTTTAAGAGAACTTGAGTAGCTTGGGAAGTTTAGTGCAGTGCGTCACTGGTCCATGACGTCTTGTCTTCAATACCGACGTTACCTTAGTAACCACCAGTAGCATATGTATTGAACCCGGTTTCTGCCTTAAGGTTTAATTATTGGAGGGCTATTTCTTTTCACCCTTTTCACTTTATCATTCTTCAACCCCTTTAGTGCTTACCAAGACTTCATTACTAGAACCTTGTTGGGTTTATTCCAGTTCTAGCTCTATCTCAGTCGGCACTCTTCCCATATTCTCACTTTTCTCCTTTTTTCATCATACCTAAGGAATTCTACACTATCTAGTGGATTGTTCCTGGGTAGATCCCTTCGGCTCTGGCGGGATCGTGGGAACTAATACCTAACCTTACCATCCTTATAACTTCAATACATAAAGTAAAGTGGTCGGTCTTTTGGTACAGTTGTTTCCTTCTTGAAACCAATTGAAAAATCATTTGGAAAATCATTCAAGGTATTTGTGATATAATATCAAAGCATTTTGTACCTCAATTGTTTTTGATCATTTAGAAATGCTCCCCTCAACATGTGCTTTGTGATTTTGAAATTGTTTAGCACATGGAGGCAAGAGGACTTTGAAATATTTTCTTGATCACAATTTCCGTGGAAAAGGCCTTTTTATTTTTTTTGGTAAATGCTCCCCCTCAATATGTATGTTAGGTATTTGAAATCATTTAACACATAGAGGAAGGAGTTCTTAGAAGTACTTCCAGGATCACACTTGTTATAGAGAAACCATTAGAAAATCAATCAAGGTATTTATGTTAAAACATAGAAGCTTTTGTACCTTAATAGTTTATTTTCTTTTGAAATGCTCCCCCTCAATATGTGCTTCGAGATTCGAAATCGTTTAGCACATATTGGAGAGCAGCCTGCACTTTGAGTCAAAACGATCACTTGTTATCAGATTTCATATTTAAATCACATTTTCTCCCCCCGATCAAATATATCAAATCCTTTGAGATTTTGGATCCCAAGTGATTTAAATAGGTTTAGAAAACATGGGAGAAAATATGGCCTTGTTTAAATTCTCTTCTGGTTTTGTATAAATTCTCCTCTTCAATCATGTGCATCATGTATTTGAAATCGTTTGGCACATGGAGGCAGGAGTGCCTTTAAAGGACTAAAACCAATTCTATTTAAACAGATTTGAGATTTAAAGCACGATCTCTCCCCCGATCAAAAATTTCAAACCTTTTGAGATTTGTGATCCCAAATGATTTCAAACCTTTAGGTAAAAGAAACAATTTCACAATCAAACAAGAACAGAAAAAAATTCATTTTGAAAGATCTTTGAGTTTTAAAGAAAATCATACCATGACATAACATTAAATCTTTAGATCGCCACTTTATTTCGTACAAATGGACTCTGATTCGTTTGATGATATATTGTTTGAAAATATTTAATTTGAAATCACTCTCCCCCTCAATCGATAACCGTAGTCGTTGATTGAGTGACTTAAGATTTGACAAAATGAAGCCCGGTTGATTTTCAAAATTTTAAGTCCGATTTATTTTCAAAACAATATTTTTCCATTTTCAAAAAACAATATATTCAACATTGTTTAAAAAATGGTATCATCCACTACTTTTCCTGCACAAAGATACGTTAGGTGGAGAAGAACACAAGCTGCTTCTGTTGTTGCTGAAAGGATGGAAGAAAACCGTCTGCTGAAGCAGTGAGTCCTCTGGAGTTGTATATGTATTATGCACAGAGATCCGATTAAGTTCCGTTTCTTATTTTTGTTGACCCAAGATATAGTTGCCCTTTCCTATCGGCATCCAATCATCAACTTTTGTGGGATCTGGATCGGGAACATTTTTATAAACCATCTTATCTGCATACGTTAGTCAACAGAAACAAATATATGGTGGTCGAAAACACCCAAACCGCAATCGACTAATAAAAGTCAATTCAACATATAAAATCATTCAGTCAGATAATAAAAAGGCATGGGAATTATGTGTTCATCAAACTCTAATCATCTAATCCTAACAATCATATCCTAAGCTCTTAGTCCTTCAACGTAGGCAAAGATCTTTTTCTGTTAAGTATGTAGGATGATTAAATAAGCCCGTTAGACGATATAAATTTGAAAACATTCTCCCCCTCAATCAATGACTCATTTCATGAAAAGCTTAAAAAGACTGAAGTCATTGATTGAGTTTGCACATTTATGAAAACTCCAATTCTGATTGATTCTTCAAACAACTTATTTTCCACCATTTTGAACACAACAAATATTTTTCTGAAGAATTTTAGAAAGAAAAACATTTGTCTAGGAACAGCAGTCCTTCGATAAGCTTTCCTCATATTGATTTTAGGATAAGTGCACAAATTTATGAAAATTGTTTTAGCGCAACACTTTCCTTCTTGAAGAGCGGGTTGCATATACGAAATAATAGCAAACCATAGTTTAACCACGGGTTACAGTCTGAAATAACTGCAAGCCACAAGTTTTTTTTTTTAAGACATGTTTTGGAAGAAATATTTACACCTCCTGCTCGAACTTCATCTAAAGTCCCGTGCCATTATTAAATGACATTTCTAAGACCATAGATGTTATCGATAAGAGAAGACATGTCTTGTGAAAACAATATTTTTTTTTGTATTTTCAAATTTTCTGATTTTTATGGGTTTTTGTTGGTTTTATATTTTTCTATTTTCTTTTTGTAGGTTTTATATTTTTGTATTTTGCTTTTTTTTTGATAGAATATTTACAAAGAAGATGATATAGTTTAAGAAAAGGATGATACGAGTACCGAGATAAGGATATCGAGCATTCCCGTTGTAGAAGATAGAACTCGTCATCTCTTAGACTTTCACCACCAAAGCTTTCGAGACTCCAGAATAGTCGTTAGAATTTGAACCTTCTGAAATTGAGACTTTGGTAGCTTCCCCCCAAACCGAAAATCTTCTTCTTCAGTAGATTCTAAGCTCTCTTTCAAGCATGCCTTAGCCAGGTGCACAATGGAGCACGCCATATCATCAACCCTGCTGCTCGTTTTAAGAATGATCATCGTGATTCTTCGTTCGGGGTTATATCATCAGATAGAACAACAACGTATCATCCCACGTTTGAATAAGTCTTCTCATATTTCTTTTCCACTGAATTCTGAAGCGATGCATACCAAAAGGTGTCAAGAGACCACTTCCCCCGAGTATTTGAATTGATGCAGCCCGTCTCTTAGAATAAACCTCAAGAACCCGAATACACATATACCCATTCAAAGAATAACTGATAACAACTCCCAATGTACACATTTATCTTTCCTGATGATTGTGTATGAAGCTCAAGAACCCGAAGTACCCAAATGCCCGAAGAGAGAATAACCGATAACACTGAAGTAGAAAATTGAATCACTGATCATCTCAACGGATATCAACTCCGGAATAAATGATTAATTCTGATCACGTGAATCTGATAAACATCCATGAAGTACAAATCTCTCTCCCCTGATGATTGCGATAACATCGAAATCATCACACACTTGTGTACCTCTTTTATCTTCAGAAACTGTCTCTTACATCTCTTCCCCCATGTAGTTGGAATAAGAACACTAAACGCCATGAGTTAAAGATTTAGTTTCTCTGCAGTCATGACATTTGTCTTCCTGAGATATCTTCAATCACTTAGAAGTATTAAATTCATCAAGTTTACTTGCGTTTAGATGCGTGTCTCCTTCCCCCTTGTTGGTTTTGATACTTCAGAATCAGCAACACATTATAAGCCCAGATACTAGAAATCTTTTAAGAAGAACACTTGAAGTCTTGTTATCAACTTGCCAAAGCACAATGTGAGAAAATCTAATTAGGGATTAAATCTGACGTTTCACTCTCCCCTAATTAGTACTCTCCCCTAAACTGGCAATCTTTTAGATAAATGTCCTGAACTAGAAGAAATCTTGGGATAATGGAATGCAACACGTCTTTAGTCTTCTAACATGCAGCAGAAAATGTAGAACAGACTGTAGACTCGACCTACTTCAAGATAGTCCATTTGGGGATTGGAAGGTCAACATCTTCATCTCACCAAATGCATTCCCGTTAACTTACATCTTGCAAATCCCCTTAACTAAAATATCTCCCAATCAAACAAGAACAGATTGATGTTCATCAAGGAAAACAGCAATCCGCCCGCAACGAACACGTGAAATGGTAACACCAAACAAACAAGTTGGAAAACTGATAATCTTCAATTTGTTGCCTGAGATAGGTGAAGGTGGATAAGGTAGAAGAACGGAGAACAAGACACGAAGAGATACAGAATCATCCCATCTTCGACACAAATCGCTTCAGAAGACATTAAATCCGATCAGGTGAACTTGTTGTGAAACCTTAGTGTACACATTCACTCTCTCCTGGTGATTCTAATAGATCGGAATCATCATGATAATGTGTACATGAAGCATTAACTGGAAGCACTTTATCATTACTCATATCAGCCTTGTGAGAAGATGTCAACCAACGGCTCTTAGAAGAAACTCCATGCGAAGATGACCCGATAAGAAGAAGCTTGGTTTTTACATGAGTTTGGAGCCGTATGACCATTTAATCTCAGATATAACTCAACATGCAGAATTATCACACTTCTTCTCCCGCTCAAGAATTGCATACGGAGATGTCGTTCTTGATTAAACAAGTGAATATCTTCAAATGTATTCCATTATAATGTAGCAAGTGGAATAAGAGTACTAGCAACGATAACTCGGTTCACTTGATGACTGAACGCGCATGGAAAAAGCATGAAGCATGTTGATGAGAATGGTCATAAACGAGAAGATTTCTCTTCTTTTGAAGATAATGCGTACTGAAGCGTACACATTTCTTTTCTTTGAGAATGAGGTTTGAACTAAAGTATTCAAACGTCAAAAGATGGTTTCTCTTCTTCTTGAAGATAAAGCGCACTGAACAGTATATTTTTCTTTTCTTTGAGGAACGAGGCTTGAACTATTGTGTTCAAACGTCATAAGCAAGAAGATTTCTCTTCTTTCAAAGATAAAGCGCACTGAAGCGTACACTTTTCTTTTATTTATTGAACGAGGCTTGAACTGAAGTATTCAAGCGTCATTATCTCTCTCTTTTCTACTACTCTTGGCTAACTTGTTATCAACCCCATTATCATTCAGTCGGCTCTTTGTTGTGACAGCTGATGGAGAAACCCAATATGATGAAATTGACACTGAAGTAAACTAACCCGAACTTGTGACTTAAACTTGCACAAATGTGTGACTAAGAGCGGTGCATAGAGTTCATGCTACTTTGAATCCCTAAGTACTCTATACTCTTCACCCAATCAACCATCAAGTATAAGACGTACATCACCTCTTGAAAATCCACAATTTAATGTGACACTGAGCACTACAACGTAACTCCTTAAAGTGACAGTTATTTTGTGGTGGTAAAAAATAAAGAAAAATCACCCAAAAATAACTAGATTTCCAAGTCTTCATCACTGAAAATGTTAAAAGCTCGAACAAGGATCTCGAAGAATCTCCATCCAACCTTCCCCGATACCTTCAGATACTAAGTGCACTTGCCCGTGAAATTTCACTTCAACCTCAAATAAATAATAATGATAACGCCGTTGTCACATCTGGTGGTTAAAAGCTCAGATCTAGCCTCCTTTGACGTTTAAATAAACTTAGATAATGGTTTCATCCCGACCTTGGTTAAAAGCACATAACCCCGTAAAACCTTGTAACAACCAAAATGCCATGAGGAATATCCAAACACACATCCAATTCATGAAGTACACCCTTTATCCCTTCTTTGAAGAAGAAATCGTAGCACCAAAGATTAGATAAGATGCAGAATTACACTTTCCCTTTCTCAAGGATGGTTCCATCATCACGGGATTATACAATTCTATGGTTTAAGCCGAGAAATAGATTCTTTTGTGGGATTTTACAAAACCAAGAATAAACCGAGAGATAGAATCAGAAATGCACTTTTTCTTTCACCAGGATGTTCCCATTGTCACGGGATTTTACAAATCTATGATTTAAACCGATAAATAGATTCTTTCGCGGGATTTTACAAAACCAAGACTGAACCGTAAACAATGTCAGCTTGAATGAGTTCTGACAAATTTTGGTTTCGATGAATATCGGTTTTAGGGGAACATGCAGCGGTTCATCAACAATTCATCTTCATCATCAAATTTTTTTTTCCCATATGTAGAATACTTCACAAACCATACTATGTAAAGTAGTATACACTATTTCCTCCAGGGGTTGACCTTATCACATCAAAGTACATGTTTCTCCCCCATGATGGTTTCGAAATTTCGGAAGCATCATTAACGTGTACGACCATCTGCACGAAAAGTTCTTGTCTAAAGCAAACATCGTGAAAGATTTTGCTTAGACTATGAAGTATCATTGATATTCTGTATCGTCGAGCATCCCATGAGAATTGATGATCACATCTCAACCATTAAATACATTGGCTAACATATCATTCACGTATTATGTCGGCTATTGCAGTGACCACTTGGTGAAAAAAACCCGATATACCAAACTTGAAAATGTAGTAGAATTCCCCAGATTTGCTACTTAAGCTTGTACTAATCCTTGTGAAAAAGAAACGGTGTACCTAATGTACAAAACCTCTTGACGAATCCTCAACTGCTTGAGACATCAAAAGTGTAGCTACTTTCTGGTATAAGCGAGAAAGAATCACAAAATTAACTAGATAGCCAAGTCTTTATCACACTCAATAAACGCCCAAACAAGTCATATTCGTGAAAGGGTAGAAAGAAAGAAGATGAAATAAGTAAACGAGCCCGGAAAACCTTACTTCAAAGCCAAATAAGAAATACCATACAAAAAACCCCATAGTCAACTTTGTGTAACACCCCCAATTTCGTGATACGCAGCAGAATTCGAACTGGGTGTTACTTCATGGCACAACAGTCATAACAATAGAAAACGATCTCTAATGAAGTCGTTTTAAAATATTTATCATTCGATTTATATAAATATCAGAGTTTACAAAAATGAGGTCCCAGTAGTTCCACGGTTTACAAAATACATTAAATGGGTTTTCGAATGATAATACAATTTATAGCCTTCTTGAGTATCCGTGCTCCTCCATGCCAGCCTCGTATAATATCGACCTGAAATACATGCTTAAAACTATCAACACAAAGGTTGAGTGAATCCATAGGTTTATTGTTAAAAGTTGAACACATAATGTTTGTGTGGGTTACATTGTTATACACCCATAATGTTGAAAACAAAACAGTTATTATTTCACAAAGCATCATGCAATCAAGGCGTTAACTTGCTCGAAAATTAATTTGTGAAACTGTTGGTACGTGCCTTAATAGGTAAAATTGCCGTTTTACCTAATGTCCTCAAATATAGTGCGTTTGTTTGCCTACCCGGTCAACACAAACGGGATTCGTCAATCCCGATAGATCAATCCACAATATTCGCGCCCACTTCACTCGTGATTAATGATTCATGATTTAGGGACTTAAGTTTGGCAAATGCGGTAACTTAGTGACAATAAAACAATCAGATAAGCATATATAGTTTGAAAGCAATGTATTCAGTTTAAAATAAAGCATGTATCTCCCCTAAGGATTTGTAAAACAATTGAATGATAGAAAATGGAGCTATAAACTCACGGTAATCCATAAAAGTTTAGAGTACTTGTAAAAGTAAATGAAAATAGTTGAGCATGTATCTCCCCCAAAAGTAATTCAAAATGTATAAAAATAGGGGCTATGAAACTCACCTCAGAGTAAATGATATCAAATGTATAAGGAGAATGATGGATATGCCGTGAGAACTTCTACGAGCAACCTAAAATAGGATGTTGCGACTTAGGTTTGAAATAATGATGCGAAAGAAATAACAAGCCTATATATGTCTTTATATTGATCATGATGTAGTACATGGTATTTGTGTATGTCGTTTATAGAAATGGTCTAGTTGTGAAAACATGTTTAGTTAATATATAACGTACTACCGTTTGGGCCATCACAATTCAGAGGTCATGTAGTAAACGTTCGAGGAGCTAGGACACTTTAATTCATAAATCTAGCAACTCGTCGATCCGTTTACCCAAACGAAACCCCTCACATGAAGCTCCCTAGTATTGTAGCACTTTAATAGATAAGACATATGTTTTGTTTATATATCATAAGTGTCATATGGTTTGTAAACACAAGTTACAAGGTTGTTTGGTTATGATTAGGAAATCATAATGGTTATCACAAGTATCGTTATAATTTATGTCACAAGTGTTTAAAGAAAAAATTACAAGTTTTCTAAATTGTAAAGTTGGTTATTACAAATATAGTTTCATGGTTTATCGAGGGAGTAGATCCAAATTGTATTGTATACGTTTAGGTTTGTCAAGGCTAAGGCCTTTGGTTTACGGTCTCGGCTTAGGAAGCCTTGAGGCTTTAGCTATGGCCTTGCGGGGCTTTGTTCTAGGCTACCATGGTCTTGAGACTCAGCCTTGGCCTTAGCCGTGGCTGTGGTCTCGGCTTAAGGCCATTAGGCCTCTTGGTTTGCCTTTAGTTGTGACAAAAGTATAGTCGTGAGACTATATATAGGGCAATTTCAGTTTTTGAAGAATAATGGCCAATTAAGCGTTTTCAAGGCCCGAGCTTCTTTCACACAGAAGGAAAACGTCGTTCCGGACAACTTTCGTATTTTAACTTTTTGATGACTCGGACCAGAAGTGCCACTTTCAAAACGGATAGCTGCTTAACAGCTTGTTTTAGGCAGTTTCGATATTTTGGTTTCGCTAACTTCTTTTGGCCGTATCTTTCGACTCGTGTACTCGTTTTCGGTGATTCAAATTGCTATGTTTTCCTTTTAAAGTCCTCTTTAACAATATGTAAGTTTCTAATATCAGGTTTTTATTATTTTGGTCATATTTCACAATATATGTCACTAGTTTTCTTGTTTACATCCATTGAGCTAACATATGATTCCCTTAACTTGTTTTAGTGGTTTTTGTACATCATGATAACAATATAAAGACCATATATAACCTAAATGAAGTATGATAAACACGTAAATGATGTTGAGAAAGAGTGGTGGTTAGTTATTCTTACAACTTTTGGCCTTATACAAGGGTAACTAAGAACTAGGACAAGATTTAACCCTTCAATCGAAAACCGACCTAGCTTTCAATCTTTCAATATAACTCTTGCTCACCCTTGATAACCTTGATCTAAACCTTGTGAAAACCTTCTTAGCTCAGCCCTAGTACCCTTGTGTAGCTCTTAATTCAACCATGGAATGATGAATTAAACACTTGATTCATGTAGGGAACATCAAAGGCTATAATAATGAAGTGTTACTTGAAGCATGAAGATCAAAGAATCATGGTGATGGGATTATGTGTTGGTTTGTTTATGATAGAGAAAAAAGGAATAATATGAAGTTTCTTAGTCACTTGAACGAGTGTATATAGGCTAGATAGTCAAAGGAGGTTACATGAAGACTTAAGGAAGAAGATTTAGTTACTTAGCTAGGTATACATACACATGTATGCATCCCAAGAGAACAAGGCTTATTACAAGCCAACAAGGCTTGTAACACACCAATATAGACATTCATATGGGATAAGGGGTGACTAGATGGATAAACTTGCATTATCTTGCTTTTACGGAGTCGTTTTAGTCCCGAAAATTGCTAACTGTAAGTCGTTATGTCACGAAACTTAAAACTAGGTATCCTAAAAATATGAAACTTGTAGAAATGATTAAACTTATCATTATACTCCATAATAAAATATAAAATGAGTGTTAAGTTCCATCGGGTTGCTTAAACGCTGTTTAAAGCTGAAAACGCGGGTCAAAAACGAGTATTTAGCGTAAAACGCAGAACTAGAAAATGTAAAATTCCAAAACTTGTGGAATTGTTTTAAAATGGTAGAAATACGTATTTCTAATGTTTATAGTGTTTTATGGATATATCGGGATGCTCGAATGACGTTTAAACCCTAAAAGTAATTCTCGGACACGGTTTTGTGAAATCGGTTCTGAATGGATTCAACGTATGTCGTCAGGACGACTTGTCGAGTATCAACTTTCTTGTCATGACGGTAAAAAAATTTTACAGGATGAATAGTGTTTTGTGAATAGTAAAATTTTGAAATAACCTCTCAAAGTCTCAAACTGACTTCAAAAATGATGAATAGTAAAACGATGAATAGTAACCGATGAATAGTAACTAGTGAATAGTAATTTCTTGAGAATGGATAGAAATCCTGAAAATGCGAATTGTTACAGTCTCACCACCTTAATTGGAATTCCGTCCCGGAATTCAGTGTGTGTTATCCGATGTTGAACTGTATAGGAAAATGTGGGTGTATGCGCCGAATTCTAATCTTTGCGTTCTCAAGTTTCTGGTCATAGAATGTATTATGTACCATGTGGCTTAAGTTGATAATCTAAAGGGTTTTGTTAAAATGTTATTGAGTCCAATATACCTCAAGTTTGGCTTTTCCCGATTCTCAAAACGAATCATATCTTACTGTATCAAGGCTTTCAACAAAACCTTAATTTTTAACATGGAGTTTTTGTTAAATTTTAACGCCTTACATCTATGTATCTTTTGTTTCTGGTGATAGTGTGCAACATGCAGCCAAATTTGTATTTGTATGGTTTCCTTAGTTGTTGCATGGGTGATCTTTGAACACCTTAGTCCAACAAATGGTTGACTGACACTTTCGTCTATATAGTGCCTCAAATGGAATAGTTTTGTTGTTGTTAGGGTAACTGTTGTTAATCAAAGGTGTAAGATATTGTTGATGTGAAATGGTTTGTAATGATGTTGTAGGAAAGTCTTGCTAGTGGCAAGTGGTTATCCAAACCATTTCCAAAGTTGATCATGTCTTAGGTGGTTTTGGGATGAAGGTCATATCTTATAGTGTTTATGTCAACTAGTGTTTGAAGGAAACGTGATACTGTGAAGTTTTATATATTGACTTACAATGGGGTTCAGATAATGAACTGATATGTTGATGATTAGAAGAGTGTAGTGTATGTTTACCAGTATTCTTAGGTAGAAATGTCAAGTTTGCTTTAAAATCATAAGTGAATTTTAAAGGATTATGGCGGAATGATATCCTTGAAACCTAAACAGGCTAGTACTTTTAAGAAATGACGAGAAGATTTGATGACTATTCCAAGATAGTAGTTAGGCTTATTTCATAAATGAAAACTTTCAAGAATGAAATTAGGTAGTATAATTAAATATTAAGACCTTGCTGAGTGGTAAGACACTATCATGTCTCTAGATCTTTTTAATGAATTCTAGTGGTTTATTGAGTTTAAGTAGGAAATTAACCTGAATATAACCCTTGTATAACTATTCTCAGTGTTTGAAAAATTTAAGTCGAACATAGTTAATCAGACTATGTTCCACTATCCCTAGGTTAAATATAGGTGATTAGGCTATATTTAGCCGAGGTTCGATAAATTTTCCAAATACCTAAATTAGGTGTACTTGTGATATGTCCATAGCTTTTGAGAAATTCTCCACTAAGCAAAGGCGATATCAAACCATTCAGTTGCAAGTCCTGGCCATAAAAGACTTGTAACCTATGTTTTCACATTCCATTGCATAGAAGATAGTATGGGTAGATACGTGTGGAAAGGAAATCTTAAGTAATTCGAAAATAGTCTATACTTGGCTAGCATCATGGACATTTAACAATGAAGGTTTCAAAAGATAATTTTGATGAATGTAGAGAAAGTTGCTGAACTTCAGCTTTTGTAGATGATGAGTCACTTTGTCCTTTAGAAATCCTATTTCTTGTATTTCCATTAGGGAAATCATTAAATTGTGACGGGTTTCGTGTAAAACTATATTACGTAAGGTTTTTATAAGATAATTTTTAGAGTCTATTGTATAATTTACAATGTTTGCGAAGTAAATTAGACCATTGTGTAACTCATAATGTCTAAGAAGTAGTTGAGACCATTGTGCAACTCACAATTTCTGAGAAATAGTTGAGACCATTGTGCAGCTCACAATGTCTGAGAAATAGTTGAGACCATTGTGCAACTCACAATGTCTGAGAAATAGTTGAGACCATTGTGTAACTCACAATGTCTGAGAAGTAGTTGAGACCATTGTGCAACTCACAATGTCTGAGAAATAGTTGAGACCATTGTGAAACTCACAATGTCTGAGAAATAGTTGAGACCATTGTGTAACTCACAATGTCTAGGAAATAATAGAGACCATTGTGCTATTCACAATGTTTGGAAAGTAAATGAGCCCACTGTTTCACTTACAGTGTCTGAGGATGAAATAGAGACCACTGTAGGATTTACAGTGTCTGAGAGTGTAATAGAGACCACTGTATCTCACAGTGTCTTGAAAAATGAATGAGACCATTGTATCTCACAATGTCTAAGAAGTAGGAAAGACCATTTTAATCAATTACAATGTCTTGGATAAAGTTTTTAATCCTAAAAAGCACGAGTAGATGCATGATTGGGAGACTAGGAAAATATGATTATGCCGTAATGCCTTAGAATAGGCATACACAGATATGTTGAGTACATTGTTTATGATTGAAATTATGTCGAGTGTATATACCAATACACTAGTATGTTTGTATATCTTAAAATGCCTAAAAGTCACATAATCGTCTGGAGGATGGAAGGCACGGAGAACGGAAGGCTATAAAATGTTTTTGTTTATACAAGTAGTTATAGTTTAGGTCACAATTAGACCCGTTTCTCTATAATTAAGGCTCTGATACCAATCTGTAACACCCCCAACTTCATGATACGCAGCGGAATACAAACTGGGTGTTACTTCATGGTACAACAGTCATAACAATAGAAAACGATCTCTAATGGAGTTATTTTAAAAGATTTATCATTCGATTTATATAAATATCAGAGTTTACAAAAATGAGGTCCCAGTAGTTTCACGGTTTACAAAATACATTAAATGGGTTTTCGAATGATAATAAAATTTATAGCCTAATTGAGTATCCGTGCTCCTCCGTGCCAGCCTCGTACAATATGGACTTGAAATACATGCTTAAAACTGTCAACACAAAGGTTGAGTGAATCTATAGGTTTATTGTTAAAAGTTGAACACATAATGTTTGTCTAGGTTACGTTGTTATACACCCATAATGTTGAAAACAAAACAGTTATTATTTCACTAAGCATCATGCAATCAAGGCGTTAACTTGCTCCAAAATTAATTGGTGAAACTGTTGGTACGTGCACTAAAAGGTTAAATTGCCGTTTTACTTAATGTCCTCAAATATAGTGCGTTTGTTTGTCTACCCGGTCAACACATACGGGATTTATCAATCCTGATAGATCTATCCACAATATTCGCGCCCACTTCACTCGTGATTAATGATTCATGATTTAGGGACTTAAGTTTGGCAAATGCGGTAACTTAGTGACAATAAAACAATCAGATAAGGATATAGTTTGAAAGCAATGTGTTCGGTTTAAAATAAAGCATGTTTGAGGACATTAAGTATTTGTGAAAGCATGTTTAGTTTATATTCCCCCAAGGATTTATCAATCCTGATAGATCTATCCGCAATCCTGATAGATCTATCCACAATATTCCCCCAAGGATTTGTAAAATAATTAAATGATAAAATGGGGCTATGAACTCACGGTAATCTGTAAAAATTTAGAGTACTTGTAAAAGTAAATGAAAATAGTTGAGCATGTATCTCCCCCAAAAGTAATTCAAAATGTATAAAAATAGGGGCTATGAAACTCACCTTAGAGTAAATGATATCAAATGTATAATGAGAATGATGGATATGCCGTGAGAACTTTTACGAGCAACCTAAAATAGGATGTTGCGACTTAGGTTTGAAATAATGATGCGAAAGATATAAAAAGCCTATATACGTCTTTATATTGATCATGATGTAGTACATGGTATTTGTGTATGTCGTTTATAGAAATGGTCTAGTTGTGAAAGCATGTTTAGTTTATATTTATCGTACTACCGTTCGGGCCATCACAATTCAGAGGTCATGTAGTAAACGTTCGAGGAGCTAGGAAACTTTAATTCATAAATCCAAAGAACTCGTCGATCCATTTACCCAAATGAAACCCCTCACATGAAGCTCCCTAGTATTGTAGCACTTTAATAGATAAGACATATGTTTTGTTTATATATCATAAGTGTCATATGGTTTGTAAACACAAGTTACAAGGTTGTTTGGTTATGATTAGGAAATCATAATGGTTATCACAAGTATCGTTATAATTTATGTCACAAGTGTTTAAAGAAAAATTTACAAGTTTTCTAAATTGTAAAGTTGGTTATTATAAGTATAGTTTCATGGTTTATCGAGGGAGTAGATCTAAATTGTATTGTATACATTTAGGTTTGTCAAGGCTAAGGCCTTTGGTTTACGGTCTCGGCTTAGGAAGCCTTGAAGCTTTAGCTATGGGCTTGCCGTGGCTTTGTTCTAGGCTACCATGGTCTTGAGACTCAGCCTTGGACTTAGCCGTGGCAGTGGTCTCGGCTTAAGGCCATTAGGCCTCTTGGTTTGCCTTTAGTTGTGACAAAAGTATAGTCGTGAGACTATATATAGGGCAGTTTCAGTTTTTGAAGAATAATGGCCAATTAAGCGTTTTTCAGGGCCCGAGCTTCTTTATAAGCAAAGGAAAACGTCGTTTCGGACAACTTTTGTGTTTAAACTTTTTGATAATTCGGACCAGAAGTGCCACTTTCAAAACGGATAGCTGCTTAACAGCTTGTTTTAGGCAGTTTCGGTGTTTTGGTTTCGCTAACTTCTTTTGGCCGTATCTTTCGACTCGTATACTTGTTTTTGGTGATTCAAATTGCTATGTTTTCCTTTTAAAGTCCTCTTTAACAGTATGTAAGTTTCTAATATCATGTTTATACTATTTTGGTCATATTTCACAATATATGTCACTAGTTTTCTTATTTACATCCATTTAGCTAACATATAATTCCCGTAACTTGTTTTAGTGGTTTTTGTACATCATGATGACAATGTAAAGACCATATATAACCTAAAGGAAGTATGATAAACATGTAAATGATGTTGAGAAAGAGTGGTGGTTAGTTATTCTTACAACTTTTGGCCTTATACAAGGGAAACTAAGAACTAGGACTAGATCTAAACCCTTCAATCGAAAACCCTGGCTTTCAATCTTTCAACATAACTCTTGCTAACCCTTGATAACCTTGATCTAACCCTTGTGAAAACCTTCTTAGCTTAGCCCTAGTACCCTTGTGTAGCTCTTAATTCAACCATGGAATGATGAATTAAACACTTGATTCATGTAGGGAACATCAAAGGCTATAATAATGAAGTGTTACTTGAAGCATGAAGATCAAAGAATCATGGTGATGGGATTATGTGTTGGTTTGTTTATGATAGAGAAACAATGAATAATATGAAGTTTCTTAGTCACTTGAATGAGTGTATATAGGATAGATAGTCAAAGGAGGTTACATGAAGACTTAAGGAAGAAGATTTAGTTACTTAGCTAGGTATACATACACATGTATGCATCCTAAGAGAACAAGGCTTGTTACAGGCCAACAAGGCTTGTGACACACCTATATACACGTTCATATGAGATAAGGGGTGACTAGATGGATAAACTTGCATTATCTTGCTTTTACGGAGTCGTTTTAGTCCCGAAAATTGCTAACTGTAAGTCATTGTGTCACGAAACTTAAAATTAGGTATCCTAAAAATATGAAACTTGTAGAAATGATTAAACTTATAATTATACTTCATAATAAAATATAAAATGAGTGTTAAGTTCCATCGGGTTGCTTAAACGCTGTTTAAACCTGGAAACGCGGGTCAAAAACGTAAAATTCCAAAACTTGTGGAATTGTTGTAAAATGGTAGAAATACATATTTCTAATGTTTTTAGTGTTTTATGGATATATCGGGATGCCCGAATGACGTTTAAACCCTAAAGTAATTCTCGGACACGGTTTTGTGAAATCGGTTATGAATGGATTCAACGTACGTCGTCAGGACGACTTGTCGAGTATCAACTTTCTTGTCATGATGGTAAAAAAAATTTACGGGATGAATAGTGTTTTGTGAATAGTAAAATTTTGAAATAACCTCTCAAAGTCTCAAACTGACTTCAAAAATGATGAATAGTAAAATGATGAATAGTAACTGGTGAATAGTAATTTCTCGAGATGAATAGTAAAAAATTTGAGAATGGATAGAAATCCTGAGAATGCGAATTGTTACACTTTGTTCAATATCCAATTCAAGCCGTGAAATAGTATCCTCCGTGAAAGGTATAGACAAAGGTATCAAACCGCATAACACAACGAATCTCATCAGCACACCAAATCTCATCGTCAAAACTCTTCAAAGAAATCTCATCATCAAAACTTATGATCAAACAAATCTCATTGTCAAATCTCATCTATATATGATCCAATTTTGAGAAGCCCATCAGTCCTTCATCCAACTCCAAGTCATCACATATACTAACATTCGGTTAACATTGAAGCCCATATTCGGTACAACTCCTCTCCAAAATGCAATACTCGATCCATTTAAATATTTTACCCGGAATCAAATCTTCTCCCGATCCAAATCAATCAAGCCCAAATCATCTCAAAATGCATATCCATAAAACATTTAAGCATTAGACGCCCATGTCCATTGCACTAAACTCACAATCGGATCTATACATGATAAGAGATCACGACCTATTTAGGAACTTACCCTTGAGGCCCAATCCAACATCCACTTTTAACACACAAGGCCCAACTTGAGAAGATAACACTAGATCCATTATAAACCTTTCCAAGCCCATTTTCTAATACGGTACAAAAAATCAACACAATCTCAGTCAAAAACACGATTGTATGTAACATATTACCTCACTTAACCAACGCATATGTTAAGTTTTGATAAATACGTATAAATCACACTATATAGAGCTCGTGATAGTTGTAAAATACTATTAGATCATTTAAACCAACTAATCTTGACCAAAAAAAAACCTAAAGGCTCTAGGCGATTCTCTCTTGGCGATTTTTTAAAACCTAACAACCCTAAATCGTTTTTTGTCAAATCTGCCTCAAATCTTGGGTTCCTTTGCATCGATCTGACTTTGTTACTGATAAACATCATTGTTTTTGGTCCTTGGTTGGATTAGTGTCATGTTTCCCTTGTTTGTTTCAGTTTTGCCAAATCGTTTTTCTTAGGGTTTTGAAAATCGTTTTTTTGGTTATTATCTGATTGGAGCGATCTAGATTCATCTAAGCCTGGTTTATCACTTGTTATAATCTTTTTTCTTTGATTGAATCATGGGAGCAGGTTAGGTTATTGTTTGTGGTGTTTAAAACCCTAACTTTCAGTTAGGGTTTTGTTTGTACGTCGCTTGTTTTCTTCAATTGCTGATTGTGTGTGTTGAGTTTTGGGATTGTTTGTGGGGTTTTAGAGAGATGGAAAAGGTTTCTTTAACAAGGATAGTTCTTCGTTGAAAGCTACAAAAGCAGCCACCAACTTGGCAGATCAAGTTGGGTTGAACATGGCATCGAATCCATATGATAAGTTGGATATCAAGGCGTAGGAAGAAAGGTTAAAACGGCTCAAAGGTGAACATGGAATTGATGCTAATGATCTCCCTGAGTTGCGCAAAGCTGCTAGGGTTATTCGAAACCCTAGTTCTCATGATGGTAACCTAGATAGGGACAATCCTTTTGAGTCTGTTTGGGGTACCAATCTGGAAAACACAAGTCGGAGTGCTATGAATTTGGGTGGGTTGGATTCGAGCATGGGGAACACTAACAGTGGTGATCCGAATGGTTCTAAGGAGGATACGAATGTGGTCAGTGAGTCTCCTACTGGTCCTAATGTGCATGTCAATGCGTCTACTTGTGGTCCTAATGCGCATAATTGTGAAAATGTGTCTAATGAAGTCAGGTCGTTTGCTAATGTTTTTAACCCGGAACGTGTAGCTAGGAAAGTTAACTTTCGACCATTGCTGAATGAGAATCGCATTGATAATCAAGATACGGTTCTTCCAAAGGCTGCTATGGAGGGTATGCTCAACCGGTATGATAATACGCTTGTTGGCTTCTTTGTTGGCAAGAATATCGCTTTTCCTTTGGTCCAAACGTATGTCACTAACACGTGGGGTAAGTTTGGGTTAAAGAAACTTATGAAAAATGATGATGGTGTTTTCGTTTTTAAGTTTAAGTCTAAAGAGGGTGTTGAGAATGTACTTCAACGGGGACCTTGGATAATTCGTAACTCTCCTATCATTCTCGCTAAATGGACTCTTGATGTGCTATTGTCCAAAAGTGAGGTTACCAAAGTGCCCGTGTGGATTAAATTGCATAATGTGCCTTTGCTTGCATATTCGGAAGACGGGTTGAGCCTTATTGCTACTTAGGTGGGTAAGCCAATTATGTTAGATGCTTTCACTAGCTCTATGTGCGTTGATTCATGGGGTCGTATTAGTTTTGCACGTGCTCTTGTTGAATTATCATCGGAATCTAATCTTAAACATGTGGTGACTATGGCGATCCCTAAAAAGGACGATAGTGGTTTTACTACGGCAAGTATCAAGGTTGAATATGAATGGAAACCTCCTCATTGCATGGAATGCAAAGTGTTTGGGCATGCTAATGCTTGTTGTCCTAGGAGTTATAAGGAGCATCATGATGCTGCTCCCACCTCGTCTTTGGAAGAGAATGATGATGGGTTTAAGGTGGTGCAGAATCGGAAAGCCAAACCCAAAGGTACGAAGATGTCTAGTGGTATTAATATGGGTAAGGGTCCTAGATTTGCACCTAGGAAGCAGGTATATGTTGCAAAGACGAAGACACCGGAAGCTGTTAGTATTAATGCTAAAGGTACACCTATTACTACGTCTAACTCTTTGAGGTGCAAGATGACTCGGGTATCCCAAGTAATGTGGTTGATTCTACTACTGATGAGGCGAAGATTGGTAATTCTTCTGGTTGTACAAAGGAAGCAGGTATGGATGGTCCTCGGGGGAAGGAATCTCTTGTTGATATTGATGCACCTATTAAGCCTCCGGAGACTATGACTTCTTCTGCTACTAAGGTAAGTAATCCGTTCTCTAAAGTCGGGAATGTGACTTGTTCTGATAGTGATGAGGATGAGGTTTTGGAGCCGGATAACCATATGGCGTCATTTTTGGCTTATGGGGGTGGTGGGGGACTAGATCTTGATGACTTTGATGATTATGCTGCTCAAGTCTATGATTTACCGAGACACTTGGAGGATATGTGTGACATGTATGGTGTTAGTCTCTTAGGTCGCGGTAGGAAGTAGTTTTGAATGTTTGGTAGTTCATAAGATTGGCATGTCTTTCTTATGTATTTTTTTTGGTTAATTTGCACTTGTTAGTGCGTGTCTGTTGCCCATGTAACGGGCCGAGGTGAGAGATTCACTCTCATCCGATGTACTTAAACGTTTTGGTTAATATATTTTACCAGGGTGCGTGATTACTCCCCTTTACCCAAAAAAAAAACCAACTAATCTCAAGGTCCAATGTCTCCAATCTAATTATCAAGCCCAATAGGCCCATGATTAAATTTAGATGGAGAAGTAGTTTAGGCCCAGCGTGCAAATGCTACACCATCTCCTAAACCCGATCCATAGCTACCTTATCACACTAATATTTCGGGTATAAAAACTCAATTAAGCATGTGAAGCCCTAAAATATCGTAACCCTAATCACAATCTCAAAAAAATACACGCCCCATCTATCATCTCACTGAAACACAAATCTTATGAATCTCCTTCTTCATCATAAACCGATCAAAAACTAAATCAAATCTTCAACGAAAATCATCAAGCAAAACACCAATCCGAATTAATATCAATCGATACAAACTTATAACTGTATGATATTGCTGCTCCATTCCGTCTCAAGAAAAAGAAACTTCAAGAATCGTTTGAGGTTTTAAGGTAGGTATCAATCGAATAAATTGTTTGCTTATTTTGATGCTTAAAGTGAAACAAAGAATAAGTAATAACATATTTGTTATTAACTTATCTTGTAGAGTTCAAAATTTTAAATGAAGCTTATGCTTCAAAATAAATCACTAATGAAGTACTTTTCGATTGAATAGACCTTCAAGATAAGTCACGAAATGATTCTGAGATTTATATGATTGTGTTTACTTTTCTCGATTGAGTGGTATGATGGGGTTGGAATCTATGATGCTGCAAGTTCCATACTTTTAAGAAATCTTATAAGAGATTGTTAGGAATTAGAAATTCCATAGTGAAGAGTCAGTCACCCCAAATATAATCTAGCATAAGTTAGCTCGTAGACATATCGTTATTTACTTTCTTAGTAGCTTAGTTATTAGCTTAGTTATTAGTTTAGAGTAACACTGTCGAGGACGGACGGGTCTTTACCCACTGTATGCCTGATCCACAGTCCGAAGGAGGATGTGTAGTATGTAACTATAAATACCCTCTACCTCCCAAGGTAGAGGGTTGGACCTTTCACTTAATTTAACCTTCTTTCTTTTGTTTACTTTTTCTCTCTAGAAAGGATCCCATCTTCCACTTTCTGTCTCTAAAACTATCTCATTCGAACCTTATTTGTGCTTGATTATGTGTTTGTGAAAACCAATATCTAACAATTGGTATCAAGAGCCATGGTTTGATCACTCATCTTTCATGCTTTTGGATTTCTAGTGGTTTTCATAAGGTTTTTGGGTTGAAGGAGTTTAGAGTAGTTAGCATCATTTGGATAATTTCTTGTGTTAAAGTTTGGATTTTGATAGTACTTTTGTGTTTAGAATCATTATAAGTGTTTAGGTTTTGGTTAGGAAGGTTTGAATCATCGTGGTTGAGTTGTTTTTGGATTGAAAAGTGGTGTTTTTGAATGTTTATTGGATGCGAGTTATGTCTCGGATTGTGTTTCTTGGATGCGAGTTGTCCCTGCTTTGATGCGAGTTGTCCCATGTTTTAAGCGAGTTGTCTATTCTGAGCTTGCTTATTGAAGCGAGTTGTCTTATATGCGAGTTGTGTCTTATGCGAGTTGTCTGTTAAGCGAGTTGTCTATTAAGCGAGTTGTGTTCTATGCGAGTTGTGTACCTATGCGAGTTATGTTTTATGCGAGTTGTGTTTTAAGCGAGTTGGTAAACAGGGTGCGAGTTGTCTTATACTGCGACTTGTCTTGGCTGCGAGTTGTCTAGGGTGCGAGTTGTCAAGGACTGAGATTTATCAATTCCTGCGATTTGTCTATAAACCTAACATACAAATCCCTTGTTTTCAAACCCTAATTTTCCGAAAAATCCTTTGGGGGCGCGGAACAGGGGGTATATATAAGAATTAGGGAATATCACAAACTCAACCATAACACCAATTTATCTTCACTTCCTTATCATCCTCTAGTTCCTTTACTACATTCTACTTCTCACTCTCTTATGGTTTGGTCTTGATTTTTGTAAAATCCCGCGAAAGATTCTATTTCTCGGTTTAAATCACAGACTTGTAAAATCCCGTGTATACATCAACATCATGTCTTACACTCCTGATTCCGTTATTTCAGAAGTACTCAAACTGTATGATGCTGTAGACAACCATGAGAATATTAGCTATACTGAACGGTTACAGATGATGGAATCAATCAATGATGATTTGAGTTCTTCATGCTCTGAGTCCAATGAGAAAGATTTGCACATGTTTAGACTTCAGAATGCCATGCAAAAGGAAGTAGCATTGAACCTTATCAACAACTTTTTTTGGTAAAAGGGTTAATTCACCCCGGTAAATGTATTACGCCAAAAACATTGAAGTACAAAGGGTGAGGGTGTATCCATCATCTCAGTCCCATAGGACACTTATATGTAAAAAACAACTAACCAAACCAACTATATAAGAATGACATGCCATTCTTATAACAAACATAATAAGATAAAACTACCTATGACGGCCCTTTGGGCGACTCTCAAAGCCATGTGCAGGAAAATCATAATCATAACCATCATAAGACTTTAAATCATCCAAAAAACCAGCTCCCGGCATGACCTCAGGCATACACACTTCATCTTCATCCGACGAACCAGCTACTGACAAGGATGAACTTTCCTTCCTATTAGACACCTTGTGGATCTTAGAGAATTGATCCCACAAACTTCCATTGCCACTTATCACAGGTACATCACTAGTAGAGACTTGACAGACGGTATCCGTCATGTCACTAACATGCGTTATCCCCACCACCACCTTGCTCGGACCAGTATCACCCTTTATCACTCCCGAAGTAGTACCATCAGAATCATCCTTTGAAAGCTGATCCAACGGACCAGCCTCCAAACTACGTTTAGTATCATTAGCATTCTTCTTCGTAGTAGGTTTGGAAACAGGTTTATATTCAAAATTAGACTTTGGTTTGAAAAACCGAGGACTTTGGTTACCTTTGGTATCCTTATTTCCATCCTTATCCAGGTGAACACCCCTATTAAGACCAATATCATTTTGAGCCGAATCTGAACCCATAGTAGCCGTCATTCTTCTAAGAGGGCAATTAATGTCCTCATGGTTAAAGACCTTACATTTAGAACACCGATCAGGCCACCATTCATATTCAACATCAAGAACTTCCATATAATGACCTTTACCCTCCGGCAAAGGTATAGCCACTTCAATTGATTCCAAAACAGAAGTTTCAGCAGATAACTCAACTAGAACCCGTGCATAAGAATAACGACCCCAAGGATTACTACACATAGCTCTAGTACCTGCATCCATACGTATAACACGACCAATCTGTTGCGCAATCAAACCAATACCGACTTCAGAATATGTAATCGCCGGTACATTATGAATGAGAATCCATACCGGTACCTTTGTAATATTTTCCCTCTCCATCCTCGTATTAGGATCCCAAATTTTATGCAACATGGGACTCGATTTAACAAACCAAGGACCACACTCAAGAACCTTACGCATACCATCTTGAGTCTTGAATTTGAAAAGGTAGAAATCATTACGCATCATAACACATTCGAAGCCAAACTTAGCCCATGCATGCTTCACATAATCATTATCAGTAGGAAAAGCTAAACGTTGCCCAAGGAAATAGCCGCATAGAGTATGATCGAATTTAGAACGCATATCATCAATAACGGCTAATGGTATAACAACTTTAGCACCACCAATATTACCTCCATTATTAGACCTCCACCCTGTAACCTTAGAATTACCCGTCTTACCAGCCCCCAACGGGTCACCTTCAGGTTCAACAACACTTGAAACTTTAGGAATATCAGAATCAAGACCAAATAAACTTACACTTTCATGACCAAAGACGTATTGGCTCAGAAAAAACAGGAGCAACAATGTGAGATGCCGAAACATGACCAGAGGGAAGAGCAAAGCTCCCCGTTTGTCCTCCCAAACCTGCACTTTTAAGTATAGACTTCAATGGCTTACTCGTATTAGTGATAACCTTGCCATCGATATCATTAATCCTAGTAGCCAACCCACTAGCCTTAGTAGAGTTCTTACCATTCAGAAACCCCGCTTCCATCTCTCTCTAATCCCACATACAAACTTAACTTACAGCAGTAACGGGAACTATCCTTTTGAACCTTTTTTTTATCAAGTTGTTGTTCCAATTGTTCTAAGTTCAATAGTAATGTTCCCGTTAATGTGGATAATTCTTGATGAAAAAGGGCATTGCATGTTCGTTCCATTCCTATCGGTGTGAGTAACATGAGGTGTGAGTGAAGTTGTTGATAATGTGGAGAAGTATATTGAGGAAGTTACTCAGAAAGATGAAAAAGTGGATGAGAGTCTAGTGCAGTTGAGAGATAGTTGTGATGAGTTGGGTAATGTATCAGTTGAAGAATCGGGTGTTGATGAATGCAGAATGTCAGAGACAACAAATAATGATGTAACAAGTTGTTCAGTTACTCCTAACACACAAGAAGTAGATGCGAATCGAAGGGGAATGAATGTCGAGCACAATCAAAAGATTGTAGTGTTGAGTCGGGTAAAGCACCAGATGATGGATCAGTTGACACTGAATATAGAGGCTCTAAGATAGATAAGCTTGACACAACCAGCGATCCAGTGACTCTTGTTACACATGATGTGGATGCAGATATCAGACCAAAAATTGAACATGTGTCATGTAATGAGGTACCCTTAACTGTTCAACATAGTGCATTTTCTAAAGTACTTAAACAAACTGATCATGATGCAGAACATGACTTTGATAAATGTTCTATAACTGAGGCTGAGTCTGAGATTAAGTGTTTCAAAACAAAAGATATGGGTGATAAAAAGGCTTTTGATGAACTTTCAAACAAATTCTCAAATCTTGAAAAACATTGCATTTCACTTGAAATTGCATACAAAGTAAAGAAGAAAGTTTTCAACTTAACAAACCATGTAAAAATCCAGAACTTCCTAAATTCCGTGAACTTTTTGAAATTAACACTTTGAAAGCTCAGCTTCAAGACAAAGATTCAACCATTTACAATCTGAAGAAACATATTTCAATCCTGAATTTGAAAAGTAATTTAGTCATAACTAAACAAGACATTGATGCTATTAAAACAAGAAATAATGAATTGGAAATTTATGTGGCTAAATTACTTAAGGAAAATGAGACTTTGAAAAAGCATCAAAAGGACCTAAGCGACTCTATCAATGAAACTAGAACTAAGTCTGTGGAACAAACAAAATCTTTTATAGCAAAAATTGATGAACTCAAAGCTCAAATTCAGGATAAGAGTTTTGCGATAGTTGCCTTAAAGAATGAGCTTAGAAAAAATGTAGGGAAAAGTGTGAACACTAAGTTTACAAAACCATCAACCTTGGGGAAGCCAGCTTCTCATTCCATTAGAGACCGGTCTGTTGTTAAGCAGCCTACTGCATTTATATCTGAAAGAACAAATTTTACAAAAACACGGTTTGCCTCCTAAGTTGATGTGAAACAAGTTTTGTCAAAACCAGTCACTTCACCTTATTTGCCTAAGAATTCACATGATATGAATGACTTGTTCAAGAACTATGATCTAGAAGAAGCTAAGAAAAAGGCACAGATTAAAAAAGATGGAATTTTAGGTGCTAGACCTAGGGTGATGAATTCTACGAGATTTCAAGGCACTGCTAGTAGTTTTAAACCATTACCTAGGAACACTCAACTAAATTCTAGAGATTGGCTTGGATCTAAGAGTAGTTGCGTTTCGAATAAAGCTATTCCCATAGCAGATTACTCTAACAACTCTAGATCATTTTCTAAATACAAACAAGCTGTTTGCTCAAATTGTTTGAAATGCATCTTTAAGGCACATCATGATAATTGTTTTTCAAAATCCCTAAAGAAAGTAAATGCTCATGCAAAGGTTCAACCTGTTAAGTCTAGGATTTTCACTAAGTCATCTACTGTGTATAATTTTTTTTTTGTAAAAGGGTTAATTCACCCCGGTAAAATATATTACGCCAAAAACATTGAAGTACAAAGGATGAGGGTGACTTCCCTCATCTCAGTCCCTTAGGACACTTACAGACTCTCATATAAGAATGACAGGCCATTCTTACAACTTACATAATAAACTTACCACCTACAATGACTATACAAGTGAATAAAAATAGGAATTAAAACATGATTCACTAAAGTAGCACCAAGAACATAGTCATCGTAGAACTTCCATCAATCTTCCATGTGAACCCATCCACATAGAGCTTGAACTTGCATAACCAACCAAAGAAATCCTTGAGCCATTCTCCAACACAATCCGAGAGAAAATCATGGAGCTAATCTAGACTCAAAGTTTCACGAACCAGCAACCTTCATGCCATGATCCCCTTCCAAACAGCCAATAACGTCAATATCCCATGAATAAGGACACCAAGATAATCAAATACAGCAAGAACAAGGGCACCATGCAACAATCCAAGGGTAAATAAACCCTAACATGTAGATCGAATGTGCAAGAGTAACGACTAGATCTAAAGCCATAAAAGATGTGAACATGAGCAAGATCAAGTCGTACCACACGATCACTAGAGTTTTTGAATAAGAACCCTACAACTTAGCTTCCATAACATTCAGCAACATCAATCAAAAGACCCATAAAAAGAACGAATAGCAACATGTCTTTGAAAGATGAACCGTGTTAAAAAACCAAGATCCACTTGACTTCCCGCATACCGATCAACAGCAGCACATCAACGCACCGGCATCAAGGGTTTTTGAACAAGGAACCCAAAACTTGACTTACATCTCTCTCATAACCCACTAACATAATCACGTACATCAGCATTGAACATGCAATCACAAACCAATCCCTAAGATGAGATAACTTGCAGTGTGACTTCCACAAACCAAACGCACTTGTATTCCACAAAACCATAAACGGGTTACTTGCAATTTAGTAAAAACTAAACCCTAATCGAGTAAAGTATTGAGTTAAGCACCAGAAACTAGCGACCATGAATACAAACAGAATGTACCAAACCCTAATTGGATTTAGATATGAGTTAATCCCCAACGAGCAAGTGATGAAACCCAAAGTTTATATAAGCGTGATGAACTAGAACCCATACTCATAAAACGCATGAAAATAAAACGAAACCCCAAAGAGATCGTATACACTCAGCCCTTCAATCAAAAAATTGATTATCAATGCGTATTATGAAGATATAATCGTTCCTTATTTAGATAAAATCAATCAGAAGATAAGGAAACGATTTAAAAACACAAAGGAGGTTTAAATAACCCTAAAAAATGATTCACTTAGATCCACCCTTATTCAATCAACGATTTGATAACACCAATGATAAACACAAAGATCTATCAATAGCAGAATCAAAACATGATAGGAATTAAAGGGATTAGGGCAGAAAAAGATGAAAAACGATGAAAAACGATTTAGAGAAAGTTAGGGATATGAAAAAACGCACATAACCAGCCTCCTCTTTGATATAACACATCCCTAAAATCGATTGCATACAAACTAAACGAATCAGAGATCATTTAGATGTAGAGAGGTGGTTTTAGAGGTGGTTTTAGGCCGGAAAAAGGTTGAAGAGGAGGCGGCAGGGGGTGGCCGGATTTCACCCCTAGAGAGAGTTTTTTAAATTTAGGGGTTTTGGTTCTATCTGATGATTATGTTGCTCAGGTCTATCTACAGTGTATATGAAGCAAAACAAACCGAAAACTTTGCCTAGATGGATACCAACTGCTAAATCTTTGGAAACTAGGAATAAGGATATGTCTTCCACTATGCTTAAGAAGCCTAGCAATCCTAGACCTTGCAATAAGTGGATACCGTCTGGTAGAATGCTTAAGGATGCTGGACTTAGGTGGATACCTACCGGAAAGCTGTTTACCAACGACAAAATCAAGGTTGACAGTGAAACCCCAAAGGGTTTGGATACTAATGTCACTAACCCATATATATGCAATCAAGCTTGTAATGTTAGTGCAGGTAGTCCTTACTTAGTTGCAGATACTTAGATCCTTCAATACATGGACTGGCTTAAAGTATGGATAACAAAAGGATTGATATCTCATAACTCATGGGTTCTAGTAACTCAACCTTGATATTCAATCAGCTATGACGTTTGAACACAACAGTTCAAGCCTCGTTCTCAAAGAAAAGAAATGTGTATGCTTCAGTGCACATTATCTTCGAAAGAAGATAAATGTTCTCATTAATGACCATTCTCATCAACATGCTTCATGCTTTTTCCATGCGCTTTCAATTATTAAGTGAACCGGGCTACCGTTGATTGTTTTCTTATTCCGCTTGCTCAATTATAATGACGATGGCGACATCATATGCAACCTTTGAGGGGGAGAAGTGTGAATAGACTACATTTGAATGATACTCACTTGTTTAATCAAGAATGGCAACTCCGTATGCAATTCTTGAGGGGGAGAAGAAGTGTGAAACTGCTGCATGTTGAGTTTTATCTGAGAATATATGGTCAAACGGCTCCAAACTCATGTAAGAACCGAGCTTCTTCTTATCGGGTCATCTTCACATGGAGTTTCTTCTAAGAGCCGTTGGTTGACATCTGCTCACGGACTGATGAGTTTAACGACAAAGTACTTCCAGTTGTCGGGCTGATTTCCTTGATGAAGATCTTTCTGTTCTTGTTTGATTGAGAGGGATTTGAGTTAAGGGGATCTGCTATATACATGTTAACGGGAATGCATTTGGTGAGAAGAAGATGTTAACTTTCTATTCCCCAATTAGACAATCTTGAAGAAGGTCGAGTCTACAGTCGGTTCTACATTTTCTGCTACATGTTAGAAGACTAAAGACGTGTTGATTTTAACGATCTAAAGACTTCTTCTTATCCCGGGCGTTTATCTAAAAGATTGTCGGTTTAGGGGAGAGCACTAATTGGGGGAGAGTGAAATGTCGAATTTAATCCCCAATTAGACTTGCTCACATTCTTCAGCAAGTTGATTCTTACAAAGATTAAAAGTGTTCTTCTCAAAATATTTCTAGTGAATAGGCGTATAATGTATTGCTGATTCTGAATTGTCAAAACCAGCAAGGGGGAAGGAGACACACATCTAAAAGCACAACTAGTACACTTGATGAACTTAATTCTTCTAAGTGATTGAAGATATCCCGGTAAGACAAATTTTATTACCGCAGAGAAAATCAAGGTTTGACTCATGGCGTTTAGTGTTCTTATTCCAACTATGTAGGGGAAGAGATGGAAGAGTTAGTTTCTGGTGATAAAAGAGGTACACAAGTGTGTGATGATTTCGATGCTATGGAAATCATCAGGGGTGAGAGATTGTGTACATTGGGGACGCTTAGCTGTTTCACTTGAGAGCTTAATCAGTGATTCAGAGATATAATCACTTATTCAGGAGTTGACATCCGCAGAGATAATCAGTGATTCGGCCTGCTTCTTCAATGTTATCGGTTATTCTCTCTTTGGGCATTCGGTACTTCGGGTTCTTGAGCTTCATACACTTTCTTCAGTGGAGAGAAAAGTATACATCGGGGTTATTCTTTGGCTATCGGACTTAATCTGCTACTTAGATGGTATAACTTTCTCTGTCTTCCGGTATATGTGTATTCGGTTCGTGAGCTCTAGTCTAAGAGACCTGACCTGCATCAATTCATCTACTTGGGGAAGTGGTCTCTTGACAACTTTCGATATGGATCGCGGACTTCATCAAAGGGAAAAGGAATTTGAGAAGATTATTCAAGTGTGGGATGATTCTTTGCTATTCTACTTGATGATATAACCCCGAACGGAGACATACGATGATCATTCTCATATGGAGCAGCAAGATCGATGATATGGTGTGCTTCTTTGTGCATCTGGCTAAGGCAAGCTTGAAAGAAAGCTTAGAATCTGCTCAATAAGAAGATTTATGGTTTGGGGGGAAGCTGCCAAAGTCTCACTTTCTGATGGTTCAAGTTCTCTCTTCGATTCAGGAGCCTCGAAAGCTTTGGTGGTGAAAGTTTAAGAGATGATGAATTCTATCTTCTACAACGGGGCTGCTCGATATCCTTATCTCGGTACTCATATCATCATCTTCTTAAACTATATCATCTACTCTATATGTAAATATTTATCAAAAACCAAAATACAAAAATATAAAACCAACAAAAAGAAAATAGAAAAATATAAAACAAACAAAAACCCATAAAAATCAGAAAATTTGAAAAATACCAAAAATATGTTTTTCAAGACATGTCTTCTGGTATCGATAACATCTACGGTCTTAGAAATGTCATTCAATAATGGCACGGGACCATAGATGAAGTTCGAGCAGGAGGTGTAAATATTTCTTTTCAAAACATGTCTCTCACTATGGCTTGCAGTTATTTCAGATTGTAACCCGTGCTTAAACCATGGTTTGCTATTATTTCAGATAGCAGCCCGTTCTTCAAAGAAGGAAAGTGCTGCGCTAAACCAATTTTCAAAAAAAAAAATTCGTGCACTTATCCTAAAACAAATGGGGAAAGTATGTCGAAGGACTGCTGTTCCTACTCAAATATTTTTCCTTCTAAAATTCTTCAGAAAAATATTTGTTTTAACAAAATGGTGGTAAATGAGTTGCTTAAAAATCAATCTGAATCATGTTTTCATAACTTTGCAAAACCCAATCAATGACTTCAGCTTATTTAAAAGTTTTTCATAGAAAGAGTCATTGATTGAGGGGGAGAATGTTTTTCAAATTTATACCATCTATCGAGCTTATCTAATTATCCTATGTGCTTAACTGAAATAGATATTTGCCTATATCGAAGGACTAGAAATCTAGGATATGATTATTAGGATTAGATGATTAGAGTTTGAAAAACACATAATTCCCATGCCTTTGTATGATCTGATTGATATGTTGGATTGACTTTCATTAGTCGATTGTAGTTTAGGTGATGTCGACCACCATATATATGTTTGTATGTCCACTAACGTATGCAGATATCATGGATTATAAGAATGTTCCCGATCCGGATCCCACAAATGTTGATGATTGGATGCCGATAGGAAAGGGCAACTATTTCTTGGGTCGACAAAAGAAGAAACGGAGCTTAATTGGATCTCTCCAAGGATAGTTGGCATGATAGATGCAACTTCAGAGGTCTCACTCCTTCAGCAGATGGTTTTCTTCCAACCTTCAGCAACAACAACAACAAAAGCAGCTCAACCACCTAACGTGTCTTTGTGCATGATAATAGTGATGATACCATTTTTTAAACAATTTATGAATAATATTGTTTTGAAAAATGGAAAAATATTGGTTTTGAAAATAAATTGGACTTAATTTTGGAAATCACCGGACTTCATTTTATCAAAACTTAAGTCACTCAATCATCGACTACGATCATCAATTGAGGGGGAGAGTGATTTAAAATAAAATATTTTAAAACTATATTTCTTCATAAAAGTTCCGTTTTTTACAATAATAAGTGGTGATCTAAAGATTTAATGTTATGTCATGGTATGATTTTCTTTACAACTCAAAGATCTTTTTAAATAAATTTTTTTCTGTTCTTGTTTGATTGTGAAATTGGTTTATTTTACTTAAAGATCTCTTAAAAACTATCATACCTGACACTAACAATCTTTAATGTCTAAAATTGATCCTTATATGTCATTTTTCAAAAGTAAATCAGGCCACGTCTTTCCCCTAAAATTTTCTAAATAATTTAAATCAATTGGGATCACAAATCTCAAAAGGTTTGAAATTTTTGATCGGGGGAGAGATAGTGATTTAAATCTCGAATCTGTTTTAGTCCTTTAAAGGCACTCCTGCCTCCATGTGTCAAACGATTTCAAATACATGATGCACATGATTGAGGAGGAGCATTTATCCAAAAACAAGATGAGTATTTAAACCAGGCCACATTTTCTCCCATGTTTTCTAAACCTAATTAAATCTCTTGAGATCCAAAATCTCAAAGGGTTTGATATTTTTGATCGGGGGAGAATTTGTGATTTAATTATGAAATCTGATTAATGATGATCGATTTGATTCAAAAGTGCAGGTTGCTCTCCCATATGTGCTAAACGCTTTCGAATCTCGAAGTACATATTGAGGGGAGCATTTCAAAAGAAAACAAACTTTCAAGGTACAAAGATTTCTATGTTTCAACATAAGTACCTTGATTGATTTTCTAATGGTTTTCTATATGGCAGTATGATCGTGGAAGTACAAAGATTTCTATGTTTCAACATAAGTAAATGATTTCAAATAACCAACGCACATTTTGAGGGGGAGAATTTACCAAGAAAATCAAATGGCTTTTTCCACGGAAATTGTGATCAAGAAATTATTTAAGAACTCTTGCCTCCATGTGCTAAACAATTTCAAAATCATATGCACATGTTGAGTGGGAGCATTTCTAAATGATCAAAACAATTAAGGTACAAAATGCTTTGATATTATGTCACAAGTACCTTGATTGATTTTCCAAATGATTTTTCAATTGGTTTCAAGAAGGAATGAACAATACCAAAAGACCGACCAATTTACTTTAAGCATGGTGTTATAAGGATGGTTAGGTTAGGTATTCGTTCCCACGATCCCGCTAGAGCCGGAGGGATCTACCCAGGGACAATCCACTAGATAGTGTAGAAGTCCTTAGGCATGATGAAAAAATGAGAAAAGTGAGAATAAGGGAAGAGTGCCGACTGAGATAGAGCTAGAACTGGAATAAACCCAACAAGGTTCTAGTAATGAAGTCTCGGTAAGCACTGAAGGGGTGGAAGAATGAAAAAGAAATGAATATGAAAAGGGTGAAAAGAAATAGCCCTCCAATAATTCAACCTTAGGGCAGAAACCGGGTTCAATACATTTGCTACTGGTGGTTACTAAGGTAACACTGGTATTGAAGACAAGACGTTATGGACCCAGTGACGCACTGCACCTAACTTCCCAAGCTACTCAAGTTCCTCTTAAAAGGATTTGTTTCATTCTCACGGGGAACCTACATAATCTATCGACTTTCTCTTAGAGATTGTTGATATTGAAGAAGGAGACCCTCTCCCTAGTCTCCGGCATAGGAACCAAATGTGCACTATTAAGTCTAGAGCCAAGAGATCATCCACAAAATCTCATTAGGACAAAAAAATAATGAAGACTTGCTGTTTCACTAAATGTGGAAAGTAAGTGTATTTTGAGAGTCCTACGCATTATCCTTGTGGTATTGCCAGAACATCCGAGTTGTAAAAGTATTCACGATGAAGATGGAAATCCTTCTAGAGCCAACATCAAACAAGCTCTTGGTGGGTGACATGTGAGATCCTTTCTAAAGATCAAGCTTGTGACAACTGTATAGAAACAATGGGGCGATTCATTCTTGAATCAACCTTGGTCCAGGAAATGAATTAACAAATACTTTTGGAAAAACCGTTCGATGTGCAAATCTTCTTTTCTCTAGCGCATCGAATGCGTATTCATGTTTTCAAACACAAAAAGTATCTCTGATTGAAAAAATACTTTTGGAAAAACCGTTCGATGTGTAAATCTCTTCTTTTCTCTAGCACATCGAATGTGTATTCTTTTAAAATACAAAAAGTATTTCTGATTAAAAATTGATCTTTCTTATAAAACCCTCGTCGTATTGCAAAACTCTTTCTTCTAAGCAATACACGGTTGTTTTTCAAATCAATTTTTCGTCAATGAGTGAATCTCAATTCGTTGGTTCACTCACTTCGTGTTGTTTGCTTTGAGACGTTCTGGTTTGAGAACAGCTGCGAAACCCTGTCAAGGAGATTCTTCGGAATTATACCTGATCACAGGCAGTAGTTGTACTGATCAACGGGGAACCTTGGGTCGTGTACCTCAATTCAACGAAAGTGATCAAAGACACTTTCGTGTGTTTTATTGCTAACTGTTGGTTGTAGGTACATTTGGGCGGACGGCCACTGATCGAATTGAGAAGTCAATCCAAATTCGCATGCTCACAGCATCCACACTTAATTAAAGAAATCATGACAAGTGCTAATCTACATGACCTGGTCTTGATAGCTGCAAATATCATGAACCAGTAAAGCTTCCGCTACTCTGATGAAAAGATGTCATGATCCAGAAATGTAGGATCGTTATTTTTATTGTGTTAGATGATTCGGGTGGTCTTGGGAGATCAAAATACATGTTTTCCATTTTAGAGAGAGAAAGTAGAGAGAGAGGGTGTTCTTGCTAGAGGTTTACACAAATGTTGAATATTAGATTGAAAAGCACCACACCTTCCATGGATGGAAGGGGTATTTATAGTTACATGAAAACGCTTTAAAACTAATAAATAAACAACTAAATAACGTGACTAACGACAAGTCTACGAGCTAAATTAAGCTAGATAACATTTGGGGTGACCGACTCTTCACTATGGAATTTTCTAATTCCTAACAATCTCCCCCTAAGGGAGGTCACCCCATGTTTTACATTTCAAATCCTAGCATTCTATTCTTGACTTTGTTCTTGAGCTCGTAGACATGAATTCTTCATTTCCGCAATTTTTGTGCTTATGTAGCGATTCTTCAAAGTCCGCATTGATTTGTACTTTAGTGGAGGCCTTTAACTGATCCACATCTTTGATGATCTTCGAGCTTTCTTTGAGATCATTAGCCATAGTAAATCTCTCGGATCATCCATAGTAGTGTTGCCTTCATGTGAAGTTGTGACATTTTTGGACCGACATGCTCACACTTTTGAATCATGACATCTTTCCATCAGAGTAGCGGAAGCCTTACTGGTTCATGATATTTGCAGCAGCGTAGCAGAAGCATAGTATGAAATATCAGAGCCAGGTTATGTAGATATGCACCAGTCATGATTTCTTCAAATTAAGTGTGGATGCTGTGAGCATGCGGCTTTGGATTGACTCCTCAATTCTGATCAGCTGCAACCGTCCAAATGTACCTGCAAACAACAGTTAGCAATAAAGCGCACGAAAGTGTCTTTGATCACTTTCGTTGAATTGAGGTACACGGCCCACGGTTCCCCGTTGATCAGTACAAGTACTGCCTGTGATCAGGTAGGATTCCTAAGAATCTCCTTGACAGGGTTTCGCAGCTGTTCTAGCTGTTCTCAAACCGGAACGTCTCAAAGAAGACAACACGGAGTGAGTGAACCAGCGAATTGAGATTCACTGATTGATGAAAAATTGATTTGAAAAACAATCGCGTATTGCTTAGAATAAAGAGTTTTGCAATACGACGAAGGTTTTATGAGAAAGATCAATTTTCAATCAAAACACTTTTTGTATTTGAAAATAGTACACAATCGACGTGCTAGTGAAAAGAAGAGATTCGCACATCGACCAGTTTTTCTAAAAGTATTTTTCAATCAGAGATACTTTTTGAATTTTGAAAACATAAGTACACATTCGACGTGCTAGAGAAAAGAAGATTTGCACATCGAATGGTTTTTCCAAAAGTATTCGTCAATTCCATTCCTGGACCAAGGTTGATTCAAGACTGAATCGCCCCATTGTTTCTATCCAGTTGTCACAAGTTTGATCTTACGAGAAGATCTCACATGTCACCCACCAAGAGCTTGTTTGATGTTGGCTCTAGAAGGATTTCCATCTTCATTGTGAATATTTTTACATATCACTCGGATGTTCTGGCAATACCACAAGGATAATGCGTAGGACTCTTAATATATACTTACTTTTCACATTGTGTGAAAAAGCAAGTCTTCAAGAATTTAGTGTCCTAACGAGATATTGTGGATGATCTCTTGGCTCTAGACTCAATAGTGCATATTTGGTTCCTGTGCCGGAGACTAGGGAGAGGGTCTCCTTCTTCAATATCAACAATCTCTAAGAGAAAGTCGATAGATAATGTCGGTTCCCCGTGAGAATGAAACAAGCCCTTTTAAGAGGAACTTGAGTAGCTTGGGAAGTTAGGTGCAGTGCGTCACTGGGTCCATGACGTCTTGTCTTCAATACCGGCGTTACCTTAGTAACCACCAGTAGCATATGTATTGAACCCGTTTTCTGCCCTAAGGTTGAATTATTGGAGGGCTATTTCTTTTCACCCTTTTTTCACATTCAATTCTTTTTCATTCTTTAACCCCTTCAGTGCTTACTGAGACTTCATTACTAGAACCTTGTTGGGTTATTCCAGACTACTAGCTCGTCTCAGTCCGCACTCTTCCCATATCTCACTTTTCTCCTTTTTTCATCATACCTAAGGACTCTACACTATCTAGTGGATTGTCCCTGGGTAGATCCTCCGGCTCGTGGATCGTGGGAACTAATACCTAACCTCACCATCCTTATAACTCCATACATAAAGTAAGATGGTCGGTCTTTTGGTACAATTCATTCTTCCTTGAAACCAATTGAAAAATCATTTGGAAAAACAATCAAGGTACTTGTGATACGAGATCAAAGCATTTTGTACCTTAATAGTTTTGATCATTTAGAAATGCTCCCCTCAACATGTGCATATGATTTAAAATTGTTTGGCACATGGAGGCAAGAGTTCTTTGAAATTATTTCTTTGAAATAATTCTTGATCACAATTTCTTTAGAAAAAGCCATTTGAATTTCTTTGGTAAAATTCTCCCCCTCAATATGTGCATAGGATATTTAAAATCATTTTAACACATAGAGGCAAGAGTTCTTTTGAAGCACATCCACGAATCACAAAATCCATTTAGAAAACCATTTGAAAACTAATCAAGATACTTTATAAGTCTCTTTAAAAACTTTTGTACCTCGATATTTTGCTCCCCCTCAATATGTGCTTCGAGATTCCAAAGCGTTTAGCACATATGAGAGAGCAGCCTGCACAATTAAATCAAAACGATCACCTTTTATCAAATTTCATTATTAAATCACAAATTCTCCCCGATCAAAAATATCAAACCCTTTGAGATTTTGGATCCCAAGTGATTTAATAAGGTTTATAAAACATGGGAGAATATATGGCCAAGTTTAAATACTCATCATGTTTTTGGATAAATCCTCCTCCTCAACATGTGCATTGTGTATTTGAAATCGTTGGCACATGGAGGCAGGAGTGCCTTTGAAGGACTAAAATCAATTCCATTAAAACAGATTTGAGATTTAAATCACGATCTCTCCCTTGATCAAAATTTCAAACCATTGAGTTTTGGATCCCAATTGATTTAAATCATTTAAAAGTTTAGGGAAAGACGGCAAGATTTAATTTTGAAAAATGACAGATAAGGACCATTTTAAGACATTAAAGATTGTTAGTGTCACGTAT
The DNA here is from genome assembly GCA_910596185.1 of Chrysanthemum makinoi. Taxonomy (NCBI): domain Eukaryota; kingdom Viridiplantae; phylum Streptophyta; class Magnoliopsida; order Asterales; family Asteraceae; genus Chrysanthemum; species Chrysanthemum makinoi. The sequence goes on from OU343224.1 coordinate 309,940,433, forward strand.
GATTGTTTTAAGAGATCTTTAAGTAAAATAAAACAATTTCACAATCAAACAAGAACTGAAAAATTTCATTTTGAAAGACCTTGATTCAAAAGAAAAATCATACCATGACATAACATTAAATCTTTAGATTACCACATTTTAACGCACAAAGCGAACTTTTGTGAAGAAATATCGTTTGAAAATATTTTATTTTGAATCACTCTACCCCTCAATCCATGACGAAGTCATAATTGAGTGACTTAGGTTTTGATAAAAATGAAGTCCGGTGATTTTCAAAAATTAGTCCAATTTATTTTCAAAACAATATTTTTCCATTTTCAAAACAATATTTTTCAAAATTGTTAAAAAATGGTATCCCTGCACAAAGATACGTTAGGTGGTTGAGAAGTTTTGTTGTTGTTGCCGTAGGGTTTGGAAGAAAAACCGTCACTGATGCAAGGAGACTTCTTCTTACGTTGCATTTTGAATGCCAACCGAGGTCAAATTAAGCTCGCTTTTCAATCACTTAGAAGAAAACCATCCGACATGCAAGGAGACCTCTTACGCTGCATTTATGCCAACTCTCCATTGAAGTCCATAATTCGTTTCTTCATTTGTCAACCCAAGATATAGTTACCCTTCCTTTCGGCATCCAATCATCTTCAATTGTGGGATCCGGATCGGGAACATTCTTATACCAATATACCTGCATACGTTAGTGAACACACACATACGATATATGGTGGTCGACATCACCCAAACAACAATCGACTAATAAAAGTCAATTCAACATATCAATCAGATCATATAAGGCATGGGAATAATGTGTTCATCAAACTCTAATCATCTAAACCTAACAATCATATCCTAGAAACCTAGTCCTTCAACATAGGCAATTATATTTTTCAGATAAGCACGTAGGATAATTAAGAAAGTCCGTTAGATGATATAAATTTGAAAATATTCTCCCCCTCAATCAATGACTCATTTTCTGAAAAGTTTTAAAAGTGCTCAGTCATTGATTGTTTTTCAAATTATGAAAACTCTGATCTGATTGATTTTTCAAGCAACTCATTTTACCACCATTTTTGAAAACAACAAATATTTTTCTGAAGAATTTTAGACGGAAAAACATTTGTGTAGGAACAGCAGTCCTTCGACATACTTTCCTCATTTTTGTTTTAGGATAAGTGCACGAAATATTTGAAAATTGGTTTAGTGCAACACTTTCCTTTCTTGAAGAGCGGTTGCTATCGAAATAATAGCAAACCATAGTTTTAAGCACGGTTGCAAATTCAAGTAACTGCAAGCCACGTTTAAGCACGGGTTAAGCCCGAAATAATCGCAGCCATATTTTTTGACATGTTTAGAAAAGAATATTTACACCCTCCTCGCCAACTTCATCTAAAGTCCCGTGCCATTATTGAATGACATTTCTAAGACCGCCGATGTTATCGATACCAGAAGACATGTCTTGAGAAAACAATATTTTTGGTATTTTTCAAATTTTCTGATTTTTATGGGTTTTTGTTGAATTTATATTTTTCTATTTTGTTTTTGTTGGTTTTATATTTTTGTATTTTGTTTTTCTGATAAATATATACAGTGATAGAGTAGATGATATAGTATAAGAAGATGATGATACGAGTACCGAGATAAGGATATCAAGCAGCCCTGTTGTAGAAGATAGAAGTCATCATCTCTTAAACATTCACCACCAAAGCTTTCGAGGCTCTTGAATTGAATAAAGAAATTGAACCAACTGAAGTGAGACTGGCGCCCCCAAACCGAAAATCCTTAAGATGAGCGATTCGAAGCTCTATTTCAAGCTTTCTTGCATTAGCCAAAGTACAAGAAAGCACACCATTATCATTGATCCAATGCTCCTTTTAAGACCGATGATCGAGATTCTCCGCTCGAGGTTATATCATCCAATAAGAACAAAGAACGTATCATCTCACACATAAAATAATCTTCTCAAATTTCATAACCACTGAAGTCCGACGCAATCCATTCCAAAAGGTGCCAAGAGACCACTTCCTTAGTTGAAATGATGCAGCGGCTCTTAGTATAATGCTCAAGAACTCTCTCAATACACTTCATGAGGGGAATGAAGAACACCTTCCCATGTTCACATTTTTCTTCCCTAATGAACGTGTATGAAGCTCAAGAACCCGAAGTACACCAATACCCAAGAGCTCTTCCGAATACACATCATGAGGGGAATGAAAACACCTCCCCATGTTCACATTTTTCTTCCCCGATGATCGTGTATGAAGCTCAAGTATCCGAAGTATACCAATACACAAGGAATTAATAACTGGTAACATTGAAGAAGCATGCAAGTCATCATTATCTCTCAAGGATGACAATCTCGATGTCAACTCGGGATAAGTGATTATATCTCTGAATCACGATTAAGCACTCAAGGAAACAACAGCATCCCCAATGTACACATCTCTCTCCCTAATGAATCACATAACTTGTGTACCTCTTCTATCTTCAGAAACTTTCTATTACCTCACTTCCCCACGTCGTTGGAATAATAACACAAAAAGCCTTGATGAGTAAAACCTTGAGTTTCTCAGCGGTCATGACATTTGTTTTCCCGGGATATCTTCAATCACTTAGAAGAGTTAAGTTCATCAAGTTTACTCGCCATGAGTCAAACCTTGAGTTTCTCTGCGGTAATAACATTTGTCTTCCGGGATATCTTCATCTCTTAGAAGAATTAAGTTCATCAAGTTTACTCACTTTGTGTTTATATGTGTGTCTCCTTTCCCCTTGCCGGTTTTGACACTTCGAATCAGAACTCATTGTAAGCCCGTATACTAGAAATTTGTTGAGAAGATCGCTTGAAGTCTTTGTGAGAATCAACATGCTGAATAATAACGTGAGCAAATCTAATTGGGGATTAAATTTGGCATTTCAAACTCTCCCAACTAGTGCTCCCCAGACCACAACTGTATTATAAATGCCATGAATTAAGAAGAAGTCTTTAGATCGTTAAATGCAACTCTCCTTAGTCTTCTAACATGTAGAATATGTAGAACCATCAGACTCGACCTTCTTCAAGATTGTCCAGTTGGAGAATAGATAGTTAACATCTTCAACTCACAAAAACAAGAACATCACCAAAAAGCATCCCAATTAATTTACATCTTGCAAATCCCTTTAATTAAACAAGAAAGTAAAGATGTTCATCAAGGAAATCAAGAATCACCAAGCAAATAACACACGAAATGGTAACACCAACCAAACAATCACATCAAACAATAAAGAAGGTTGTTCGAATCATCATGTTGATGCACGGAAGCATTAATCGAAGCACTTTGTCGATAAACTCATCAACCGAGTGAAGATGTCAACCAACGCTCTCAGAAGAGAAAAACCCATGTGAAGATGACCGATAAGAAGAAGCTCTTCTTACATGAGTTTAGAGCCGTATGACCATTTATATTCTCAAATATCAATCAACAATGCACAAAATTCACACTTCTTCTCCCCCTCAAGAATTGCATACGGAGATGCCATTCTTGACTAAACAAGTGAACATTATCCAAATGTAGTCTATTCACACTTCTCCCGCAAAAATAGCACACATGATGTCGCCATCGTCATTATAGTTGAGAAAGTGGAAGTAAAACAATCAAGAGTAGCCCGGTTCACTTTGATGACCGCATGGAAAAGTATGAAGCATGTTGACGAGAATGGTCATAAATAAGAAGATTTCTCTTCTTCAGAAGATAAAGTGCACCCATGACGCATACTTTTCTTTCTTTGGAGAACGAGGTTGAATCAAGTTGTGTTCAAACGTTATAAGAAGATTTCTTCTTTCTCGAAGATAAAGCGACCGAACGCATTACTTTCTTTCTTTAGAGAACGAGGTTTGAACTGAAGTATTCAAACGTCATAAGAAGATTTCTCTTCTTCTTCGAAGATAATGCGACTGAAACGCATATTTTTTCTTGGAGTACGAGGCCTGAACTGAGTGAACAGACGCATTAGAAGATTTCTTCTTTGAAGATAAAGCGACCAAACGCATAATTTTTCTTTAGAGAACGAGGCATGAACTGCTTTGTCATACGCCATTATCTCTCTCTTTTAATCTCTTTGGCAAAACATGTAATCAACCCCATTATCATTCAAGTAGGCTCTTTGTAGTGACAACATGGAGAAAACCCAATATGATGAATTTGACCTCAAGTAAACTACAACTAACTCGTGACTTATACTTGCACATATGTAACAAAGAGCGGTGTCGAATTCATGCCCATTTGAATCTCTAAGTACTCTATACTCTTCAACCAACCAACCATCAAGTAATAGACGTACATTACCTCTTGAAAATCCACAATTGAATGTGACACCGAGCACTACAACGTAACTCCTTTAAGTGATAGTTATTTTGAGGTGATAAGAGCCCAATTTCCCCAAGTGGTAAAAGAAGAGGTAAAAGTCACCCAACAATAACTAGATTTCCAAGTCTTTGTTTTTGATAATAAGCTCGAACAAGGATCTTGAAGAATCTTCATCCAACCATCCCCCATACCTTCAGATACTAAGTACACTCGCCCGTGATATTTCACTTCAACCTCAAATAAATAATACTGAATTAACGCCGTTGTCACATCTTCTAAACTGCTCAACTCTAGCCTTCTTTGACATTCAAATGAACTTTGATAATGGTTTCATCCCGACCATGGTTACAAGCACGAACCCGAAAACCTTGAAGTAACCAAACCGCCATGACAAATATCCAAACACACATCCAATTCATGAAGTACACCCTTTTTATCCCTTCTTCGGCGTAAACCGTAGCACCAGCATCAAATAAGATCCCGAAATACACTTTCCTTTCTCCAGAATGGTTCCATCATTACGGATTTTACAATTCTATGGTTTAAACCGAGAAATAGTTTCTCGCGGGATTTTAAAACCAAGAATAAACCGAAAGATAGATCCCGAAATGCACTTTACTATTACCTGATGTTTCCATTGTCATGGGATTTTACAAGTCTATGATTTAAACCGAGAAATAGGTTCTTTCACGGGATTTTACAAAATCAAGACATAACCGTAAACAATGTTAGCTTGAAGATGTAATGACAACTTTGGTTTCGTGAATATCTGCTTTAGGGGAACATGCAATGTTCATCACCGTTCATAATCCAACATCATCAACCATCCAATCAACACTTTGGTAAACACATCATCACATATTCTCGGCTAGTTGCAAGACCACTTGGAGAAGTAAACCCATATCAAACTTGATCATGAAGTGAAATTCCCCGATTTGTTACTTAAACTTGTACTAATCCTTGTGAAGAAGAAACGGTGTACCCAATGTACAAAACCTTCTTGACATTCTCAACCGAGGAGACACCGAAGGATAGTTACGCTTGGGTTAAACGAGAAAGAATCACAACCGTAATTAAATAGCCAAGTCTTTATCACCCTATAAAACCCAAACAAGTCATCTTCGTGGAAAGGTAGAAAGAAAGAAGATGAAATAAGTAAACGCGCCCGGAAAACCTCACTTCATATCCAAAGAGAAATATCGCATAAAACAACCCCGTAGTCAACATTGTTTAGTCATAAGTTCTAGCCGTGACATAATATTTACCGTGAAATTGTATACACCAAAGTACCAAACCTCATAACACACAACGAAGCTCTTCTTCAAATCTCATCGATAATTCCAAATCAAGTCTCATTATCACATCGCATCATCTTTAAAACGAAGGATAATCATTAATGTGCCCAAATGTACACAAATAACTTGACCTGGTCAAAATAAATTCAAACAAGCATTACCTGAAATCAATAAGCTCATCTCCCATATGTATTGCTCTACCATCAACATAACTCCCTGATCAATCCAATTTTGTCAAGCCCAAATAAATTCTATCCAATCCAATAGTCCCATGAGCCGTGTCACGAAAAGTATGCACGATCCATTAATATTACTAGACAACACATGTATCATAAATGTTTGAGTCACCAACACAATCTAAATATCCGTTTTTCATTTACACACCAACAAATTAATGCTCATTCTATTCGTAAATAGTTTACGAGACTAAAACCAAGATCACACAAAGGACGAGCACAAGACCACATAACAAAGGCGTTCAACCATATTAACACTAAAAATTATGCATTATCACCAAGGTCCAATGAAGCCCATGCACACATTTAACCATTAAAGACACACGCTCAAAATTTCCATGAATATTAAGGCCCATGCCTTATCAAAGCTGATTCAATATACCTAAACCCTAATAATTCGGAGGATATAAAACTCAACTCATTACTCACTTACCCTAAAATTTCTCACACATTATCCGCCCCCATCTCAAATAAAACCTCTCATCAAATGCCCAAACCCTAATCTCACCCTCAGTTATGTCCTACCTTAGATCAAAACGTATCATCAATTATTAATCACATATCGCCAACTCGTGGACCAATCCCTAATCCCTTCAATATTTCAGACACTCATTTGGTCACTGGGTGCATCCTAAATCATGTACGCCATGTGGATGGTAAAGGAACGAGGGTAATGAATCGACTTAGCCACGTGGATGGTAAGATAGTTGGATTCGTATAGGGACATGACCACGGTAGGTTATACATTATCATCATTTGTATATCGCTTTGTTAATAATCGAACAAAGAAAAAGATTTTAAACTTAATAGTTATAAATCGATTCGTTTAGTTCAATAAAACACAAGTTTAGATCCATGATGATGTAGCTTTCGCTAGATGACCATTCATGGTCTCATATGGCATTGAAAACAAACGAAGGTACACCGAGATCCATTTCTTTTATCATTGAACGAATTAAGTGTGAAGGGATAGCATGGTTGTTATTGACTTCATATTACACATTCGGATAGTAAACATTGTTGATCAATGATGAGTTATTCATTTCGAGTATATGGACTTTTGATTCGAAATTTTGAAGCACAATTTAAAAAATGAGATCAATATTGTTTTTTATTATTTCAAGAATGATGTTTAACTGAGTGATGGGGAGAGATGGTGAGGGTCCATTGGTGAGTCTAGTTTAGGTAACGTTGATGTTTGATTGAGTCGACACCTAGACCTCCTTAATGCTTTTTACTACTAATCGCTTTACATAAAAAATCATGGACTTATGATGGATCTACAAACTCGAGGTTCATGTATCTTGGTATATGGTTGTTTGAGGTCGAAGTCTTGTTGATGTATTGGATATTATGGTTGTGGTCTTGTGTCGATTCTCCTCATCTTCGTCTTAACTTTGTCAAAAACCCAAGTCGCTACCCAAAGTCTTTAACCCAAGTCGCTAGCACAAGTTGCTACTACTTGTAAAGACAAGTCGCTAGGTCTAACTCGCTAGGTCTAACTCGCAGCTAGAGTTTTGTACCAAGTCGCTATTGACTTGAGTTGACTAAAGAGTCAACTCGCTACATGTCTCAACTCGCTACCGAAACTTGAATATAGACGACTTGTAAAGACAAGTCGCCACCAGCATTTGTGAGTCAAGTCGCTAACATATTTCAAACCAACTCGCTAACTTGTAAATACAAGTTGCTATCAAGAATATATGTTTTTCCTCGCGAGTTATTCACCACATTCCGACCATCTTCATACAAAACCCAAAACATCATATGAATATCATTTTGACCCCGTTTGACCTTGTTAACATAAACGATATTGACAAATATCGTGAATCGTCACCAATATTTGACCACAAATATACACGGATTTTGTACCCAAAAGACTCGATAAAGGTGAGACAAACACCGAGACAACACAAATTTAGACAACTTGACACACAAACAGATATTCAATGAAAGACCAATACCTATTGATTCAAAAGAAACTAGTTTAAAAACAAGTAAAACAAAAAGATTCAACCAAAAGATGATAAAAAAACAGTTTCAACCAATATTTCGAGCCAACAAAAATCAATAAACCACAATAACCATAGTACAAAAAAACTACACAAATCAAAGAAACACAACAACCTTGGCTCTGATACCAAGTAGGATCGTATTTTATTGTGTTAGATGATTCGGGTGGTCTTGGGAGATCAAAATACATGTTTTCCATTTTAGAGAGAGAAAGTAGAGAGAGAGGGTGTTCTTGCTAGAGGTTTACACAAATGTTGAATATTAGATTGAAAAGCACCACACCTTCCATGGATGGAAGGGGTATTTATAGTTACATGAAATACGACCTCCTATCGGCCTGTGGATCGTGGATACAAAGGGTAAAGACCCTCCTTCCTCCACGGTGTTGCACTAAGCTATACTACGCTACAAACTAATAAATAAACAACCAAATAACTTTACGTGACTAACGACAAGTCTACGAGCTAAATTAAGCTAGATAACATTTGGGGTGACCGACTCTTCACTATGGAATTTTCTAATTCCTAACAAGAAAGTGTGAGCATGTCGGTCCAAAAGTCACAACATCACATGAAGGCAACACAACAAAGGGTGATCCAGAGATTTACTGTGGCTGATGATCTCAAAGAAAGCTCGAAGATCATCAAGATGTGGATCAGTTCAAAGGCCTCCACTTAAAGTACAAAGCAGTCAGACTTTGAAGAATCACTGTTAAAGCACAAAGATTGTGGAAGTGAAGAATTGAAGTCTACGAGCTTAAGACTGAAGATATAATAGAATGCTAGGATTCGAAATGTAAAACATGGGGTGACCTCCCTTGGGGAGATTTTAGAATTAGAAATTCCATAGTGAAGAGTCCTCACCCCAAATATAATCTAGCATATGTTAGTCAGACATATCGTATTTACTTTTTAGTAGCTTAGTTATTAGCTTAGTTATTAGTTTAGAGTAACACCGTGGAGGACGGACGGGTCTTTACCCATTGTATGCCTGATCCACAGTCCGAAGGAGGACGTGTAGTATGTAACTATGAATACCCTCTACCTCCCAAGGTAGAGGGTTGGACCTTTCATTTAATCTAACCTTCTTTCTTTTGTTTACTTTCTCTCTCTAGAAAGGATCCCATCTTCCACTTTATCTCTCTAAAATCTATCTCATTCGAACCTTATTTGTGCTTGATTATGTATTTGTGAAAACCAATATCTAACAGAGATTGACAAAATGGAACTTATTCTGAGCTCTCATGTAATCTTTCCCTTTAAAGTTTGAGTCTTGGCTTCCTATTACTTAATGAAGTCGAATCAAAGACAAAGAAAAAGCATATTTGCTTATTTCTTTTTCTTTCATGATTTGTATATCAAAAGGAGCATAACTTCAATATGATCAATGATGTTTTACTTTGTGTGACTGCCCTTTATTGGTCGAATATTCCTTGAGAACTACACAAAAGAAATCTGAGATCAGTTGGTCGCCATAACATTCGAGTCATGATAGTGTAGTAGATGAGATGGATCTGAGGTCTTGGTAGAGGTTTAGATGTTTATTGTTGATGTAGATTCATTTGATGATGTTTGCTTGTTGATGTTTAATTAGTCTTGTAATTGTTGAATATCTGTTGACGTAGATGCTGGTATATTATGATGATTTGGATTTGATTCGGCTGTCAAAATGTGATGCTTGTGATTTTTAGATTCGAACACATATATGCTTGTGATGTTTGTTGATGATGTTTGTGAATTAGGTTGATCTTGTTGATTGTGTTGTGATATGTTGTAGCTTGAGTTCATTTTGTAACATGTTATGGCTTGTCATGAAACCACAGTAGGTTTTCCCTTCCTCAAATCTCCTTTTAGTGTCAAACCGCAAGAGTCTTTTTTTTATCAAATCTCACTTTTTATCAAATCTCACTTAAGACATCAAAACGCATTTGACTTCTTATCTTCTTTTGTGCGTTCAAACCGCATGATAATATTTTAACAAACCGCATGATAATCTTTACTCCAAAACTCTTCAGTTTAATCAAACCGCATCATGCTTTTAGAGTCAAAACGCATCACATTTTCTTTCAAAAAGCTTCATTTTTTTCAAACTGCAACCTATATTTTTCTTCAAACCGCATTTTCTGACAAACCGCACCTAGACTTGAGTCAAACCGCTTTTTGACAAACCGCACTTATATCCAAACTGCAGCTGTTAAGGGTCAAAACACATAACTCATTGACAAACCGCAACCTATATTATCTTCAAACCATATCCACTATCAAAACGCATAACAAGAATACATAACGCATTAAACATGATCAAACCTCTTAAAACCCAAACCGCTTTGCCATCAAACCGCTTAATAAGCACAAACCGCATAAAGAATTAGTCAAACCGCATAACATGTATGTCAAACCGCATCTTATACGTTGAATCTGGACATGTTTTATATCAAACCGCAGTTTAGAATGACCTCAAACCGCATTGACGAATATTTCACTTTTAGCACAAATTACATCGAGGAGCATAACAGCAGTAGACAGAACATAAATAATTAGACCAGAAACTTTTATAACGATCAGAAAAACTAACAAACGGCTAAAAATCAGGTTAAGATTTTAACAACAGAATCAACAACTCTCTAAAGCTGCTTATAACCATGATCAATCTGCTGAAAACAGTTTAACGTCCGCACATAAACAAACATCAACAAACAGAGTACAAGCCGCATCACAATATCTCAAGAACCATGAGAAACCGCATAACACAACCATACAAACCGCATCAAAGGTCGCATAAAAACCATATGAATCATCAAGAACCATACAACCTGGGCTCTGGTACCAATTGTAGGATCATACTTTTATGTTGTTTGATGATTCAGGTGGTCTTGGATGGTGATAAAACAAGAAAGCCATTGTAGAGAGATAAAGATTAGAGAGGGTGTTCTTTAGAGAGAGAAAGTAAAAACAAAAAAGAAAGGTTAGATTAATAGAAGCACCACCTCTTCCCAAGTAGGAAGAGGTATTTATAATTACAAAGAAAACGTCCTCCTGTCGGACTGTGGATCAGGCATACATTGGGTAAATACATGTCCTTCCTCTACGATGTTGCTCTAAACTAACTAACTAACTAATAACTAGCTAATAACTACTAAATAGCGTATTGTCTACGAGCTAACATATGCTAGACTATAGATGGGGTGACCGACTCTTCACTATGGATTTTCCAAATCCTAACATCTTGTATTCATAAAGTTAGTTGTGATAGTTGTGATCGGATTGGTTCTTCCGTTTGTGTTAAGAACCTGGTATTTAGCTTTGTACCGAAAAAAGTGTAAGCGATGTTGTGAGGTTTCTCCACCGGTTGAAGAAGCTTTTTGACATAGTGCTTAAGAACTCTCGAGTTGGGTACTCGGGGATTGGAGTAGGGCAAAGAAGGTATCCTTGTAGCTGAACCACTATAAATCATTGTGTCACACTTTTATCCTTTTATCTCTTTACTATTCTCGTATTTATTTTATTACATACTAATTTGCATTATCTATATCTCAACATCCAAAGGTTTCACATACTATCAATCTAAATTTTTTTTAAACTAAATTTAAATCGGTAAAGACTATTCAACCCCCTTATAGTTTCCACACAAATGAATGATGATTTAGATTAAGATAACTTTAACCAATAACAATGCAAAATATTTCATATCCAAATAAACATAAGGTCCAACCGAAAGAAAAGAACACGAAAACTTTTATTCATTAAATTAATAAAAACGTTACATGGATTATTAAAAATGTAAACGTACTAAGTATAAAACGTAAACATTTATTCACGCGGATCAAAACATGTCAGCTTAATAAATTTCAGATAGACAATAAATTCCCAAACAAAATTACTTGAAAGTGAAATCTATATGTCTTGACCCAATAGCAAATCCTAGCCCAACACCACAACCTAAAGAAACGCTATATAGTTCCATAACAACTCTCACAAGTAGCCCTAATTCATTCCACATCAAACAAAGTCACCAAACTCTTCCAGTATTGTAACACCCCAACCCGACAAGGATCAAAATGTCACACTATGGTGTCAATCAGAACATAATAAACGCAAGCGGAAGACTTAAATAAATAAAATGTAAGTTGTAATACAAAGCTTCTAAGGAATACTTAATTTCTCAATTTCTGGAAGAAAATAAACAAAACATAAATCTCAAACTAATTCCAGATGACAAAGAAAACTAAGATTGAGTCAGTCCACTAAAAGCTCCTACTCTCATCACTCAATCCCAGCATCCCGCTGAATACCTACCGCATGGAAAAGAAAACGCGGCTGAGCTAACGCTCACTGAATAGATATAAATAATGAAAAGAAATAAATCAAAAATAGATAAGGGAAAAAAATCCAACGAAAACCTGCTGAACAAATATGTTAAATAAGATAAGGACATGATATAGGATAAGGAATAATCAAAGGGTCATAATGAAATAACAGAGTTGTCAAAGGAATGCCCAAGTGCCTAAACATGCTAAATGAATAGACCAAAATAATCAGAACAAATATCATAACGTATCAGATCATAATAAATTATAACAGATGGAGTGTAAGGCTCCCAGAAGTGTATGACACACACATATATCTGAACTGAGTACCTAGGATGCATCCATATGCCCCCTGCCAAAAATAACACATCACGTCCCTAATACATCACTTTCGGCAAATATATAGGCACGTGGAATTAGTCATACAATAATCATAATCAAATGCATGCACAAAAAGGAACGCTGTGGTCAAAAGCACACCTCCACAGATAGCGTCATGCCACTAGTGCCTTAGTGACATGGTCATGGTACCTCCATGACTAGTTAGTACCTTGGGCAATGGATTAGGTCAAATAACATACATAACATAGGGTAGCGAACAAACTATGTTTATCAAAGGTAATAAATGAATGGAATGAAACAAATAATCATTAAATGGCATAACCAAACGAATATCTAATCAAAGGAATCATATCGAATAGAATCATAAACGAACATCATAACAAACAAAACAAAATCAAAGATCAAGAGTCATGAGAAACCCTTACTGATAAAGGGCAGAATATCTGTATCTTAGCAAATGAAATGAAAGAAAACGGAAAAGAACGCAAGAGAAACAACAGATCACTCCTTCGTCATGGAATCTACATGGATTAGGGTTCATATAATACTTATTAGCTCATTTAATGTCATAACGGATTTTAAATACTTATTATGAATCACTTTACTATTTTCTTTATGGTTTATTATAACATATAGCAGAGTTAGAGGTCAAATATGATAGATTCCAAAGATTAGGGTCAAAAGTGACAACTTGACAAAGTTCAGGGTTTAAAGTGAAATAAACCTAAGTATTCAATGCATACCTATTCTAAACATTTATATTATGCTTTCACAAGACATCTTACATAAAAATTTGTTAATACAAATAAGCTGTAAAAACGTTTATTTATATTTTATGATCTTCTAATGTTTTGTCGATAACAAACGTATAATCATTTTTAACGAAACAAAAAAAATACATAAATAGTTTGAGCCAATAGTTTGCTAACACACTTACATTTTCATATAAAACACTAAACAAGTTATAGTGTTTTCATGTAATAGAAATGCATATGTATAACAACTAGTGTTTACATAATGGGTATATATACATATATAGATATATACATACTTAGTATATATTGTAACGGATAATGTAATGGGTAAGAATCCAAGTACTGGACCCATTAACTAGACACATTGAATGTAGTTGGGTAAAATCCAAAGTCCATAACCCATACCCATGGAGCTAATCCATGACCCATTGACTAGATGCGTTGCATCTTCTAGATACATTGTATCTATTTGGATACCCATGGTCCAAATTCTATGACCCATGACCCATGATCCATGACCCATAACCCATTTAGGAGGAGCGTCCTACGGATCCCCCATTTTACACTTGACGGATCCCTCATGTAAGGGATCCGTGGGATTCGGGGAACAATACTGATTTTTGTCTATAAATAGTGAGCCATTTGTTCATTGTAACTTACCCCTTTCACACACATTCTCTCTTAGTGTTGTAAAATCTCTAACCTCAGATCAAAAGGATCTTTCTATGTAGTTTTATGTTTGTGTGTTCATTGTAACTTACCCCTTTCACCACCTCTAGAAGTCGAGCAAGATCAAGTCCATGGGCTACCAAGCTTCGTCATCCTCAAGACTACTAATGTTATCCTGTTGATAGTTCTTTCTTTTCTCAATAGAAGTTTTGTGTCAAAGACATAGGTGAAAGATGTCTAAAGGGTCAAATCGAAGGCATTAGTGAAAGGTGCCGAAGATCTGTGTCAAGGGCATTAGTGAAGGGTGCTGAAATCCATGTTGAAGGCATTAGTGAAGGGTGCCTAGGTGTTATGTCAAAGGAATTAGTGAAAGGTGGCTAGGGTGTACATTCGATATGGTGCATCGATGTAAACGAGAGATTAGTTTTGGTAAAAGGATATTGATATCCTTGTTGATGTTGTAATAAGGAGTGGATCTCCTTTGGGATAGCTGTTGTGTAGTGTTGGGTAGTAGTTCCTCCTTTGTAATGGAACTCGGTATCTAGCCTTGTACCGGATAAAGTGTAGGCGACGTTGTGATAGGTTTGGTTCTACCTCGTGGAAGAACCCGGTGTCTAGCCTTGTACCAAATAAAGAGTAGGCGACGTTGTGAAGTCTGCTCCGCCACAAGGAGTTTGTTTTGTGTAGTGATTACGAACTCTCGAGTAGGTGAATCAGGGAATGGAGTAGGGCAAGGTAGCTGTCCTTGTAGCCGAACCACTATAAATACTCACGTTGTGGTTTTTTGCTTCTTACTCTTTTTCTTTGCTTTACTTATTTATATGCTTATCTATCAACATCCAACACACACATTTTAATAGATTGACATAAGTTGATCTATATAGTTTAAAACGAAGTTTTAATCGGTAAAACTATTCAACCCCCTTCTAGTTTTCCACAATTGTACTTTAAAAACTTGACACAATCCGTGTATGATTGAAAACTATAAAGAAAGAAATCTTTTAAAAGAAATTTCTTTATTTTATGTTGGATAGTGATAGATCATTCTAACAATTCTTCTTTAAGAAATCTTCTTGCTAGGAATCTTCCAAAGTATTCATTTCTATCTAAAGAAAAATGAAGTCAACTTTCAAGGAAGTATCCAAAAGTAATCAAAACCTACTTCTACAAAGTACAATGGTACGCTTACCCACAAACTAGTTAATATCTATCTATAGTACGCTTATATAAATATGTTGATGATATGCGCATATAAATATTGTTCTATATAACTATATTAACACACACATTAGGATGTTAACTTCAAGTCTCTAAAAAGTCACTCTTCATCACTTTCATTACTTACTCATCAACAGGAATAGTATTCCACGTTGATTTTCTAAAAGATCGTCAAACTCACGTCGTCCTTGCAAAAGAGACCTTTGATGGTTAACTTATGTAATAGCCAATTGACCATCAAAACACCTTGACCAAGCTTCTATTCAAATAGGAACCCCATTTTTACATGTTTTGTTTTATAAGCTATTTTATAACTTATTACAAAAACAAACGCCAAAAACTCCTTTTTTGTCCACAGTAGCCGGATCCCACAAGTAGTACTAGCCCAATCCCTAATACAAGGGATCCGGGGAACCGGTGATGAAATCAAATATACGATTTTCAAAACCAAAATAATCCATTTTCCCTCTTCCCACAAACACAAAAACAACATAACTTCTACTTCCATCTCCATAGGGCTTCATATCCTCAAGCATCTTGAACATCATTGTAAGTAATTACACTCGTATGTTTTATTCATCATCATCTTCTTCCTAGGGTTTATGGTTTAGACTTTTCAATTAAAGATTCAATTGATTATCAATTGAAAAGTTAGGTATTGCAAAAATTAATTATAAAAGGGTTTTATGTAATTAAAGATTTTTTCAAAATAACATTGTTAATACAATTCAAAACCATAAACCTATCTTGACAAATTTTACCTAATTGGAATATTTGTTTTCTAGGATCAATCATGCCCAAAGCTACCCAACAAGATCACCATGACACCGTCCACTACCTCACTAGATATTATTGAAAAGAAGAGCTGTCAAAAAACAATCGGAAAATTTTTAAAAGGCTTGAAAAATGACTTATCCATGAGGTCGTGTTATTAAGGAATATTTCCTTGAAAACACCGACATTCGTTTTTCATCACCTTACCCCTTGATTCTCAGTTTCCAAAACACGTCAAGTTTACTCACCCAAGCTAGCCACTTGTGAATGACTAACCGTAAGAAACTTAAAACGGCTCGGACACTGAGTCTTTGATAATGAAGGCTTAGGGGTTATGTGTGTGGATAAAACCTCAATATCGATATCAAAAATAATCACGAAGATAGATTCAAATTCCTTTAGGAAAAGGAATAATAAATCAAACTCGTGGTGATTGTGTATACGGATTAGACAACGAATCGCTTCCCAACGAGGCGTGAATTGCCAACGTCGTTTTTGGTTTGGAATTTAATGCTCGATGTTTTGATTTGTTTGGTTTTGTTTATTAAACTACGGGAATGGGGAAAGTAATTAAGGGAATCTATTATACGGGAAATCCTAAGTGCTTAATTACTAAAACGTAATTAATAAAACGTAATTAAAAATGCAACTACGCCTAAAGTATACCCAAAAAATCTAAAACTACTTTTACTCTAGAAATGATATTTAAAAACTAATTTAGAATTAAAACTATTTTTTGGATTTTTCTGGATTTTATTTAAATTAAAAACTAATTTTAACTATTTAAACTAAATTAAAATACTAAAAATTATAAAAATCAAAGGGAAAAATGTGAAACTATTTTTATAAATTCTAAAATACTATAAGAGACTTTTCAAAACTATTTTTTTATTTTTCAGATTATTTTTCTATTTTCTACTAATTTAAAACTATTTTAATCTAATTTAAATTGTGAAAAATACCAAATAAAAGGGGAAAAATAAGGAAAAATATTTTTTATGCTTTTTATATTTTTCTTAAACTGAAAAAAATGAAAAATTATTTTTTTGAGCTTTTTCTTAATTATTAGTAATAAAAGCTAATTAAGAGTGATTAAAAACTATTTTTAATTAAGAAAAATACTAAACAAAGGACCAAAAATTATGAAAATTTCAGGAAAATTCTAAAATCTTAATCTAGTTCTGTGAAAAATGAGAAATATGATGCTTATATGTAATATATGAAAGTTGTAGTGTTAACTGAATCTAGATAAGCACTTTTAAATAAGCTAATCAACAAATTAAGCCACCAATCTTCTACTTAAGCTAGATTATACTGAAATAAGCTAAATCCAACTACTCCTAACCTTAAATAAGCAGATTAACAAGTTAATGAGCTAACTGATTTGGACAGCAAAACAATGAACTGGTCTGATGTTTGAGCTTATGCACAAGCTTCTCAGAAAAGCTTTAGCCAAAAACAGATATGTGGCCTTGAAAACCACCTAGCAGACTGCAAATAGACCAAAAATGAGACCCTAACAAGCTTTATTGAACTCTGTGCAATTGCTGCAAGTTCTGCATAAATCAGTTTTTTGACATGTTTGACTTTCTGAAACAGTTTGGAATTTTGACTTTCTTGAGATTTGAGATCAACTTTTGAACTGATTATGATATAATTTGATGAAATGAAACTGAAGCTAATCAAGCAAGATTGATTTATGTTTCAATTTTACCTATAGCTGCTGATTTGAGTTTTAACTTGAAACAAGTGTTGAATGCAAACAACTAAGACAAACCTAAACCAAATAATCTACTGCAACATTATGACCTCTAAAACAGTTATATCAAGCAATCCAAACACCCCTTTATGATAGTAAATGCAATGTATCAAAGCCAAAACACAACTAAGATCTAATCTATCATTAAAAACAGATCCAATATGATGAAACACAGCTAAGATAGCTATAATCAATATACTAACAGATCTAATAGAAATGACTAATGCTACTTTTTATAAGCTAGATATAAAGTGAAAGTTGCACTTACAAGAAACCTAGACACAATGGCTTGCAAACCAGATAAAGGACCACTAAACTAACCCATATAACATCAAACTCAACCCAGATCCATCATCAAATCAAACCAATACCATTTTTGAGCAAACAGTTGACTTTCGTTGACCTGAACTTTTTGTGAGTGTAAATGAGTCAAGTGGACAGTGAGGTGCAATGTAAGCTCAATAAATCTATAATAAGCTGAAATGAGCCTACTCCATTATTCAACCAACCTTATTGATTACTTTAAACAAGATTTGCAAGATAAATCTAAAAACTTGGAACTTTTATTAAAACTGAAAAGGGGTTACAAGGAATTGGAAATACAATAAAAGCTTAATAAAACATTTAGAAAACTACTGAAAATTAAAGACAATAAGCTAAAATGAAAACTAGGATTGCACACTTGAAATGTGAGCCAAAAGGGTCCTTTTATAGCCTTGAGGAGGTCTTGGGATGCCTTTGAGAAGAACCTAGAAGCAATTTGCAGCCACTCATTCATCCATTGTCACTTCAGCCAATTAGAGAGCTCCAATTCACTCAATGAGGTGTTTCGGCCAATAGGATTGTGCCTTTTGTCCACGTGAGCAGCTATCTGACATGTCAGCTGGGTCTAGAAGCTTGGGAAGATGCTAAGTACTATGTTTGGTGGTTGGGTGGTGGTAAAATGGTGGAAAACGGGCGTGTTTGGGAGGAAGGAGGACAGGGGTGTTTGGGGCGCGTTTGGATTATTTAATAGTTATTCAAACTTGTTGACCGGGTCAGGAGGGGTTGACTTGGGTTAAATGTTCGGGTAAGTGGGATTTTCGGGGTGGGGGTAATAATAGAAGGGTGGACGGGTTGTGTTGATGGGTTGGATAATGAGTTTGGGCCGGATATTTTATTGAGACGAAGGTTTTAACTTGGACTAGTGTATATATTGGACTTGAATTAAACCCCTTAGTAACCATAGGGACCAAACATGTAAAAGCTGAAATTCCAAGGACCAATCATGTAAATTCTGAAATTATCTTCCAAGGGCTGAACTTGTCAATCTTCAATAGACCATGGACTGAATTTGCAACTTTAGAAAATTTGAGGGTGTTTTCTGTCATTTGCTGAAAGTTCAGGGACTATTTGACATTTCTTCAAACTTTGATCAAATCTTCACAAATCATCCTCAGAGATTAGAAATCTTCATAATTGCATAATTCTGACCTTCCAGCTCAGCTTAAAGCTCTCTTAATATCGTGCTCGGATTTACGTCTGATTTGGTTCCTTTTTGCGCGTTTTTACATATCCATACCTGCACAAGCACAAACTCAAGAAAACCACAAATATTGGCAATAAACGGCTCTTTCTTGGTTATTTTGGGTCAGTTTTGATATAGAAAAGGTATGTGTTTTAGCACATACCAAATACCCCAGACGAGACCATTGTCGTGTCCTCACGCAATGAAATCAACTCACGCTTCTAAAACCAAGGATTTCAATCTCTTTCTACTAAACCATTGATATGTCCAAACCGTCAAGTTTACTCACACAAGCTAGCCACTTGTGAATGACCAACCGTAAGAAACTTCAAACAGTTCAGACAAACCAATTAGAGAAGAAGTAGTCAAGGTTCCTCAAAAGAGATTAAGAGAGCCTTAATTCTAAAATGCCCGTTACTTTCAATTCACATATATAGATATTACGGTTAAGCACATTCCGATTATGAATGACGGTTTGTTGAACTTTCATGTCGATCAATAACTCCAACATTTTTCAAACGACACGTTAGGATCACGGAGTAGAAAACACAACACAGCGTGAAGGGACCATACGGATAGAATACATCGTCCCTGATTTTTCACAAGTCCCAAACTAAGCGTAAAACCGAAATCATTGTTAAGTATGATTCTAGATGCTAACACTACCCATGGAAGTTACTTGTGTACTTACCTTTCGTTCCCATTTTCCTATTTTCCTCTAGATTTTTTATTTTTGTGAGAATTGAATTTCTTCAAGTTTCTCGTTTCGATAACTTTTATTTCGATAAAGATACAAAGCTAAGTCGATAATTAGTTATCCGCCTTCCCTCAAGAACTATTGTCGTAAAAATGAGGTCCACATCAAGGAATTTTTATTCACTTATACTTAATTTCATTTCATTTTTCAACATTTTTTTTTTTTTTTGAAATAGAACTTAGACTTTTACGTGTATGAGCTATGAACCACGGAGCTTCACGGGGTAATTCCAAGACTATAGGCTTCATGAAATGAGGATCCCGGCTGGCTAGGCTAAGACCTCACTCAATCCCGGCTAAAGATCCAAGGGTCCGATCTCGACACCGCAGCTCACAACTTTACTTATTACATTTCACATATCACTTATTCTGATTACTTTATACGGATCCTTGATGTGTACCCAATTTTTAAAACAAAGATTCTTTTAAGAAGAAAAAGAACTAACTATCGCCAAAAACTCAACATCTCTAATTATTTAAACAGATATGGGGTGAAACAATTTTGTGGGAACAAAAAGCCATAAGTACCTTCGATGGGCTCTAAAGAGAACCAACTACTCCACGCTTAGCATCTAAACTCATAAGTAACTCTATCATTTCTCGATCTCTGCAAATTTAAAATCCCCAATAATGAGATCCGCAGATGCTTAGCCGATAATTTTTAGATTACCTATGGTTAAGGGAATAAGCTAGGGCTCAACAAACCGCGTCAAGGCAGAATCTATTCCTACTCACCAGAGGAAAGTCAACAAGGTGTCAAAACATATATTAACTTAGCAAATGCTTCGTCTAATGAAATCAAGTCATGCATATTTAAAATTACTCAGGGAAACTTGCAAAATCTTGGCCTTGTGAGCTAGAATTCGCATTTTTATAGCTTCTTGTCTAAGAGACTAGCAAAACTTTTCAATCAAAAAGACTTAACAAAAGCTTACAAAAATTTTAAATTTTTCACATTTTGCACAATTTTTCATTTTCTAAGGAAAAACGGGGTTACGAGAGAAACACAACAGAAAATAAGCAAGTGCGGTCAAATCAAATCGAAGATTACCCTACCCCAGACTAGAACGAAACATTGTCCTCAATGTTTAAAAGCAAGGGATCAACGAAAATCTAAAAGCCGTTTATTAAGTATGCTAGAAGATAAACGTTAGTCGATAAGATTTAGGATATCGGATTTCCATCAGCATCGATCATGAAACTCGAGTAGAGAAAATGACAAACTTCGAGCACGAGAGTCTTCATATCGGGAAAATCCTACACAACATCACAAACAACCAAACACGAGAAATCGAAGAGGCTAACCCCTTCGCGTCACTTATTAGAAAATAGAAAGAAGATAGAGATAGGCATGGGGTGCCTCCCATGAGCGGCTACTTGCCATTTTCCTTAAACGAGTCGCTAGCCTGACTCGCCCCCAGTCATTGTCCTTGGGGAAGAAAGTGGTAGAGATACCAGGGTCAAAAACGGTGTCCTCATTCCCGAAAGAATGAGACTGGGTGGTTTGGGAGGAAAAAGAAAATGTCGGGCTCAAGCACATACGAATAACTCCTCCCCAAACTCACATAAGGCATATGAAAAGATCGATCCATCTCGGCGGTTTTGCGGGCGGACGAAGGGATGAAGGGTCGATAGGAGAATACTCCAAAGAAGTCGGAGCTCATGGTATAGAAAGGTGTTACTCAAAGGCTCATCAACGAAGGCATCCAGAGAGGAGGTCTCCTTATCTCGAATGACATTTTTATCATAAAACTCATCAACGTGTATCCCGGGGTTGAAAATCTTGTCTTCGGAGAGGAAGGAGATCAAAGTGTCATCTATGTGAAAATCCTCACGAGGAGAGGATTCACTCTCGGCTAAAAATAATATTGGACCTCGGGATCAATAAGTTCATCTGTCGACAACTTCACTTCCTTCTCTTTCTTTGGAAAAAAAGCGGATCATCGTTATTCTTCTTTATCCTCAGAGAAAATAAGTCGGTAGGAGCAAGTTCATCGGTGAACTCCTCACTTTCTTCGTCAAAGAGTTGATTTTCAAAATTTTGAATATATTCAGAATCAAATTCAAACAAGGGATTCGTGAATGTCTTAAAAGATTCTGGATTGAAAGATGTCTCAAAAGAAGGTTCCATGATTTCAGTAAAAGGAGTGGGATTGCCACTCAAAGGAAGGTTGATTTTCTTAGAAATCGGAGGTGGGACAAGTGGTGTGCTCTTAGAGCTAGAAGTTTCCACCACTACGTTTAGACTCCATTTCTTGTTGTTTCTTTTTTCGTTCAGCTTGTATTGTCGACATATTCTTGATTGTAAACCTTGAAAGATCAATTCGAGACGTTTTAGGCTCAACTTTTTTCAACTTATCAACATCATCCGGATCGTCCGGAGGGGGGTAAGAAGATGGCTCATCATATAACAATTTTTCAAGAAAAAGAATGTCCCCCTCCGGGTCAAAAGTAGCATCATCAATCTCAACGGGAACTGAATCATCATTAAGAAAGGCCTCGATCTCTTCCCAACTAGGGTCACTTTCCGTAGTGAGAGACGGGAAAGAGTCGGTCATAATCGGATTAGATGGTAAAGTGGGATTGCCACTTTCTTCAGAGAAATCAATCACATCGATGCTATGAATCGAATGATCATCGGGTGGAGGTTTTGACGTTTTTCGGCATAGAACACTATTTTTTCATTTCCTTTTCTGATCGTCAACGTTCCTTGGTAATGATCCACAATGACTTTCGCGGTTCTCAAGAATGGTCTTCCTAAAGTGAGAGGGACTCGGGCATCGACCTCTATATCAACTACGGCGAAATCCACGGGAAATGGAATTTATCCACTCGTACCATAACATCGTTGACACACCAACCGTACCGTGAGCAATTGTTCGATTAGCTAATTCGATAGTCAATGAGTGGTATAAGAGTCTTCAATCCAAGATCATGATATATCGCAAGAGGCATGAGACTTATGCTTGCACCTGAATCGGTTAGGGCATTACATTCCTTAATATCATTTAAAGAGCAAGGAAGGAGAAATTTCCCTGGATCACCAAGCTTCTCGGGAGCTTGGTTCGAGGAAGAATTAAACGGTGTAGGCTCAGGTGAAATCTTTGAAATTTGTTCCAATTTCTCTTCATAAATCATTTCGCAGCAGCTTTATCATATCAGTCCGTAAGTTTGAACTTGGTTCGGAAACAACTTTCATTTTGTCGAACCGTGATTGACCAGTTTGCCGCGGTGTAAGGTTAGAACTCGGCATTATGACAGAGATAGAAGGAACTTGGGCAACCAGAGGTTGGACGTAGTTGGCTTTTCCATTATCAAGAGGAATTACCGGGTCCTTTGTCACCTCGGTCTCTCGTGATACATTCCTCACCGGAGAAGGAAGTAGTCGTCGAGGGCCCATCATCGAATGGAAACGGATTTCATTTCTCCCTTCGGGTTTGGAATGGTGTTACTTGGGAAGAGACCCGAACCCAGGTTGACTCACTTGGCACAAAACAGCAATTCAACATATTTTCGAGTTTATTCTGTGAAGTCCAATTTGTTGTCTCAAGTCGAATTTCGTTCCTAAACTCATTGCTTTGTCTAGTTAACGAAGATTGAAACTCGTTTCTCAAACTTGTAATCTGATTTTGCATAGTGTTGATGGTAGAATTGGTGTGTTGAACGTAAGTTTCGAGAATTCATTTGCAAAGGAGGTGAAGCTTGATAGCTTGAAGCTTGATATCCTTGATTGTAATTGACTCCTTGATTCGGGTATTGTTTTGGTGGAGCTTTGAATTGGTTTTGAACATTTGGTCCACGAACTTGATTCTGATTAAACGATTCTGATTGTTCGATGGAGAAAATCCCGGAGGTACCATTTGATTACTAACACGAGGTTTGTTTCAACTTGAGACGGTATTATTGGTTACCTCCGGTTATGGCATTAGCATTGAAAGGATGTCCATCGGTGGCGGTACAATTGTAGTAGGCATGCGGGCCACCACAAGTAGTACAAATCGTTTCCACCGCTTGACTGAGCGGGTGGAGAAGAATTAATCTTAACCAAAGCCTGGATCATATCCGTAAGCTTATAAATCTTAGCATCGGTGCTAGACGTATTTCCGTGAGACGAGGACGATGGTGTATCATTCCCTCGAGCAGCAACCGATTTGCTACGTGATGTACGAACTTTAGATTTGTTCTCAATAATGGACAAGGCATCTCTCGTTGATCGGGTCAACAAATTACCACCAGCGGCGGCATTGAGAGAGTCTTGATCAGTCTCATTCAAACCGTTATAAAACGTATCAAGTTGGTGCAACTCAGAAAAAACATGATGGGGACATTGCCTAAGCAAATCTTTGAATCGGTCCCATGCCTCACTAAATGATTCATCAAATCTTTGTGTGAATTTTGTTATTTCATTTTTAAGGCTTGTTGTTTTAGACGGTGGGAAGAATGCGTTCACGAATTTTGATACTAAATTCTCCCATGTGGTTATCGATCGAGGGGGTAGTTTTTCGAGCCAAATCCCGGGCGGCCCCTCGAGTGAAAATGGAAAGAGTAGTAGCTTGATAGCCTCTTCCGGAACGTTACGGTACTTGATCGTAGACGTGAGCTTGTTGAATCGTCGGATATGAGAGTGAGGATCGTCCCTCTCAAATCCGTAAAATTGGCTCGATGATACCAAGTTGATCAAGCCGTGTTTAAGCTCAAAGTTATCGGCAACGATTGCCGGGACGACGATGGCTTCTCCATAACCCTCGGTGGGTGCTTGGAGTTGCTCTAGCATAGATCGGTTGTCCTCCGCCATTTCGATTATGGGCGGGGTTTGATTAGTTCGAATCTTGGGTTCGACTAAGGGAGCACGTCTATATCGCCTTCGCGGAATTGTAGCGGCTTCACATATCGTCAGTTATTGGAACGAAAGTGCGCATGCACTTTCAAAAACCATGGCAATTAAAATGAACGGTATTCGAAAACACAGTGAACTTAACCAATAATCCCAAGTGAATAAATCACCTCTATAAGACAAACGCACAAGCGAGCGGAGAAGCTTTTTAGGTCAGCGCGAAGCTTATTAAGAACCCGCTTCTTTACAGCCGCAATTTAATGTCAGGCCGTCCTTATACCCACCACACAGTTTGTTTATCCGATAGAAATAAATAAATCCACAAGCGACACAAAGGCAAGTTTTTGATCTTTAGTTCGGGAACTTATTAATGATAACACCTCTGTTGAGAATGTTATATAATTGATGTCTTCTATTTATTAGCAAAAAACAAGAGAAAATCTTTTTGTATTTTTAATATGATATATATATATACAAAAGAAAAAGGAAAATATTTTTTTTACTTTTTTATTTTATAGAAAAATAGTAACTTCACGAATGAAGGATCTCGAGTCACTAATCGTCAAACCTCAAACGATATTTTTGTGACACAACCTCCCCGGAGCGCGGCGCCAAAATTTGATTCTCGTTTCCAGAACCTAAAACGTCAAGTTTACTCACACAAGCTAGCCACTTGTGAATGACTAACCGTAAGAAACTTAAACGGCTGGACACTGATTCTTTGATAATGAAGGCTTAGGGGTTATGTGTAGGGATAAAACCTCAATATCGATATCAAAAATAATCACGAAGATAGATTCAAATTCTCTTAGTAAAAAGAATAATTAATCAAATCCCGTGTGTGATCGTGTATACGGATTAGTCAACCCGAATCGTTTCCCAACGAGGCGTGAATTGCCAATGTCGTTCTTGGTTTGGAATTTAATGCTCGATGTTTTGATTTGTTTGATTGTGATTTTATTAAACTACGGGAATGAGGAAAGTAATTAAGGGAATCTATTTTACGGGAAATCCTAAGTGCGAATTACTAAAACGTAATTAATAAAACGTAATTAAAATGCAACTACGTCTAAATTATATCCTAAAAACAACCTAAAATTACTTTTACTCTAGAAATGTAATGTAAAAACTAATTTAGAATTAAAAATATTTTTTTTTTGGATTTTTCTGGATTTTATTTAAATTAAAAACTAATTTTTAACCTTTTAAACTAAATTAAAATACTAAAAATTATAAAAATCAAAGGGAAAAATGTGAAACTATTTTTATAAAATCTAAAATATCATAAGAGACTTTTCAAAACTATTTTTTTTTTCAGATTATTTTTCTATTTTCTACTAATTTAAAACTATTTTAATCTAATTTAAATTGTGATAAATACCAAATAAAAGAAGGGAAAAAAAAGAGGAAAAATATTTTTTATGCTTTTTATATTTTTATTAAACTGAGAAAAATGAAAAATTATTTTTTTGAACTTTTTCTTAATTAATTGCAATAAAAGCTAATTAAAAGTGATTAAAAACTGTTTTAAATCTAGAAAAATAGCAAACAGTGACCAAAATTAATGAAAATCTCAGGAAAATTCTAAAAGGTTAATCTAATTCTATGAAAAAAAAATATGATGCTTGTGTGTAAGAAATCAGAAAGCATTGTAGTTGGATTCTAAATAAGCACTTTTAAATAATCAATCTAACACAATAAGCCACCAAACTTCTACACAAGCTAAATAATACTGAAATAAGCTAAAGTCAACTAAATTAAGCTACTACTATCCTCAAATAAGCGATGCATGGATTATAAACTACGATTTTAAACAGCAAAACAATGACTGGTTTGATGTTTGAGCTTTGCACAATCTCAAGCTATAAGGAGGGCTTAAGCCAAAAACAGAAATGTGGTCTTAAAGACCACCTAGCAGACTGCAAATTGGACCAAATATGAGACTCTTAACAAGCTGTATTAAAACTTGTGCAATTGCTGCAAGTTTTGCATAAAAGCTGGTTTTTGACACGGTTTGACTTCTGAAATCAGGTTTGATATTTGACTTTCTTGAGATTTGAGATCAAATTTAGGACTGATGAAGATGAAATATGTTGTAATGCAACTGAAGCAAGCTTGATTATCAAATTTTACATCTATATGCAAGATCTTAATAACTGATTCCAACAGTTTAGATGACAAGAACAGATTTAAACAAGTGTTGACTAAAGGTGCAAAATGGCTGCAAAACTAAGACAGAGATGACATCAAATAACTATATTAAACTTAAAGCAACTAATCTAATCTTATATTTTCACCTCTAAAACAGTTTTTAGTGATAAACCAAACACTCCTTTATAGACTTGTTATGCAAATATCTCTATCAAAATCAATATGCTAAGCTTATTTTAACATCAAAACAGGTCAAATGCATCAAGACAAAGCTAAAATGACAGCTATAATCAATATTCTAACAGATCTAATAGAAATAACTAATGCTACCTTTTATAAGCTAGATATAAAATGAAAGTTGCACTTACAATAACCCCAGCCACAATGGCTTGCAAACCAGATAAAGGACCACTAACCTAACCCATATAACATCAAACTCAACCCAGATCCATCATCAAATCAAACCATAACCATCAAATGAGAACACAGTTGACTTTCGTTGACCTGAACTTTTTGTGAATATAAATGAGTTAAGTGGACAGTGAGGTGCAATGTAAGCTCACTAAAGCTATAATAAGCTGAAATAAGCCTATCCCATTATTTAATCTAGCTTAT
The DNA here is from genome assembly GCA_910596185.1 of Chrysanthemum makinoi. Lineage (NCBI taxonomy): Eukaryota > Viridiplantae > Streptophyta > Magnoliopsida > Asterales > Asteraceae > Chrysanthemum > Chrysanthemum makinoi. Next base: position 309,968,003 of record OU343224.1, read on the forward strand.
TTATTACTTTAAATACGAAATGCAAAGATAAACTTAAAAACTTGGAATTTTGATTTATATTGAAAAAGGATTACAAGGGATTGAAAATACAGTGAAAGCTTAAGAAAACATTATAAAAACTATACAATAACAATAAGCTAAATTAAACCAAAGGATTGCACGACTTGAAATGTGAGCCAAAGAGGTCTATTTATAGCCTTGAGGAGGTCTTGGGATGCCTTTGAGAAGAACCTAGAAGCAATTTGCAGCCACTCATTCATCCATTGTCACTTCAGCCAATCAAAAAGCTCCAATTCACTCAATGAGGTGTCACGGCCAATAATATTGTGCCATTTGTCCACGTGGCAGCTTTATCTGACAGGTCAGCTGAGGATAAGGTTTTGTTAGATGCTAAGTACGAGGTTTGTGTTTGGGATTGGTAAATGGTGGTGAAAAGGGAGGTGAATGGGTGTGTTTGGGAGAGACAGGGCAGGGGACACTGTTTGGGCGCGTTTGGTTATTATATTATTTCTCAAAATGTGTTGACCGGGTATTTTGAGTTGACTCGGGTTAAGTGAGGGGTAAAATAAGTATTCTGGTCAAGGGTTAGCCGGTTGGCGGGTGATGTGTATTGGACCGGGTTGTTTGGTTTGTTTGTGGATTTGGGCCGAAGGTTAAGTGAATTGGACTTGATATAATGGATTTGATTAAGGATTAGATAATGGATTTTGGACATAGATTAATCTTGGACTAGGATTGATATTAGACCCATTAGTAACCATAGGGACCAAACATGTAAATGCTGAAAATCCAGGGACCACAAGGCAAATCTAAATGTCTTCCAAGGGCTGAACTTGTCATTCTTCAATAGACCAGGGACTGAATTTGCAACTTTTGAAACTTCAAGGGTTTTCTGTCATTTGCTGAAAGTTCAGGGACTATTTCTGACATTTCTTCAAACTTTGATCAAATCTTCACAAATCATCCTCAGAGATTAGAAATCTTCATAAATGCATAATTCTGACCTTCCGGCTCAGCTTAAGCTCTCTTAATCTCTCGTGCTCGGATTTACGTCTGATTTGGTTCCTTTTTGCGTGTTTTTACATATCCATACCTGCACAAGCACAAACTCAAGAAAACCACAAATATTAGCAATAAACGGCTCTTTCTTGGTTATTTTGGGTCTATTTTGATATAGAAAAGGTATGTGTTTTAGCACATACCAGATATCTATTTTTG
>OU343224.1:309969320-310119877 GCA_910596185.1 Chrysanthemum makinoi
CTACAAGTTTTTACTTGTTTTATGCCTAGTTAGTTGATGTAATATAGCTAGGTCCTTTGTGTTTATGGCATGTCATAAACATTAGTTTATCAAGCTTTAAACTGAGGTTAATGTAATTATTCCGGCCATTCCATTTAATATAACATTATTTTGGTTATATATTTACCGGGGTAAAACCCTTTACCCAAAAAAAAAACATTTCCATGATCAACAATCTGAACCCTTTGCTAAGGAGCAACCATGTTATTTCTTCTAGAAGCATTGAAACCTTGTCCACTACCCATGTAGTTGCCAGGGGTGGAAGCGGTAGAGTCGGCTTCGAGGAGCACAGCCCGAGCTCGACTTCGATTAAGATTTAAAAAGATTTCGAGCTTTCGACTCATTTGAACTTAAAGTTTAAGCTCGAGCTCGGCTCGTGATATGTTATATAGGCTCGGGCTAGGCTCGAGCTCGGCTTGTTTATACGATTTACAAGAAAACTTAAATCTTGGCTCGAGCTCGAGCTATGCTCGTAAAATATTTATGTTGAGCTCGTTCATAAGCTCGACCTCGGCTCGTATATATGTTTAATAATTAAAATATCATAATGTCGTTTAGGCTTGTGAGCCCAAATGAGCTTTGTATGTAAAGCTCGGGCTCGAGCTCGATTAATTAACAAGCTCCAACTTAGGCTCGAGCTCGGGCTCGAGCAATCAACAAACTCGACTTCGTTGAGTTTTTTACCAATCCGATCCTGAGCTTTTCACGAGCGGCTCGGCTCATTTCCACCGCTAGTTGCCACTTCCCCACTGACGACCATTGTTTCTGTTCTGAACCTCAGCCCTTCCATTTTTAACAAATGCTTGATTCCTTGTGTTGGATGAGGTACGAATAAGGTTGTTGGATTTGTTAGCAAATCTCCCGAAGGCATGAGCAATTAACGAAAATCCTTGATTCAACGTATCAAAAGCCTCTGCATCATAATTCTGTGGTTCATTGTAGAGTGCTGAATCAGAGTTGTTGTTGTAAGGAACCAGTTGAGTTTCTTGTGATTGTTGTGATGGATCATATGGTGTAATCTGAGCTGATTGTGGTGGGTTAGTAAAGACTGTAGGAAGCTGCGGAAATTGTGGATAGCAAGCTTGAGTGAACAAAGCAAGTGTATTTGCATTAGGTAAAGGTGAATTAATTCTACGGAGAGCTCTATCTTTGTCCACTTCCTTTTGATGGTGCTTGAAGTACTCATACAACAACCCGTATTTTGCCTTGTGAAGGTCTTTGGCTCGACGGATGAATGTAACATACTTTTCCCAATCAGGACCGAGATAGCTTAGGAACTTTTTGTTGATTGAAATTTTTGGCATAATGATGTTGTATTTGTCCAAGTCATTGATGATGTCTGTAAACCGATGATAGTATGATTATAATGATTCCCCCTGATCAATAATGAAGTTTTAATAGGATAGATAAAGTTATGATTCCATGTCTTCTTGATTGAGTTATGTGCCTTCCATTAGGAGATGAATGTCATCCCACATTGCTTTTGCAGTTTTCTGAGCATCAACACTGCGAAGAATTGGATTGGGTAATCCTAAAAGGATATATTGCATTGCAAGTTCATCAGCTTCAAAATGAAGTAGCTGTTCAGCAGTGAGTTGATCCATATTGAGAGTGGAAGTAGTGTCATCTTTTAAAGGATTGGCATTTGGATCTCCGGGTATTGTTGTAGTAGACATTTGAAAAGGACCTTCAAGGATGACCTTCTTCAAGAACTTACCATGAGGTTTCTTAAGATCATAGAACCTAAAGAACCGCATAACCCATTGATCATAGTTTCCGGGAGTGAGCATTAGTGGTCTATCAAGGGATCCAGCTTCATGAATGGATTGTTGGCTACTTATAACTTCACACATTTTTGCAAACCAAGTGGGTTCCTTTTGCGTTGCTGCATTCATAGCATAATTTTGTAGAAATTGATATTGAAAGTAGTTAGCATATTGATCTTGTTGTGGATATTGTTGAAGGAATTGTTGTTGTGGTAGTGGTTGTGCATACTGATGAGGAAGATAATTTCCAATTTGTTGTGGCTGTTTCTGAAATTGTTGTTGAGGATATCGTTGTTATGGTTGTTGCTGTTGAGGATATTCATGAGGAAAGTAGTTGGAGTAGGGTGGTTGAGACATCTTTGGAACTTGTGTTGATGATGGATCTTTGTATTTGAATGAAACTTGAGTTTGTTGTTGAAGATGTGCTTAGGCGTAAAAATTCCTTAGGCGTAAACTGTTGATGGTTACTTGTAAACTTCCTTAGCGTGGCCCTTGCTTGGAAGTAAACCTCCTGGCGAAGTAAACTTCTACTTACTAGTAGAGTATCTTACTAAATAAACTTAATGGTTAAACGTAAGCTTAGGCGTAAACTAAAGACTTAGGTGTAAGGAACCTTAGGCAAAAGATAAATCTTAGGCTTAAAGGCTTACTCGTAAGGTTTTAGCTTAGTCGTAAGAACCAAAATCTTTCACACTTGTCCAAGTGAGAGAGATATCCACAAGTCGAAGTGTTTTTCAAGCTTATCCAAGCAAGGAAAACACTAAGTTACTTTGAAGAATTTGATGAAGATTCCTTAGGCGTAAAAACTGCGAAACGTAAAGCTGGGGCTTGGTGGGGTTACGCATAAGACTAAGGTTTTGTTAGGCGTAAGATGAGGGTTTTGAGTTCTTAGCGTAAAACAAGGGTTTTGCTTACTCGTAAAGCTAACAGAAATTACCAAAATGAACTTTTAATCACCAAAACGCTTTGTACACTCGATGTTTATGATGAAACAGCTTCAAGAACACTTAAATAACAAGAAAGTTCTGAACTTTAACAACCTAAGTGAAAATTGAGCTTATGTGTAAAGATGAAGACTAAGTAAAAAACGAGTGAAAAAACGTAATATAACACGTAATGATTCAAACTTTTGTCAAAACTATGATTCTAAACACTATATTAACCTTAAAACATAAGAATATTTAGAAGTTTAGGGCATAAATCACAGTTTTGAAGCGTATGAAAAGTGTTTAACGAGATAACCTTACGTGTAAACAACAAAACTTCAAACAAAACGTTTCTCCCAACTAGATAGAGATTGATACCACTGTTAGGTCACCATAATATGAACACAAGTATGTTTGATGTATAAAGAATGATAGAGATAGAAGGGACGGTCGGATTCTCACACACAAGACAATAAGGAAATGTTAAAGCTTAATGAAAGAACCAACACCTCTCAAATGAGAGGTTACAATGTTTATATAGGAAAGGGAGCTAGGGCATCTCTTCCCTTGGCCTTATGGGCCTTTGCTTAGGCTCATGGGCTTACTACATAAGCCTAGCCTTAATTACATACTTATAAGCCATATTTAAGAAACCTAATACAAGTAAAGACTAACACTTGAAATACTAGTTACAAGTGATTCCAACAATTCGTAAACTCTGGCTTGCTCGTAAAGCTTATTCGTAAACTCAAGGTTTGCTTATTTGTAAGATAAGGGTTTTTCTTACTCGTAAGAATAGGGTTTTGCTTATTCGTAAACTCACCAGAATACACCAAAACAACTTTTTAAGCTCTAAAATGCATTGTACACTTGATTCTTTTGATGAAACAGCTTCAATAAAACTTAAATAACAAGAAAGTTTTAAACTTGAACACCTAAAGTGAAATTTGAGCTTATTCATAAAACGCGATGAACAATAAGGAAAAGAGTGAAAAGCGATTCTAAACACTTAAAGTTCCAAACTTTTTGCCAAAACTATGATTCTATAAACTATAGCAACCTTAAAACTTTCCAAGCTTCAAGATTTGAGTGCCAAAATCAAAGTTTACGCGTAAGAAAGGTAGAGAACGTGAAGAACTTGGTACGTATAACCAAAAATGAAACCAAAACAAGTTCCAAACAACTATTTGGCGATTGATAGCACTGTTAGGTCACCATAATATGATAACAAAAGTATGTTTAGATGTAAATAAGAAGAGAAAAAGGATAGAGTGGTCGGATTCTTCTCACACACAAGAATAAATAAACGTGAATTGTATTATGAAATGAACCAACACCCTCCTAAGAGGTTTACAATGTATTTATAGGCAAGGGAGCTAGGGCAACACTTCTAGTCCTTTCCTTGTGTTCGTTTGGGCTTTGCATAGGTTCATGGGCTTACTACATAAGCCTAGCACTAATACAAACATATAAGCCTAATTAGCAACCTATTACAATACTAATAACCGACACTTGAATAATAGTTACACGTGATCCCAACAGATGTCTTGGAACTCACCATGAAGTTACACACTCTTGGAAATCTACTTAAAAAAATTTCTACGGTGTAACCTTGTGCTATGGTTACGCCATAACCATCCCCAGATATCAGAAATTTTGTCAGTATTACTTACCTATAGTGTAACTCACTTTATGGGTCTACGCCGTAGAATCTCCCTTGTAGCAAAATTTATTTTTAAAATAACATACATTCCATAACCTTGTAATAGTAACTAAATAAACTTTATGGGCATGCTCCCTGTAAACCCTCACGAGACTTTACTTGTCTACTTGGGACATCGAGTAGTTTAAAAGGCTTGTTGCATACACTAAATGCAACCGTGATTCCTATGAAAGTGAGTTAGGTTTTTATTTGTTCTTATTTCATTTTTGACTTTAGAATTATGCTTTTGGGTAGTGATGTGATTTCAGGGATTTAAAGTTTGCTCATGGAGGCGAAGTCAAGGTACATCTTTTCAACATTATCTTTCTACCATTTTTTGGAGCAAATTTCAGGGAAGTTCTAGTTCTTATTCTAATTGTCTCTCTTTCATTTCAATATTTGCGTACAATAGGGACATTGCACATTTTAAGTGGAGGGATGGGAGTAGAACTATAACTTGAACTGTATTTGCTCTCATTTTTCTAGTTAATTTTGAAAAATTATACCATTTTGAAAGTTTTTAACATGTTTTTCTTATCCTAACTAGAATAGACCTTAGCCGAGCACACAACAACCCTTGATTCCATTGGTGAGGCTTAGCCTATCTATTTTCTCATATGACATAAATCCACCAAATATTGAGTGTGCTAGTAGTATTTTAAACTTTAGAACATGGCCTTTACATCATTTTAAGACCATCGACGAGTAGTGCATTAAGTTTCTTGATGCATTTTGGAGAGATAGACCGGGAAGGCAATATTTTAGGATTTACACCCAAATAGCCCATATGTTTAAAATTGTGTGTGTTTATCGATAAGTCACCTCGACTTTTCGACCTCCAATGTTAAACCCTTTTGTTGCACTCATCTTTAGTGCAAGTTTGAGCCATTCTTTCGTTTCTTAACCCATGTTATGTATTATTTTGTATACACCTATTCGCCTTTGTCTACCGTGTAGTCTTGGTTTATGATTGGGAAGTAGCCGTTTGCCTAAGTTTGAGGTTCAGGTAGAGTTATTCAGGAATCATGCCTATGTTGAAGACACATATTTGAAGATCATTGAAGACCCACCATATTCCTCACATATGATTCATCTCAAGTGGGGGTGACTTATTTATTTACTTCCTAGTTATAAAAAAAATGATAGTCTTTTATTATTATTTTAAAGAAGTTAGTGCAAGCATTATGAGCACTAATTCGTGGTATTCATTTGGAGCTTATCAGACTAGCATCAGGGAAATTGCCTCTGTCATACTAATTTGACGGTACGAGTTGGTGACACATATACATCAACTAAGCTTTTTGAAGAGTAGGTTCATGTTCACCTCATTATATGGCATCTACTTATGGTACACTAACTTGTTACATGATGATCCGGTTTCTGCGTTTTGAAGCTTGGATTTTGGATAGACGGTGGGCAGTGACAAATTGGTTGTAGGCTAAGAATATTTGCTTGTTTGTCTATTGTACTTTATTTTACACCCTTTTATGTGCATCCCTTGTCTTATCTTACCATTTAGTCATGAATCATGATTAGGTGAGGGAGTGAACAGTCATTGGTGTCTTGGCCATGGATTCGGTCATGTATCACTGGTCTTTGTTGTGTTCGCCATGGCATATTAGTGATGAAAATTCACCCTAGCCTTTATATGTTCACCCAATAGTGCCTTTAAGGATTGTCTTGACCTTAGCTCCACTGGTGGAGATTTGTGTAACCGCCAATCCTATGATAGAATACATGCTATGACTGTGCGATTGAGTGATCATCCCAAAATTGCCACTTAGATTAGGGAGAGTATGAGTGTTTTGTTTTCCATTTTTTGAGGTGGTCAGATTTGTTAAATTCTAGCATAGGAAGTTTTTAATTTCATAGGAGACATCTTTTTAAGAATGATTCCAATAAGGTCTACTTGAGGGCAAGTAGAGTTTATGTGAGGGGATATTTGATAATATCAAGTAGTCCTGATATTTTAGTGTCAATTTCCCCATAATATGCTCATCATTTATATTGTTTTACTTGGATATATGCTCTTATTTCTTAATATTTCATTTTCAGGGCACAAATGAGCATTGGAACGAAGAAAGCAAATTTAGAAGAAAACTAACAAAGGTATACAAGAGTGTGCTGTCCAGTAAGGACTTACAACATAGAGTCCTCTCTTAACCTACGCTGTAACATTGATTAACACTTGAAGACCAAAGTCAACGAAGCTAAAGGTTACGGCGTAACTTCATCGATTTGGTTATGCTGTAGATTTCCAATGATTTAGAAGAATTTAGTGGTCAAGAAGGTTACGTCGTAACCCATTTACAAGGTTACGACGTAGAAATGAAGATTTTCACTACGTACAATTTACGGTCATAACCCATTCTCAAGGTTATGCCGTAAGTAATTTATTAAAGATAAGATCGTCTGAGATACGCTGGTTACGGCGTAACCTCTTACTTAAGGTTACGTTGTAACTTAGACGAGGCTATAAATACAACCCCTAATTCTACATTTTGAACATAACCTTTCACCACAAAACACCAAGAGACGTTTAGGGCTTCCAGAAGGACGATTTCCAGCAACATTGAGACCATCTTTCGAGGGAGAATTCCCTTCGCTATCACATAAGTTTTAGTTATTTTGTATCAATATTTTGTAATTAATTCAATGTATTCAATTATGATTATTAACATTAAATGTACCACATTGTTTAATATGATTGGCTAAGCACCTCGTGTGTTAGCCTAGCTATGAAATTATTATTGCCATGATTTGAGTTTTCTTGATTTACTATCGCCTTTTGTGTTTGATTTCTTTTCCTATTCGTGGACACCCTTATTTTGGTAGTGTTAAAGCTAAGTAGTATCTATTAGGCTAGAATTGTCCATAGGACTACCACTTCCTTGTGTGAGAATTGACCATATGATCACCTACCTAGTGGCGACACATAAGCATTAAGGAAACCTCATAGTGGACCATGCCGGGTTTAGTGCTTTATGCACTATGAATAGGTATTGAAGGTAGTTGGTACATCATGACTAAGGATATGTTTCCCGCGATTTTCATCGAGTAACTACGGTGGGTTAGGATTCTAGACTTATAGGCTAGACAAATTGACCTAAGAACGTGTCTAGTGACATTTACCCGCACATGAAGCGTTAGAAGGCATTAATAAGAAAATCGAATTATGGCGTAATAAGACTAGTAACTAGGCTAGCACATTTCTCCCCATTGATTGTCTCGCATTTATTTAGTTTTCGCAATTTATTTTATTTCAATTAGTTTACTACAAATTAAATCAAAATCCCCCTTTTAGTGAAAATATAACTTTGAATAAATTCACACACATAGCTCTTGGGATGACCTCGGCTTTACCGATTACTAAACTATACACTCGGGTTCTCTACTCGTTAGAGCATTAGGTAGACCATAGATACACAAGTTATTATAACATTAAAACATGGTGTGGAAAACTAGAAGGGGGGTTTGAATAGTTTTACCAATTAAAACTTCGTTTTAAAATATTTAGATCGACTTATGTCAATCTATTTAGATGTGTATGCTGGACGTAGATAGATAGATATATAAAAGTGTAATGAAAGATAAAGAGTAAGAAACATATAACCACGACACGAGTATTTATAGTGGTTCGTATACAAGGACACCTTCCTTGCCCTACTCCACTCCCCAGTCACCTTCGAGTTCGTAATCACTACGACACCAACTCCTTATGGCGGAGAAGCCTTCTAGCGTCGCCTATTCTTTTTCCGATACTAGGCTAACCACCGGGGTCTTTCACCAAGGTGAACCACACCTACCACAACGTTGCCTACCCTTTATCCGGTACTAGGCTAAGTACCGAGATTACAATGGAGGAACTACTACCCAACACTACATAACACCTAATGCCAAAGGAGACCCACTCCTTATTACAACACCATCAAGGATATCAACATCCTTGGAAATAAACAATCACTATTTGTATAACGATGCACCTTATCGATTATACGACCCTGGCATTCTTCACTAATGCCACTTGATTTGATTCGTAGGCATCTTTCACCAATGCCCTTGACACAAACGCTTGGCACCTTTCACTAATGCCTTCGTCTTGACACCTTTAGCATTCTTCACTAATGCTTTTGACATGGACGTTAAGCACCTTTCACTAATGCTTTCGTCTTGACTCTTTCAGCATCCTTCACTAATGCCTTGGACACAACACTTCTATGGAGGAAGAAAGAACTATCAATAAGAGAACCTCAGTAGTCTTGATGATGACGAAGCATGGCAACTCATGGACTTGAGCTTGCTCGACTTCAAGAAGTGGTGATCTTGCCTTTAAGAGGAACCTAGAGAATCACACAAAAACAAAAGACAAACTACATAAAAGGATCCCTTAGGATCAGTGGTTAGAGAGTTACAATACTTGGGGAAAGTATGTGTGGGAGTGGCAACCCAAAAGGAAGGAATGGCTCACTATTTATAGAGGAGAAACAGCTACTGTTCCACGGATCCCACGGAGCCCACCTTAAAGGGATCCGTCTAGTGTAATGTTAGGGATCTATGGGACGCTCCTCTTTGCCCATGGGTATTTTGGTTATGGGTCATGGGTCATGGGTTATGGGTTGATCCATGGGTATTTTATTAGATACAATGTACCTAATAGATGCAATGCATCTACTCAAATGGGTATGGGTCAATACCATGGGTTATGGATATGCTCCATGGGTTGTAGTTTTTACCCATTTATAATACATACTAGTTATGTATATATTTGCCCAATATGTAAACACTAGTTGTTGTACATATGTATTACTAGATCATAAAATCACTTATACTTGTTGTAGTGTTTTATGTGAAAATGTAAGTGTGTTAGAAAACTATTGGCTCAAACCATTTACGTATTTTATTTGTTTCGTTAAAATGATTTTACGTTTGTTATCGACAAAACATTAGAAGATCATAAAATATAAATAAACGTTTTTACGGCTTATTTGTATTAACAATCTCCCCCTTTTTGTTGATGACAAAACGTAAAATTATTTTAAGGAAAAACTAAAAATTCGTAAAAGTTAATGGAGTTTTACTCTCTTCTCGCCTTTTTGTCCAAAAAAGCGTCGAAAAGAAACTAACACAATGTTTTAAGAAAAACATGTAAAAGAGAAAAGAAAATATAGAGAGCAAGTGACGGGAAGAGTTCTCGTCTTAACTCCCCCTTGGCGAGTCCATCCCTTTGTGATGGCGTCAAATAAATAAAAACTACTAAGCTAACGTATTGCAATCATGGTTGCAAATGGTTTCGTCGTAGTGACGATAACGCTCCCCCTTAATGATTGCAACTTTGCAAGGGGATGTAACGAAATGTAATCCATATGAGGATTGTATTGAAAATGGTTTTGCAATGTGTGGTTTGACACAAAGCTCCCCCAGCTTAGGGTGTCAAAGTCTTCGAAAATCTACAAAACAAAGATTATAAAACAAGTACATAGTGCGTAATTTCCTACAAATAAGACTCAAGTTAGTAGAAAATTGGTCTTCTGTTGCACCGAACCCACGGTTCCCTCCTTGGAGGGATCCGTTTAGGCAATTTCCAAGGATCCGTCTGTCTGGTGAAAGATTTTTAGTAATGGTGATATAACAAACAATGTTAATATCAAAGTGAGATATGTATACAAACAACAAACATATACTCAAAGCAATATGGCAAATAAGTAATCATTCAATAAAACAAAGAGATAATCAACAAATCTCTAAAACTAAGAGAATGATTTAGCCATGTAATACATATTCTTCCAATACTAATGAGTGACCTAAACTTAAGAGGCAACCACGTGTTTAAGCATGATCAAACATAAAATGGGATTCCTAAGCGTTCTAAGTTAAGCTTGAGACTAGGACACGGTTTTATTCCTTAGGCTCATGATTGTTTAGGTTTGTTGACCTCATAGAAACGTTCAAGGAGGTGATAAAACATGAAACATTGCTCTTCACGTAGTTTCTGTATCAACCTTTCAACGTGTTGACAATGATAGCAATCCTTGTCATGGTTTTGAAAGGATGGTGGTAAAATTTAAGCGTCTTGGAGCGGAGGTTCAAGTGAAGTGGGTTGAAGATCCTCAAATGAAGGAGGAATTGGTGGATGTACATTAAGTGGTAGCTCAACAAGGGTTGATGGTGGAGGTAGGGAAGTGTCGACTTCCATGTGGTCAGGTGGTTGACTTTGATGTCTCCTCATAGTCTAAAATAGACTATTAGAGGGAAATGGAGAAATTGACATTGGTGTAAGTGTTGATTCAACACCTTGGTTTTGTACAATCTTCTCTAGTGAAGAGTGTGTCAGTAATGGTGGAGGATGAGATGGCCTAGGGGGTAAGTCCTCTAAGTTGTAGGAGTGTGGAGATGATTGTGAGGTGGTAAATGATGTTGCTATAGGCACCAATAATGTTGATTGGGTTGAAAAGGGTGTATTTGGTTTAGTAGGAATTGTAGAGTTTGGTGATGATATTTTAGTGGGAACAATTCTCTTGGGGATTGGTTTGATTGGTTGAGTTGGTGGAGGGGAAATCCTAGCATTTGTGGACTTAAACGGAGATGATTCGGTTGAGGAAACTTCATGTATAACCTGAGCAAGTTTCTTGGGTGGTTCTTGGGTGGATGAGTTAGCACTATAAGCTTTCCACATGATGAAATGTCTAAAGAAGAAGTTTCTAATTGCTGAGAATTATGTTGTGTTTGATGACTAAGGGATTCTAGCAAGATGACTTATAAAGGGAAGAGTTTGGCAAGTGCATTCAAGACTTAAGCCACTAAGATTCTTAGGAATGTGATGATTAGCATGCACAAGAGTCAACTTCAGAATTGTATTGATCTAGGGACTCAATTAAGATGAGGTGGAGTTTACAAGTTAGCAAGATGGGTTTGAAATGATTTTATTAGCTAGAGTTGACATAATCTGTCACCCGGATCCCACGGTTCCCTCCTTTGAGGGATCCGGCTCTTAGCAGCTAGGAAAGGGTAAAAATTATGTTTCTAAGCTCTAAAGCCTATACCATCTTGAGTGTTTCAGTCCTCCTAAGTATCTAAAATGGAAGTGTACTTGAATGATTAAGGGCAATGAGTGATATAGCTATTAATTGCCTTTTATGGAAGGAAAATGAGACTTTATGACCACCAATGGGTGTTCAAGGATGACACTAAGAATTTTGATGGTGTAAAGTTACAATAAATGATCTTAGAGATCAGATGTAAGCTTGAGATGGAGTTTGAAAATTCCTCAAAAATTAAAAGAATTGAGAAACTAGTTTTTGACCCGTTTTGAGATAAGGATGGCTAGAAACAATTTCCTAAATTGATCAATATATCTACATAAGTGTTTTGAGATGTGAAAAGCAATGTGTGAGTATTGAAGCGAAAATATGGTGAGTTTTGATGAGTTGGTAAATCAAAAGTACTTTGAACTAGATCCTAGGTAAGCTATGGGTGAGTGTGAAGCTATCAAATGCTTGAAGAAGATTTAGTTGGTTCTAAGGTCTTATGTTTGGCTAGTGTGAAGTGATCTAGTGAGCTGTTTTGATGTAAGGAAATCTGTATAGCTCATCTATAGTCATTGATCCCACGATTCCCTCAGAGAAGGGATCCGTCTAGGCTAAAACTAGGGATCCGGCATCTGCAGATCAGAACCATTACAGCAGCAAATGCAGATTTTGCACCAAGCAATATGCACTAATAACCATTAAACTAAACGGCAATATAAACATGTTTATCACATAAAGCATATCATAGATAATGGTAGTAATAATAATATTCAAGATAACACAAAAAAGCGTGCTAAAACATAATCATTCATACACCAATCAAAGGTCTCAAAACAAGCATAATCCTATAGTCTCTTTCGTCAATCCTTTCTTTTCCTCTTCCCCGACTTCTTGACGTAGTGAGCTAGGTTTTAAATCATACCCTTAATTGTTTGAATTCCGCGGTCTCGTTTGGAATAGTTGGAAGTTGTTGATAGTAATCAAAGGGGTCCAATTCGATGTTAGCTACGGGGTCGACATCTTCTTCTTCTTCATCTTCTTCTTCTTCTCCGTCCGAGGAGTCCGAGAGAGCTTTAGGTTTTCTTCCATTGACCATGAACTTAGGGGGTTGTTTGGTAAGAGGTACCATGACGTGATCAGAAAGGAAATGATCATCGTTGATAGGAGATGGTTGCAACGCACTAACATACTTACAAAGTCGTGTTAGGAGCATACCATATGGAAGTACCATGTTGGCAACTTTGAATACCCCGGCCATTCTCTTCACCATGTAATAGGCGAGATTAAATGGCTTTTGGTGAATGAGGCAATAAATCATTTGCACGAGACATGCATTCGGATGATCCTTGTTATCAACTAGGCTAATGACGTTTCCCTAAGAATTTCTTCCCATTTTCTAAAAATGAGGTGCATTTCGAAGAGTTCCATTTGAAAGGGATCACGGTGAATGAGCTTTTTGTTTCAATTGAGACGGGATTGGTCGGTTCTAATTTTGAAGATAGTATCTCGAACGATTTCAGGTTCATCAAGCGGAGTATGATATATTGGTTTGGGATCAAGAGCAAAGGATTGAGAGGATATTGCCCAATCTTGAGAGTACATACAAATTCCTTCACAAGAAATGCGAAGGATTTGAGTGAATGTGTTGAGAGGTAGAGTGAAACTTCGTTTGTTGATGATGAAAGCGATTGAAATGCTATCATCGGTATTTCGAATGATCCTAATGCTTTTGTAGAATTCATAGATGAAAACCGGACAAATTTGTTCATCAATGTCAAGAAGACAATCAAAGTTGATTGCCGAGAAGACTTGACGAATGTTGGTATCTTCAAGGAAACATTCCTTGACTACACGACCTTCGTGGAGAAGTCGTTTTTCAAGTCTTTTGAAGACTTTGCGGTCAGTTTTCGACAACCCCTCTTTTCGATAGTAATGGGTGAGGTAATGGACGGTATCATGGTGGTCTTGTTGAGTGGCTTTAGGCATGGTTGATCCTAGAAACACAAATATTCCAATTAGGAAAAATTTGTTGAGATGGGTTAATGGTTTTGATTTGTATTAACAATTTTGTGAACACAATGTAATCTTAGTTGTGTGAAAGCCCTTTTTAATGGTCAATTTTGAAAACCCTAATTAAATTGATTGATTAAAAATTGAGAAACCATAAACCCTAGGATGAGGATGATGAAAATTAGAACATGTTAGTGTAATTAGTTACATTGTTGTTCTAGAGAAGATTACTTGAGGATATGGAGTCCTATGAGGATGAATTCAGTTCTTGAGTCGTTTTTGTGTTTTGTGGGGAGAGGGAAAATGATCAGTAATGGTTTTCAAAAGCGTATAGCTGTTTTCTGTCCCACGGTTCCCCCGGATCCCTTGTATAAGGGATCCGACTAATACAACTAGATGGATCTGGCTACTGTAGACAGAAAAGGAGTGTTTGGCAATATTTTTGTTATAAGTTATCAAATAGCTTATGGACCAAAAATAGTTTTGGGGAAACAAAAATAAAATAAATAATGTTTGGTGAACGGGATTGGATTAATTATCGAGAATCCATTTGTGATGACGGCGTTAGTTTGACGAGATCAAAAGGAATACTATTCCCGGTGATGAGTAAGTCGGGAAAGTGGCGAAAGGAGACTTTTTGAAAGACTAAAAAATATTAACATATTCATGTCGATATAAACTAGCTGATGAAGAGTAAACATACCTCTATGCTCTTGATTTTGGTTTGTCAAGACATAAGACCAAAAATAAGTAAGTTGTGATTACTTTTAGATTCTTTCTTGAAAGTTTACTTCATTATTCTTTGAATAGAAATGAAGATTTTGGAGAGATCCTACATTAAGATTTCTTGAAGAGAATATGTTAGAATAATCTATCAATATCCAACATGAAAGAGAAAAAAAATAAAAAAGATTTCTTTCTTTGTAGTTTTCAAACATAGACGGATCGTATCAAGTTTTTAAAGTACAACATACTGTAAGAAACTTGGTAACGAAGCTCTGATGCCAATTGTGGAAAACTAGAAGGGGAGGTTGAATAGTTTTACCAATTAAAATTTCGTTTTAAAATATTTAGATCGACTTATGTCAATCTATTTAGATGTGTATGTTGGACGTTGATAGATAGATATATAAAAGGGTAATGAAAGATAAAGAGTAAGAAACACATAACCACGACACGCGTATTAATAGTGGTTCGGCTACAAGGACACCTTCCTTGCCCTACTCCACTCCCCGAGTTACCTACTAGAGAGTTCGTAATCACTACACGACACCAACTCCTTATGGCGGAGAAGCCTTACAATGTCGGCTACTCTTTTTTCGATACTAGGCTAACCACCGGGTTCTTTCACCAAGGTGAACCACACCTACCACAACGTTGCCTACCCTTTATCCGGTACTAGGCTAAGTACCGAGTTCCATTACAATGGAGGATCTACTACCCAACACTAAACAACACCTAATCCCAAAGGAGACCCACTCCTTATTACAACACCATCAAGGATATCAACATCCTTGAAAGCAAACTATCACTATTTGTATAACGATGCACCTCATCGATTATATGACCTTGGCATTCTGCACTAATGCCACTTGATTTGATTCGTAGGCATCTTTCACCAATGCCCTTGACACAAAATCTTGACACCTTTCACTAATGCCTTCGTCTTGACACCTTTAGCATTCTTCACTACTGATTTTGACACGGACGTTAAGCACTTTTCACTAATGCTTTCATCTTGACTTTTTCGGCATCCTTCACTAATGCCTTCGACACAACACTTCTATGGAGGAAGAAAGAACTATCAACAAGAGAACCTCAGTAGTCTTGATGATGACGAAGCATGGCAACTCATGGACTTGAGCTTGCTCGACTTCAAGAAGTGGTGATCTCGCCTTTAAGAGGAACCTAGAGAATCACACAAAAACAAAAGAAAAAATACATAGAAGGATCCCTTAGGATCAATGGTTAGAGAGCTACAATACTTGGGGAAAGTATGTGTGGGAGTGGCAACCCAAAAGGAAGGAATGGCTCACTATTTATAGAGGAGAAACAGCTACTGTTCCACAGATCCCACGGATCCCACCTTAAAGGGATCCGTCTAGTGTAATGTTAAGGATCCGTGGGATGCTCCTCTTTGCCCATGGGTATTTTGGTTATGGGTCATGGGTCATGGGTTATGGGTTGATCCATGGGTATTTTATTAGATACAATGTACCTAATAGATGCAATGCATCTAGTCAAATGGGTATGGGTCAATACCATGCGTTATGGATATGCTTCATGGGTTGTAGTTTTTACCCATTTATAATACATACTAGTTATGTATATATTTGCCCAATATGTAAACACTAGTTGTTGTACATATGTATTACTAGATCATGAAATCACTTATACTTGTTTTAGTGTTTTATGTGAAAACGTAAGTGTGTTAGAAAACTATTGGCTCAAACCATTTACGTATTTTATTTGTTTCGTTAAAATGATTTTACGTTTGTTATCGACAAAACATTAGAAGATCGTAAAATATAAATAAACGTTTTTACGGATTATTTGTATTAACACATGGTGTTAAATCAGGCACAAAAAATCTGACCTAGTCTAGTGTTTAGTGGAGGGTCCTTATAAGCCTAAAACAACTGATGGCCTAGAAAATATGTGGCCTAATGGTCACTTGATGAGAGGAAGGCAGTCAATCAAGACCAAAGACTTAAAATCATCATTATATCATGTCTACCAAATGGTATAATGAAAGCAGTGATTAACTGTCCTACTACCAAGCAAACATGCACTAGCCTGATTCTTAGTTTTGAAGGTCCCTCATATACCAAGGAAAACCGGGTCATGGACCTGAAACTTGTGTATAATAATTTTAAAGCCAAAGAGCACGAAATTTTATCTCGGACCTATACCATATACAAAACCTTAATGAATGATGGTGTTACCCTATTTAAATTTGAAATCAATATTGGTTTTGTTATAGTCTACCCATAAAATGGCTTAATTTTAATCAGGGGTTAAGGAATGCAAACCATGTCAAGAATCTTGACTTAGCTGAGATATATGGGATATTTGTTTATGAGGATAACCTCATGTCTAAATTGTATCCTTAAAATAAGAAAATCCCTAACTACAACACCTATCTCAACTGCCTTTTATTCTAATACCGTTGTTTAAGATTTTCAGGATGATTCAGAAGATGAACTGGATGCGAGAAGTATTCAAGAATACATGGAAGACCTGAATAAGAAATTTCATGAAAGGGCTTTACTTGCAATCTCAAAAAGACTTGTTAAAAAAATTCTTCAAAGATAAATGGAACTAAATCTTCTTCAAATGAGTGTTTTAAATGTGGAAATCCTGGTCACATGGCAAACGACTGTTTTTATAACACATCATCACCCTCATACCAATTACCAAACCAAACCAGATTTCAACCAAAAATGATTACCTTTGGCCAATCATCTCAAAACAATCATACTAAACCTGGAACTCAAAAGGATTGGATGGCCAAGTATCAGAAGGCTAAAGCCAAAATTGCTTTTTTAGAAGCAAGTTCCTTAGATGCGTGGACTCGTTTCAAAGAGTTACTCCAAAAATTACTTCATCATGGTTTTAATTTAATTGTCTCCACTTCAAATCTTTTACATTCATATCGACCACGATACCCAAATGGAGCTTTACTATATAACATAGGGGGAACTTTGGGAATTTGGTGTTGAAGAAGCATGGGAAATTATTGAGATTCACGCCGAATTCAAAAATGGAACATGGGACCCAACAAACGAAAGTGTAAACCTATTTTCAATTTGGAAGGATCAATCGAAAGATTTGTTTAGGAATGAGATGGTTAGAGTTAAGATACTTAGGTGCATGTCATGTGATGGTGTACCCCATCTAAAGTCTCAGAGCCTAGCCTCCGATGATGTACACATGGCAATCTAAATGTGTTCATTGGCGTAAAGCCCACTGGGCTACTGCAAGGGAACCTGCCAATACACAAAAGTCCAAGTCACGGAGCCCAACCCTTCGAGGAGCTGTGACCTCCAAGGACGCAAATGCTTTGTCACTAAAAGACAAACAAAATATTTCGTGTACCCTACCAAAATAATGATTGTTCATTATTTGCATGATGGCAAACAACTGCACATGGGCAAGATCTTGGAGCCTATTCTCGAAGCCTTCCCATTGGCCACAAAAAATATGTTCCCTTTCAGCCAACTAGCTGAGACATGTGGTAGGCCTAGATAATTCCTAGGGTTTGCCTATAAATAGCCGACTCATTTCATTCATTTGAAGTATGTAATAAAACTTGGTTATTTTCA
This sequence comes from Chrysanthemum makinoi, assembly GCA_910596185.1. Classification (NCBI taxonomy): domain Eukaryota; kingdom Viridiplantae; phylum Streptophyta; class Magnoliopsida; order Asterales; family Asteraceae; genus Chrysanthemum; species Chrysanthemum makinoi. The sequence goes on from OU343224.1 coordinate 309,987,114, forward strand.
TATATGTGACCATTGATAAGTGACAATTGATAAACGGTCAGTAACGATAGTCGATCCTTGGCTTGAAACCCAACTCATTTATTAATCTTTTTCAAGAACACAGATCATTTATAAAATCTCTCGGTTTCGGTTGGTTTATGAGTTGTTTTAGAAACCACCGTCCTTCTCGATCTTATCGGATTATTGTTAGTCACAATTTCAATAAAAAAATGTGTGATAATACAAACGTACTTAAACTTTAGTGTGTCACAGTAATTAGTGTGTCCCTACAAACATATATTAAAATAAAAGGAGGTTATTTGTACACTCTAAAATGTTATTGGGACACTCATATGTATAAATAATTAAAGCACAATATTAATATTGTACAAGTATTTAATGCACAATTAGAGTGTTCTAATCATTTTTAAAAGTGTGCAAATCAATTACCTAAAATAAAATTGTGTCATGGAAATTTGTGTGATAAACATATTGTACAAATGTACTAAAATTTTGTAATATGTCACTAAAAATGTAATAAATTTTTAATGTGTCACTATAAATGTATCAAAACAGTTAGTGTTACTAATACTAAAATTTTAGTGTCACTATATATGTATCAATATATTTACGTATATATGTATCAAAAAAATTGATGAGTCATTATATATGTATCAAAATTTGGTGTGTTAGTATAAATTTAATGTGTCATAAATAAAGTATGAAAAAATTAGTGTGTCACGATAAATTTAATATGGATAAATTAATTTTGTTTATCAAAAATGGATTTGTCACTGTATATGTATCAAAAATTAATGTGTCACTATATATTTAATGTGTCATAACTCATAAATAAAAGTATAAAAATTTAGTCTATCACAAATAAATGAATATTGGAAATATAATTAATAGTTGGGTTGACCAACTTTAAAGATGCTGCATGTGACAACTGGCAAATTAGGGAGCCCTTTTATGTAACCGCATTACGCTAGCTATACCGAGTAGATTGTCTTTAGGAGCTATTTCGGTTAATCGTGAATTGTCTTTGTATCGTTTATTAGCTTTTATGATTTATTTTGCTATCGAATGAGTTATGGTATGAGTTATGGCCCATAATGTTAGGCACTACACGAGTCGGCACAGTAAAATCCTAAAACACGAGAGAAAAGTAACTTTAACTCGTTACGTGGGAATAAGGCGTGTCGATAATTTAAACTCGTGGAAAAAGGTAATTAAAAACAATAACATCACTAATAAAAATAGTCAGACACTAATTATAAAATATATGAGCTCGTGAGAGGTGTTTCGGGAAAGTTTACAAAAATTACGGTTTTGGTCCCCCTTGTTTTGTGTGACCGGCGTCCCCTTGTCCAAAAATAATTGTATTTTAGTCCTCCCTCAACAATATAAAAACCACAACTCACACACACACACCTTTCTCTCCCTACACCAAACCCTAGTTTCATCTCTCTCTATATATATAAAACCCTAGCCGCCACCACTTCAACCGGCCACCACCGTCACACCGTCGCGAGTGGCACCACACTGCCACCACCATTAGCTCCATCTTCCTCTCCTCTTTCGTTTGGTATATGCCACGTGCCCTTACTCCCCCTTTTCGTCACCCAAATCGTGTTTAAACATCTTCTTGGTTGAGTGTTGGTTTACCTCGTATGAGACTTTTAATCTCGTACGTGTGCATTTGGTTGGGATTGGATGAACACAAATGTGAAAACACGCTTTAAAACATAATAAAAACGTAATAAAATGTGTTGGTATCAAGTGTGTCGTGTCAGCTTCGTGTTTGTGCATTTTTATTAGCTATTTTGATGTTTTGATTGTGGGTTATTGTTGGATTTAAGGTATTGATTGTGGGTTGTCGATGAAACGGAGGTTGGATGACGTTTAGGTAACGATGGGGAGGTGAACGAGACCACAAGGACCATTTTGGTCCATGTGGGGTTGCTTTAAAGTCACGACCGAGACCACAAGGACCCGTTGGTCCGGGTCTGGTTTTCGTGGTACTAGTTGGATATGTCGTTGTTGCCGTTAGTAGTGACCGTGACCAAGAAGGTCCGGTCGTGTGTGCTTGGACGTGACACGAGGAGCCAAGGAACCTCTACGGTTCGTTTGGTTCATGTGGTCTTAACCGTGACCGTGTCGAGACCATTAGGGTCACGACCTTAGTTTCGGGTGTGTTTGATACTTGATTGGATGTCCGTATTGATATGAGTTGTTTGGAGATTGTTGATATGTTATCGAGCCATAGGTTTAGGGCCGATTACGAGTGGAGTTGTTTATTGGACTTGATAATATATATGTCAACTTTGCGCAACGTCGGTGTTACCATGACTTTCTAGTCTCCTTTGACCCCGACAATGCCATAACATGGACTTTTATTAATTATTGGACAATATGACCTGTAAAAGCCGAGAGTCATGACTCGAACTTGTGAACTCGAGATGGATAATAACTCAAAACACATATTGAAACTTAACGTAATAATATATATATATATATAAACATGTAAATAAAACAAGAAAATAGAAAATATTAAGTTCTTATATTAAATATTTAATAACAAGACTCGCCGTTTTATTCGATATATAAAGGGGAATTAACGACTTAAAAATAGAAAGGTTTATAACAAACGAGTTATTAAATGTTTCGAGGGTACGTTTACAAAAATGTGTCATTTATTGGTATTTAATAACCATTGTGAGTTATGCATAGGTTGCGGATGACTTGACATTAATAGATTTAACCCACGTTGATAGCGGATTTATTAGGTTGACGAATCCAATAAGAGCCCGTTATGTGCATAGGATAAAGGTATTAATGAGCGAATTATCCTTATAACTCGCTAGGTATGACTAGTTTTTGGAATAATAAGTGAAATAAATAAATGGTTGAGTTTATCGAGTTGATGAATTCGATAAGATCAAACAATTTAATTCGAAACTCATTAAACTTGAAAGCTTATCACTTAGAAATTGCATTGTGTCGTTATGAGTCGCATTGTTAGAATTATAGTGCATTCATGGAGTCTTGTCGAGTCGATACCACACACGATGATACCAATCGCTTGTAACTAAATATAGAAATGAGATGTTTTCATAGATAAGAATTGGAATATATTCTTGGAAAGTGTATTAAGAATGGGTTTATATCAATAGGTTGTGCCAAGTCAGTAGTCGCCGAGCCGAGTTAGCTGTTTATCTGCGTTGCTAGTGATTAGTTGTGCTTTGCTTGATCGAGGTGAGTTTTATAGCCCCATTTTTATATATGTTTTAACTAAATTGGGGTGAGAAAGCATGCTACTCTTTTCTTGGACCTGCTTGAACTCTTTTTGATTTGCTTATGTGTTAACTAGTAGGATAGATATGTGGTAGATATTGACTTAGTCTAGGGTTGCAATCCTTTGCTATAACTATGTGACCTAGCTAAGAATAGATGTCTACTCCGACCTAATCCAAGGTAGCATTGAATTCATCTTTGCTATAACTGTGGTACCTGGCTAGAGTCGTTTGGGGTCGATTGTGTTATTGGATTATTGATGGAATGTGATTGAAATGTTTATTGTATATCTTTCTTAGTCTCGCATAGCAAATAAACTCTTTCAGGCCCACTATTGAATTTATATTTAAACTTATGAACTCACCAGAGTTAGCTGACCTTTTTAGCATGTTTTCTAAGATAATTAAGCTGATGTTTTGATTGCTTGTTCTATGGAGGCTTGGCAGAAGACGCATGGTTGGAGGATCATATTAAACTGTGATAATAATATGTGGACCTACTTTATAATCTCTTGTGAGCCTTACATTTGAATACTTTGGAATAAATGTAACCAGATAATTAACTATGAGATTGATAGTGAACTATTTATGATTATCTTGTTTTCCTATACTTGTGTTGTATACCAATCCAGTAACGCCCTGAAAGCTTGTTTAGGTCTTCCGATGTATCGAGATTTGGGGGTGTTACATATTGGTATTAGAGCCAAGGTTATAGAGAACTAGGTACTTAGTAAAACCTAAACTATAACCACTCTTTAGAAAACTTGATCCTCGACCGACGCATGCCAACCTGCCAAGTCGAAGCCTCTTGAATTGAGTATGGAATGAACTACAACTTGATCATTGAAATGCTATGAATTGCGGTATGTTTATTGATCCTGGAATATTATGAGATTGCTATATGATTGGTATGTCTTGGAATTATATGAAGTACGAATGGTATGATAGAATAGAACTTATGCGATTTTGTTTAATGCATGTTTTGAGTAATGCGGTACCTTCTATTTTAATAGCTTGCCACTATGTGATGTTTTGATATGATGATGCGCTATTAGAATTAGTCATTTTCATACACTTATACCTACCCTACGCCATTGTCACAGACCATGCCTTCACTAGCTTATGATGTGTCAGAGGAGATCCTTACTGCTTCTTCTTCTATAGCACGGACTCTGATGACTCCTACGCAGGATGATCCTTATGTGATTATCCGATATCCTACTCTTGCTTCATCATCATCAGTCATTCTAGAGCCACAGACTTCACTTACTTCTTAGTTACCATCATCATCTGATCCTCCTAGTTCTTCGAGACAACTTACTCATCATACTACGGCTCGTATGTCAGTACGACCTCCATCATCACTGTGCACCTATCTGCTCACTCTCTCCTATCATCACCACTTTCATCGTCATCCCACCGGTGACCTAGATCCCCTACTTTACCACCACATGATTCACCTTCACATAGACGTCGACTCATGGACTCCCCCAAGTTGATGAGGATGAGGTATGAGGACGAGGAAGAGTATGTAGATGAGGATGTGGACCCTCCAAAGGAGGAGGAGGAGGACATCCCAGATGAGGGTACTCCATCGCTTCAGAGTCCCACGCATTCAGCACATTCTCCAGGACCAAGCTCTCCTTTACCCTTTCCTGAGCCTGATTCACTAAAGCAGACATTCGACTTTGTCTCTCCTCCTTACTCACCCGAGCTAGGAAGCCCACTAGGTTCACATCTCCCATCAGAGATAGATTCACAGCCCGCGGAGTATGGAGAGACGGGTCTGATTTGGGAGCAGATTATCTCCTAGGGAGTTAGGTTCGATTTTGGATAACAGAGAGCACCAAATACATGAAAGTGTTTTAGGTTCGGTTTTCTATTATGGATAAGCTCATAAGGTGTTTTGTGGTGGCGTTTCGTGATCATTGAATGGTTCTGAGTGTAGCATGCAGTTGACACAGCTTCTGCCTACAAGTAATCTGGTAGTTTAGCATTTATCAACATCGTTCTTGCAGCTTCCACTAACATACGGTTTCGTCTTTCAACAACTCCATTTTGTTCTGGTGTTCTTGCAATTGATGTTTGATGCTTAATTCCTACTTTCTCATAATATTCCTGAAGATTTTGATTTACAAATTCAGTTCCTCTATCTGTTCTGACTTGTCTGACAGTGTTACGAAGCTGAACTTGAAATTTTGGTGAGAAAGGTGATGATCATAGGTGAAGCTTGATCTTTACTTCGAAGAAAAAAATCACGTCCATCTGGAGTAGTCATCAATGATTATGAGAATGTAGCATTTGCCATTAATCGTCTGTACACGCATCGGGCCACACAAATCCATGTGAAGAAGGTGAAGAACATGCTGAGTGTTGTTTTCAACCTTCAAAGGAAAATGTGCACAAGTGTTTTTTCCTTGTTCACAAGCTGAGCATAAGTGGTCTCTTGAATACCGAAACCTTGGAAGACCGTCTACAAGTTTGTGTCGTGCAAAATCAGTTATGGTTTTGAAGTTCAAATGTGAAAGTCTTTATGCCACAGCCATGATTTTGTAGATGTTGCTTTAGAGAGTAGACAAATGGGAGATGAGGCGACCATGTCTTGCATTAAGATTTTGTAAAGGTTTAAGGAGCGGGTTCCTGACGTGAGATCGTTTCCTTATAGATCACGGATAAACAAGTTTTCTCCCGAAAAGCAACTTCCAAATCACCATCACAAAATTGAACGACTGAGAAAAGATTATGTCCAAGACCTTCCACATAGTAGACTCTGCTAATTTCGATGTTCCCATTGATGTAATCTCTGTAGCCCATGGTAGCCGTGAAGTGATTAATCCCGAACCTGACAGTGCCAATGAACTTTGCATCAAAGTTTGATAAAAGTTTGAGGTTGCCTGTCATGTGTCGGGAACAACTGCTATCAAATATACAGAGAATTATTTGTATCACCTGCAATACACACAGACGACACAGGTGGAATAGAGGTAGAGGTGGAGCCCACAGAGTTAGAGGGTTCCATTACAGTCACAGTTGAAGCACGCATGTTAATAATTTTGGGTAACCATTTAAAGCCATGTGTACTTTGTAACCATCTCTGCCAAGTCCAACTAGTACGTGCTTTTGTCTTAGTGAATGTACTAGGTGAGGGTATCTTCCTTAGAGGTGATGATGGAGCTATGGGTACATCAATGATGTTCACAGAATCTACAATAGGCGGTTTTCGTAGCACAGACTTAGAAGCAATAGTGGGCCTAGAGGTAATGCCAGTTGTAGATTTCTGATTACGAGACAAGATAGATTTAGCAACAGAATTATCATGACAACCAGAAAACATACTTTTACGACAAACAACGCAAGAGGCTTCAAACATAACATTCGAAGTAATTAATGATTCAAGATTCGTTACATTGCCTTTTCTATTAGATTCATCTAACGTAACATCTAAAGCCGGTTCAACATGTGTTTTATTCAAAGGCCTAGCGTGATCTTCTACTTCAGAGGCTTTTATTGTTCTGCTCTTACGTTGCAACTTCCTATTCTTCTTGTGAGTGCTCTTAAGCTGTGAAGTGTTAACACTAATATTGGAGGAAACTATTCCTGTAAAAGTGGAAGGAATCACATTAGTATCATGTGTGTTGTCAGTGGGTTTCCTAGTATCTACTTTTAACATTCCAGGTGCAAGAAAATTTGTGTTACTAGATTTATCTTCCCTAAGTTTCACCATTTCCTGTTTCAACTCAATGATAGTGTGCTCTAATTCCTTATTTCTGAACGCAAATGACCATTTCTATTCATTATATCACAGGTGTAGGCAAAGTACTGGTCATGATCTCTTGATGCTTTAGCACGAGTCTTTTTTAGAAAATCAAATATGGTTTCGTATTCCTTTTTGACTTTTTCAATTTCTTGTTCATATTTGAAAAGTTGGCATTTCAAAGACGCGTCTTCATCATCCAGTCGTTATAGTTTAGGTTCAAACGATTTTTTACTCAATTAGTTGAGTTTCTTTTGCAAAGCTAGTTCACGATCAATACAATCATTTTGACACCAGTGAAGACGACGTTGTACTTCAGAAAGTTCATTTAACAAACGATCATTTTCAGCTTTCAAAGTTTCAATTTGAGACACATTATCATTATCCTTATGGACAATATCAATAGTATCAACATCAATAATATCACAAGCAGATGCAGTAATATAATCCAACACAATTGATATAGTATCAGCACATATAACATCTTCCAAGAGTCGATCAACATGATTTCGATAAATTTTATTTTTCTTTTTGGTTTTCAAAATCGATGCTTCTGTTTCACTGAAAATGGTTTTCATTTCTCCAACTTCATTCTAAAGTTCCCGTTCCCAATATGTTGCACACATACATAAATTATGAACATATGGTAAAAGCTGTTTTTGAAAGAATTCTCGTTGTTCTTTGGCATAATCCGATTGAAACGTTGCAGCTTTTATTTTAGAATTACGTTCAATTGTATTTTCCAAAAGCTTAATGTCAGACATGAATGTATCAAAATATTTAAGAATTTGACATATTTCATTTAATGTTGTGATTTCACTCAAAGAAGGTAATGGACCATTAATTTGTGTACCTGGTTTAATGGGACCAACGTCAGAAGAAGACTCATTAATATGTGTGATAACCCAAGGTTTTTCAGTTTTATCCTGCTCGGGAACAAAAAAATGAGAGGCCGTTTTGAATATCAAAAGGTTTGTTATATTCAACATTTTTCATTTTGGATCGACTCTCTTCTTCTGCATCTTCTTCCTCTTCACAATTATATTCAACAACATGCATAATTGATTCATCAAGCAAATATATGGCACTATACAACTTTGGATTTCCCTTGAATACTCTATGTAAAAAACATGGTTTGTTATCAGCAATATCTGGCCCATATTTGTAACACCCCAAAATACCGCAGCGGAAGATTGTGTCATTGGGGTGCTACTTTATAATACAAAGTACAAGTTATAGAAAACGACCTCTAAATGAGACGTTTTGAAAAGTTACCATTCGATTGATAAATTCAGAGTTACAAACAATGAGGTCCCAAAGTATAATATATAAATGTTTACAAAATGTTTCGAATGGTAAATGATAAAAGCGTAAGTCTTCAAAACATGTCGTGCGACTCTAAGTTCCATGCAATAGCTATCGCCTTATGTCCTGAGATAAACATGCTAAAGTGTCAACACAATGGTTGGTGAGTTCATAGAGTTTGTTTTGAATAAGTTGAAAAGCCTTTAAAGAATGTTCACACAGCAAAGGCATTGTAAATCCACTCAGTTCCAAGTTCCGCCCATACAAAACTTGCAACCTGTGTGTTTACAACCCACTGCTAAAATATAGTACATTTTATAGTCAAGCACACATAGTCATAATAGTTCACATTATTGCACTTAGTGTTGCTCCGTCGATAAGGGAGACTTTCAAGTTGGACTGCTCCGTTTATGTTGGGAGACTTATCAAGTTTACGAGGGGACTGTTCCGTGTATGTTGGGAGACTTATCATCCAAACGAGGGGACTGCTCCGTGTATGTTGGGAGACTTATCATGCGAACGAGGGGACTGCTCCGTGTATGTTGGGAGACTTATCATGCGAACGAGGGGACTGCTCCGTGTATGTTGGGAGACTTTCAACCATAGTATAACACAATCAAGTATAACGCAATGAAGTATAATACAATCAAGTATAATGTTTTGAGTATTTGTAAAAGTAAAAGCAAGTAGTCGAGCATGTATCTCCCCCAAAGAGTTTGTAAAATAAGCATTAAAAGTGTAGGGGCTATGACTCACCTTAATAAATGTGATATCCAATGTATAACAAATCGATGGATAAGCCGAGAAACCTTTACGCGCAACCTAGAATATGTTTTGTGTCTTAGGTTCTAAAATAACGATGTAAATGTATAAACATGCCTTATATAGTTATTACATCAATTATGCTTGGATACTTAACATTTGTGAAGTTGTATAAGTGTTTACGTTTCTTTTATTTAAGTTTTCCCCGTCTAGATCTACCCGTTACTTATAAACCGTAAATGATCATGACTCGATTTTTATGTCCTCGGAAAGGTAATTGAATGTACTAAACAGATTAGTGGGCCCTACTGCCCCATAAATTATTTAACTAATGTGAAATTACCAATTTACCCTTGGATGTACTAGTTATTTCGATCAGCAGCAAACTGTCTCATGGTTTTGGTCATAAGTCGAGTTCTACAACTCCGTTTAATGCACGGCCAGTGGTCACGTTCAAGTTAAGGTGTTAGCTACAACTTTTATTCTTTGACTAACAGTTAGTTATATGCAAGTTTTATGAGTTTTACCCATTTGAAATCTGTTACTCAGATTTGGACACGTTTAACCGTTTTGGCTCTAGTTTATTCATCGGGATGAGTTACGGCACGAGCCACCCGGATAATTGACCGCAAGACATAGATATATAATCCTATGTAATTACTTAACTTTCTAATTTCACGAATTTTACCCAGTAATTACGTTTACTGAAATCAAAGGTAAGTATAGGAGTTTGCTTATAATCCTTGTGATCAAACAATTCAAGAACCAAAACTAGGACATTAAAACCTAAATCCTTTCAACCAAAGTCCCTAGCTTCCAACCTTTAATACACCTTGCTAACCCTTGATATAACCCTTGTGAAAAATATATGAATTCAGCCCTAGTACCCTTGTGTAGCTCCTAATTCAACCATGGAATCACCAAATAAACACTAGTTTCATGTAGAGAATAACTAGGCCTTCAACTCTTATGTGTAACTTGGAACTTGGAAATCAAAGATGATAGGTTGTGTGATTTAAGTGTGTGTCGTTTGGAATCAAGAGAAAGAAAGAGATGAGCCTTGTATTTATAGTGTTATGAGGAGGTTACATGGTTTAGATATTTATCAAACTTTGTATAGGTGTTAAGTCTTAAAGGTTAAGTTTACTTAAACATATATAAATCTTCCTTTGTAAATTTCATGTCCTTATCTTGATGATCTCTTATAAAACGCCCCATGTGGCTTAAATTTCGTTCAAGGCGTATCTAGGATGACTAGATATGAGTTGCTTGGTATTATCTTGTTTACGGAGTGAGTTTTGGACCCGTTAATTGCTAACTGTAAGCCGTAAAGTCACGAAACTTAAAACCGAGTATCTTAAAAATATGAAACTTATAAAAATGTTAAAACTTATTAATATAACCTATCATAGCATATTAAATGAGTGATAAGTTTGACGGAGCACGTAAACTCTGTTAAAACCTAAAATGGTAAGATATTTAAGAAGAGAATTTCAATTTGACTTCTCTTAGTGAGATATTTTGTAGATATTTAACTAGATATTATCTAAATAATATTTAGTTGATGACTAGGTATATGACTTGGCAAGGTAAATTAAAATGTATTAGTCAAAAGGTGGTGCGGGTATCGGGAGTGAATCGTAAAAAGTGAATAGTAAATTCCCGAGATGAAAAGTAAAAACCCGAAAATGCGAATTGTTATAGTCTCTACCCCTTAAGGGAACTTCGTCCCGAAGTTTTGTTGATGTTAACTACTTATAGTGTGTCTAAGAAAAGTGTGGTTTCTAAAACAGTGGGGTTCTCTCTTATTCAACAGGAATGGTGTATGGGTTACGTTGTAATATACCCATAATGTGGTTAGGGAATCGTATCGGATGCAAATAAGCCCACTTATTTCTAATTCATTACTTACATAAAGAAGCGTCCAAATTTATGTAATTAATGGATTATAAACTTATGGTTCGGTGGTTTATAACTTCTTTATTTGAATAAAGAGGCGTCCCAATCCATTCAAATAAGGAGATTATAAATCATCCTACTTAAGATTTCCCGACACAAAATTCGCTTTCTGAGACAGATAATACGATAACCAAGTCATCAAATCCCTAAAGCTAAGTAATAATACTATTTAACTCAAATCTCATGTCTCATCAAACAAGAACTGTCACAAGATCAAGTTAAATAATTAGTTATTACTGAGCTCCATATTTTTAAGGACTCGATTAAATTATGTGGTTTCCTTATTATTACTAAAGTCATATCATCCAACAACGTGGATCTAAGCAAACAACTAACAAGAAGCATATGCGCAAGAAGTGTGTGTAAGGAAATTACAGTGGAGAGTCTTAACGTATAAAGCAGTTATAGTCTAGGCTCTTAAATGCAACCTAGTTCTATATAACCAATGCTCTGATACCAATCTGTAACACCCCAAAATACCGCAGCAGAAGATTGTGTCATTGGTGTGCTACTTCATAATACAAAGTACAAGTTATAGAAAACGGCCTCTAAATGAGACATTTTGAAAAGTTACCATTCGATTGATAAATTCAGAGTTACAAACAATGAGGTCCCAAAGTATAATATATAAATGTTTACAAAATGTTTCGAATGGTAAATGATAAAAGCATAAGTCTTCAAAACATGTCGTGCGACTCTAAGTTCCATGCAATAGCTATCGCCTTATGTCCTGAGATAAACATGCTAAAGTGTCAACACAATGGTTGGTGAGTTAATAGAGTTTGTTTTGAATAAGTTGAAAAGCCTTTAAAGAATGTTCACATAGCAAAGGCATTGTAAATCCACTCAGTTCCAAGTTCCGCCCATACAAAACTTGCAACCTGTGTGTTTACAACCCACTGCTAAAATATAGTACATTTTATAGTCAAGCACACATACAGTTATAATAGTTCACATTATTGCACTTAGTGTTGCTCCGTCGATAAGGGAGACTTTCAAGTTGGACTGCTCCGTTTATGTTGGGAGACTTATCAAGTTTACGAGGGGACTGCTTCGTGTATGTTGGGAGACTTATCATCCGAACGAGGGGACTGCTCCGTGTATTTTGGGAGACTTATCATGCGAACGAGGGGACTGCTCCGTGTATGTTGGGAGACTTATCATCCGAACGAGGGGACTGCTCCGTGTATGTTGGGAGACTTATCATGCGAACGAGGGGACTGCTCCGTGTATGCTGGGAGACTTTCAACCATAGTATAACACAATCAAGTAAAACGCAATCAAGTATAATACAATCAAGTATAATGTTTTGAGTATTTGTAAAATTAAAAGCAAGTAGTTGAGCATGTATCTCCCCCAAAGAGTTTGTAAAACAAGCATTAAAAGTGTAGGGGCTATGACTCACCTTAATAAATGTGATATCCAATGTATAACGAATCGATGGATAAGCCGAGAAACCTTTACGCGCAACCTAGAATATGTTTTGTGTCTTAGGTTCTAAAATAACGATGTGAATGTATAAACATACCTTATATAGTTATTCCATCAATTATGCTTGGATACTTAACATTTGTGAAGTTGTATAAGTGTTTACGTTTCTTTTATTTAAGTTTTCCCCGTCTAGATCTACTCGTTACTTCTAAACAGTAAATGATCATGACTCGATTTTTATGTCCTCGGAAAGGTAATTGAATGTACTAAACAGATTAATGGGCCCTACTGCCCCATAAATTATTTAACCAATGTGAAATTACCAATTTACCCTTGGATGTACTAGTTATTTCAATCAGCAGCAAACTGTCTCACGGTTTTGGTCATTAGTCGAGTTCTACAACTCTGTTTAATGCACGGCTAGTGGTCACGTTCAAGTTAGGGTGTTAGCTACAACTTTTATTCTTTGACCAACAGTTGGTTATATGCAAGTTTTATAAGTTTTACCCGTTTGAAATATGTTACTCAGATTTGGACACGTTTAACCGTTTTGGCTCTAGTTTATTCATCGGGATGAGTTACGTCACGAGCCACCCGGAGAAATGAACACAAGACATAGATATATAATCCTATGTAATTAATTAACTTTCTCAGTCCACGAATTTTACCCAGTAATTACGTTTACAGCACCTGTCCAGCTTCTGTTTTGCAAAACAAGTCCTTTTGACAATTTCTAGTGGTTTAGTCCATTTATCCAAGCATAATCAACCATAATAATCATAAAAAACATATTATATACATGAAATACTAGTATTTACTGAAATCAAAGTTAAGTATAGGAGTTTGCTTACAATCCTTGTGATGAAACAATTCAAGAACCAAAACTAGGACATTAAAACCTAAATCCTTTCAACCAAAGTCCCTAGCTTCCAACCTTTAATACACCTTGCTAACCCTTGATATAACCCTTGTGAAAAATATATGAATTCAACCCTATTACGCTTGTGTAGCTCCTAATTCAACCATGGAATCACCAAATAAACACTAGTTTCATGTAGAGAATAACTAGGCCTTCAACTCTTATGTGTAACTTGGAACTTGGAAATCAAAGATGATAGGTTGTGTGATTTAAGTGTGTGTCATTTGGAATCAAGAGAAAGAAAGAGATGAGCCTTGTATTTATAGTGTTATGAGGAGGTTACATGGTTTAGATATTTATCAAACTTTGTATAGGTGTTAAGTCTTAAAGGTTAAGTTTACTTAAACATATATAAGTCTTCCCTTGTAAGTTTCATGTCCTTATCTTGATGATCACTTATAAAACGACCCATGTGGCTTAAATTTCGTTCAAGGCCTATCTAGGATGACTAGATATGAGTTGCTTGGTATTATCTTGTTTACGGAGTGAGTTTTGGACCCGTTAATTGCTAACTGTAAGCCGTAAAGTCACGAAACTTAAAACCTGGTATCTTAAAAATATGAAACTTATAAAAATATTAAAACTTATTAATATAACCTATCTTAGCATATTAAATGAGTGATAAGTTTGACGGAGCACGTAAACGCTGTTAAAACCTAAAATGGTAAGATATTTACGAAGAGAATTTTAATTTGACTTCTCTTAGTGAGATATTTTGTAGATATTTAACTAGATATTATCTAAATAATATTTAGTTGATGACTAGGGATATGACTTGGCAAGGTAAATTAAAATGTATTAGTCAAAAGGTGGTGCGGGTATCGGGAATAAATAGTCAAAAGTGAATAGTAAATTCCCGAGATGAATAGTAAAAACCCGAAAATGCGAATTGTTACAATATTCATCTAGATTTGGCTTAAGTGTGAACTTTTGAATTGTTGTTATTGACTCACTATGCTTAAACAAAAAAATTTGAAACTCTTTGATTTTGTTTTGTAAATCGACAATTTCATCGGGATAGATATCAATTCGCTTCCTTGAATTTTGTTAGAAATCTGAAAAATCATTTTGACACGAAGACAACTCAAGCTTGACTTTTTGAATTTTCGAAGTAAGAGTGTCAATCTGTTGTTTGTGTTCAAATTTTTGTTGATCTATTTGAGAAATCAAATCATTTTTGGATTAGACGAAGGTTCAACTTGTTCAACGTGAGTATCAACATATTCATCATTGAGATCGTCAAATGTAATCACGGGGTCAACTTGATCATCAAATGTAACCATGGGGTCAACTTGATCATCAAATGTAACTACAGGATCAATTTGATTATCGTCTTAATGAGATGTTGATGGCTCATTTTGAACACTTTGTTCCATGTCGGATGCAGATGCAGGCGGATATATCAGATCATGTATAAGACATGTATTTGGATCCGGTACCTGAGACAAGCCATCAATATCATAAACTGGGTCTGTTTCACTCATGTAAAGTTCTTGCATGTTGGCCATCAACATTACAAAGTGCGTTAGCTTGCAAGTCCTCCATATCATCATCGGATTCTGCATTGGCCATGAAGCTCTGTTCCTTGTCTGTAAGAGTTCTATCAGCTTCCTCTTTAAGAGCCAAGTGTAGAGCTTCCTTTGTGATAAGCACTTCCTCTGGTTCCCGGTTTTGGACAAGCATTAGCCAGATGACCCTTCTCATTGCAGTTATAGCATCTAAGACCAGTATTCCCATTTTGAACATTCCCTTGCTCAACAATCTGAAACATTTGTTGAGGAGCAACCATATTATTCCTTCCAGAAGCATTATAACCAAGTCCACTACCCATGTAGCTACCATTTCCCATCAGACGACCATTATTTCTGTTCTGAACTTCAACCCTTCAATTTTGAACAACTGCTTGATTCCTTGTATTAGATGAGGTACGAATATGGTTGTTGGATTTGTTTGCGAATCTCCCGAAGGCATGAGCAATTAGTGCAAATCCTTGATTTAACGTATTCAATGCATCTCCATCATCATTCTGTGTATCAATGTAGAGTGTTGAATCGGAGTTGTTGTTGTAAGGAACCAGTTGAGTATCATGTGATTGCGTTGATGGATCATATGGAGTGATCTGGGTGGATGGTGTCTGTTGAGTAAAGACTTGTTGCTGCTTTGGGAATTGAAGAAATTGTGGTGCACAAGACTGAGCAATCAAAGTAAGTGATTAGCATTAATCAAAGGTGCATAAATTCCATAGAGAGCTCGGTCTTTGTCCACTTCCTTTTGATGGTGCTTCAGATAATCATACAATAACCCGTATTTTTCATTATGAAGATTATTGGCATGATGGATGAACGTAACATACTTCTCCCAATATGGACCGAGACAACTTAGAAACTTGTGTTGATTGCAATTCTGGGTAAGATGAGGTTGTGTCTATCCAAATCATTGATGATGTTTGTGAACTGATGATAGTATGACTCTAATGACTCCCCGGCATCAATCATGAACATTTCATAAGCTAGGTAAAGTTTTGACTCCATGTCTTCCTGATTGAGTTTAGTGCCTTCCATTAAGAGGTGAACATGTACCCACATGTCTTTTGCAGTCTTCTGAGCATCAACACTGCGAAGAATTGGATTAGGAAATCCCAGAATAATGAGTTCCATTGCAAGCTCATCAGCTTCTTGGTGAAGAAGCTGTTCTGCAGTGAGTTGAGACTGAAGGACAGTTGTAGTAGTGTCATCCCTTGGTGGATTAGCCGTTGGATCACCGGGAATTGTCACAGTAGGCATTTGGAAAGGACCTTGAAGAATTACCTTCTTCAAATATTTTCCATGTGGTTTCTTGAGATCACAGAACCTAAAGAACCGGCTTATCCATTGAACATAATTTCCTGGAGTGAGCATTGGAGGTCCATCAAGAGATCCAGCTTCATGAATGGATTATTGGCTGCTGATAGCCTCACACATCTTTGCAAACCAATGAGGTTCATTCTGTGTCACAGTTGATGCATGGATAGCATACTTGGCTAGGAAGTGATATTAAAAGTAGTTAGCATATTGATTTTGTTGTTGAGGTAATTGATGTGGTTCTGGTTGTGCATATTGATGTGGAAGATAATTTCCATGTTGTTGTGGTTGTTGTTGGAATTGTGGTTGAGGATATTGTTGTTGCTGCTGAGGATATTCATGAGGAAAGTAGTTAGAATATGATGGTTAAGACATCTTGAAACTTGTGTTGATGATGGATCTTTGTAGATGAATGAAACGTGATTTGTTGTTGAAGGTATGATTTTTCTTAAAAACTCCTTAGTCGTAAAGTGATGTAGCTTACTCGTAAACTCCTTAGTCGTAAACCTCCTCTTACTCGTAAGAATATCTGACTCATAAACATTGTGGTTAAACGTAATCTTATTCATAAACTTATGGCTTAGTCGTAAATAACCTTACTCATAGGATATATCTTAGTCGTAAAGTGTTACGCCTAAGTGTTTAGCTTATTCGTAAGAATAGGTTAAAAACCAAAATCTTTCAAACTTGTCCAAGTTAGAAAGGTATCCACAAGTCGAAGTGTTTCACAGCTTATCCAAGCAAGGAAAATACTACGTTACAAACAGCTTTGTAGATTCTGAAGAAGATTCCTTATTCGTATAGTTGCTTATTTGTAAACTCTTGCCTTGTTCGTAAAAGTTACTCGTAAGATTAGGGTATTGCTTATTCGTAAGAATAGGGTTTAAGTTACTCGTAAGATTAGGGTATAAAGCTTATTCGTAAACACACCAGAAATGACCAAAACGAACTTTTAAGCACCAAAAAGCTTTGTACACTCAATTCTTTTGATGAAACATCCTCAATAACACTTAAATAGCAAGAAATTTTTGAACTTTAACACCCAAAGTGAAATTTGTGCTTATTCGTAAATGATGATGAACATGAAGAAACGAGTGAGAAAATGATTAAAACCACGTAAAGTTTCAAACTTTTTGCCAAAACTAAGATTCTAAACACTATAGAAACCTTAAAACTTTCCAAGATTGGAGTGCTAAAATCAAAGTTTGCAGGTAATAAATGGTGTAGAACGAGAGAAACTTACGTATAATGAACCAAAACTTCAACAAAAATGTTTCAAACAACTAAATGGCGATTGATACCACTGTTAGGTCACTATAATATGAACACACAAGTATGTTTAGATGTAATATAGAAAGAGATAAAGGATGAGACGGTATGGAACTTCACACACCCACACTAATAGTGAAATGTTAAGCATAAAATGAAGAACCAACACCCTCCTAAGAGGGTTTACGCAGTATTTATAGGCAAGGGAGCTAGGGCAACACTTCTAGCCCTTCCTTGAATGTTTGGGCCTAAGTATAGGCTTATGGGCTTACTACATAAGCCTTGCACTAATTATAAACATATAATCCTAATTAGCAACCTATTACAATACTAATGACCGACACTTGAAATAGTAGTTACACGTAATCCCAACATTATGTGTCAAATGAATCAACCCACGGGTTCGGGTACTCTCCTGAGTAACAAAATTCCTAACCCGCGAGGTGAGATGAAAACAATCACTACTCAAAGTGGTGTAGCTTATGATGGACCCACGGTTCCTACTACTTCTTCTTCTCCTCAAGTAGTAGACCGTGAGACCAGGGTGACAAAGGACCCGGTGCTTCCTATTAATAAGGGGAGTACCGAGAATGTCCAACCCGCGATTGTCCACATTTCTGAGCCTAAGATTTCTGAGCCCAAAGTGACTCCCGTATGTACTCAAAAGTCTAAACCGTCGATTCCTTATCCTTCGAGACTTAACGACCAAACGCTTTGCGAGAAAGCTAGCGACCAAATGGAGAAATTTTTGGAAATATTTCAAGAACTACACTTCGACATAAGCTTCGCAGATGCTCTACTTTTAATTTCGAAATTTGCTTCAACAATTAAGAGTTCAATAAGTAAATAAAAATTATCGGAACTAGCAAAAACGTCTTTGAACGAAATCTGCTCGGCGATCATCCTTAAGAAACTTCCCAAGAAGTTAGGAGACCCCGACAAGTTCCTTATTCCATGTGAATGGGGAATAGTTCAATGCTCCTCCCTGGCTTATCTCGGTGCAAGCACTAACTTAATGTCGCTGTTGATATATAACAAGCTTTCATTACCGGCACTTACCCCTACATGCATGACCCTCGAGCTTGCCGACCGTTCATAAACTATTCCAATGGGCATTGCCGATGATTTTTTGGTCAAAGTGGGACCGTTTCATTTTCCCACTAACTTCGTTGTAGTTAATTTTGATGCCGATCCGCTAGTACCCCTCATTATTGGGAGGTGTTACTTGAGGACGATCCATGCAATGATTGATGTTTACAAATGAGAGATTACTTTACGGGTAGATAAAGAGACCGTCACGTTCAGTGTTAACCAAAATTTGAAATCTCTAACCACCTAATGTGGTGTTGCTAAATTGGACTCACGATTCCTAGTGACACCGAGGTGACAAAGGACCCGGTGCTTTCCACTAATAATGAAAGTACCAAAAGTGTCCATCCTGCGGATGCCCAAAAAGTTGAGCCCACAATGGCTCCTAGACCATGTAGATTCGATTCAAATCTTTCACGATTTACGATTAAGAGTTTGTCAAGTTTACGTGCTTAGTTTAAAACGATTAACAAGAAACAAGAACCAGAGACCATAACGGAAGTGGTGGAAATTTCTAGCTCTCAGAGCACACCACTTGTCCCACCTCCGCAATCTTCGAGACATACTAGTCATTCAGTTTATCGTATTGATCTTGTTCCTAAAGAGTTTCTTCGAGTGGCAATCCCACTCCCATTTCAGAACCTATCATTTTCGAATCTTTTCTTTGTCTTATGCTGGTTGAGGGAAGTGCCTTCATTTTGGAAGAGGTCGATGTTTTTCTTAAAGATGATCCAATTTCACCGAAAATTGTTGATACCTCCGGGGGGAGATGTTCCTTTATTAGAAAAGATGTTGTACGATGAACCGTTACTTTTTCTCCCCCGAAGGAAGATAACGTTGAAGAAATTGTTGAACTTAAGCCGTCAGATCCTCCGGAGCTCGAGGTCGAGGATTCTTTACCCGAATTTGAGAGTTTTATCTTTGATACGGTAGAGAAGAGTAGTGGCAATCCCACTTCTCATCCCTATCTTTTTTTTTCGACTCATGAGTCATTTTGCTTTGATATCAATCATACGGAAAAGACGAGTCGTGGCAGCACTACTTCGCATAATCTTATCTCTCTTCTAGAGTATGATTTGTTTCGTTTGATTTAGAGGAGTTCTCCGGTGAACTCTCTCATGTCATATCTCCTCCGGAGTATGATCATTTCTATTTTAACCTTGAGGAAAATCTATGTTTGGGGGAAGAAGAGCTCTATCAAAAGAGTTCCCTTATTGTTCACATCACCCCGTCTCTTCTTCCTGAGGTTTTTGAAAATTACCAAATGAGCTTTAATGATAAAATTCAAAATGATACGAAAGTTACTTTTAAGGATGAAGAATGGATCCTAATTAATATCAAAATTTTTGTTCCATTTCTCACATATGATGTGACTTCTCCTCATCTTCACTCTTTCGGGAGTGAGGATACCATTTTTGACCCTGGTATCACCGTTTATAGTTTTTACTATTTAGAACTGTGGGTATCTCATCGGAGTGGAACTTTCTCATGTTTCAATGCTTATCCAAACCTCTTGAACGGAATTTTGATGTAGATTATCTGTTCCACTTACTTCCCCAAGAACAAATGAATTCGAGGACGAGTCAAGCTAGCGACTCGTTTAACAAAATCAAAAGCTTTTCTTGGGTGGCAACCCATGCTTATCCTTCTATCTTCTTTCTATTTTTCTAATAAAGTGATGTAGGGGGTTTAACTTTTCAATTTCTCGTGTTCGGTTTTTGATGTTTATGTCCAGGATTTCCCCGATATATGAAGACTCTCGTGCTCGTGGTTTTGTGTTTTCTCCACTCAAGTTTCATGTTTTGATGCTTAAGGAAATTCGATATCCAAAATCTTATCGACTAACTTTTATCTTTTAGATTATTAATAAATGGCTTTTAGATTTCTGTTGAGAACCCTTGCCTTTAAACATTGAGGACAACGTTTCGTTTTAGTTTTTTTTGGGGGGGGGGGGGTAATCTTCGATTTGATTTGACCGCACTTGTGTTTTGCCTTAAACTCTCGCAACCCCATTTTTCCTAAAAAATCCAAAAAAAAATGATGAAAAAAGTGAGAAAATTAAAAATTTTTGTAGGCTTTTGCTAGTTTTATGATCGAAAATTCTTTGCGAGTCTATTAGAAGTTACTTTAAAGATGCGATTCTTGAAGAGTTTTTGCTAATTGCTTAAACAAGAGGCTATAATATACGAATTCTAGCTCACAATGCCAAGAATTTGCAAGCTTCTCTAAGTGATTTTAAATATGCGAAGCTTTGAAAGTATTTGCTTGTTTCTAATAAGTGATTTTAACAATGCGAGACTTGAGATTATTTGACAAAGCATTTGCAAAATAATATATGTTTTGACACCTTGTTGACTTTCCGCTTGTTAGAGTAGGAATAAAATTTTGACTTGACCGGGCGTGTTGAGCCCTAGCTTGTTCCCTTAACCATTGGTAATTAAAAGCTTTCACTAGTTTTTCATACAAGGAGCTATAAAACGCGAATTCTAGTAAAGAGTTTGCAAGTTCTCATGATTGACTTTAATTTGCAAGAGCTAAATAATCGGCTAAGCATTCACGGATCTTATTATTTAAGATTTTAAATTGGCATAGATCGAGAAATTATAGAGTTATGTAGAAGTTAGATGCTAAACGTGGAGTAGTTGGATCTCTTTAGAGCTCATAGAGGTTACTTGTGGCTTTTTGCTCCCAGCAGCTAAATAAACCCCAAAAACAAAATTTTCAATATAATTAAAGGTGTTTGGTTTTGGCGATACTTAGTTTTCAAGCATTTTTCAGAGAATCCTTGCTTATGAGAGTTTGGTACACATCAAGGTAATCTCAGTGTTGTGGTATAATAGACAACTGATTCTTGATAGTACGTGCTATTATTTGTATTCTTATAAAGGCCCTGGGACTCGGAGTTTGGCAAATAATTAGCGTGAAATAAATCTCAAATGTATAAATGTGAAAAATCCAAAGCCATAAAAGTTTTCGATGTTTGAAGGTACCCCCGTTACCATGGACTTCAAAAAGGTTGAGGAAAAATTCCAAAGTCATAATAAGACTTCTAATAAAACGGTAATCCCGTTGAATTGGTGGTTGAAAAGACTGAGGGCAAAAGTTGCAAATGTACAAATGTACTGAAATAACGTTAAGCCAAGCTTCGACTCCAGGGATGTCCTAATAAAAAGTTTCTTTTTCG
Organism: Chrysanthemum makinoi; assembly: GCA_910596185.1. Taxonomy (NCBI): domain Eukaryota; kingdom Viridiplantae; phylum Streptophyta; class Magnoliopsida; order Asterales; family Asteraceae; genus Chrysanthemum; species Chrysanthemum makinoi. The sequence continues at coordinate 310,008,901 of OU343224.1, forward strand.
AGTCTCAAACATGGGATGTCTCGGTTATAAATAAAAAGGGTGTCCCCTAAATAGTGTGAAATTAGGACCTTAATGTGGACCTCATTCTTATGAGCAACGGTTTTCGAGGGAAGGTTTGTGAACTAATTAGCACCTAAACTCGATGCTTTTATCAGAATAAAAATCTATCGCAACAAGAAAAGAGAAGACAAAAAATTCTCGATTTTCAAAATAAAATCCTTAGAGAAATTAGGATTATGGGAGTGAAAAGTAGCTAAGGGTGCAAAAGTAGCATCTATGGGTAGTGTTAGCTTCTAATTTGTATATAGCGAGTGATTTCGATTTTAAGCTTAGTTTGGGAACTCGTGAAAAATCAAGGACGCTGAATTCTATCCATATGGTCACTTCTTTATGAGTTGTGTTTCCTACTCCGTGATCCTAAAGTGTTTATCAAAAATATGTGAGAGTTATTGATAAACATGAAAGTTCAACAAACCGTCACACAAAATGGAAAGTGCTTAAACATTATATGTTTATATGAATTAAAATGGTTTAACGAGGCGTTTTTAGAGCTAAGGGTTTCTTAATCTCTTTTGAGGAAGCTTTGCTACTTTATATAGCTTTAGTAGAAAGAGGTTGAAATCTTTGGTTTTAGAAGCGTGAGTTGATGACATTACGTGAGGACACGGCAATACGTTAGTTTGGGGGATTTTGGTATATGTGAAAACATATACCTTTTCTTTATCAAAACCGACCCAAATAAATCGTAAATGAGCCGTTAATGATTAATATTTGTGTGTTTCTTGAGTTTATGTATGTGCAGGAACGGATATCTCAAAACAGACAAAGAAAAGACAAAACAGAAGAAAAACGAGCACGGGAAAGAAAAGAGAGTGAAAGACAAGAGCCGGGGATTCAATTTTATGGTTTTGGATCATATTTAGCATTTTTACATATATACCCTCATCATCATCCACATTTACCAACTGCACCCTAATATTACCAGAATTACACTTTAGTCCTTGGAATTTCACAAATTGGCAAGATTGGTCCTTATGGTACTACTACTCCTAATATCCGGATACCATTGTGATTATTCCAATCCAATCCAAAAATAATATAACCCAATCCCACCATTGAGCCCAAAACAATCCAAATCCCAACCAAACTACTCCTATACCTGGTTATATCTCACTACCCATTTCCCCAACTTAACCCAGTCAAACCCACCCATCCAGTCAAATAAATAATAAATAAAACCCAAAGTTACCCTTCCCGCCTACAACTGTTCATCCTTCTTCTCAGATGAAATTCCGACCATGCCCCTAGCATAAAATTGTGCTAAGCATCTTGAGGGCTGACATAGGCAGGGATAACCAGAGTGTACAAATAGAGGATTCTTATTGGCTGAGCCACCTCATTGATTTGATCATAAGGATGAGATTGATTGTAATGATGCAAGGGGTGATCAAGGGTGAAGATTGATGCTTCTGGATCTTTCCCAAACCCTAATTGAAGACCTCAACGCTCCGTATAAATACCCCCCTCATTCTCAGATTTTGGAGAGTAGTTTTTAGGTTAATGTTACCATGTCATTTTGATTTTTAAGTTGTAATTTCTTAGTTAATGTTTTTCTAATTCACTTTTAAGCTTTGTACTGTCATCTTATTTCAATAAAAGTTTACTTTGTTTTACTTTAATTGTTCTTACATATATTTCTGTCTTAAATTTTAAATTGTCAATGGTTGATTGATCTCAAGTAAGCTGTCAAAAAGCTCAATACAGCTTGTATATAAGCTTACTAAAGCTTTTATAGCTATCAGTAGGCTTATACCTTCATTGTACTAAAAAGTTCAAAAAGTCAAAACAAAAGTCAAAATAAGTCAAAAAATAGCTAGAGCTTGTAGAGTAGTTCCGCGAGCAATTTTAACCCCTTGTTTAGCTAGGGGATTTGTAAGTTAGCTTATTAGCTTATTTTTTAGTTGAACACCTTATTCTGTTCATTTTAATGCTTATTTGTTCTAATTGTACTTAATATGGCTTATTGTTAGTTAATTACAGTTTTTAAAAGTTACTTGTTTGAATTTTTCAAATAAACCCTTGAAAAACAAAAAATAAGTCAATACTAATTTATCTTAATCACAGCTTATTAGATATTAAGAGTTGGTAATAATCTATCATTTGTGTTAGTTAAGTTATTTATAATCAAGAGTATACAAGTTTTATGGTTAGTTTTGTCTAAAATCCCAAAACCGACCCTTTTATGGGTGTTTGGAACAAGGGTTATTTTTACTCTCAAATGCATTTTGGTCAAATTAGATTTATAAATCTAGTTTTGATTTAGTCTAAATGGTGTTTTAGAGTGTAATTCTCTGGTTTGTTGCAAATTTTAGTCATTCAAAAAAGTTCAGTAAGTCAGTTTTCTCTTTCGCTTTCAATAAAGAAGTAAGAAAGTTTGACCTTTGTCGGCTAGCTAGGAAGGCTAAAAGCTAAAATCAAATTCCCCGTAACTGCCTGCGAATGAAGAGCGTTCCATTTCTATTGTCATTTCAAAGAAAATCTGTTGTTTAAGTATGTTTTGATCAGTCATCATAGCTTATCATTATAAGTTGTGGATAAGTTAGTTTTAAGTGTAGCTTTAGACTCATTTTAGATGTCTTACTCTAATTTTAGATTTAGCATTCAAAGTTTAAGTCAAATTTGTAGTCAACTTTTAGTTTTCAAAGTCTAAAATAAGCTCAAAAGTTGTTGTTGTCCTATTGATATCAGACACCTGATAAATGAGTGTAAAAAGTAAAACAAGAGCTTTTCTGAGTTGTTTGATTGTCCCTCTTAATCTGTTTTAAGCTAAATTGGTAAAAGGGAGTCATTAAAACCATTAAACTTGTGATTAAAAAGGGGGTCTCAGTCCAGTTTTTTCAATTCAGTTAAGTAGACTGCAGTTTTAAACAGCCACCTTCATAAGCTTGCAAAAAGCTGATAAGAACTCCATTAGGTCTGAATTCTGGTAACTAAGCTCTTTGTTGGTTATATTTGATGTTCATGCTTATTAGATGAATTAGCTTATAGTCAATAAGCTTCTGGATAAGTTTGAACTTGGTCTCATAGGTTGTTTTGTGTAAAAAGAGATTAAGTGCTTTTTTTAGTTTCCAGCTTATTTTATGCCTTGCTTTTGATTATTTCTAGTTGAAATTGTAAGTTTAGGGTAGACTTAAATGTTTCTTTTTAGCTTTTTCATCTTTATCCCAACTTATTAGAAGCTTGTTAGCAATTTTAGTTAAAGATGTGTTTGGTTTTAGCTTATTAGCAATCTATTACAAATTAAGCTGATTAATCTGCTTATTTCAATAGTTTCATAAGTTTTGTTTTTACAAAAGTTGGACATAACAAGCTTTTCTACAAGCTTTTTTAAAAGATTTAAAAAAAATAAAAATAAAAAGTGCCAAAATTAGGGATTGAACCCTGGTTTCAGCACTCACAACCTCAACACAAACACCTCACCCAACAGCGCCCTAGGGACTTACAGTTCCTACGGTCAGTCATTAATTTTAAATGGACATTTGCAACTCTACCCCAATAGCTTTTTGAAAGCTTATTCCAGCTTATCTGGATAAGTTGGTATATGTTTCATATTTCTCATTTTCACTTTTAAAGCTCGGGATTAGCCCGGGATTTTGCGTTTTTAGGTTTTCTTTGCGTTTTAGCCCCAATTTCTTCGTATTATTGTTTTAGATGCTTAATAAGTTGTTTTTAGCTTATGTTTATCAATTTTAGTGAAAAAAACCAAATTTCACACTTTTTCACTATTCAAATTCACGAAAACGCGACTCGAGTTAAAATCTCCATTCAACCTTCGTTATGAAACGATCCGAGGATACCAACTTCACAATTTGTATTTCGTTTGGACTAATCAAAAACCACCTAAACACTTCACTTTTTATATTTTCGATACATGCCTTTATATCCCCATTTCACTCCACCCCATTTTCATAATAAATCTTCAAGTTTTTCTTCTCCTTCTTCTTGTGCGGGCTACCACGAATCACCACCATCATACCACCATCTCACAAAACTTTTAATCATAAAATCATCACCAAATCATTCTCTTGAAGGTACTTGCAAAAAAATGGCACTTTGAATCAAGGATTTGAACAAGTTTCTCGGAGTTTATCTTAAATGCTTCCTCAAGTTTATTTAATTGATATTCCTACAGCCCTCAAGCTCTTTTTGAATAGTAGAAGAGAAGGTCCTTGCTTGTTGTGGTGTCTCGTGGACGTTTTTAATCAAGCCCTAGACAAGTTATTTGTGATTTTCCACTTCTTGTAAGTAAATCCCATCATTTCTTTTGATTTTTACACATGCAAATGGGTTTTGTTTTTCAAGTAAATATTGGTTTTACCTCATTAGGTAAACCTTCTATATGATAATCATATTACACTTGATTCATTAGGGGCATAGGTTAAAGGTGATTGTGATTGGGACATGTTATGTTTAGGTTAGGTTGATTTATGATGCATAAATTTGTAGAGCTGCATTGTTGGAATGAAACGACATTGATACAAAATATTATAAAATTGGAAAAACATATACAGACCTAGGTATATGTCTCAGGTTCATTTTTCAAAAAGGCTCACCGTTAGAAGTGTTACGATGATTAAAATGTGATTTTTATGGTGAAAATGGTCAGATTCTGCACTCTGGTAGTGTACGAGGCAAAAATGAAGTTTTTTGCAATAACTTTTTGAAAACCAATTATGTAACCTGTACTAGACAAGTAGAGAGCTATCACGTCCAATTGGTTTAACCTTTATAGAACCTATAGATTTTAAATAGCGTCCGATAAGGTGACCCACAAAAATTAGTCACACTTTTATTCAACATAGACCTGTAGAATAAATTTATAAAAAGTAATTAGACCTTCAAAATTTTGAGCTAACTTATTTTTCCAGTACACTAGAGACTTAAAAGAAACTAAGGATATAAAGAACTTGAAATTTTGACTTGCATTTTGCAAGTAGCGATTTTTACAAGACGGGAAAAGTTTTCAGCCACTAATAAAATTAAGGAAATGAGATGGGTAAACAACCCGAGCACTTACCATTTTTGGAACCATGACCTTTTAACTTATGAAAACCCTTTGTACAATTCCATAGCAGTATGAATCAAGTATAATATTGTGCATTCATTCTCTTTTTCATTTAGCATACACTTAGACACATTATTCTTTATAGGTTGTTTCTAGTTTCGCTTCAGTCCTTCGGTTGATTTTATTCATGCTCATTGATTCCATTGCTTAAGCTGAGTTCATAGCCTCACCTTTAATTACTTACTTGTTTTATAAACTCCGCGAGGGAGATACACGCTTGTTTTATAAATTGAACACAAGTGAATTTTTGGTATGCTTTACATGATCACGTGAATTATAGACATGTGTACCTTTTTGCCTGAAAGTCCCTAATTTCATGAACCGTTAATTACGCTCTAAGTAAATACAAGTATTATAAATAGATCTACTGGGTTTAACCAGCATGTCCGGGGGAGTAGCGCTCACTTGATTTCGGTAGGTCAACGGACACATAATATTGAGAATTAAGGTAAGTGGCAAAATTACCTTGTAGGGGTATTGTTTCATCATCGGTTAATGTTCGGTGTCATGAGCTCGATGCTATCATTTTTAATTTTTAATTGTTGGTGTATAACAACGTAACCCACTATCTATTAAACATGAAATCTTGTGTTCAACTTTTTTACTTATTAAACTCTATGGATTCACTCAACCTTTGTGTTGACTTTTAGCATGTTTTATCTGAGGTCTGTAAGTAATGATTGCTTGGATGGGCGCTGCAAGGATATCAATGGATGGAATTGTTTTTAATTCACATTTGATAAAATCTCAAACTTTGATAACTTATGTATCTTTTGTACTCTTATGATGTGTTTAAACTTATGGGACCTCGTTTTACGAAACTCTGATGTTATCAAATGTGAAACTTATTTAAAACATCTTTATTTTGGAGTTGCTTCCTATGACTTGTACTATGTGACTTATAAATAACACCCCAAGTTGTATTCTGATGTGTATCAAAAATCAAGGTGCTATACATCTGACTGAGATATAAGAAATCAACCCACCTAGGGTTTTGGTAATCTTAGATTAGTTTTTCTTGTTCCTCGAGTAATATTGTTTTCTTGTGATTAACTTTGGTAACCTAGGTTTTCCAATAATGGTTTTAGCATATTTTTACGAAGGTTTACACCTTACCAAAAATACCTAAAACCCTAAAGCAAAAAAGGAAACAAATTTATTTGCATGCAAATAAAAAAAATCTATGAAAACGCTAGTTCTTGTAATTATAACAACTTGCATTAAGGTTTCCACGATTGATCTCGGATACTTACGTATCCGCATAACATCGACACCTTTACGATTTTTTTTTGGGTAAAAGGGTTAATTCACCCTGGCAAAATACTATTACACCAAAAACATTGAAGTACAAATGACATGGGTGAATCCCATGCCCTTAGCCCGATCAAGGCGACGAAAAATGCACAACATGTGCAACTTAGAGACTCTTATATAAGAATGACACACCATTCCTATAACTGAACAAAATGAAACAACCAATAATGACAAAAGAACATAATACATTACAAGACTACTCAAGTAAAAGCACTCGAGCCTTCTAAATCATTATGGCGTTCCACATTAACTTCCATAAAGAATCCCCATATAATATGTCATGAATAAGCAGCAAAAGTCCACAAACCTATATCATATGAATCCTCCAACTTACCACAAGTCCAAGAACAGGTCCAAATAGTCAGTATCCTGGACATCAAATTGGATTATAGATGGCAAAATTCACACAACGGTTGGTGAGAGACTCTAAAACCACGGATAGAGCAGCAATCACTTGCTCCAAAGGTGTATGAAAAGATGCAAAACCAATCAACAATAAGAATAACCAACGAATACGAATACAACATTCAAACAAAGATAACCAAGCCACTCAATCAACGTTGAACCATAGAGAACCCAACGCTGCCATGCATGTACCAAAGGCAAGAAACCAATGAGAATAGTAACAAACAATGAAATAGCCTGCAACTTATAGCCATGATCACCCCTTCCAAGAACAACTATGAAGATACCAAGGGTACCCCTTACAATATCAACCATGGCATCAGCAATCAAGTCCCAACAACCAAGTCTGAATATGCACCTAATATATCATTACGAACCAAACTTGCAGAAACTTAGGACTCATACGCTCAAGCATGCACAAAAAAACACCAACAGATCCGCAGCAAAAAATTTCGTACCAAAGACCAGCCTAGTACGATCCAAACAACCATACGACCTGTTAGATGCCAACACTAGGGTTTACAACCCTAACTTCCAATAACGAAACACCGATTAGCAGCAGCACCCAATAAAGCAAACCACCTAATAGACCAGTAATAAGGATATAGATCCACGCTAAATGGATTAAAACCCTAACCAATAACGTTGTAGCAGTCCAAGAAAAAAACAAAACCCTAACATTAGGATTCATATAACCAGATCGAACAACTGCTCAACGAAAAACACAAGGATAAACAACACCCTAACATACATTCAACCAAACAAAACCACGATCTCTCTCATAACCCACACGAATCCATCAGGAACGTAACATAACATAACAGGAACAAAACCCTAAAAAGGTTACCTTCAATACGTTCAAAAAGCCAACATCAATTACAAGTAAAAACCAAACAAGGTTTTATATTCGTTAAGCACAAAACCTAATCACCAGATCGTTCCTTATATATATATATGAAATCGGTATGAACCGACTTATAATCATTAGAATAAGAGGAACGATTCAGAGCCCTAGTGTCGATTCAAAACCCTACTAAACTAATCACCAGAATATTGATTAGAATGATTAGGTTTTCAGCAGCACGCCACCCCTAGATACAAACACAACGCTAAAAACGATTGCATACCAAGATTAATGGTAGAGAGGCGGATTTAGCAGTTGATTTGGCCGGAATATTAGAGAGGTGGCGGCTGGAATCACCAAGGGGAGAGAGAAAACGTTTTTTAGGGTCACACCTTTACGATTTAGAAAACCCTAATATTTTGATTTAATGTAATCAAAAAATCACAAACCCTAATTTACTCATTAGAGTGGTTAAACCCTAGTTGGTACAAAAACAAAAACTCTAAGCACACAAAGCGACCAAACCTAGCATAACCCATTCAAAGATTCAAACTTTATGGCAATATAAGTAATAAAGAACCCTAAATAGGTTATATATGTTTATAGTGGATCTGATACCACTGTAGGAATTTGTTGGTCACTCGTATAGTTTATAAAATATGCACAAAGGAAAATAAACAAACAAAGACGATGCAGATCAAACCCTAATTAGCCAGAACTCATAATCAAGGATATAACCTAAGTAACATGTATAAAGGGTGTTTGAGAATAGTTACTTGTTAATCCTGCAATGCATAAGATCCTAAACCTTTCTTTAGATGTACGGAATACCTTATTCTTAATCTTGATACTTCACGAACTCTTCTAGGGTTTCTTGAGATAAACACCACTTAGATTGCGTCAGGTATCAACCGGTACTAAACAGGTAGAACTAGGACTACGAACCATGCAAGTTGGCGAGTACGGAATTGGGTAAAGCCTTAGGGACTAGAAGTCGACATAGGTAAGTTAACTTAGTTGACTTTGATCAAGTAAAGGACGAACCAAAGGGTTTTAACCCTTTGGTGTGTTTGTTCGGCCTATCGACCAAAGAGGAGAGAAGATGCGAGATTTTATGGTTAGAGGATTTGTTATGAGGATCCTTAGGAAGCCTTTGATATTTATAAGATACCATGGAACGTTCCTAGAAGGATTAAGAAAACCTTTCCTTATCCTACAAGTAATACAAGTTTGATAATTTTTCAAACTTGTACTCTATAGGCTTGGCTAAATATATAAAACCCATAAAAGTTTTTATTTTGGCTTTTATTGATTGTATATTTATCTTACGATAAACATATTATTCCGGAACAATTACCGTTTTACCCTTCAATGAAAATACTATGGGATTTTCATTTCCTCACTACTCTTTATTCGTTTCGTAACTCGTTTTTCATTTCCACTTTCCTGTTTTGTTTAGTGTGCACCGGTGTGACATTTCAACATTACTGTGTAGGCCTCTTGTAAAAACTGTTGTTTCTTTGCACACAATCCTTTCATTTTTAGAACCAGGCTCGTGTTCATTACCATAACAAGCATGACTATGAGTAGTTGATAGTGTTAGGAAGAGTCATGTGTGAACATATATTTTCGTCTACACAAACAACATAACAATTCAAAGAAATCCTAATGGTAGCTAAGAGGCTAAGTATGTTTCACAAGGGAAGGTTCAAATGGTAACACCAACCTATGCCATGCAAGACTCAACCACTGTGATTTTATCATAATTTTGTGAGTTCCTACTAGATCTCCATTCATGTGGGGCATTGTTGGAAAATGTTAGTGAAATAATGAGTTTTACTAACTTTGTTCATTGTTAATTATGAATGAATATAATTATTATATGTAAATCCTTATGTAGTTACATAGTCATTGGTGAGAGCTTCATAACAAGAGGTTCGTAGTCATTGGAATGACGCTTAAGAAAAATAAATGGGTTCATGTTTATCCCACATTAGTGGGTGAACAAACTAGCTTATAAGTGACAGCTTGCAACCATTTGTAAAAATCTATTTGGGTTGACAACTTTGACTCCATCTATTTAGCTCGTGTAACTTAGAATATACATGCTTAGGCTTACATTTTTGCAACAAATCAGTGTATTTGTTGACCTAAAGTTTGACCTAATTTAATTCCTTTAGGTTGCAAATTATTGAAAATCATAAGAGCATATACGGAGTATTTGTTTCAAGTTTCCTTTAAACTTTGTAAAAACCCATGGGGTTTAACACGTTAAATGTGAATCAATACAATTTTTTCTTAAAAAAAAATAAATAAATAAATAAAAAACACTAATATTTTCTCTCTTTAGGCGATAAAAAAAACCCTAACGTAATTGGTTCCTTCAATTCATGCTATCCCGTTTGTTTTTCTTGCATTGATTTGTTAAAGTTATTGATTAACACTTATGTTAATTCGTTTCTTGAAGAATTTGTGATTAGTTTCTCATATCTGCTGGTAGTCTATTTATTCGATTCTGTTTAGGGTTTTCTAATCGCCTTTTTTTCCTCCAAGAACCCTAATCAACCTATTATGTGATACCTCCTTGGTAGGTTATCGATTTATTAGGGTTTTTTGAACCGACTTTATTAATTTCAATATCTGAAATCGGTTCTTTGGGGGCTGGTATATGCGTTAATCTGCTTTATCCTAGTTTTGTCTCGACAAATTAGGGTTTTGCGTAATTTATTTCTGCAAGTGAACCTGTTCTAGGGTTTTATTGCAAGTATTTGTTTCTTTGTAATTGTAAGTGGGTGCTGAGAGATGGATAAAGGGTTTTCATTAGGTCAGATGGCGTCTGAGGAGACGGGTCAGATTGTTAGGCCATGTCAGGTTATTAATGTTGATGAATTGGAGGCGCGAATGCGACGGTTAAAGGGTATAGATTCTGGAATTTCTATTCCAGTAAGCATACCTATGAACGATTGTTGTACTGCTAGTACAAAGGGCGTCCAAGCTGCTGTTGTTGGTGTTTCTGCAATGCATGCTGCTGGTGTGGGTTTGGTTGATCATACGGGATGTGCTGCTATTATTGGCCCGTATACATGTGTTAAACCTAAAGGCACTCCTGATGTAAGTCTGATGGGAAGTGTATCTTCTGCTGAGATAAAGTTTCAAGGGTCGGGGTCTGATTCTGAACCTGTATCTGCTGTTGTTCATGTCTCGTTTGATGGTGGGACAGCTGGTCTTTCCAGCAAGGATACTTCTAATGATGTTATGGGGCCTAATACTAGTTGTGGTGAGTCGAACTTTTCGATGATGAGCCCTAGTACACCCATTGCATTGGCTACCGATGTGGGGGCAGCAAACTCAGAAGTTGCTTCTGATTTTATGGAACAAGGTACTCGTAATCAGGAAGTGCCTTTAGTTACGCCCTCTTTCGATCAGGTTGTTATGGGTAACGTTCGAATATTATGTTCTCCTGATGTGGATTTGGTACATGAGGATGATTTGGCGCATAACAACATATTGTCCGATATTATGAAGCGGCTAAAGAGGGCTGTTGATTGTAACGAACCTCTATTACGTACAACTTCTTTTCTGTTGATGCTAATCCGGTTCATATGTCGAGGTCTTGTGATGAGGCTACTATTGCAGGTGCAAATGGTGAATCTGGGACTGATGTGGGATATGTTTCGGGTTCTACCATAGGGAATATCGATGGATGGTCCGACTCATATTGAACCTGGTCTTGTTACCTCTGGTGATCATATCTCTCATCCAAATCATGTACAGGAGTCGAGGTATCCGTATGATAAGTTTTTATCGGCTGCAAATGTTGTTATTCCAGTTGAAGTAGTTGATGATATGTGCGGAAAATTTACCAATTCACTTTATGGCTATTTCATTGGACAACGACTTGCATTTCCAATTGTCGAGGACTATGTCAAGCATACTTGGGCTAAGTTCGGCTTAGAGCACGCTATTTTACGGAATGGTTTCTTCCTTTTTAAATTTTCTTCATCGGAAGGTGTGACTAAGGTTTTTGATGGGGGTCCTTGGTTTATTAAACCGGTACCTGTTTTCTTGCGGAAATGGGAGCCGAATACTAGGTTGGAAAAGGAGAAAGTGACTAAGGTACCGGTTTAGGTTCGTATCCATAATGTACCTTCCGTTGTGTATTCCAAAGCTGGGTAAACAGTTGGGGCAGATTATACGTTTTGATGTGGGTACTAATGCTATGTGTAACAATCCTTGGGGTCATAATCCATACGCACGGGTTCTTATTGAGTTATCTGCTGATAGAGATGTTTTGGAATCAATTGATGTTGCTATTCCCTTACCTAAGGGTAAGGGTCATTACATGGAAGTTCTTGAATTCGAGTATGAGTGGTGGCTGCCTTGGTGCTCTAAGTGTATTATTTTCAATCATGATGATGATCTTTGTCCTCTTAGACGAAAGTGGGTTACTAGTGCTTCGACTACTAATGATGTTGGTGTTGATCATCATGTTCACTCTCATAAGGCTGGGAAAGAGGTTGGTAAAAATTCTAAAGGGTCTCGGGGTTTGTTAGGTCACCATATTGTAACACAAGCATCAATGTATAAGAAATGAGATAAGAAGTGATCGGATGAACACTAAACACAATACACACGAATGATATAGAAAGGTTTATGCGTAGGAATTAATGTAAAGTGAACAACCAACCTTCAAATGAAGGTTTACAACATTATTTATAGGGGAAGGGACTAGGGCAACACTACAAGTTCCTTTCCTTCCTTATGGGCTTGGGCCAAGGCTTATGGGCTTTCTACATAAGCCTTACCTTTAAAACAAACATAAAAGCCTAATTAAGCAACCTATTACATATTGATTACAAACACTTGAAATATAGTTTAGGAGTGATTCCAACAATCTCCCCCTAAGTGTTGGTAATGAATGACTTAAGTAATATTGAAACGTTGTAGGTGCGGATGTAATAGTTGCTTTGACGTCTTGTGACATTCTTCTTTCTTGTGAGAAGAAATGCCTTGATTCTAACAATCTCCCCAGTGTGAGGATCTTGTTTTCTTTGAAGTTTTCAGCTTTGACGTCTTCATTTATCTTAGTTCTTTGTTCAGGTGTGGATATGGTGATGTTATGTTGTTGTGATCTGCATCAGGTCTGCTTCGTTGCTCAGGTGTCTCCACGTCCTTCTCCAACATGCTCACGCGCTCTTTGACATTGGATATCAGGATAGATGTAGTTCTCTTAGTCTTTATACTTTGTTGATTCTTTGGCTTTGAGGAAGAATCGTTTTGACTTTTGTGTTGCCTTTCGAGAGAACTTCAATATGTGTTGTTGTTGGTATGAGCATGTGGAGAATCTGCACGATCATCTCCCAGGAGCATCCAATAAAAAGAAAACATAAGAATGGGTTAGTGATAAACACCAATCGATCATTGTGGTCGTTTCTTAAAGAGTTGCCCACTACGATTGTTCTTTTGATGAATGTCTTGATTCCATTCACCTTGGTCGGGTGAATTAGCCGTCCGAATCCCACAAGGGACAGTTGGCATTACATTGAACAAGTTCAAGTAATGATCCACATCTTCAGGACTCGATTCTTGAAAGGAATCTCCTTAGCGGGATTTCCAGCACTTACAAGTTCGAACTTCGAGCGTGTTAACAGCATATTGTGAAAACACATCTCTAATTCTCGCAAAGGTCGTTCTGACCGGAGTCCCTCAAGTAGGATAACACGATGTACCGAAGTACATCTGAGTTCAGTGAGTCGTTGAGGTACACCAAGGCATCACCCCAGCAGTAGACCATTTGAGACAACACTAAGCGTAACCCACAAGGAGTTACCGGTGACTGCTATCAGGGCTATTTGATGTTGACCCTGGCAGGAGTTTCCATTCAATCACTGAGGATCACAATTGTGAACCCCTCATAAATGTTCTCGACAGATTGCTAAGATCTGTGTAGGACTTTAGAATAGTATCACTTGGGTCCTTATTGTTGAACGTCAAGTGATGGAATGTCGAGTGTTCCTAAGAGATCTTTTGATGAATCTCATGGCTCTAGACTCAATAGTGCGCTTTGGTTTTCCTGGGCGGATACTAGGGAGAGGGTCTCCTTCTTCAATACCAGCAATCTCTAAGAGAATGCCGATAGTTTACGTAGGGTTCCCTGTGAGAATGAAACAAGCTTCTGTTGAGAGAAACTTGAGTGGCTAAGAAGGTTTAGTGTATGCATCACTGGGTCCATGATGACTTTCATCTTCAATACCGGTGTCATCTAGTGAGAGCCAGTAGCATATGATTTGAACCCGGTGTCTGCCCTAAGTTGAATAATTTGGAGGGCTATTTCTTTTCACCCTTTTCTTTACATTTCTTTTTAATTCTTCAACTCCTTCTTTCTTCGATTCTCATTTACTCCTTTTTATAATCATACCTAAGGACTTCTAAATTCTAACTATTGGTGGTGTCCTTGGGTAGATCCCTCCGGCTCTGGCGGATCATAGGACGGTTATTCCTAACCTTAGTCACCTTATAACTCCATGACTAACCTATGTTGCTGTAAAACCATTTTCATGAAAAATCTCTCAAAGTGGTTATGAGTAAAGACATTTTGTACCACTGAGAGAGTTTTGTATTTTGCAGAAATACTCCCCCTCAACACGTGCTTAATTGTTTTGACATAAATCTTCACAGTGAGAGAAGAGCGCACACATTTGAATTAATCGACTCAAGATAGACAATTCCCCGCGAGACACAGTTACGTTGCATAGTTAAAGAGTTGCATTGTCAGCTTTTAGGTGACAATTAGCTCTAATAACTACCTTGAAGATGTGGACAAACCTCGAAAGGTTGTCAAACCCGTCAAAGTTCATGTCTATCAAGAGTTTCTCGAAAGGTACAATCTACTGGGATAAGTCTTGGAAGACAAATCTTTTCGATGTATGACAGTTCAGATCTCGTCAATTCATGGGTTAAGTCTTTAGCACGAAGATTCAATCACAATTTACACAACATATTTGTATCACACAATTTTTCTCCCCCTCAAAAATGGCATATAAATGTTATTTTTGACGAAATTTTGATATCGAATATGTCCATTTTGAGTTTTGTGGGAAGATTTCCACGAAGAATCATTTGTGAACAAAGATTTTAAGCAAGTACTCCCCCTCAACAAGTAATACTAACTTTTGAGGTTTTGAAAAACATAAGGGGAAGTACTTGTTCTTTTGAGCAAAGCTTTGAAAAGTTAAATTTTTGATAAGTTTTACTCAAAAGTAAGAAGCTTTCACTCCTTTTATAGGATTGTGGCACGGATGCGTACCACAGGATCCTTTCATTACAAGTACGGGTTGTACACTATTATGTGTGCACAAGCCATTGTCAAATATAGATCAACACATCCAAATATTAGTGAAAGAAACAAATCAAGGAGTACCAGGAAGTCCATCAATAACACCAAAACAACCAAAACAACTACAGTAACAACCAAAACAACTACACCAACTATAACAATAACAACAACAAGAGATAGTGGGAAAACAATCGAGGTGGCAATGTTACTCAGCAACCACCAAAGAGACAAGAAGTTACTAAGGCCTATGCTGCAGGCCCAAAGGAGAGGAAAGGTTACACAGGTAATTTACATAAGTGTGTAAAGTGTCAAATTCATCATAATCCCGGTCATTGCCCTACTCCATGCGGGAACTGTAAGAAGGTGGGTCACCAAACCAAAGAATGCAAGTTTCCGAATATGATGGAAAATCAGAAACCGCTAGTGACATGTTTTGGATGTGGAGAGAGGGGACACTACAAGGGGGACTGTCCAAAATGGAAGAATCAAGGGAACAGGAACCAAGGTGGAATAGCACAAGGAAGAGCTTATGTTATGGGAGGAGGAGAAGCCAAGGAGGACCCAAATATTGTCACCGGTACGTTCCTTATCAATAATCGTTATGCATCTGTTTTATTTGATTCGGGAGCTGATAAAAGCTTTGTGTCCACTATATTTTCACCTTTACTCAATATCAAACCAACCACACTAGACACTCCTTACTACATTGAATTAGCTAACGGTAACTTAGTTGGCTCCGACACCATTGTCTGTGGTTGCACTCTCAATTTCCTAAATCATCCATTCAATATAGAGCTTATGCCCGTAGAACTTGGAAGTTTCGACGTCATTATCGGCATGGATTGGTTATCCAAGTATCGTGCAAGAATCATTTGTGATGAAAAAGTTGTTCATCTTCCCTACAATGGCGAAACCTTGATCGTTCGTGGAGAACGAAGTGGAACTAGACTCAGTATTATATCATGCATCAAAACTGAGAAGTACATAAAGAAGGGTTGTTATGCTTTCTTAGCAAATATAACATAAAGAAGGGTTGTTATACTCCGTGATCCTAAAGTGTTTATCAAAAATATGTGAGAGTTATTGATAAACATGAAAGTTCAACAAACCGTCACACAAAATGGAAAGTGCTTAAACATTATATGTTTATATGAATTAAAATGGTTTAACGAGGCGTTTTTAGAGCTAAGGGTTTCTTAATCTCTTTTGAGGAAGCTTTGCTACTTTATATAGCTTTAGTAGAAAGAGGTTGAAATCTTTGGTTTTAGAAGCGTGAGTTGATGACATTACGTGAGGACACGGCAATACGTTAGTTTGGGGGATTTTGGTATATGTGAAAACATATACCTTTTCTTTATCAAAACCGACCCAAATAAATCGTAAATGAGCCGTTAATGATTAATATTTGTGTGTTTCTTGAGTTTATGCATGTGCAGGAACGGATATCTCAAAACAGACAAAACAGAAGAAAAACGAGCACGGGAAAGAAAAGAGAGTGAAAGACAAGAGCCGGGGATTCAATTTTATGGTTTTGGATCATATTTAGCATTTTTACATATATACCCTCATCATCATCCACATTTACCAACTGCACCCTAATATTACCAGAATTACACTTTAGTCCTTGGAATTTCACAAATTGGCAAGATTGGTCCTTATGGTACTACTACTCCTAATATCCGGATACCATTGTGATTATTCCAATCCAATCCAAAAATAATATAACCCAATCCCACCATTGAGCCCAAAACAATCCAAATCCCAACCAAACTACTCCTATACACGGTTATATCTCACTACCCATTTCCCCAACTTAACCATCAAACCCACCCATCCAGTCAAATAAATAATAAATAAAACCCAAAGTTACCCTTCCCGCCTACAACTGTTCATCCTTCTTCTCGGATGAAATTCGACCATGCCCCTAGCATAAAATTGTGCTAAGCATCTTGAGGGTGACATAGGCGAGGGATAACCAGAGTGTACAAATAGAGGATTCTTATTGGCTGAGCCACCTCATTGATTTGATCATAAGGATGAGATTGATTGTAATGATGCAAGGGGTGATCAAGGGTGAAGATTGATGCTTCTGGATCTTTCCCAAACCCTAATTGAAGACCTCAACGCTCCGTATAAATACCCCCTCATTCTCAGATTTTGGAGAGTAGTTTTTAGGTTAATGTTACCATGTCATTTTGATTTTTAAGTTGTAATTTCTTAGTTAATGTTTTTCTAATTCACTTTTAAGCTTTGTACTGTCATCTTATTTCAATAAAAGTTTACTTTGTTTTACTTTAATTGTTCTTACATATATTTCTGTCTTAAATTTTAAATTGTCAATGGTTGATTGATCTCAAGTAAGTCAAAAGCTCAATCTGACTTGTATATAAGCTTACTAAAGCTTTTATAGCTATCAGTAGGCTTATACCTTCATTGTACTAAAAAGTTCAAAAAGTCAAAGCAAAAGTCAAAATAAGTCAAAAAATAGCTAGAGCTTGTAGAGTAGTTCCGCGAGCAATTTTAACCCCTTGTTTAGCTAGGGGATTTGTAAGTTAGCTTATTAGCTTATTTTTTAGTTGAACCTGCTTATTCTGTTCATTTTAATGCTTATTTGTTCTAATTGTACTTAATATGGCTTATTGTTAGTTAATTACAGTTTTTAAAAGTTACTTGTTTGAATTTTTCAAATAAACCCTTGAAAAACAAAAAATAAGTCAATACTAATTTATCTTAATCACAGCTTATTAGATATTAAGAGTTGGTAATAATCTATCATTTGTGTTAGTTAAGTTATTTATAATCAAGAGTATACAAGTTTTATGGTTAGTTTTGTCTAAAATCCCAAAACCGACCCTTTTATGGGTGTTTGGAACAAGGGTTATTTTTACTCTCAAATGCATTTTGGTCAAATTAGATTTATAAATCTAGTTTTGATTTAGTCTAAATGGTGTTTTAGAGTGTAATTCTCTGGTTTGTTGCAAATTTTAGTCATTCAAAAAGTTCAATAAGTCAGTTTTCTCTTTCGCTTTCAATAAAGAAGTAAGAAAGTTCGACCTTTGTCGGCTAGCTAGGAAGGCTAAAAGCTAAAATCAAATTCCCCGTAACTGCCTGCGAATGAAGAGCGTTCCATTTCTATTGTCATTTCAAAGAAAATCTGTTGTTTAAGTATGTTTTGATCAGTCATCATAGCTTATCATTATAAGTTGTGGATAAGTTAGTTTTAAGTGTAGCTTTAGACTCATTTTAGATGTCTTACTCTAATTTTAGATTTAGCATTCAAAGTTTAAGTCAAATTTGTAGTCAACTTTTAGTTTTCAAAGTCTAAAATAAGCTCAAAAGTTGTTGTTGTCCTATTGATATCAGACACCTGATAAATGAGTGTAAAAAGTAAAACAAGAGCTTTTCTGAGTTGTTTGATTGTCCCTCTTAATCTGTTTTAAGCTAAATTGGTAAAAGGGAGTCATTAAAACCATTAAACTTGTGATTAAAAAGGGGGTCTCAGTCCAGTTTTTTCAATTCAGTTAAGTAGACTGCAGTTTTAAACAGCCACCTTCATAAGCTTGCAAAAAGCTGATAAGAACTCCATTAGGTGCAATTCTGGTTAATAAGCTCTTTGTTGGTTATATTTGATGTTCATGCTTATTAGATGAATTAGCTTATAGTCAATAAGCTTCTGGATAAGTTTGAACTTGGTCTCATAGGTTGTTTTGTGTAAAAAGAGATTAAGTGCTTTTTTTAGTTTCCAGCTTATTTTATGCCTTGCTTTTGATTATTTCTAGTTGAAATTGTAAGTTTAGGGTAGACTTAAATGTTTCTTTTTAGCTTTTTCATCTTTATCCCAACTTATTAGAAGCTTGTTAGCAATTTTAGTTAAAGATGTGTTTGGTTTTAGCTTATTAGCAATCTGTTACAAATTAAGCTGATTAATCTGCTTATTTCAATAGTTTCATAAGTTTTGTTTTTACAAAAGTTGGTCATAACAAGCTTTTCTACAAGCTTTTTTAAAAGATTTAAAAAAAATAAAAATAAAAAGTGCCAAAATTAGGGATTGAACCCTGGTTTCAGCACTCACAACCTCAACACAAACACCTCACCCAACAGCGCCCTAGGGACTTACAGTTCCTACGGTCAGTCATTAATTTTAAATGGACATTTGCAACTCAACCCCAATAGCTTTTTGAAAGCTTATTCCAAACTTATCTGGATAAGTTGGTATCTGTTTCATATTTCTCATTTTCACTTTTAAAGCTCGGGATTAGCCCGGGATTTTGCGTTTTTAGGTTTTCTTTGCGTTTAGCCCCCAATTTCTTCGTATTATTGTTTTAGATGCTTAATAAGTTGTTTTTACCTTATGTTTATCAATTTTAGTGCAAAAAACCAAATTTCACACTTTTTCACTATTCAAATTCACGAAAACGCGACTCGAGTTAAAATCTCCATTCAACCTTCGTTGGGAAACGATCCGAGGATACCAACTTCACAATTTGTATTTCTTTTGGACTAATCAAAAACCACCTAAACACTTCACTTTTTATATTTTCGATACATGCCTTTATATCCCCATTTCACTCCACCCCATTTTCATAATAAATCTTCAAGTTTTTCTTCTCCTTCTTCTTGTGCGGGCTGCCACGAATCACCACCATCATACCACCATCGCACAAAACTTTTAATCATAAAATCATCACCAAATCATTCTCTTGAAGGTACTTGCAAAAAAATGGCACTTTGAATCAAGGATTTGAACAAGTTTCTCGGAGTTTATCTTAAATGCTTCCTTAAGTTTATTTAATTGATATTCCTACAGCCCTCAAGCTCTTTTTGAATAGTAGAAGAGAAGGTCCTTGCTTGTTGTGGTGTCTCGTGGACGTTTTTAATCAAGCCCTAGACAAGTTATTTGTGATTTTCCACTTCTTGTAAGTAAATCCCATCATTTCTTTTGATTTTTACACATGCAAATGGGTTTTGTTTTTCAAGTAAATATTGGTTTTACCTCATTAGGTAAACCTTCTATATGATAATCATATTACACTTGATTCATTAGGGGCATAGGTTAAAGGTGATTGTGATTGGGACATGTTATGTTTAGGTTAGGTTGATTTATGATGCAGAAATTTGTAGAGCTGCATTGTTGGAATGAAACGACATTGATACAAAATATTATAAAATTGGAAAAACATATACAGACCTAGGTATATGTCTCAGGTTCATTTTTCAAAAAGGCTCACCGTTAGAAGTGTTACGATGATTAAAATGTGATTTTTATGGTGAAAATGGTCAGATTCTTTGCGACTGTTAGTGTACGAGGCAAAATGAAGTTTTTGCAATAACTTTTGAAAACCAATTATGTAACCTGTACTAGACAAGTAGAGAGCTATCACGTCCAATTGGTTTAACCTTTATAGAACCTATAGATTTTAAATAGCGTCCGATAAGGTGACCCACAAAAATTAGTCACACTTTTATTCAAGATAGACACGTAGAATAAATTTATAAAAAGTAATTAGACCTTCAAAATTTTGAGCTAACTTATTTTTCCAGTACACTAGAGACTTAAAAGAAACTAAGGATATAAAGAACTTGAAATTTTGACTTGCATTTTGCAAGTAGCGATTTTTACAAGACGGGAAAAGTTTTCAGCCACTAATAAAATTAAGGAAATGAGATGGGTAAACAACCCGAGCACTTACCATTTTTGGAACCATGACCTTTTAACTTATGAAAACCCTTTGTACAATTCCATAGCAGTATGAATCAAGTATAATATTGTGCATTCATTCTCTTTTTCATTTAGCATACACTTAGACACATTATTCTTTATAGGTCGTTTCTAGTTTCGCTTCAGTCCTTCGGTTGATTTTATTCATGCTCATTGATTCCATTGCTTAAGCTGAGTTCATAGCCTCACCTTTAATTACTTACTTGTTTTATAAACTCCGCGAGGGAGATACACGCTTGTTTTATAAATTGAACACAAGTGAATTTTTGGTATGCTTTACATGATCACGTGAATTATAGACATGTGTACCTTTTTGCCTGAAAGTCCCTAATTTCATGAACCGTTAATTACGCTCTAAGTAAATACAAGTATTATAAATAGATCTACTGGGTTTAACCAGCATGTCCGGGGGAGTAGCGCTCACTTGATTTCGGTAGGTCAACGGACACATAATATTGAGAATTAAGGTAAGTGGCAAAATTACCTTGTAGGGGTATTGTTTCATCATCGGTTAATGTTCGGTGTCATGAGCTCGATGCTATCATTTTTAATTTTTAATTGTTGGTGTATAACAACGTAACCCACTATCTATTAAACATGAAATCTTGTGTTCAACTTTTTTACTTATTAAACTCTATGGATTCACTCAACCTTTGTGTTGACTTTTAGCATGTTTTATCTGAGGTCTGTAAGTAATGATTGCTTGGATGGGCGTTGCAAGGATATCAATGGATGGAATTGTTTTTAATTCACATTTGATAAAATCTCAAACTTTGATAACTTATGTATCTTTTGTACTCTTATGATGTGTTTAAACTTATGGGACCTCGTTTTACGAAACTCTGATGTTATCAAATGTGAAACTTATTTAAAACATCTTTATTTTGGAGTTGCTTACTATGACTTGTACTATGTGACTTATAAATAACACCCCAAGTTGTATTCTGATGTGTATCAAAAATCAGGGTGCTATACATCTGGCTGAGATATAAGAAATCAACCCACCTAGGGTTTTGGTAATCTTAGATTAGTTTTTCTTGTTCCTCGAGTAATATTGTTTTCTTGTGATTAACTTTGGTAACCTAGGTTTTCCAATAATGGTTTTAGCATATTTTTAGGAAGGTTTACACCTTACCAAAAATACCTAAAACCCTAAAGCATAAAAGGAAACAAATTTACTTGCATGCAAATAAAAAAAATTCTAAGAAAACGCTAGTTCTTGTAATTATAACAACTTGCATTAAGGTTTCCACGATTGATCTCGGATACTTACGTATCCGCATAACATCGACACCTTTACGATTTTTTTTTTGGGTAAAAGGGTTAATTCACCCTGGCAAAATACTATTACACCAAAAACATTGAAGTGCAAATGACATGGGTGAATCCCATGCCCTTAGCCCGATCAAGGCGACGAAAAATGCACAACATGTGCAACTTAGAGACTCTTATATAAGAATGACACACCATTCCTATAACTGAACAAAATGAAACAACCAATAATGACAAAAGAACATAATACATTACAAGACTACTCAAGTAAAAGCACTCGAGCCTTCTAAATCATTATGGCGTTCCACATTAACTTCCATGAAGAATCCCCATATAATATGTCATGAATAAGCAGCAAAAGTCCACAAACCTATATCATATGAATCCTCCAACTTACCACAAGTCCAATAACAGGTCCAAATAGTCAGTATCCTGGACATCAAATTGGATTATAGGTGGCAAAATTCACACAACGGTTGGTGAGAGACTCTAAAACCACAGATAGAGCAGCAATCACTTGCTCCAAAGGTGTATGAAAAGATGCAAAAGCAATCCCCAATAAGAATAACCAACGAATACGAATACAACATTCAAACAAAGATAACCAAGCCACTCAATCAACGTTGAACCATAGAGAACCCAACGCTGCCATGCATGTACCAAAGGCAAGAAACCAATGAGAATAGTAACAAACAATGAAATAGCCTGCAACTTATAGCCATGATCACCCCTTCCAAGAACAACTATGAAGATACCAAGGGTACCCCTTACAATATCAACCATGGCATCAGCAATCAAGTCCCAACAACCAAGTCTGAATATGCACCTAATATATCATTACGAACCAAACTTGCAGAAACTTAGGACTCATACGCTCAAGCATGCACAAAAAAACACCAACAGATCCGCAGCAAAAAATTTCGTACCAAAGACCAGCCTAGTACGATCCAAACAACCATACGACCTGTTAGATGCCAACACTAGGGTTTACAACCCTAACTTCCAATAACGAAACACCGATTAGCAGCAGCACCCAATAAAGCAAACCACCTAATAGACCAGTAATAAGGATATAGATCCACGCTAAATGGATTAAAACCCTAACCAATAACGTTGTAGCACAGTCAAGAAAAACAAAACCCTAACATTAGAATTCATATAACCAGATCGAACAACCGCTCAACGAAAACACAAGGATAAACAACACCCTAACATACATTCAACCAAACAAAACCACGATCTCTCTCATAACCCACACGAATCCATCGAAGCGTACCATAACATAACAGAACAAAACCCTAAAAGGTTACCTTCAATACGTTCAAAAAGCCAGCATCAATTACAAGTAAAAACCAAACAAGGTTTTATATTCGTTAAGCACAAAACCTAATCACCAGATCGTTCCTTATATATATATATGAAATCAGTATGAACCGACTTATAATCATTAGAATAAGAGGAACGATTCAGAGCCCTAGTGTCGATTCAAAACCCTACTAAACTAATCACCAGAATATTGATTAGAATGATTAGGTTTTCAAAGACCACCCTAGATACAAACACAACGCTAAAACGATTGCATACCAAGATTAATGGTAGAGGCGGTTAGCAGTTGATTTGGCGGAATATTAGAGGTGGCGCTGGAATCACCAAGGGGAGAGAAAATGCTTTTTAGGGTCACACCTTTACGATTTAGAAAACCCTAATATTTTGATTTAATGTAATCAAAAAATCACAAACCCTAATTTACTCATTAGAGTGGTTAAACCCTAGTTGGTACAAAAACAAAAACTCTAAGCACACAAAGCGACCAAACCTAGCATAACCCATTCAAAGATTCAAACTTTATGGCAATATAAGTAATAGAACCCTAAATATGTTATATATGTTTATAGTGGATCGATACCACTTTGTAGGAATTTGTTGGTCACTCATTATAGTTTATAAAATATGCACAAAGGAAAATAAACAAACAAAGACGATGCAGATCAAACCCTAATTAGCCAGAACTCATAATCAAGGATATAACCTAAGTAACATGTATAAAGGGTGTTTGAGAATAGTTACTTGTTAATCCTGCAATGCATAAGATCCTAAACCTTTCTTTAGATGTACGGAATACCTTATTCTTAATCTTGATACTTCACGAACTCTTCTAGGGTTTCTTGAGATAAACACCACTTAGATTGCGTCAGGTATCAACCGGTACTAAACAGGTAGAACTAGGACTACGAACCATGCAAGTTGGCGAGTACGGAAATGGGTAAAGCCTTAGGGACTAGAAGTCGACATAGGTAAGTTAACTTAGTTGACTTTCATCGAGTAAAGGACGAACCAAAGGGTTTTAACCCTTTGGTGTGTTTGTTCGGCCTATCGACCAAAGAGGAGAGAAGATGCGAGATTTTATGGTTAGAGGATTTGTTATGAGGATCCTTAGGAAGCCTTTGGTATTTATAAGATACCATGGAAGGTTCCTAGAAGGATTAAGAAAACCTTTCCTTATCCTACAAGTAATACAAGTTTGATAATTTTTCAAACTTGTACTCTATAGGCTTGGCTAAATATATAAAACCCATAAAAGTTTTTATTTTGGCTTTTATTGATTGTATATTTATCTTACGATAAACATATTATTCAGAACAATTACTGTTTTACCCTTCAATGAAAATACTATGGGATTTTCATTTCCTCACTACTCTTTATTCATTTCGTAAGGCGTTTCTTATTTACACTTTCTGTTTTGTTTATTGCACCGGTGTGACCCTTCAACATTAACGTGTAGGCCTCTTGTAAAAACTGTTGTTTCTTTGCACACAATCCTTTCATTTTTAGAACCAGGCTCGTGTTCATTACCATAACAAGCATGACTATGAGTAGTTGATAGTGTTAGGAAGAGTCATGTGTGAACATATATTTTCGTCTATACAAACAACATAACAATTCAAAGAAATCCTAATGGTAGCTAAGAGGCTAAGTATGTTTCACAAGGGAAGGTTCAAATGGTAACACCAACCTATGCCATGCAAGACTCAACCACTGTGATTTTATCATAATTTTGTGAGTTCCTACTAGATCTCCATTCATGTGGGGCATTGTTGGAAAATGTTAGTGAAATAATGAGTTTTACTAACTTTGTACATTGTTAATTATGAATGAATATAATTATTATATGTAAATCCTTATGTAGTTACATAGTCATTGGTGAGAGCTTCATAACAAGAGCTTCGTAGTCATTGGAATGACGCTTAAGAAAAATAAATGGGTTCATGTTTATCCCACATTAGCGGGTGAACAAACTAGCTTATAAGTGACAGCTTGCAACCATTTGTAAAAATCTATTTGGGTTGACAACTTTGACTCCATCTATTTAGCTCGTGTAACTTAGAATATACATGCTTAGGCTAACATTTTTGCAACAAATCAGTGTATTTGTTGACCTAAAGTTTGACCTAATTTAATTCCTTTAGGTTGCAAATTATTGAAAATCATAAGAGCATATACGGAGTATTTGTTTCAAGTTTCCTTTAAACTTTGTAAAAACCCATGGGGTTTAACACGTTAAATGTGAATCAATACAATTTTTTCTTTAAAAAAAAGAAAAAAAAAAAAAAAAAAAAAACCTTAATATTTTCTCTCTCTAGGCGATAAAAAAAAACCCTAACTTAATCGGTTCCTTCAATTCATGCTATCCCGTTTGTTTTTCTTGCATTGATTTGTTAAAGTTATTGATTAACACTTATGTTAATTCGTTTCTTGAAGAATTTGTGATTAGTTTCTCATATCTGCGGTAGTCTATTTATTCGATTCGTTTAGGGTTTTCTAATCGCCTTTTTCCTCAAGAACCTAATCAACCTATTATGTGATACCTCCTTGGTAGGTTATCGATTTATTAGGGTTTTTTGAACCGACTTTATTAATTTCAATATCTGAAATCGGTTCTTTGGTGGCTGGTATATGCGTTAATCTGCTTTATCCTAGTTTTGTCTCGACAAATTAGGGTTTTGCGTAATTTATTTCTGCAAGTGAACCTGTTCTAGGGTTTTATTGCAAGTATTTGTTTCTTTGTAATTGTAAGTGGGTGCTGAGAGATGGATAAAGGGTTTTCATTAGGTCAGATGGCGTCTGAGGAGACGGGTCAGATTGTTAGGCCATGTCAGGTTATTAATGTTGATGAATTGGAGGTGCGAATGCGACGGTTAAAGGGTATAGATTCTGGAATTTCTATTCCAGTAAGCATACCTATGAACGATTGTTGTACTGCTAGTACAAAGGGCGTCCAAGCTGCAGTTGTTGGTGTTTCTGCAATGCATGCTGCTGGTGTGGGTTTGGTTGATCATACGGGATGTGCTGCTGTTATTGGCCCGTATATATGTGTTAAACCTAAAGTCACTCCTGATGTAAGTCTGATGGGAAGTGTATCTTCTACTGAGATAAAGGTTCAAGGGTCGGGGTCTGATTCTGAACATGTATCTGCTGTTGTTCATGTCTCGTTTGATGGTGGGACAGCTGGTCTTTCCAGCAAGGATACTTCTAATGATGTTATGGGGCCTAATACTAGTTGTGGTGAGTCGAACTTTTCGATGATGAGCCCTAGTACACCCATTACATTGGCTACCGATGTGGGGGCAGCAAACTCAGAAGTTGCTTCTGATTTTATGGAACAAGGTACTCGTAATCAGGAAGTGCCTTTAGTTACGCCCTCTTTCGATCAGGTTGTTATGGGTAACGTTCGTATATTATGTTCTCCTGATGTGGATTTGGTACATGAGGATGATTTGGCGCATAACAACATATTGTCCGATATTATGAAGCGGCTAAAGAGGGCTGTTGATTGTAACGAACCTCTATTACGTACAACTTCTTTTCTGTTGATGATAATCCGGTTCATATGTCGAGGTCTTGTGATGAGGCTACTATTGCAGGTGCAAATGGTGAATCTAGGACTGATGTGGGATATGTTTCGGGTTCTACCATAGGGAATATCGATGGATGGTCCGACTCATATTGAACCTGGTCTTGTTACCTCTGGTGATCATATCTCTCATCCAAATCATGTACAGGAGTCGAGGTATCCGTATGATAAGTTTTTATCGGCTGCAAACGTTGTTATTCCAGTTGAAGTAGTTGATGATATGTGCGGAAAATTTACCAATTCACTTTATGGCTATTTCATTGGACAACGACTTGCATTTCCAATTGTCGAGGACTATGTCAAGCATACTTGGGCTAAGTTCGGCTTAGAGCACGCTATTTTACGGAATGGTTTCTTCCTTTTTAAATTTTCTTCATCGGAAGGTGTGACTAAGGTTTTTGATGGGGGTCCTTGGTTTATTAAATCGGTACCTATTTTCTTGCGGGAATGGGAGCCGAATACTAGGTTGGAAAAGGAGAAAGTGACTAAGGTACCGGTTTAGGTTCGTATCCATAATGTACCTTCCGTTGTGTATTCCAAAGCTGGTATAAGTTTGATTGCAAAACAGTTGGGGCAGATTATACGTTTTGATGTGGGTACTAATGCTATGTGTAACAATCCTTGGGGTCGTAATCCATACGCATGGGTTCTTATTGAGTTATCTGCTGATAGAGATGTTTTGGAATCAATTGATGTTGCTATTCCCTTACCTAAGGGTAAGGGTCATTACATGGAAGTTCTTGAATTCGAGTATGAGTGGTGGCTGCCTTGGTGCTCTAAGTGTATTATTTTCAATCATGATGATGATCTTTGTCCTCTTAGACGAAAGTGGGTTACTAGTGCTTCAACTACTAATGATGTTGGTGTTGATCGTCATGTTCACTCTCATAAGGCTGGGAAAGAGGTTGGTAAAAATTCTAAAGGGGCTCGGGGTTTGTTAGGTCACCATATTGTAACACAAGCATCAATGTATAAGAAATGAGATAAGAAGTGATCGGATGAACACTAAACACAATACACACGAATGATATAGAAAGGTTTATGCGTAGGAATTAATGTAAAGTGAACAACCAACCTTCAAATGAAGGTTTACAACATTATTTATAGGGGAAGGGACTAGGGCAACACTACAAGTTCCTTTCCTTCCTTATGGGCTTGGGCCAAGGCTTATGGGCTTTCTACATAAGCCTTTCCTTTAAAACAAACATAAAAGCCTAATTAAGCAACCTATAACATATTGATTACAAACACTTGAAATATAGTTTAGGAGTGATTCCAATAATCTCCCCCTAAGTGTTGGTAATTAATGACTTAAGTAATATTGAAACGTTGTAGGTGCTGATGTAATAGTTGCTTTGACGTCTTGTGACATTCTTCTTTCTTGTGAGAAGAAATGCCTTGATTCTAACAATCTCCCTAGTGTGAGGATCTTGTTTTCTTTGAAGTTTCCAGCTTTGACGTCTTCATTTATCTTAGTTCTTTGTTCAGGTGTGGATATGGTGATGTTATGTTGTTGTGATCTGCATCGTCCGCCGTTGCTCGAGTGTCTCCACGTCCTTCTCCAACATGCTCACACGCTCTTTGACGTTGGATATCGGGATAGATGTAGTTCTCTTAGTCTTTATACTTTGTAGATTCTTTGGCTTTTGAGGAAGAATCGTTCGACTTTGTGTTGCCTTCGAGAGAACTTCAATAAGTGTTGTTGTTGGTATAAGCATGTGGAGAATCTGCACGATCATCTCCCGGAGCATCAATAAAAGAAAACATAAGAATGGGTTAGTGATAAACACCAATTGATCATTGTGGTCGTTTCTTAAAGAGTTGCCCACTACGATTGTTCTTTTGATGAATGTCTTGATTCCATTCACCTTGGTCGGGTGAATTAGCCGTCCGAATCCCACAAGGGACAGTTGGCATTACATTGAACAAGTTCAAGTAATGACCCACATCTTCACGACTCGATTCTTGAAAGGAATCTCCTTAGCGGGATTTCCAGCACTTACAAGTTCGAGCTTCGAGCGTGTTAATGATATTGTGAAAACACATCTCTAATTCTCGCAAAGTGTTCCGAACTGAGTCCCTCAAGTAGGATAACACGCATAAAATGTACCGGTACATCTACGGTTCAGTGAGTCATTTGGTACACCGAGGCATCACCCCACCATCGTAGACCATTTGAACAACACTAAAGTAACCCACAAGGAGTTACCGGTGACTCGCTATCGGGGCTATTTGATGTTGACCTGGCGGAGTTTCCATTCAATCACTGAGGATCACAATTGTGAACCCCTCATAAATGTTCTCGACAGATTGCTAAGATCTGTGTAGGACTCTAGAATAGTATCACTTGGGTCCTTATTGTTGAACGTCAAGTGATGGAATGTCGAGTGTACCTAAGAGATCTTTTGTTGAATCTCGTGGCTCTAGACTCAATAGTGCGCTTTGGTTTTCCCCGGCGAGACTAGGGAGAGGGTCTCTTCTTCAATACCGGCAATCTCTAAGAGAATGCCGATAGTTTACGTAGGGTTCCCTGTGAGAATGAAACAAGCTTCTGTTGAGAGAAACTTGAGTGGCTAAGAAGGTTTAGTGTATGCATCACTGGGTCCATGATGACTTTCATCTTCAATACCGGTGTCATCTAGTGACAGCCAGTAGCATATGATTTGAACCCGGTGTCTGCCCTAAGTTGAATAATTTGGAGGGCTATTTCTTTTCACCCTTTTCTTTACATTTCATTTTAATTCTTCAACTCCTTCTTTCTTCGATTCACATTTACTCCTTTTTATAATCATACCTAAGGACTTCTAAATTCTAACAATTGGTGGTGTCCTTGGGTAGATCCCTCCGGCTCTGGCGGATCATAGGATGGTTATTCCTAACCTTAGTCACCTTATAACTCCATGACTAACCTATGTTGCTGTAAAACCATTTTCATGAAAAATCTCTCAAAGTGGTTATGAGTAAAGACATTTTGTACCACTGAGAGAGTTTTGTATTTTGCAGAAATACTCCCCCTCAACACGTGCTTAATTGTTTTGACATAAATCTTCACGGTGAGAGAAGAGCGCAAACATTTTAATTAATCGACTCAAGATAGACAATTCCCCGCGAGACACAGTTACGTTGCATAGTTAAAGAGTTGCATTGTCAGCTTTTAGGTGGCAACTAGCTCTAATAACTACCTTGAAGATGTGGACAAACCTCGAAAGGTTGTCAAACCCGTCAAAGTTCATGTCTATCAAGAGTTTCTCGAAAGGTACAATCTACTGGGATAAGTCTTGGAAGACAAATCTTTTCGATGTATGACAATTCAGATCTCGTCAATTCATGGGTTAAGTCTTTAGCACGAAGATTCAATCACAATTTTCACAACATATTTGTATCACAATTTTCTCCCCCTCAAAATGGCATATAAATGTTATTTTGACGAAATTTTGATATCGAATATGTCCATTTTGAGTTTTGTGGGAAGATTTCCACGAAGAATCATTTGTGAACAAAGATTTTAAGCAAGTACTCCCCTCAAAAGTAATACTAACTTTTGAGGTTTTGAAAAACATAAGGGGAAGTACTTGTTCTTTTGAGCAAAGCTTTGAAAAGTTAAATTTTTGATAAGTTTTACTTAAAAGTAAGAAGCTTTCACTCCTTTTATAGGATTGTGGCACTGATGCGTACCACAAGATCCTTTCATTACAAGTACGGGTTGTACACTATTATGTGTGCACAAGCCATTGTCAAATATAGATCAACACATCCAAATATTAGTGAAAGAAACAAATCAAGGAGTACCAGGAAGTCCATCAATAACACCAGGAGTTCTTTCTGGACGTTGATAGCCTATTAGAGATATGCTCGGGGCGTCCACCCACCTAAGCTCTCCAAAGTCCTCATCCGATGCGACGAAACAACCTTTCATCAATCCTTGTGATGAATTTCTTCACATCCCTCTTTTCCCTCAAATTCCACCTCTTCTTGACCTATGCCTTCATGAATTTCCTTTAATCGATATGCTAACCCATCCCGAACCTTCTTTAAAGTGTGATCACAAAACTTGTGGTCCTTGCACACCATGAAGCAATTACGGTGAAGTTCACTTCGGTAAACTACCCCAAACATTGGTTTCTTGAGAATGGTGTACTGAGCCAAGTGGTTGATATCGGGAATGTATAGCATTGGTTGTGTGAGATGCTGCTTTTTATATGATTCCACGCAAGTTGAAGGTCTTCAACACGCGCTCGATAACGATGCTTCGATGAATATCAGCAATGACTTGATGTACCGGAGTCGGATGTTGGTGGAGAAATGTCGCATTCGACCTTGTACCTTAGCAAGATACATGTCTTCAATGTCATTGAGTGACAATCTCGGAAAATCCGCTTCAGAAAAGTCATATTCCTGTTTGTCTTGGCGTTTGACTATGATTTTCTTCAGGAATGACTAGTCCCACTTAGTAGACAGGCTGGCATGCATTATAGCAACGATCCGTTGGTCACTATACACCTCTTTCTTAGATTTGAGTACCGCGCTTACGTAGTAGTTTCTTCTTCATTCAGCGGTGATGAATTCCATGATTTATGAGGTCATAACTAACCACATTATCAACGAACATATGTGTGGCTTCTTCCTCGATGGCCACATTGTTGGAGAAGATTCTTTGCCGGGATAGGGAAGGTGAGTGAGGTAGCGTATTTCTTGCTAACATCGCTACCGCTTTGAAGAAATTCCGAGTCATTGTTGAAGAAATACCGGTAAGGAATCTGAGGTTGATCAGGTCGACCAATGGTGGGTAGTGGCTTGGTCCAGTCAGTGTAGTAAGGAAGCCTTGTCAGGTTTGGTGAAGTCGATGTTAGATTCAGGGTTGAGCCAATCAATATTGTTAGACATGGCTCGTGCAATGATGTCGAGATGATATTCGACTTCAATTGCACTGTCGGAGCTGTCTTTTAGCAGTTGAAAGGCTTGGTTCTTGATTCTTCTTAACTCTGCTTTCGTCATCTACTTCACCTTAAACTTTTCTTGAATTATCTTGGCATGCTCCAGAGTTCGACCATCTACTGGTTCTTGGCCTTCCGGTAATTGAGGGGTTACATCAACAAGCTTTGAAAACCATTCATATTCTTCAGTTTCATCTTCATCTAGCCATGATACAACTGAGGTTGACTTTTTCTTCTTTGGCTTCGAGGATGATGATGGTTGCTTCGTTGATGTAGAAGAAGGAGGTTGTTGTTGGAGCTCAGGAATCTCCTCGTCGTCACCACCAGTGTATTCAAAATGATCGCCATTTTTCTCCATTGGTGGTGGAGACTCAGAGTCCTGAGGTTTGTCTCTAGCAGGAGGACGTTGTGAAGATCTTACAGTGGTGGTGGTCCTTTGGGGTGGTGGAGGCATAGATGATGATTCGTCAGTTTTCTTTTTGCATTTCGGCTCAGAATCCTTGTCTGCATTATCATCGTCTCTTGGTCGCTAAGCCCTTTCAGCTGACTCTTTACACGATGTCTTGAGTTGATATTCTAGCAATGCCTCAAATAGTTTAGCTTCGTCAGAAGTGAAAGTGCCGGATCGTAGAGACATTTGCAATACCAGCTTCGATATCAATTCAGCATCGGAGACAACAGGAGGCGTGACTGGATTGATTTGAATAGCTACAAGAGTAGTTGATAATTGTGACAAATCGTAATTTCAGGTCATTTCTCAAATTTACTATTCATCTTGGGAATTTACTATTCACTGGTTACTATTCATCATTTTACTATTCATCCTTTTTGAAGTCCGTTTGCGACTTTGAGAGGTTATTTTAAAATTTTACTATTCACGAAACACTATTCATTCCCGGAAAAAAATCACTATTCATGATTCACTATTCATCATTTTTGTAAACTAGGTTTACGAGTATCAAATTCGCGTAACCGTAAGGGTTAAGCTGCATAATCATGAAACATAATTGAGAACATTACATATAGACTAGAGTTAGTCTACAAATCATCAGTAACATTATCTTCATATTAGTTCATGCATGGGTTTGCATATTTCATTAACGTATATTTATTTATTAAATAAACGGTATCGCACGATCATTTATTTTGAATAATTGATCCGACACTTCCAACAATTGTCCTGATATATTTTTATACTCATTTTAAGGTTATAAAAATTATATTATTAGTTTACCCGATATTTTGGATTTATTTTGCATATATATTGTATATATATATATATATATATATATATATATATATATATATATATATATATATATATATATATATATATATATATATATATATATATATATATATATATATATAGGGTAAGGTTAAAATGAAAAGTTTCTTATAATGAAAAGAATGAGAAGGCATGTGGAGGTAACATGTGTCACCTTTGCCACATCACCATGCCATGTCATGTGACATGTGTCACCCTCACCGCTGCCAAAAAAATTTTTCCCAAAAAAAATTTTTTTTTGGGCAAAAAAATCCATAAAATTTATTCTTGCATCACAATTATAAAAATCTTTGCATCACAATTATAATTGTGATGCAGAATTTATAACCTTAATGCACTAAAATCATGATTATGATGCAGTAAATTTATAACCGTGATGCATTAACTTATAACCTTAATGCACTAATAAGTTTTGGTGCATCTTTATTATAAGTTAATAGTTCAGCGCATCAACTATGATGCACTAAAATCAAGGTTATAACCTTAAATGCACTAACATCATGATTGTGATGCAATAACTTTATAAGCGTGATGCGGTCATTTATAACCTTAATGCACTAAAATCATAATTGTGACGCGGTAACTTATAACCTTAATGCACTAATAAGTTTTGGTGCATCTTTATTAAAAGTTACGCATCATAGTTAATAGTTAAGTGCATCAACTATGATGCACTAAAATCAATGTTATAACATTAATGCACAAAAATCATGATTGTGATGATAACTTTATAAGCGTGATCACGATAATTTATAAGTGTGATGCAGTAATTTATAATCTTAATGCACTAAAATTATGATTTGTGATGCAAGAACTTTATAACCGTGATGCAAGAAAAAATTTGAGGAAAAAAAATTTTTGGCGGGAAATTTTTTTTTTCGGGGGGGGGGGGGGGGTGGGTGGGGGTGGGGTATGGTGATGTGGCATGATGATGTGGCAAATGTGACACATGTCACCTCCACATGCCTTCTCATTCTTTTCATTCTAAGAAACTTTTTATAATAACCCAAACCTATAAACTATATATATATATATATATATATATATATATATATATATATATATATATATATAGATATATTATTTTAATATTCATTATTTAATCACCCGATACTTACGAAAAATGTATTATTATAATTTTTATGACTTCGATATATTTTATTTTGTTCCGTTAAAATCGATTTCTAGCTAACGCTACACTTAAAAATTAATTATATGTACCAAATATACCTTATACTTAACTTTCAATACATTTACTTATAAAAAATACACATTTTATTTCCCCATATTACCCTTGCCGACCCCCCCCCCCCTTAGTCATCCATTTTATTAAAAATCTTACCTAGATATGTACACATACTCATTTTTTGGCTAGATATTTGTAAGATACTAATAATATACTAATCAAGAATACATACAACACATACTAAAAGGGGGAAAAAAAGCTACAAACCCTCTCCTTCCTTTGTTAATGATCGGCCAAGCAAGAAAAGAGGAAGAGACCAAATATTTTCCAGGATCAAGTGATTACACAACTCTAGTATACCTCTATATTAGGTTTTGAAATAAAAACCAAGAAGTAATTAAGTACCTTGTTACTTTAAACCTCATCATACTACTAGTAAGTTTCTCATAATTTTTACTACTCTTTCATAATCATACTTGATCTATTTTATCATTCTAGTACGAAAATATGCAAGTATTATATGTATTCATACCACTTTTACTTGTTTTTCTACTTATAATGAATTTTAACTATCCTATAATTATTTCCATGAACTCTATCATTTTTGGAGAAGGTTAGGACCCCATGACACCCTAAGAAGGTGTATGGTAGGTTTAGAGTAGTTTTGGTGTTGATTGGAAAGGGTTAGAACAAGTTCTACACTATAAAAATCATTTTCGACAACATGAAATTTAGGTCTGTCCATTTTTATAAAATCTAGAAATTTCAGTAGGTCATGGATTATCTTGGGTTATATTTTCAGAAAATAGACTTTAAAACGAAACCGTGGTCGCTTGAACGGGTTAAAACGGGTTTATAACGAAAAAGATACGTTAATTTCAAGTTTAGCGACGAAAACTAATTTTCTAAAATAATGTAAGCTGTCAAGGGATTTTTAAGGGGCAAAATCGAGTTTTGAACGTATTCTAAATGAGTCGATTTATCAAAAATATACTAGTATACATTAACACGAAACCAAGGATATACAGATTGTAGAAAACGGACCTATAATCACCAAGATATACGTATTTGAAATACGATGATCACAACTATTTTTCTTCAACACTAACACTTTATATATTCACTATTTTGCGACTAATCATCGCAAGGTTACTTAGTCATTTTCATGAGTTGTCAAAGTATATTATTTTACGACAAAAAACTATAAATTCTTGTTCTATTTCTAAATGATTATCATGGGATGTTGTTTCAACATATACGAGCGTAAAGTATTTTATAACTTGACAAGACGTTATAAAATTATTTTTTGACGATAAACTTTATTTTCAAATGCACTAGTGGTATGGATATCATATGAGTTTGCATGCACAACATTATATCATGACTTATATTAGATCATATCATTCATAATAGGTTGCAGTTAGAGATTGAGCCTCATTTCAGTGTATCCACTTTTGCCATCATAATCATTATATCAAGTGAGTTTTCATAGCCCCATTTTTCAAGATTATAATTTATTTCAAACCTACGGGGGAGAATACATTGCACATTATTTTATTACGAGCCCAAGTATATCAAATTCATTTACATTGCTTAAGTTACCTCATTGCCATATTAATGTCCCCATTTCATTATCAAGAACCGTTAGTTACGAAGTAAGCGATAGTGAGTGAATAGATCTATTGAGGGTGACTCCTCCATCCGGGTTGGTAGTTCCAACTGGTCAAACGGATGCCTTTCATTTAATATCAGAATGAGAGTTGTTTGGCAAACACTCTGTTGGGGCGAACATCATAATCAGTCTAGCTTCGGTGTCATGAGCTTATAGCAATTGTATCATTTTTATGTGACATTTTTGTCATACATGACTTATACTAGTGGTTGTCGTATAAAACATTTTCATAAACCTATTATTTCTCACCAACATTATTGTTGACCGTTTTAGCAATGTATTTTCAGGTATCTAAGGCATATACTTCATGGCATGCATAAGGACTTATCATAGAGTCGTGACGACGACGCGTCTCACTTGTATATTATGGCACTTTTAAACATCGTTTGGTTTGTAACAAACTTATTTCCACGAATGTTGACTACCTTTTGGGACCTATCTTTTGTAAACTCTGAATGTTTTATTATATCAAACGATGTGCTTTTCAAACGACACTTTAGGTCGTTCAATATAACTGTAACTGTGATGCTATGGCAGTCATCCCCCCAGGAATTCCATTCCACTACAAAACAGATATTTTGGGGGTGTGACAATAATGTATGCTTGACCAATGCCATGAGATTAGGATAGAGTTGTCTAGCGAACATCTCTCTTGTCACTCCAGGACGGGCATCAGAGCAAAGGTTATAGAGAACTAGGTTGCATCGTTGACCCTAGACTATAACTACATCAACATAGCATCTCATCATTTCATCATAAGTGCATATTCATTATACATGCGGTTTTATACGCACATTATGGGGGTTGTTTACTTTCATTTCACGTCGATTGTCACAAAGATGTCTTCAGATACCCATCCCATCACCATTTCTTCATACTCTGACATGGAGGATGTCTTGTCAGACTCTGACATGGATGATGTCTTGCCACTCCCTACTATAGCCTTAAAATCAGTTGGCTCTACACCAGACTCACCACTCATATTATCCGATACTGAGACTGAACCCTTTGAGGAGGGCGAAGTTGCACCTACACCATCAGCTAGTCCTATTCACCATCAGACTCAGCATACTCCAGTTTTACCTCTCAGGCGTTGCGAGACAGCGTGAAAGAGGGTTATATTTCATCCACAATCACCACCTCCATCATCATCATCAACCTCTAATTCACCACTAGGATTGCCATTATCATCATCTTCATCTTCATCCTCATCTTCATCACCATCTATAGCACCACCAGCACCATCACATCTCAGAGATCCTACACCCATATCTGACTTGCCGCTCAACAAGCGTGCACTACCTGACACACCATTACCACCTGCTACAGAGACTGCACCACCTACTAGGTTTGAGGTTGGTGAGAATTCCAGGGCTGCTGCTGCTAGACAGCCTACTACTATCACACTAGATAAACGATTAGATCATCAGCAGGAGCAGATTGACAGAGCCTTAGAGCAGTTAGAGGAGATTCTTTGAGTGAGTTGAGGCGATGGAGGAGGAGATAGAGGGTTTAGTTTTAGGTAGGGTTTCCATTGACGCTCTTATCGGGGGTTGGAGACAAGGCAGTAGTAAACCACGAGCACATTACGAGTTGAGGCAGGGAGATGCGAGTTGTTTGATAGAGCTCCGGATGTCAGGATGAGCGGCAGACGGCAGCTCATAAGTTAGCATCAGCACGTGCAAGTATTGCTACTTGGGAGAGTAGGGATCTTGCTACTCGCCGCTGCGTCAGATTAGTGACTTGATGGATATGGTTGTCGGTTTGGACCGCAGTCCCAGGGAGCTTCGTGAGTCGATCAAGGAGCACCAGGAGATGCCTAGATTAGACTTATATCATATTAGCTTTTACCACTATTATCCTAGTCACGAGGTTTGTGACATAGTTTAAAGAACTTGTAATCTTATGGGTTGTTGTACAAACACATGTATCAAGTGTTGACTCTACTATATAGGAATGGTTGTGCTATCTATGATATCGGTCCATGTAGGCTGAAATTTTCATGTATTATATTCACGTGTGTTGTGATTATAGTTATGATATTTCGTGGTTGTTCCGTTATGATTTCATTTATTTATGCATGTTGTGGTTGTGGATATTGTGTGTAATGTTTGTTTCTACTTATGGGTTCTCATTATTGTTTCATCTTATGATTTTGAAGAGTTATGGCGCCAAAGAAAGCTACACCAGATATGACACAAGCTGCTATCCAAAAGTATGTAAAGGATAGTATAGCTGAGGCACTAAGGAAAGAAAGAGCAACAGTAATTGCTGCCGCCAGGTACTGCAATGCTTCATGAGGTCTACGTGACTTGCTAATGCTGCCGGAGGCTGCGGCTCTATCGGAAAATTTGCTGGACTTGCTCTGCTACCGCGGGGCTGTAGGAGGTGCGGATTTCGAAATTGTACATACAAGGACTTTAAGAGCGGTGATCCCACAAAATTCAAAGGCACAGAAGGAGCCACTGCTATGATCCGTTGGTTTGAGAAGATAGAGTCTGTATGCAATTGCCCAGATGACTGCAAGGTCAAGTTTGATACTAGTACACTCTTAGATGGGGCAATGTCATGGTGGAATTCTTATGCACAGCCTATTGGTATGGAAAATGCTTACAAGCTCACATGGGATCAATTCAAGAGGTTGATGACTAAGAAGTATTGTCCACGCACGGAGGTGAAGAATTAGAAATGGAATTTTATGAGTTAGTGACTGTTGGTTATGACATCGAGACCTACATCAGAAGGTTTCAAGAGTTGGCTGCTTTATGTCCATCTATGGTTTCGGACAATGAGAAACTACTGGAAAATTTCATTGGAGGGCTTCCACAAAGTATTCAAGGTGATGTAATTTCTTTCGATCCTCAAACAATTGAAGAATCTATCAGGGGATCACAAAAACTCATGGCTCAAGTTGTGAAGAGGGGAAACATTACCAACATCAACCGCAACAATGATAACAACAATCGCACCAACTACAGTAACAACCAAAACAACTACACCAACTATAACAATAACAACAACAAGAGATAGTGGGAAAACAATCGAGGTGGCAATGTTACTCAGCAACCACCAAAGAGACAAGAAGTTACTAAGGCCTATGCTGCAGGCCCAAAGGAGAGGAAAGGTTACACAGGTAATTTACATAAGTGTGAAAAGTGTCAAATTCATCATAATCCCGGTCATTGCCCTACTCCATGCGGGAACTGTAAGAAGGTGGGTCACCAAACCAAAAGAATGCAAGTTCCGAATATGATGGAAAATCGAAACCGCTAGTGACATGTTTTGGATGTGGGAGAGGGACACTACAAGGGGATTTGTCCAAAATGGAAGAATCAATGGAACAGGAACCAAGGTGGAATAGCACAAGGAAGAGCTTATGTTATGGGAGGAGGAGAAGCCAAGGAGGACCCAAATATTGTCACCGGTACATTCCTTATCAATAATCGTTATGCATCAGTTTTATTTGATTCGGGAGCTGATAAAAGCTTTGTGTCCACTATATTTGCACCTTTACTCAATATCAAACCAACCACACTAGACACTCCTTACTACATTGAATTAGCTAACGGTAACTTAGTTGGCTCCGACACCATTGTCTGTGGTTGCACTCTCAATTTCCTAAATCATCCATTCAATATAGAGCTTATGCCCGTAGAACTTGGAAGTTTCGACGTCATTATCGGCATGGATTGGTTATCCAAGTATCGTGCAAGAATCATTTGTGATGAAAAAGTTGTTCATCTTCCCTACAATGGCGAAACCTTGATCGTTCGTGGAGAACGAAGTGGAACTAGACTCAGTATTATATCATGCATCAAAACTGAGAAGTACATAAAGAAGGGTTGTTATGCTTTCTTAGCAAATATAACAGAAAAGAAGTCGGAAGAGAGGCGACTTGAGGATGTACCGATTGCTCGGGAATTTCCTGAAGTCTTTCCCAAAGACTTACCAGGACTTCCACCGACACGCCAAGTAGAATTTCAGATTGACTTAGTGCCGAGTGCGCACCGGTTGCACGAGCACCTTATCCACTAGCACATCGAGATGTAGGAGTTGTCTAACCAGTTGCAAGAACTTTTAGACAAAGGATTCATTAGACCTAGTTCCTCGCCTTGGGGAGCACCGGTCTTGTTTGTGAAGAAGAAAGATGGATCATTCAGAATGTGTATAGATTATCGAGTGAACAAGTTAAGCGTGAAGAACCGTTACCCACTTCCTAGGATTGACGATTTGTTCGATCAGTTGCAAGGCTCTAGTCTTTACTCAAAGATCGACCTGAGGTCAGGTTACCATCAACTTAGAGTTTGGGAGGAGGATATCCCGAAAACAGCATTTAGAACTCGCTATGGTCATTATGAGTTTCAAGTAATGCCGTTCGGATTAACCAACGCACCTGCGGTATTCATGGATCTCATGAATAGGGTGTGCAAACCGTATTTGGATAAGTTTGTAATAGTATTTATCGATAACATATTGATTTACTCGAAGAACAAAGAAGAGCACGAAGGGCACCTCAGAACGATCTTAGAATTACTCAAGAAGGAGAGATTGTATGCCAAATTTTCGAAGTATGATTTTTGGATCCGAAAAGTACAATTTCTTGGTCATGTCATTGATAGCCAAGGATTACAGGTTGACCCTGCAAAGATCGAGGCTGTTAGAGATTGGGCTACCCCAACAAATCCTACGGAGATCCGTCAATTTTTAGGACTTGCCGGATATTACAGAAGATTCATTGAAGGCTTTTCTAAGATAGCTAAAGTTTTGACCAAGTTGACACAGAAGAACCAGAAGTACGAACGGGGAAAGAAACAAGAATCTGCCTTTTAGTTATTGAAGAAAAAGCTTTGCAGTGCACCAATTTTGGCACTACCTGAAGGAATTGAAAACTTCGTTGTATACTGCGATGCTTCACGCAAAGGACTTGGAGCTGTTCTAATGCAGAACGAGAAAATGATAGCTTATGCTTCTCGACAACTCAAGGTTCATGAGAAGAATTACACCACTCATGATCTTGAATTGGGAGCTGTAGTTTTTGCACTCAATATTTGGAGGCACTACCTCTACGGTACTAAGTGTACAAAGTGTTCTGAGCACCACAAGAGTTTACAATATATACTTGATCAGAAAGAACTTAACATGAGGCAACGTCGTTGGTTGGAGTTACTTAGCGATTACACATTGTGAAATTAGATATCATCCGGGGAAAGCCAATGTCGTGGCAGATGCCCTTAGCCGGAAAGAAAGACACAAGCCTTTGAGAGTCAGATCATTAGGAATGACGATTAGTTCACCTCTACCCTCAAAAATCCTCGAGGCTCAAATTGGCACTCAAGGAGGAAAATCGACCTAGTGAACAACTCTATGGTAGGCTCCAGAATGCAAATGGCTTTGTAAAGAGATCAGACGGAGTATTATGCTTCAAGAATATAATTTGGGTACCACTTTACGGCTGGATACGAGAGTTGATTATGCATGAGTTGCACAAGTCGAAGTATTCTATTCATCCAGTTTCTGATAAGATGTATCAGGATCTCAAGAAGCTTTATTGGTGGCCGAATATGAAAGTTGAAATTGCCACGTATGTTAGCAAATGCCTTACTTGCTCTAAGGTAAAGGCTGAATACGAAACCTTCTGTGGTTACTTCAGAACTGAAATTCTCCAATGGAAATGGGAACGCATTACAATGGATTTCATCACTAAACTCCCTAAGACTTATGGCGGTTACGACGCTATTTGGGTAATTGTTGATCGTCTTACCAAATCAGCCCATTTCATACCAATCAGAGAGACTTACTCCATGGAACAACTTACTAGACTTTATGTCAAGGAAATAGTCTCAAGGCATGGTGCACCAATTTCCATCATTTCCGGCGAGATAGTCGATTCACCTCAAACTTAAAATCATTACAAGATGCATTTGGAACCCAATTAGAGATGAGCAGCCTATCATCCTCGGACCGATGGTGAGGCGAAAAGAACGATTCAAACATTAGAAGATATGCTCAGAGCATGTGTGATTGACTTTGGAAATGGTTGGGCTAACCATTTGCCATTGATCGAATTCTCTTACAACAATAGTTATCACACCCGGCATAAAAGCGGCACCATTCGAGGCACTCTATGGTTAAAGTGCCGATCACACTCTGTTGGGCGAGGTTGGTGATGCATAACTCACTGGTCCGGACATGTTTGATGAAACAACAGAAAAGATAATTCAGATCGAGATAGACTCCGGCGCTAGAAGCCGAGAAGGCGGAAGTTACGCTGGCGTCGGCGCAAACCATTAGAATTTCAAGTTGGCGACAAAGTTATGTTGAAAGTATCGCCTTGGAAACGTGATACGATCGGAAAATGCGGGGAAGTTGAACCGAGGTACATTGGGCCATTTAAAATTTTGGCGGTCGTACACGTAGCTTATCGACTCAAGCTTCCGTCGAACTTCACCATGTACATAACACATTTCCGCGTTTCAAACC
Source organism: Chrysanthemum makinoi (assembly GCA_910596185.1). NCBI lineage: Eukaryota > Viridiplantae > Streptophyta > Magnoliopsida > Asterales > Asteraceae > Chrysanthemum > Chrysanthemum makinoi. The sequence continues at coordinate 310,051,388 of OU343224.1, forward strand.
TCAAAGTGTCTTCGGATGAATCACCGTAATTCCATTAGAAGAAATTCAACTCGACGATAAACTCAATTTCATGGAGGAACCAGTAGAAATCATGGACCGAGAGGTCAAACAGTTGAAGCAAATTTGAATTACTATCGTGAAAGTTCTTTGGAATTCTCGAAGAGGTCAGAGTTTACTTGGAGCGGAAGACGAATCGACTCAAATATCCTCATCTTTTCACAAATGACACCGTAGAAACCAACATGAACTGAATTCAGAACTGAATTCCTTTTTTTAGTGGTGAATGTGACAAATCGTAATTTCAGTCATTTCTCAAATTTACTATTCATCTCGGGAATTTACTATTCACTGGTTCTATTCATCATTTTACTATTCATCGTTTTTTAAGTCCGTTTGACTTTGAGTTATTTTAAAATTTCACTATTCATGAAACACTATTCATTCCCGGAGAAAAATCACTATTCATCATTTTTTATAAACTAGGTTTCACAGTATCAAATTAAAGCGTGTATGGGGTTAAGCTACGTAATCATGAAACATCATTAAGAACATTACATATAGACTAGAGTTAGTCTACATATCATCAGTAACATCATCTTCATATTAGTTCATGCATGGGTTTGCATATTTCATTAACGTATATTTAATTATTAAATAAACGCTTCTCATACGATCATTTATTTTGAATAATTGATCCGACACTTCCAACAATTGTCCTGATATATTTTTATACTCATTTTAAGACTATAAAAATTATATTATTAGTTTACCCGATGTTTTGGATTTATTTTGCATATATATTGTTATATATATATTTACAAAGGTTTTCGTAAATTCTATTCGATAATTATTTAATCACCCGATACTTACGAAAAATGTATTTTTATAATTTTTATGACTTCGATATATTTTATTTTATTCCGTTAAAATCGATTTCTAGCTAACGCTACACTTAAAAATTAATTAGATGTACCAAATATACCTTATACTTAACTTTCAATACATTTACTTATCAAAAATACACATTTTATTTCCCCATATTACCCTTGCCGACCCCCCCCCCCCTTAGTCATCCATTTTATTAAAAATCTTGACTAGATATGTACACATACTCATTTTTTGGCTAGATATTTGTAAGATACTATTTTGGGTAAAGGTGAGTAATCCTGCACCCTGGTAAAATATATTAACCAAAACGTTTAAATACAACGGATGAGAGTGAATCTCTCACCTCGGCCCGTTACATAGACATGAACACGCACTAACAAGTGCAAATTAACCAAACAAAATACATAAGAAAGACATGCCAATCTTATGAACTACCAAACATTCAAAACTACTTCCTACCGTGACCTAAGAGACTAACATCATACATGTCACACATATCCTCCAAGTGTCTTGGTAAATCATAGACTTGGCGAGAATAATCATCAAAGTCTTCAAGCAGTCCCCACCACGAAGCCAAAAATTAAGCCATAGGGTTATCCGTCCAAAACCTCATCCTCATCACTATCGAACAAGTCACATTCCGGCTTTTAGAGCGGATTACTTACCTTAGTAGCGAGGAAGAAGTCATAGTCTCCAGAAGGTAGCGGGAATGCATCAATATCAACACTAGATTCCTTCCCAAGAACCATCCATGCACAGCTTAGTACAACAGAATATTACCCAATCTTACTTTCCTTCGATGCATTAGAGATCAACCGGTGCCAGGATGCCGAAAGAGTCATCTTTGTTAGCCTTAATAGTTTTTATTAGAAGTGATGGTCATTCACGATTAGGAACTTTGTAACGCGTGTTAGATATCGTGATAAAATAGTCAATAGGCTCGTGGATTGGGCTAAGCTAATTGGGCATAAGTTATGTTAAGCTAGCCTTGTCTAGTTAAATGAAACCCAAGCCCAATCCAAGTCCATCTCAAGGCCCATGGCCAAGCCTTAGGGCATCATCTCTCTTACCTATAAATACCCCTCAAGTATGTCATTTTAGGGGTGTGCTTGAGTGTGTGTGTGTGTGTTTTCCTTTGAAGCAATATACAACTTATTGTTTCATCTTTCTTCTCTCTACCTCTCTATACACATACACGTTTATTCAAGTCACCAAGTTCTTTCTTAATCTTTCTCTTTACTTCATAGGTTTGGGTTTAGCATGGTATTCTTGTGTTCATAGCGTGGGTAAAGTGATAAGGTTGATAGATATAAGGTCCCAATTGGTATCAATCGCCTAACAATGGTTTAGGAGTGTTTGTGTTTGTTTGAAGGTTCGCGTAAAGGCTCTCTTTTATCACGCTTTTTGTCAAGCTTAAAGCTTTAATTTTTGCACTTTAAAATTCAAGATTCTTGTGGTTTAAAGTTTATTTGGTGCTAAAGTTTCATTTTTTTTGCAAAAGTTCCAAGCTTTACGTGTTTTAAATCATTTTTAAAAGCTCGTATTTGGTTTTGGTCATTTCTACTCGTAACTTTTCTAGGCACTTTGGGTGAAAAAGGTCAACATTTTTGGGTTATTCGAGTGTTTTTAAGGCTATACGGGTAAAAGAAATCATTTGATGGTTGGAATTTCTACAGTAGAAGTCAAAAGTCAAAACCCTAGTTTTCTACTGTAACTTTTTGGTGAAGAAGAATCTTAGTGCTATAACTGTTACTCGATGCTTCCCTCACTTGGATAAGTGTGTGGAACACTTCGACTTTATGGATATCCTTTACTTTGTGATAGTGTAAAGGATTTTTGGAGTTCTACGGCGTAAGCCATTCCTACGCGTAAGCCATTCCTCTGGCGTAAGCTATTCCTCGGCGTAAGCACTCTTGCTCTTGGCGTAAGTTGGGTTTTACGCGCATAAGATCCTGCAGCTTAAGGATTCCTACGCTAAGCATCTAACGCGCCAAGATCCTCACGCTTGAATCTAAGCCTAAACTTCCTCGCATAAGATCCTCACGCTTAAGGATTCCTCGCCTAAGCATCCCCTGCATAGATCCTAAGCAGAATCCTACGCCTAAGCTTCCCTCGCATAAGATCCCTGCTAAACAACACGTCCTGCCATGTATATCCTACTTGTAACTTCTTTGGTCTACGCCTAAGCTTTTCTGCATGAGGTTTAAAAAAAAAAAGAGTTTTTGGCGGACGAGTAAAATTTAAATTTTGAGGATACTAAAGCGTTCAATTTTTACCTTGAGATTCAAATTTTGGTTTAAGCTGTGAAAATTTTGGTCAAAATTCAAATTTTGAGCCTAAATTCAAATTTTTTGGTCAAATTTGGATTCAAAATTGTCATAACTCAAATTTTTCATCGACCTTAAATTGATTTTAACGTGAATTTCAAATTTTGAGAAAATTTTTTTTAGAACTAAGAACCAAGGTTGAATACGACTTCGAAAACACCTCAACGAGGAAAGCAATCTTTATCAACCACAACTCCTTTATCGTTGAATCGATCCTACATCAACTTTATCATACATACCATCCTCAATGGCAACTATGGCGGATCGTCTCATAAGCTTGCTTTTCTTAAAAGTTCTTCAATGAAGTAAACATTAGTCCCACTACACCCAATAACAACAACCAATGGATTTTATGGTAATCCATGATTTGCTCAACCCGAGTATGCATATGGGTCAAGAAGGACAAATGGTTGATGTTATTGGGAATCAGAGATAGTTTGCTACGGGTATACAAATGGGAATCAAATGCAATATGCAGGCGGTTGTTGGACATCAAGGGGAATTGAATTATGAATCGAATATGGGATATCAACATGGGAATAAGCTGTTATATGACTTGGTTCAGAATGCTACCTCCGAACCTCAAGCAAAATTGAGTTATTTTAGTTAGAATCTAGTGTCAAGCTGTTGTGAAGCTTGAAGGCTCCGATTACATGTTGATGTGCCGCGAGAAAGAAGAGTGAAATTGAATTGGACGATGCAGAATGCATTCATGATCCAAAGCGAATGAGATAAAGCAAAAAATACTGCAACCTCCAGTCATAGAATCAATCCGCAGGACACAACATCAAGTGGTTCTTTTGATACACCTCAGGTCTATGACCTGATCCACTCAATGAGGTACCAAATTATAGTAATGTTTCTAGTCAGTTTACTAATGATGAACAGCATTACGTGACATGGGCGGCCTACTTATGATACATACACGGACAATCCGAAGTTGTACTTATCCTGAACTCACGAACTCCGATGTGGATCCTAATGGAGGCTGTGTGGCACAAAATACTGAGAGTGATGAGGAAACCCGTGCTTATTTTGAAAAATTAATTAATAATTGTGGTATTGTGCGTCGAGAAAGTTAGTAAGGTCAATCGCGAAGTTAAGCCGCGAATGTTAAATTGACCGTGAGCTTGAGAGTTACAAAGAGCACGCCAAAGCCTATGAATTTCATACAAACAAAATGTCAGAATTAGAAATTGGTTATCGAGATTTTGTTTTAAGAGAAAAAGAATTGCAAATCAAGTATAACACACTTGATGTGAATTCTCACTTGAAAATTAAATCTTTAAACAAGGAAATTTCAGATCTAAATGACAAACTTTCTAAACAAAAGCACGTTTTCGATCTTGAAAAAAGAAAAAAGTTGATTGTGATTTTTCAAAACGAGAAGATTCTCTTCTTGATGAAATTCTGGATAAAAATGAGAAAATTAAAGCTTTGGACAATTTGCTTCTCACAACGGGTCATTCAGATAAAACAAACAAGATGCTTTCAAACCAAGTAAATCCACGTTTTCATACTTCACATAGAATGGCACTTGGTAACGACCCTTTTTCATTCCTCAAGAAAGCTCGAAATCTCGAATGTGTTAAACAATGGAAATGCTTTGCATGAACCCATTATTGTTCGTGATTCTCTTGAAACGTTAGAACTATCGAGGAAGTAGGTCAAAAATGAAACAAAAGAATCCGGAAATCAAACCAATTGATTATAACAAATGGAACAAAATTAATGGAATTACTTTTGTTAATCAAAAAGAAAAGTCAAGGTTCTCCATCACACCAACTGTTTCAAACAAAGAGTCAACACACATTTCAAAATCTGTTTCAAAACGGTTGTTGTCTCAAATTCTCTTTCGAACATTGAACAAATGTCTTCAAACAATCCTTTTAACACAAGTGATGCGAGAAGTATTTTAGACAATGTAAAGACTAGAATTGTGGATCTTCAAGACACACGGTAAAACTAAAACCACTATTACACCTAACAAATGGTTCTCTAGTTTTGACATCGAACAAAGAAAGTTTTTTGAAACTCAAATTTCCCCTCGGTCTGGCATCAGTCTCGCGAGGGTAATTCATTTTGAACAAACATTTTTGAAAGAAGCAAGTGACTTTGTCAAGGACCATAAATCCACGGTAAAGCAAGCTACGAAAGTGTTGAACACATCAAAGTTTTGGAAACTTTAAATGACTCTCTCTTCAAGATGTTTCGACTACGATATTATGTCCATTATTTTGCAAACATATTCTGTGAAGATCATGAAAGACTCCGATCTGAGACCTCCGCATTGTTTCAAAATATGAAAAAGCTCTTGAAAAACTTGAAAAGAAAATGTGTCATATTTTAAACAACTTGATCGAAAATCGAGGAATGCAAGTATGACAAAGCTGTCATATGGCGTGCCTACAAGGACATGCAAGAACAAAATGATCTTTTGAGGGCTCAGCTGGAATGTCAAAAGGAAAGGCTGTGGATACTAAGTTTGCAAAACCATTGACTGAGGAGAAAACAAAGGTTCCCAAACCGGGTTTTAAACCAAAAATGTCAATTTCTCAGCCTCCTCCAAAAGTCAATGAGAAAAATGATTTGTCAAAAACAGTTACTCCACAGTCCCTGCCTATTAAAAAGAGAATTATCAAAAGTTTTGAAAAAGGAAAAGATTCTTTGAAACACCAAAAGTGATTACACACGGCATTTCTAGGAATAGTACACGGAATGTGACCAAAAATCAAGTTAAAGAATCATGCGGTTCTAACAACATGGTCAACAATCACTATCTAGAAGAAGCTAGGAAAAAGGCCAGACTTCGAAAGATGGAATTCTAGGTACAACATCTAGGGTGATGAATTCTACAAGATTTCAAGGCACTGCTAGTAGTAGTAAACCATTACCTAGGAACACTCTACATAAGACTAGGGATTGGCTTGCATCTAAGAGTAGTTGCGCAAAAGAAAATGCTATGCCCCAAGAAAACAACACTAGAATTCTAAGTCTTTTTAGAACAAGAATCAATTTTCAAAAGACGTAGTGACAAAGTTAAAGCTGCTGCTTTTAAACAAGAATATCGAATTTGTTCGTACTACATGTAAAAATGTGTCTTTTCAGCTAATCATGATGCATGTGCCTTACAATATCTCAAGAAAGATAATTATCGTGCCAAGGCACAATCCACTAAGACACCAAATAGAAACAAGCCCGTTGATAAAATGTCAAACAAAAAGAAACCTAATAGGTGGATCTCTTCAGGACGTAGTTTTTCAAAAAAATGAGTCTTCCGCGCATCGATAAGAAAACAACTCCTAGATCTTACCTTAGGTGGATACCCACGGGCAAAGTTTTCAAATCAATAGGTCTTAGATGGATTCCCACAGGAAAGATTTTTGATACTTGCTCCAACACAGATAATAGTGAAAATCATTCGGATAAGGAAGTCAGATCCACTACAACCGTTGATAGTGATCACCCTCACCGTGAGGAATCATGTACTTCTAACACTGTTACTTGTGAAAATTCTTCTTCTACGTGGATGCGGTACTTGTAAAAGTGTTGAAGGTTCATATACCTCATGTGGTAAAGAAGAACTTTATGCCAAATTCACATGTGGAAATCCTTTTCTAGTTCCACTCTTAACTCCACTTTTACATGACATGACTTAATCTTCTTTCTTCAAATCTTCTATGTAAATATTTTTGAAAAAACAAAATACAAAATTTGAAAAACCAACAAAAGCAAAATATAAAAATATAAAACTTTCAAAAATACAAAAACATCATAAAATAAAAATCCAAAATAATCTTCTCTGACATGTCTCTCGTATAATCGATATTCTCAGCGTTTCTAGAAATGTCATTCAACAATGATCTGGGTATGTACGAGATGCTTGAGCGAGAGTTCTTTAATGTTTTCAAAACATGTCGTTTCTCAAAATTTCTTCAAATAATGGCTTTCGTATACTTGACGAAACCGGACTTCAAATTAACGGCTTCGGACACATCAGTTCAGGACCCGTGCTTCAAAGAAAGGAAAGTGCTTATCAAAATCAAAGGTTTTAAATATTTTTCAAGCACTATTCCTTAAAACATAATGGCTTGTAAGTATTTAAGCTTGCAACCCGATCTTTAAAGAAAGGAAAGTGCTACGCAAAATCGATTTTCATAAATATCGAGCACTTATCCTAAAACAAATGAAGATAATTCTTCTTCAATATGTTCAAAAGATTTTTTAAAATCTTCATCTTGCGTACCATTGATTCGAAATTTTTCAAAAAGATTTTTCAAAATCTCTCACATTTGGTACCAAGATAACTCCCTCTAAACCCTTAATTGATTCTAAATTTTCTGTATGAAAAATATGCTTTCGTTAAGGGGGAGTATAAAAAAAAATTGTTCCAAAATTCATGCTAAATCAGTTTCTCCAAATGCTTTTCGAAAAACATATCTTTTAATCATTTTGTTTCAAAAACATCATGGATATGCTATTTTGAGGGGGAGAAACGTGATTAAAATGTGATCAAAAGTTTAATGATCGTTGTTTGAATCTCAAAATGAGCTCGACTCAGACGGTACCAATGAATTGACGAAATCAAAGTCGGAAATGAACCATTTAGAAACTTTCTATGGACTTGACCAGGACGGGTAATAATTTCAAGCTAGTTCTATAGTGATGTAAAGCGTGTCTCCGAATCGGTCTAGCTCATTTAAAGTCGATCAATTCAAAAAGTGCGAACTCTACCCTCTATGTAGATTACATCAAAACTTATAAGCACATGTGAAGGGGGAGTGTTTCTGAAAATATAAAACTCTCAAAGTGTTCCAAACATGTTTTTCTATCATAAACACTCTGTGAGATTTTCAAGTAAAATGGTTTTATGGCAACATGGGACAGTCATGGAGTTATAAGGTGACTAAGGATAGGAAATCCGTCCTATGATCCGCCAGAGCCGGAGGGATCTACCCAAGGACAATACCCATAGTTAGTATTAGAAGTCCTTATGTATGATTGAAAAAAGGAGTAATGTGAGAAAGGAGAAAGAAGGGGTTGAAGAATTAAAAAGAAATGTAATGAAAGGGTGAAAAGAAATAGCCCTTCATATTCAACCTTAGGCGGAAAGGTTCAATTCATCTGCTCTTGGTTGTCACTAGATGACACCGGTATTGAAGACAAAGACGTCATGGACCCAGTGGCATTGCGCACTAAACCTTCTAGCCACTCAATTCCTCTTAAAAGGGATTTGTTTCATTCTCACTGGGAACCCTACATAATCTATTGACCTTCTCTTAGAGATCGTTGGTATTGAAGAAGGAGACCCTCTCCCTAGTCTCCGCTTAGGAAACCAAAATGCACTATTGAGTCTAGAACCACGAGATTCATCAAAAGATCTCATAGGAACACATGACATGACATCGCTTGTTGTTCATCAATAAGGGCACAAGTGATATATTATAGAGTCCTACGCAGATCTTAGCAATCTGCCAGAACATTTATGAGAAGTTTTACAACTGTAATCTTCGGTGATTGAATGGAAATTCTGCCGGGTCAACATCAAACGCCACGGCAGTGAGTCACTTCGGTAATTCTCCGTGGATTACGCTTAGTGTGTCTCAAACGGTCTACAGTCGTGGGGTGATGCTTCGGTGTACCTCAGCGACTCATCTGAGCTGTAGATGTACCCGGTATATCGCGTTATCTCACTTGTGGGACTCAGGTTCGGAACGGCCTTTGTGAGAATTAGAGATGTGTTTCACACTATCTTTGTTAACACCCTCGAAATTCAAACTTGTAAGTGCCGGAATCCGCTTATTACTAACTGTTTTTATGTTTTCTTCGTATGGAAGCTCTAGAGCGGATGGATCGTGCAGACTCGCCACATGCTCATACCAACAACACTTGAAAGTTCTCATCAAAATCAAAGGCTACACAAAGTTTAAAGACTCGAGAACTACGTCATTGGTAAATCAAAGTCAAATAGAAGTGTGAGCATGGTGGAGAAAGACGTGGAGACACCTAACCAACAAAGTTGACAACGGCAGACAACCACATTAACTGATCACAAAGCATGAAGGAACAAAGAATCAAGACTATTCTATATCTACTCACAAAGTTCAAGCTCAAAAAGATTAAAGACCTATTCAAGTGGAGCATCTTTTGAATGACCACCCCTTAGGGGGAGATTGTTAGCCTTAATAGTTTTTATTAGAAGTGATGGTCATTCACGATTAGGAACTTTGTAACGCGTGTTAGATATCGTGATAAAATAGTCAATGGGCTCGTGGATTGGGCTAAGCTAATTGGGCATAAGTTATGTTAAGCTAGCCTTGTCTAGTTCGTGAAACCCAAGCCCAATCCAAGTCCATCTCAAGGCCCATGGCCAAGCCTTAGGGCATCATCTCTCTTACCTATAAATACCCCTCAAGTATGTCATTTGAGGGGTGTGCTTGAGTGTGTGTGTGTGTGTTTTCCTTTGAAGCAATATACAACTTATTGTTTCATCTTTCTTCTCTCTACCTCTCTATACACATACACGAATTCATATTCAAGTCACCAAGTTCTTTCTTAATCTTTCTCTTTACTTACGCATAACAGTTTGGGTTTAACGTGGTATTCTTGTGTTCTTTAAGTTGGTAAAGTGATAAGGTTGATAGATATAAGGTCCTACAATCTTGCACCTCAAGAGTCCCAAAAGAGTTAGACGTATTAATAGGTGTACCTTTAGCATTAACACTAACAGCTTACAGTGTCTTCATCTTAGCAACATATACCTGCTTCCTAGGTGCAAATCTAGGACCCTTACCCATATTAATACCACTAGACATCTTCGTACCTTTTGGTTTGGCTTTCCGATTCTGCACCACCTTAAACCCATCATCATGCTCTTCCAAAGACGAGGTGGGAGCAGCATCACGATGCTCCTTAGAACTCCTAGGACAACAAGCATTAGCATGCCCAAACACTTTGCATTCCGTGCAATGAGGAGGTTTCCATTCATATTCAACCTTGATACTTGCTGTAGTAAAACCACTATCGTCCTTTTTAGGGATCGCCATAGTCACCACATGTTTAAGATCAGATTCCGATGATAATTCAACAAGAGCACGTGCAAAACTAATACGACCCCATGAATCAACGCACATAGAACTAGTGAAAGCATCTAACATAATCGGCTTACCCACCTGAGTAGCAATAAGGCTCAACCCGTCTTCCGAATATGCAAGCAAAGGCACATTATGCAATTTAATCCACACGGGCACTTTTGTAACCTCACTTTTGGACAATAGCACATCAGGAGTCCATTTAGTGAGAATGATAGGAGAGTTACGAATTATCCAAGGTCCCCGTTGAAGTACATTCTCAACACCCTCTTTAGACTCAAACTTAAAAAGGAAAACACCATCATCATTTTTCATAAGTTTCTTTAACCCAAACTTACCCCACGTGTTAGTGACATACGTTTGGACAAAAGGAAAAGCGATATTCTTGCCAACAAAGAAGCCAACAAGAGTATTATCATACCGGTTGAGCACACCCTCCATAGCAGCCTTTGGAAGAACTGTATCATGATTATCAATGCAATTCTCATTCAGCAATGGTCAAAAGTTAACTTTCCTAGTGACACGCTCCGGGTTCAAAACATTAGCAAACGACCTGACTTCATTAGACACATTTTCATTATGCGCATTAGGACCAGAAGTAGATGCATTGACATTCACATTAGGACCAGTAGGAGACTCATTGACCACATTCGTATCTTCCTTAGAACCATTCGGATCACCACTGTTAGTGTTCCCCATGCTCAAATCTAACCCACCCAAATTCATAGCACTCCGACTTGTGTTTTCCAGATTGGTACCCCAAATAGACTCAAAAGGATTGTCCCTATCTAGATTACCATCATGAGAACTAGGGTTTCGACTAACCCTAGCAGCTTTGCGCAACTCATGGACAGCATTAGCATCAATTCCATGTTCACCTTTGAGCCGTTTTAACCTTTCTTCCAACGCCTTGATATCCAACTTTTCATACGGATTCGATGCAATGTTCAACCCAACTTGATCGGCCAAGTTGGTGGCTGCTTTTGCATCTTTCAACGAAGAACTATCCTTGTTAAAGAAACCTTTCTCCATCTCTCTAAAACCCCACACACAATCCCAAAACTCGACACACACAAACAGCAATTGAATAAAACAAGCGACGTACAAACAAACCCTAACTGAAAGTTAGGGTTTTAAACACCACGAACAATAACCTAACCTGCTCCCATGATTCAATCAAAGAAAAGAGATTATAACAAGTGATAAACCAGGCTTAAATGAATCTAGATCGCTCCAATCAGATAATAACAAAAAAAACGATTTTCAAAACCCTAAGAAAAACGATTTGGCAAAACTGAAACAAACAAGGGAAACGTGACACTAATCCAACCAAGGACCAAAAAACAATGATGTTTATCAGTAACAAAGGCAGATCGGTGCAAAGAAACCCAAGATTTGAGGCAGATTTGACAAAAAAACGAGTTAGGGTTGTTAGGGTTTAAAAATCGCCAAGAGAGAGAGAGAATTTCGTTTTTAGGGTTTTATTTGTAAGATACTAATAATATACTAATCAAGAATACATACAACACATACTAAAAGGTGAAAAAAAGAAGCTAGAAACCCTCTCCTTCCATTGTTAATGATCGGCCAAGCAAGAAAAGAGGAAGAAACCAAATATTTTCCAAGATCAAGTGATTACACAACTCTAGTATACTTCTATATTAGGTTTTGAAATAAAAACCAAGAAGTAATTAAGTACCTTGTTACTTTAAACCTCATCATACTACTAGTAAGCTTCTCATAATTTTTACTACTCTTTCATAATCATACTTGATCTATTTTATCATTCTAGTACAAAAATATGCAAGTATTATATGTATTCATACCACTTTTACTTGTTTTACTACTTATAATGAATTTTAACTATCCTATAATTATTCCCATGAACTCTATCATTTTTGGAGAAGGTTAGGATCCCATGACACCCTAAGAAGGTGTATGGTAGGCTTAGAGTAGTTTTGGTGTTGATTGGAAAGGGTTAGAACAAGTTCTACACTATAAAAATCATTTTCGACAACATGAAATTTAGGTTTGTCCATTTTTATAAAATCTGGAAATTTCAGTAGGTCATGGATTATTTTGGGTTATATTTTCAGAAAATAGACTTTAAAACGAAACCGTGGTCGGTTGAACGGGTTAAAACGGGTTTATGACGAAAAAGATACGTTAATTTCAAGTTTAGCGACGAAAACTAATTTTCTGAAATAGTGTAAGCTGTCAAGGGATTTTTAAGGGGCAAAATCGAGTTTTGAACGTATTCTAAATGAGTTGATTTATCAAAAATATACTAGTATACATTAACACGAAACCAAGAATATATAGATTGTAGAAAATGGACCTATAATGACCAAGATATACGTATTTGAAATACGACGAGCACAACTATTTTTCTTCAACACTAACACTTTATATATTGACTATTTTGCGACTAAGCATCGCAAGGTTACTTAGTCATTTTCATGAGTTGTCAAAGTATATTATTTTATGACGAAAAACTATAAATTCTTGTTCTATTTCTAAATGATTATCATGGGATGTTGTTTCAACATATACGAGCGTAAAGTATTTTATAACTTGACAAGACGTTATAAAATTATTTTTCGACGATAAACTTTATTTTCAAATGCACTAGTCGTATGGATATCATATGAGTTTGCATGCACAACATTATATCATGACTTATATTAGATCATATCATTCATAATAGGTTGAAGTTAGAGATTGCGCCTCATTTCAGTGTATCCACTTTTGCCATCATAATCATTGTATCAAGTGAGTTTTCATAGCCCTGTTTTTCAAGTTTATAATTTATTTCAAACCTACGGGGGAGAATACATTGCACATCATTTTATTACGAGCCCAAGTATATCAAATTCATTTACATTTCTTAAGTTAACTCATTGCCATATTAATATCCCCATTTAATTATCATGAACCGTTAGTTACGAAGTAAGCGAGAGTGAGTGAATAGATCTATTGAGGGTGACTCCTCCATCCGGGTTGGTAGTTCCAACTGGTCAAACGGATGCATTTCATTTAATATCAGAATGAGAGTTGTTTGGCAAACACTCTGTTGGGGCGAACATCATAATCAGTCTAGCTTCGGTGTCATGAGCTTATAGCAATTGTATCATTTTTATGTGACATTTTTGTCATACATGACTTATACTTGTGGTTGTCGTATAAAACATTTTCATAAACCTATGATTTCTCACCAACATTATTGTTGACTGTTTTAGCAATGTATTTCAGGTATCTAAGGCATATACTTCATGGCATGCATAAGGACTTATCATAGAGTCGCGACGACGACGCGTCTCACTTGTATATTATGGCACTTTTAAACATCGTTTGGTTTGTAACAAACTTATTTCCGCGAATGTTGACTACCTTTTGGGACCTATCTTTTGTAAACTCTGAATGTTTTATTATAATCAAACGATGTGCTTTTCAAACGACACTTTAGGTCATTCAATATAACTGTAACTGTGATGCTATGGCAGTCATCCCCCCAGAAATTCCATTCCGCTGCAAAACAGATATTTTGGGGGTGTGACAATAATGTATGCTTGACCAATGCCATGAGATTAGGATAGAGTTGTCTGGCGAACATCTCTCTTGTCACTCCAGGGATGGTGTCGAGAAGAAACTTGTGAGTATAGTCTCTGATCGTCTTGTCCATTTACCCTTGGATATCTCTATTGAGAAACTGTTGAATATGTTCCCTTTCATCCGAAAACTCGTTCATCACGTCTTGAAGTAAGTTTAGTATGTCGGCCAACTGATTGAATTTCTTGTTGACCACGTTTCTTTTCCTTGCTTGCCTGACAGCTTTCACAATTTTAGTCTTCGCCCGTGATGCCCAAGTGTTGGTAGGTTTCTTGACTGATTTGGATGTGGATCTAGTGGTAGCATCTTTGGATGGTGGTGATGATAAGTGAGATGACGAATCAGAAGATGATGAGTCATGAGATGGCTCCGGGTCTTTTGGCGGCTCAGAAGTTCCTTCCGGGTTATGTTCAGGATTATCTAGAATATAATCATCAGCTTCTTTGCGAGCTTTAGCCTCTTCTTCAGCCTTTACCTGGCCTCTTTTTCTGTTTCAGCCTTTTGCTTAGCCTCTTCATTTGCTTTGGCTCGACCTTCCTCGTCAGCTTTTTCTTTAGCAGCTTCCTCAACGTCTTTGTCCGTGATCATCTCATCCTGTTCTTGCACCTCTTCTTTCTCAAAGTCAAAGACGATTAGATCTTCTTGCTGGTGTTGCTCTGTTGATTCGTGAGTGGTGGTACCAGTTCCCTTATCGGGTTGATTAACCGCATCGAGAACTGGTGTGGTTAGTGCACCACCACTTGAACCTCCAGGGCCATGAGTTTGTTGAAGATTAAATTCCGTAGCAGCATGTTGTTGCCTGAGATGCTTCAGTGTTTTGCGGTAGTCTTTGTCCTCATCCTTTGGTTCTTCATCTGAACTCTCTTCTTCTTCCTGCTCTTCAACTGGAGTTTTACCCTTGTCAGTTTTGGGACTAGAAGGTTTTTCAACTATTGTGGATTAGGAGTGGCTCTCTTTGATGGAACTTTTCGTTTTAGGGAAGGATTCCTCATTGGATACTTTAGGGCACTTCGAGTGCTTGCTACACTTCATGCACTGCCTCTCCTGGTCTTCTTAACTAGTATGGAGGAAGACTTTTCATCCATGAAGCCGACTTTGCCTAAGGTTACTGCTTCTTGATATCGTGAATATGATTAAAGGCTTTTAACATCATCAGTGAGCAGACAGTCAGTCAAAACTACACCTTGCTTCTTAGTTGATGAGTCTTTGAATCTGACAACATTTAAGGTAGGCTCAAACAATGCAGAATGATGGTTGGGGTCACCAAGTCTCAAGGGAATGTCTTGATTATTCCCGAGTATCCTTTGGATCAACAACTTAGTGTATCTGATGTAGGGGACCTTGGTGCCAGGCTTCTTGAGGTAAGACATCAAGTCTTCCCAAATCAGACTTGCGAAGTCAATATGCATCTTGTTGACCATGCCCCAGAAGATTTGTAGTTCCATGAGCTTAGGATGCTCATAACCTCTGTCTCGTCCAGAAACAGACTTGGCGATCATGATGTATAAAGTTCTCCACGGCTGAGGGATGTTCTTTAAATCGACCGAAGAATGTTTAGTAATGATCCCTGCAGCTTCATCATTACCAATATCGACCATGAATCTGAGAGTAGCCTCTTCAGTTGGAGTTGGCACGTAACTAAGCAAGCTGGATAGCAGGGAGCAGAATAATTGCTCGTACATCAGTAACTGTGATGGTGACTTGTTTATAGTTGAGAGTCACCATGACAGCATCTTGACCATCAGCTTTCTTCATTGTGTGCCAGAACTGATGGATATAGATCTCTGGTACAGTTGCTGAATTGGTGAGCATGTTGTTGTAGGGATGAGTCTTAAGAATGTCCACAGCAATGCGGCATGAAGACTTAGAGCATGTAAAGTTTTTTTTTGGGTAAAGGGGAGTAATCCTGCACCCTGGTAAAATATATTAACCAAAAACGTTTAAGTACAACGGATGAGAGTGAATCTCTCACCTCGGCCCGTTACATGGGCAACAGACACACACTAAAAGAGCATGTGAAGTTCTCAAAGTCAACTTTGAGGTTGTTCTTTCCAATCTTCATACTATAACCGGTAGGGAAAATATCTTCCATTGTGAGCTCGTTTGGTGCGTTAACGTTTTCCATTGTGATGTCCATATTGTGATCTGAAAGATATTGAGCCAAAAGAACCAACATATCGAAAGACATTACGTTAGTCAAAAGTTGATTTTATTGTCCAATTATTGAATATGTTATGTTAATGAATGTTACGAGTCCAATGTCACTTGTTTGTCCAATAGTCCAAAGTAGTCGTGATAAGTTTCGTGAGTATATTAATTTTGAATTTTAAAGTCCAAATTTTCACTCATTCACACAACATTTTAACCATTATAGCTTATTAGTGACATTTTGGTTTTGTGATGTTATGTTTAACTTATTTACAAGTATGTACGCGTAACAATTCATTGGTAAAGTTAAAATTTAGGCTTAAGCGTAAGAATGTAAGCTTATGCGTAAACAGTGTGTAACCATACGCGTAGACCTAAGCTTATGCGTAGGAGATCCTCTTACGCGTAAGAAATCTTACGCGTAGGAAAAAGCTCTTGGCATAAGACTTACACGTAAGCGTATGTGGTAGCTTATGCGTAAGGTTTACTCGTAAGAGTGAACCTTATGCGTAAGACTCCAAGTTTACGCATATATCCTTCACAGGATACGCGTAGTCCCCATGTAGACCCTTACGCGTAAGATTTCTCTTACATGTAACCTCTACGCGGAAGGTATTCCTTATGCGTATTATTCCAATCTTAACCTTGATTCTGATTTTGCACCCGTAAAACCTGAAATAAATTCATCATAACATTTCTATTAACACTTTTATTCAACCTCTTTCATCCTCACATGGAATCACAGTTGTTATCAGTTACGCGTAGATTAAGCTTAGGCGTAAGGTTTAAACCCTAAATATTTAAATCCTACGCCTAAGAGATTTAACCATTGAAATTGCACCAAATGAATTCTGAGTCATCTTAGAAGCAACATGATACATTTTCAACAAGTTATAACATCAAAAACCTCAAGAATCAAAAGTACCTAATTTTACGAGTACTTAAACCCTAAATCTTAATCTAGCAAAATTAAAGTTTCTGGGTATGATTCAAGGTAGGTTTTGGTTAATTAGATATGTAACAATCATCATACAAGCAACTAATTATCCAGAATAACTCACAATGGAAAACACCCAATTCACGCATAAACCCTAATTCATGAGGAATGATTAAAAACATTTTCTTGGTTGATTTAGATGTTGGAAATAGTTTAAAGATTGATATTAGATGCATTTTAACACTCCCATTTCACAACAAACAACCAAACGTGATCACATGATCATACGCTTACGCGTAGAACACATAACCACGCATAGAGTAAAATCAAACAGTTGGATTTGTTTATCATTAAAAACCATTGTTTAGAATCACTCAATGAAGCTTAAAACACTTACAAATTCGAAGTTTTTCACACGAATTTGAGTTTTGAATTTGGAGCGTGGGATATGGTTGGTAAAGACTTAAATGAATGTATTTTTTGGGTAAAGGGGGAGTAATCCTGCACCCTGGTAAAATATATTATCCAAAAAACATTGAAGTACAAAAGACAAGGGTGAGTTCCCTCGCCTCAGTCCCTTTGGACACATACATCGACCACTATATAAGAATGACATGCCATTCTTACAACTTACAAAAGAAAACTATCAACCTACAATGACTATACAAGTGAATAAACATCATAAAATTAAAAGCTTGATTCACTAGCCCCAAAAGCATAGTCATCTAAGAATTTTCAATCATCTTCATTGTCCCACAAACATGCTACAAAAAGAATCAGGACACGGCGGTGAAACACAATGAGATGAACTAACACAAAGATACCAAAAGGTAGGTAAAGAACACACAAGATATTCCAGTACCCTCCCCAACGGCTCAATGACAATCCATGAAGTCCTAAACACCACGTATGAACAAGCTCAACAAATCATTCAGAACCATACTTGCGTAGTCAAGGACTCGTACATACAATCAACCATCATAGCAACATTAGACGATAATAAGGTTTTCAAAAACCTTAACTTCCAACCATCGTATTATAGACCAAATCAAAATGAATAGTACCATATACCACCAGGTCTGAATAATCACGAAGACGACTTCTAAGGTTTAAAAAAAACCCTAACTTCCAATTCAACCAGCAACATCGATCAAAAGACCAGATTATAAATCAGCAACATGAATTTGAAATGATGACAAGGGTTTTAGAACAAGGATCCCTAAAACTTGACTTACAGCAACATCAATAACAAGACCGAGTAGTGTAAATTATTATTCAACATGAGCAGCAGGTCTTGGAACGAAACCATGGTTTTTTTTTAACAAGGAACCCTCACAACTTGACTTACATCTCTCTCATAACCCCCAAACATAATCACTAACATCAGCGTAGAACTTGCAATCACAAACCAATCCCTAAAACGGGATAACTTTTAGCGAACACCCATAAAACCCTACAACGGGTTTACAAACCAACACATCATATCAGGAATAAGAGATCGATCTAAAAATCATAAAGATAATCAAACCGACTTGAATGATGAATCCTTGAAAATGATTAAAACAAAGCAGATTTGCCGAAACCCTAAAAAACGAGAGCACAAAAAATAACAAGAGTTTCGGCAACACCAGCACCACCCTACCAATCTTTTGCACACTAAATACGAAACCCTAGATGATATCGTAACGAGTGAAACACTTTAACCAAGCAATTGATTAAACTATGCGCAGAAAGATGGATGAGATCGACCCTTAAATATGTAAAGTGGATTAAAACCGACTTAAATGAATGTAATAAATGTTAAAATGTTTTAGGTGGAAGGTTTTGTTAGAGTAAGGTTTAAACATTTGACAATTTTGGTACCTCTACCTCAACCATTTTCATCCACAGCCCAAAACTTCCATTTTGGTTAAGCACAAAGTGTAAGTTTGGAAAGAAACTTGACGACACTCCCCCTCGACTTTAAAAATAGAGACATTTTACAAATTTGAGTCCGAGGAGTGTTTAGAGACAAGAAACTTATCGACCATTATCAAAGATACAACCAGTTCTTGGTAATATGCAAGTACAAGGTTTTATGAAACAAAAAATATTTACTTTCTCCCCCTCAACACTTGTTCGGGAAAATTGTGAAAAGTTTGATAGAACAAAGTGTTGACGGAAGCTTTGTACTTGCAATGTTTGAAAGAAATTAGATAGAAGAATTTTTTTTTTATTTTATCAGATTTTATATTTTTCTATTTTTGTTTTTGAAAAATTTATTTACAAAAGAGGTTTTGGTGTTTGACTGGTTTTAAGATTGTTTTAAAAGTTCGTCCAGTTCCTCTGGAGTCAAACACCTCATGCCAATCCGGTGGATCAACTCAGTAAACCTAGCAGGAGCGAAGGCTTTGGTGAGAAGGTCTGCCAGTTGGTATTCAGTACCCACAAAATATAAATCAACGGTACCCTTTTCCACATGCTCCTTGATGAAATGATATCGAAGATCGATGTGCTTAGACTTCGAATGTTGGACGGAGTTGCACGAGATCATAATAGCACTTCGATTGTCGCAGTACATCGGGATTCTGTCAAATACGTAACCATAGTCTTTGAGTTGTGTTCTCATCCAAATGACTTGAGCACAACACGCTGACATGGCTACATATTCTGCTTCGGTTGAGGACAACGATGTACAATCCTGCTTCTTCGATTTCCATGACACCAGTTTATCACCAAGAAGTTGTAGAGCTCCTGAAATACTTTTCTAAGAATCTAAGCAACCTGCGTGATCAGCGTCTGAAAAAGCTATTAGTTCAAAACCAGAATCCTTCGGATACCATATTCCCAAATTAATGGTTCCCTTGATGTATCGTAGGATTCTTTTAGCCTCAGAGAGGTGAGTTTCAGTTGGTCGCGACTGATAACGGGAGCAAAGATATACAAAAAATACAATATTAGATCTACTGGCTGTTATAAACATGAGAGACCCAATAATACTTCGGTACTTGGTAGGGTTAACCAATTTCCCATGCAAATCAGCGTCCAGTTTCTTGGTATGTGCCATAGGTGTGGCATAGGTATCACAGTTTTGCATTCCATGTTTGTTTAAAATTTCAAGAGCATATTTGGACTGACTCAAGAAAATACCACGGGGTGATTGATGAACTTGTAGTCCTAGAAAGAACGTAAGTTCACCCATCATGAACATTTCAAAATATTTTTCATAAGTTTTGAAAAAGCGTTTGAGTACTTTAGATGTGTTGACACAAAAATGATGTCATCCATATAAATTTGAACAATTAAAATGTGTTCCTTGTGATATTGTATAAATAGTGTTGGGTCGACCGATCCTTTGACGAAATTATGAGAGATGAGAAAGGATGACAACTTATCTTACCACGCCCGAGGGGCTTGTTTGAGACCGTAGAGAGCCTTGTTCAGTTTGTAGACGTGATTAGGGAACTCTGGATCAACAAATCCTTCTGGCTGGCTAACATAGACCGTTTCCTTCAGTTTACCATTCAGAAAAGCAGTTTTGACGTCCATCTGAAAGACCGTGATGTTCATGTGAGCCGCGAATACCAGAAAAATCCGAACAGCCTCAAGTCTAGCAGCTGGTGCGAATGATTCCTCGTAGTCAATCCATTCTTCTTGTCTATAACCCTTAGCCACCAAACGTGACTTTTTTCTGATAACCGTACCTTCAGCATCCAACTTGTTTTTCCAAATCCATTTCAGACCAATAACATAGACCCCTGTTGGTTTTGCAACCAATTCCCATACTTCAAGGCGTTTAAACTGATTAATTTCAATTAGGAACCAATCGACAGTAACCCTAAAGTTTCTCTCTCTAGGCGATTCAAAAAATAAAACCCTAACTAAATCGGATCTTCAATTCCAGCCATCATGTTTGTTTTTCTTGCACCATTTCGTAAGAGTTATTGATTAACAATTGTGTTAATTCGTTTCTTGAACGATTTTGTGTCTAGTTCACAAACCTGAGGCAATTTCTTAAGTCGATTCTTGTTAGGGTTTTTTTACATCGTCATTCTATCAATGAACCCTAATCGTCCTCTATTGTCTTCCTCCTGGTAGGTGATCGTTAGATTAGGGTTTCTTTGAAACGAATTTACTAATTTCATTACATTAAATCGGTTCTGTTGTGATTGATTTTGCGCTAATCTGCATTATCCTGGTTTGTTTCGACAAATTAGGGTTTGGCTTTATTTATATCTGCAGGTAATCCTGTTCTAGGGTTTTTTCGTGAGTATTTGATTCTTGGTAATTGTTAGTGGGTGGTGAGAGATGGATGATGGATTCTTATTAGGGCAAAAGGCGTCTGATAATACTGGTCTGATTTCTAATGATGCGAAACATGCTAGGCCAGGTCATGTAATTAATGTTGATGAATTGGAGGCGCGTATGTGACTTTTAAAGGGTATTGATTATGGAATTTCTATTCCAGCTAGTGTCCCTTTGAGCATTTGTTGTACTGCTAGTACTATGTGCGTCCAAGCTGCTGTTGATGGTGCGTCTGGACAGCATGTTACTGGTGTGGTTTTGGCTGATAAATCAGG
The DNA here is from genome assembly GCA_910596185.1 of Chrysanthemum makinoi. Classification (NCBI taxonomy): domain Eukaryota; kingdom Viridiplantae; phylum Streptophyta; class Magnoliopsida; order Asterales; family Asteraceae; genus Chrysanthemum; species Chrysanthemum makinoi. The sequence continues at coordinate 310,072,947 of OU343224.1, forward strand.
GAGTGCTGATGTGTTTGGCCCATTTTCATGTGTTAAACCTATACGCATTCCTGATGTAAGTCTGATGGGGAGTGTATCTGCTGTTGAGATAAAGGAACAAGGGTCGAAATCTGATGTTGAACTTGTATCTGATGCTAACCTTGTCTCATTTGATCCATTAAGCACGGATACTACTGCTGCTGGTATGGGGCTTAGTACTAGTTGTGGTGAGTCGAATATTTCGATGATGAGCCCTAGTACAACCTTTTCATTGGATTCTGATATGGGGGCTGTAAAATCAGGAGATGATTCCGGTCTTGTGCCTATGGGTACGCCCTCGTTTGTGCCTGTGGGACTGATGTGGGATGTGTTTCGGGTTCTACCATCGAGAATATGGATGGTAAGTCTGATGGTCCGACTCATATTGAACCTGGTCTTTTTTCCTCTGGTGATCGTATGTTTTATCCAAATCAGGTACATGAGTCGGGGTATACGTTTGATAAATTTTTATCGGCTGCAAACGTTGTTATTCTAGTTGAAGTAGTTGATGATATGTGTGGAAAATTTACCAATTCACTTTATGGCTATTTCATTGGACAACGACTTGCATTTCCAATTGTAGAAGACTATGTCAAGCATACTTGGAGCACGCTATATTACGGAATGGTTTCTTTCTTTTCAAATTTTCTTCATTGGATGGTATGTCTAAGGTTCTAGATGGAGGTCCTTGGTTTATTAAATCGGTACCTTTTCTTGCGGGAGTGGGTACCGAATACTAGGTTGGAAAAGGAGAAAGTGACTAAGGTACCGGTTTGGGTTCGTATGCATAATGTACCTTCCGTAGTGTATTCTAAAGTAGGTATAAGTTTGATTGCAAAACAGTTGGGGCGGATTATACTTTTTGATGCGGGTACTAATGCTATGTGTAGCAATCCTTGGGGTCGTTATTCATATGCACGGGTTCTTATTGAGTTATCTGCTGATAGAGATGTTTTGGAATCAATGGATGTTGCTATTCCCTTACCTTTGGGTAAGGGTCATTACATGGAAGTTCTTGAAGTCGAGTATGAGTGGTGGCCGCCTTGGTGTTCTAAGTGTAGTATCTTCAATCATGATGATGATCTTTGTCCTCTTAGACGTAAGCGGGTTACTAGTGCTTCAACTACTAATGATGTTGGTTTTGATCGTCAAGTTCACTCTCAAAAGGCTGGTAAAGAGGTTGGTAAAGATTCTAAAGGGGCTTGGGGTTTTAAACCAAAGACTAATGTTATGTATAGACCAGTCTTAAAACCAGCTTCCAAGAAAAAGAACTCTTCTAAACATAAGTTAGGAGCTGATCTTAAGCCGAATAATGAGGTTTCTTTTTCTCTTGGCACACCTAATGGGGTGCTAAGGAGTGATGATGGTGTGGATATGGTACAGGAACAAATTGCACAGCCTTCTAATGTTTTCGATTCTTCATGTGGGGGAAAGGATAATGCTCTTGAAGGTTGTAATCGTGAGGTACCTACGAGAAGTAGAACTGCTGATTTGTGGGAGCGTTTCAGCAACCATATTGCTTCTACGAGTAAGGCGTCGAATGTTACCCCTAACGTTAGCCATGTGGACTCAACTTCTGTTCAGGGTCAAGGTTCATGTGTGGATGGGGTTAGTGAAAGTGATGATGAAGTCTTTGAGAACTATGATGATATCGAGATGTATGCTTCCAAATCCAAGAATTATAGTGGCTCTACTAGAGACTTCAAGGTGCAAGGACGCAAGAAGAATTAGTTTATATTTTCTTTTGTGTTTCTTGGTGTTAAGTAGCTTTATTTATCTGTTAGCTGCACTTGTGTTGGTGCGTGTCTATCGCCCTTTAGAGCTGAGATGGGGGACTCACTCCCATCCTTTTGTACTTCAACATTTTTGGTGTAATGCATTTTACCAGGGTGAAACATCCCTTTTACCCAAATAAACTGATTAATTTCTTCTTGCATGGATTCGATCCAGTTGTCATATGTCATGGCTTCTTTAATATTTTTGGGTTCAGCTTGGCAGACGGTGAGTGCTAAATGCAATGTTCACCGTCGGAGGCGTTGTCTAGTTTCGACTGGTTGATTCAGGTTTCCAATAATGTTCACAAGAGGATGGTCTCTAGTCCAACGATGTGTGGAGGTTTGATGTTGATATACATTATGCAGATTAGGAGGATTCAAATGACTTGTAGATGATTCCGCAACATCAGAAGTGGCAGTTTCATTTGCAAAAGGGTTGAAGAACGCATTTGGATCATAATATGTAGGTTGGGGTACTTCATGGTTCAGAAGATCATCAGTTGGTTCAGTATCATTGGATGCGGTTTGTTCGGCTGTTGTTGTGGAATCAATTGGAGGTGCTTCTTCAACAGTTGTTGCTGTTTCAGGTGTATCAGGTATTAGAGTATTATCAGGTTGAGCAGCGAAAACATTTGATACATCTGGAGCACGTTGATCAATATCATCACTAAACAGAGGAGCAAATAGCTGTTCCATTTGACGTTGAGTAAGTTGTAAGCTTGGTTCAGCTGATGATGGGGTTTGGGGGAAGTTTAGACGGTTATGTCCGGGTTCCAAGCTGTTTTGCTCAGAAGCCATTTCTGTAAGCTCATCGAAGTTTGCATGAATCGTTTCGATAATCTCCCTTGTACGACGATTCTAGATCCGGTATCCTTTAAAATTCTCACAGTATCCAACAAAGACTCCTATGTCAGCTTTAGCTTTGAGCTTACAAAAGTCATCACGATCATTATTTGGGTAACAAAGGGATACAAATACATGAAAGTGTTTGAGGTTCGGTTTACGGTTGTGGATAAGCTCATAAGGTGTTTTGTTGTGGCGTATGGTAATCATTGAACGGTTCTGAGTGTAGCATGCAGTTGACACGGCTTCAGCCCACAAGTAATCTGGAAGTTTAGCATTAATTAACATTGTTCTTGCAGCTTCCAGTAACGTACGGTTTCATCTTTCAACAACTCCGTTTTGTTCTGGTGTTCGTGCAATGGATGTTTGATGCTCAATTCCCACTTTCTCATAATATGCACGAAGAGTTTGATTCACATATTCAGTTCCTTTGTCGTTCTCGATTTGTCGATTGTGTTCGGAGTGAACTTGAATTTTCGTGAGAAAAGTGATGATCATCTGCGGAGCTTGATCTTTACTTCGAAGAAAATAAACCCAAGTCCATCTTGAGTAGTCATCGACAATTACCAAAATGTAGCGTTTGCCATTAATCATCTGCACACGCATCGGGCCACATAAATCTATGTGAAGAAGATGAAGCACATGCTGTGAGCTGTGTTCCACCTTTGAAGGAAAGTGAGCACGAGTGCTTTTCCCTTATTCACAAGCTGAGCATAGGTGATCTTTAGAATACCGATATCTTGGGAGACCTTCAACAAGTTTGTAGCGTGCAAGATTGGTTATGGTTTGAAAGTTTAAGTGTGAAAGTCGACGGTGCCATAGCCAACATTTTGTAGATGTTGCTTTTGAAAGTAGACGGATGGGAGATGATGCAATCATGTCTTGCATTGAGATTGTATAAAGACTTGATGTGCGGGTTCCAAACATAAGATCGTTTCCTTGTAGATCACGAATGAAACAAGTTTTCTCCCGAAAATCAACTTCCAAATCTCCATCACAAAATTGACCAACTGAGAAGAGATTGTGACCGAGACCTGCCACATAAATAAACCCTGCTAATTTCGATGTTACCATTGATGTAATCTCCGTAGCCCATGATAGCTACGAAGTGATCATTCCCGAACCTAACAGTGCCAATGAACTTTGAAACAAAGTTTGATAACATTTTGAGATTGCCTGTCATGTGTCGGGAACATCCGCTATCAACAATCCAGAAGATGATTTGTATCACCTGCATTACACACAGACGACACAGATGGAATAGAAGTAGATGTGGAACCCGAAGAGTTAGAGGTTTCCGATGCAGTTATAGTTGAAACACACATGTTTATGATTTTAGGTATCCATTTAAAGCCAAGTGTATTATGTAACCATTTCTGCCATCTCCAACTAGTCTTAGCTTTGGTCTTAGTAAATGCACTAGGTGATAAGTTCTTCCTAGGAGGTGAAGGGGGTTTTATGGGTACATCAATGATCGTAGCCGGAACACTAGAGGGTGGTTTACCTAGCATAGACTTAGAAGCATTAGTGGGCCTAGAGGTATTCCGTTTTCTATTATTCCGCTTACGAGATAAGATAGCATTAGCAACACATTTATCATGATAACCAGAAAACATGCTTTTACGACAACCAACACAAGAAGCTTCAAACATAACATTTAAAGTACTTAAAGGTTCAGCATTCATTACATCACTTTTGCTATTACATTTGTCTAACGCAATGTCTAAAGTGGGTGCAACTTGAGTCTTATTCAAAGTCCTAAGGTGTTCTTCTACTTCAGAGGTCTTTATTGTTCTTTTCTTACGTCGCAACTTCTTATTCTTCCTTGATGTGCTCTTAAGCTGTGAAGTGCTAGCGTTGGGAAAAGAGGCAACTATTCCTGTTTCAGTAGAGGGAAGCACATTAGTTTCTTGTGATGTGGCATTAGGCAGTCTAAGAATTCCTGGAGCAATTACGTTTGTGTTACTATTCCTATCTTGCTTAAGAATTACCAACTCTGCTTTTAGGTCATGGATAGTGTGTAACAAATCTAAATTTTCAGAACGAGTGTTTCCATTTTGTCGTAAAACCTCTTTGGTATATGCAAGATGATCATCAACATCTTTTGACGCTTGAGCACGAGTCTTTTTGAGTAAATCAAATATGACACCATATTCCATTTTAACTTTTGAAATTTCTTGTTCATATTTTGAAATTTGACACTTTAAAGACACGTTTTCATCATCCAGTTGCTCAATTTTTGGATTAAGAGTTTTGGTATGCAACTGGTTGATTTTGTTTTGCAAAGCGAGTTCTCGATTTTGACAAACTTTTTGACACCATTGAAGATGACGTTTTGCATTCGAAAGCTCATTTAACAATCGCTCATTTTCAAGTTTTAAAGACTTGATTTGTGACACATTATCGGTATTATCAACATTTTCAAGAGAATCAACAGAATCAACAGCGATATAATCAAATGCATATGCAACAGTATGCAGTAACACAACATTTATGGTATCAGCATAGATAACATATTCCAAGAGTCGATCAACATCTTTTCTTAACATTTTCTTTTTACGATTAGTATTTGAAATAGATGTTTCTGTTTTCTCGAAAACTGTTTTCATAAGTCCAAGCTCCTTGTGAAAATCCCTTTCCCAATATATTGAACACATTTTCAAATTCCGGACATGAGGTAAAATTCTTTTCTGCAAAATATCTCTTTGTTCTCGCGCATGAGGCGATTGAAAATGTTCAACTTTTATTTCAGAATTGATTTCAATTTCACGTTCCAAAAGTTTGATGTCCGATATGAATGTTTCAAAATATTTAAGAATTTGACATCGTTAGGGTAATGTTTTTACTTCATTGAGTGAAGGTAAAGGACCATTAATTTGTGCAGTATTGGGTTGGGGACCAACATTAGAAGACTTAGAAATAGGCGTGATAACCCAAGGTGTGTTAGAATTATCCTGTTGTGCGACGAAAGTTATGGCTTTTGAATAGTTAAATGGTTTGCAATAAACAACATTTTCTAATTTTGACCGACTCTCGTCTTCTGCATCTAATTACTCCATACGATTATATTCAACAACACTCATAATGGAATCATCAATTCTATGTTCTGCACTGTAAACTTGAAGATTTGGTTTGAATGCTCTATGTGAAAACTTTGGTTTGTAATCAGCAAGATTCGGTCCATATCCATTTGGATTTGGTTTAAAACTAAACTTTTGAATAGTTGTGATTGACTCACCATGTTTATAAACAACATTTCGAAACTCTTTGATTTTGTTTTGTAAGTTGACAATTTCTTCAAGATAGTCATCTATTTGTTTCCTTGAATGCTTTTTGTATTCACAAAACTGTTTTTGACAAGTTAACAACCCAGACTTGGATTTTTGAGTTTCCGAAGTGAGAGCGTTAAGTTGTTGTTTATGATCATATTTCAGTTGTTCAATTTGAGACAACAAAGCATTCTTGGATGCAACTAGATCACATATCTGTTTTTCCAAAGATTTTTCATTTTGGTATGATTTAGCAAATGCGACTTCAAAACCTTTTTCACGTTTCTCTTTTGTTTGAAAAATGTTGAGTTGGAACTTTAAGCATTCATTATCCTTAGTCAACAGTGCAATTGTGTCGTGTAATTTCTTATTGGTGTCTTGGCACTTTTCCATTCGAGATTTTTGGTCCGTAATTAAGTTGGTCATGAGCTCAAGATCTGGATTAGACACAGGTTCAACTTGTTCAATGTGAGTCTCAACATGATCATTATTTAGATCCTCAAATATAACCACGGAGTCAACTTGAGTATCAATATTAACCATAAGGTCATCTTGATCGTCAAATATAGCTACGGGATCTATTTGATTATCATCGGAATGAGATGTAGACGGCTCATGTTGAACAATTTGATCCTCGTCGGATGCAGATGTTGGCGGAGATATCAGATCGATAATGAATATAGTTTGATCCGGTACATGAGACAAGCCGTCGGTGTCATACCTGGGCTGTGTCACTCATGTGGAGTTCTTGCATGTTTGCCATTAACATCACTGCTGCATTAGCCTGCACGTCCTCCATGTCATCATCGAACGCATTTGCCATGAAGCTCTGTTCCTTGTTGGTAAGAGTTCCACCAACTTCATCCTTGAGAGCCAAGAGTAAAGCCGCTTTGTGATAAGCACCGCCTCTTGTCCTCGGCTTAGGGCATGCATTAGCCAGATGACCCTTCTCATTACAGTTATAACAACGAAGACCATTAACCCTAGTTAGAGCATTTCCCTGATCAACCACTTGAGCCCGTTGTTATGGAGCACCCATGTTATTCCTTCCATTAGCATTAAACCCTTGACCACTACCCATCAGACGAACATTACAACGATTCTGAACTTCAACACGTCCATTGTTAACAACAGCTTGATTCCTTGTGTTTGATGAGGTACGAATGCGATTGTTGGATTTGTTAGAGTATCGACCGAAGGCTCTTGTAATCATGACAAACCCTTGTTGCAATGCATCGAAAGCTTCTGCATCCTCATTAGATTCACTGTAAAGTGATTGATCATTGTTGTTGTTGTATGGAACCAGTTGAGTTTCTTATGAGGGATCATATGGTGTGATCTGAGCAGTTGGTTGTGGAGGATTTGTGAAGACAGATTGTAAGGTCGAGAATTGAGGATAACAAGCTTGAGCCCACAAAGCAAGTGTTTGATTATCTAGGAGTGAAGGCGAAGCAGGGACTCCACGGATGATCCTTTCTTTGTCAACTTCCTTTTGGTGGGGCTTCAAATAGTCGTACAACAATCCGTATGTAGCATGATGAAGATTCTTCGCTTGACGGATGAAAATAACATCTTTTCCCAATCAGGACCAAGACTACTAAGGAACTTAGTGTTGACTGCAATTCTTGGCATAATGATGTTATGTTTTTCCAAGTCATTGATGATGTCTGAGAATCGATGATGATATGACTCTAAATGTCTCCCCTGGTTCAATCATGAAGTGCTCATATGCTAAGTAGATTTTGGATTCCATGTCTTCTTGATTGAGTTATGTGCCTTCCATTAGAAGATGAATGTGCTCCCACATTGCTTTAGCAGTCTTCTGAGCATCAACACTACGAAGTATTGGGTTGGGTAATCCCAAGAGGATATATTGCATTGCAAGTTCATCGGCTTCCAAGTGTAGAAGTTGATCAATAGTAAGTTCATTAAGACCAACAACGTTGGTGATATCATCTCTTGGTGGATTAGCATTCGGATCTCCGGGTACAGTGATAGTAGGCATCTGAAATGGACCTTCAAGGATGACCTTCTTCAAGAACTTTCCATGTGGCTTTTTTAGATCACAGAACCTAAAGAACCTTATTACCCATTGATCGTAATTTCCGGGAGTGAGCATTGGAGGTCTATCAAGTGATCCAGCTTCATGAATGGATTGTTGGCTGCTTAAAGCTTCACACATCTTTGCAAACCAAGACGGTTCCTTCATAGCATACTTGGATGGATGCTGATGTTGAAAGTTTGTGTAAGGTTGTACTTTTAGACTAGGGGGTGGTTGAATCATTTGTCGTGGAATTGCTCCCTGAGGAAATTGTTGTTGAAATTGTTGCATTTGTTGTGGTGATTGTGGAGGATATTGTTGATAGAGTTGTTGTTGTTGTTGTTGTTGTTGTTGTTGTTGTTGAGGATACACATGAGGAAAGTAGTTAGAGTATGGTGGTTGAGACATCTTGAAACTTGTGTTGATGATGGATCTTTGTAGCCGAATGAAATTTTTTTGATGAAGTAACCTTATGCGTAGAAACCAGCTTAAGCGAAGAAAGCACCTTATGCGTAAAGACCAACTTACGCGTAGGAATAGCTTACGCGTAGACTTGAGGAAAACTTAGCTTAGGCGTAAACCAAAGGCTTAGTAGTAGAATCCTTATGCGTAAGATTAGCTTATGCGTAAGACTAGGCTTAGGCGTAAGAAAATGCTTAGGCAAAGAGAATTCTACGCGTAAGAATTTGCTTATGTGTAAAACTAGGGTTTTGCCCAAAAATCCTTTACACTTTTTACACTTATACCAGTGTAAAAGATATCAAAAGTCGAAGTGTTTTCAGGCTTATCAAAGCAAGAAAACACTGAGTATACCAACAGCACTGCAGATCAAATGATGAAATCCTTATGCGTAACAACCTGCTTAGGCGTAGACTTTGTGCTTACGAGTAAGATTAGGGTTTTACTACGCGTAGAAAATACCAAACTTAACCAAAACTGATTTTTCTGCCCAAAAGTGTTTAGAAACCTGATTTTTATGATGAAAAAGCTTCAGTATCACCAAAATAACATAAAAGTATGAAACTTGATGATCCAACAAACTTTTTCACCTTACGCGTAGAAATGAGTACACGAATGAAATCAAGCTCAAAAACAATGCTACACACGTAAAATTTCAAACTTGATGCTAAAAACTTAAACTTTAATACTAAATAAACCTTAAAGTACAAAAATCTTGAGTTCCTAAGTGTAAAAATGAAAGCTTTTTGCGTATGAAAGTTTAAAAACCGAGAAACCCACGCGTATGAACACAAACTTCAAAACCAAATATGTTTCACCCAACTAGATGGCGAATGATACCACCGTTAGGTCACCATATTGTAACACAAGCATCAATGTATAAGAAATGAGATAAGAAGTGATCGGATGAACACTAAACACAATACACATGAATGATATAGAAAGGTTTATGCGTAGGAATTAATGTAAAGTGAACAACCAACCTTCAAATGAAGGTTTACAACATTATTTATAGGGTAAGGGACTAGGGCAACACTACAAGTTCCCTTCCTTCCTTATGGGCTTGGGCCAAGGCTTATGGGCTTTCTACATAAGCCTTACCTTTAAAACAAACATAAAAGCCTAATTAAGCAACCTATTACATATTGGTTACAAACACTTGAAATATAGTTTAGGAGTGATTCCAATAGGGTTTTAAACCAAAGACCAAAGTTATGTATAGACCAGTCTTAAAACCGGCTGCCAAGAAAAAGAACTCTTCTAAACCTAAGTTAGGGGTTGATTTCAAGCCGACTAATGAGGGTTCTTTTTCTCTTGGTACATCGAATGGGGTGGTTAGGAGTGATGAAGGTATGGATATGGTACAGGAACAAATTGCACAGCCCTCTAATGTTGCAGATTCTTTGTGTGGGGGAAAGAATTGTGCTATTAAAGGTTGTAATCATCAGGTACCTACGAGAAGTAAGACTGCAGATTTGTGGGAGCGTTTCAACAACTATGTTGCTTCTACAAGTAAGGCGTCGAATGTTTCCCCTAAGGTTAGTCATGTGGCCTCAACTTCTATTCATGGTCAAGGTTCATGTGTGGATGGGGTTAGTGAAAGTGATGATGAAGTCTTTGAGAACTATGATGATATCGAGATGTATGCTTCCAAATCTAAGAATTATAGTGGCTCTACTAGAGACTTCAAGGTGCAAGGACGCAAGAAGAATTAGTTTATATTTTTCTTTTGTGTTTCTTGTTGTCAAGTAGCTTTGTTTAGCTTAGTTTATTTGTAAGTTGCACAAGTGTTGGTGCATGTCCATTGCCCTTTAGGGCTGAGATGGGGGATTCACTCCCATCCTTTGTACTTCAACGTTTTTGGTGTAATGTATTTTACCAGGGTGAAAAATCCCTTTAACCCAAAAAATACAACTGTTTCTTTTTGTTATACAAGTATAAAAATTCTCTATCATTCGAATACAAACAACTTATTCATTTCTCTCCCAACACACTCGCAAGAATTCTAGCAAATTTTCAGGCAAGTTATCAATTCCGGTCGTACACTGCTTTGACCGTTGTACTTTAGAAAACAACCATTGTTGAAATAGTACAAGTGAATTGTTTTAAGGGAATCATGTTTAATATGTGACTTTTGCAGAATTTGGATAAAACGTATGTTCGTGTTCTTTTTATATTTAGTTTAAATCGCATTGCAATTTTTCTTTTTGTTATTGTTATTTAAATTTTAATATAAACGGTAAAGTTTATCTACAAGTTATAACATTCATTTAACTATGCTCATTCACTAAGCATATTTATTTAAATTTGTTATGTTAAATGGACATGTTGGTGAGTGTAAATTATACCAAACCGTTATAAGACGACAATAGATGTCATGTCATACTTAATTTCTCACCAACTAATGTCAATAGTTGGTCGAGCCGAGATAACTTGAGTAAAAGGTAGGGGTGAGAAAAAAACCGAAATGATTGAATAAATCGAAAACTGAAATTAAATCGAATCGAAAATAATTGAACCGAACTAATAATCAAACCGAATTTACTAAAACCGAACCGAACCGAGTTACTAATTTAGTTCTCGGGTTGGATATGGGTTTGACAATTTGAACCGAAAACTGAACCGAAAATCGAATTCATATAAATATTATATATATATATATATATATATATATATATATATATATATATATATATATATATTCATATATATAAATACTATTAAAATTTTATTTTAATATAAAAAAAACACTTTTATATGCGAAATATATATATATATATATATATATATATTTATATATATATATATATATATATATTGCTAAATATCTATGTAATTATTAATTTTTGAAGAATATATAGTGAAATTCGGGTTATTCGGGTTAACCCAAGAACCGAACCGAATTTAAATTCGGTTTTCGGTTCGGTTCGGTTCGGTTGAATTCTAGTTCGGTTCAGTTCGATTTCCGAGTTGACTAAAAAAGTTTTTTCACCGAACAACCCGATAACCAAACCGATCAACACCCCTGATAAAAGGTAGCATACATGTTAGTCTATGGCATGTAGTTACTTGGGTTCTTTTTATAGCTAGATTCAACACTCACTTAAAAACCATGTTGTAAAAAAGGTAAAAGCCATAAAATAACAACGTACTTTTCAAATTTTTCCGACTTAAAACACTTATCTTTTTATCACCTTACTTCACCAACGGACTTTCAAAATTTGTTCCGACTTGACCCATATGACCCGTTTATATAAAAATAATAACTAAAATGACTATATTACCCTCGATATATGGATGAAGTTAGAACAAATTTTGAAAGTTCGTTGGTGAAATCAGAACAAATTTTAAAGAATACAAATATAATATAATCATTTCAGTTATTATTTTAATATAAACAGGTCATATGGGTGAAATCAGAACGAATTTTGAAAGTTCGTTAGTGAAATAAGGTAATAAAAAAATAAATGTTTCAAATTGATAAAATTTAAAAAGTACATTATTATTTTATTGCTTTTATCCTTGTAAAAACAGGTATGCTAGGCCCCTTTTCAATATGTAGCTTGTAGGCAGTCATTTAATAAAAGATCTTTCATTAAATTATTTAGTACGTTTCTACAATTTGTTTTTCTTCTTCTGCCAAACTGAATAATAGTAAACGAACAAATTGTCTTTAGCTATTAGAAGAAAATATTATTTTGGGCCACCTTGTTCAGTATCCATGCAGGTCGGCCCTAGGTTGGTTCTCCGGAAGCACATTGATTTATCATGTAAAATATAGTAAAAAAGCTTACCTTTATAGTCATGAAACACGTTCAACGGTTTTGTGTTATAAGTCTTGTTTACTTTACTGTAATATAATTTGTCTGGTAATTTCCTAGACCCATCACTGCTATTATGTGATACCATCTTCCATCATGAGCAAACTTCATGCAGCTCCTTAGCAATATATTGGGGAGTATGATCAAGACTGCAATACAGCCTGAGCATTTTTATGTATGACAACATAACTGGAGGGCATGCATTTGCTATGTTTTTACGAATATACTAAATTACTACTCTTCAAAACGAAAGACAGAAATTAACCAATTAAAAAAACGCTTGCACAGATACATCTTTGCTGAAGGTGCGAGAGGGGGAAGGGGAACACAATTATCGCGATCAAGAGTTAAGGCCATGGGGACGAGAGTTGCAAGGCTAAGGATTGATTGAGAGTAAAATCTATGACCCAGACTTGCTGTATTATACTATTATTTGATCATTTGCCCAAAATTTGTTTTAATTCGGTAGGGACAAGATGTTTTAATTTACACAATCAAGTGAATTCATAGGTCAGAGAGTAGCTAGCAAAGGCAGATCAAAATTATTATTTATTCCAAAAAATGGTGTGGTATAGACCTTAAACTAGCACAACCACGTTGATAACATGTAATAGGCATGGGCGGAGCTATTAAGGGACCGGGAAGGGTCTCGGCCCCTAGGCCTAAGGCCGTTAATGTATTTTTTCGCAATTTCATGTGTATTTTCGGAAAAAAATTTGTTTCGGCCCTCTCACAAAAATTTTTCTAGCTCCGAAATAGGTTTACTATATAGTCGTAACAAGCTTTTAAGATATGCAAATAATTCAAATCAGAGCCTAAATAACTATAGTTGTAAAATTTAAACGAACATTGTCTGGGAAAAGTGAAATTTTATTTATAACAAATTAAATCAAGTACTAAGCAATGATTTAAAAATAAATGTTTTACAAAACGGACAAGCATACTCACAATCGCGTAACAAGTTCCCAACACACTTTGTGTGATACACATGCCCGCACCTACTTAACTGACTCACTACATCGTCTTTCTCATACTCCTTTAAGCAAATGAAGCAAAGCTCGTCGAATGATCTTTGTCCTCTTCGGTCTTGCAAGTCTCCAAAACGAATGATAGGAAGATCCCATGTAACATCTCGAAAATGATGAGGGTAAAATACGTAGCTCACAAGTCTCACTAAGTTTTCGACCACATCTTGTTTAATTCGAAATAATAAAACTAATATACAAGCACAAAACAAAACTGTATCATTGGAAACACCAAAGAACATTGTAGCTAAACTTAAGGTTTTTTTTTCTTTCTTTTCTTATGTGAAATAAGTTAAGCATGGAAGTTTATAAGGGAATAAGGTTGATATTGTAGTCAATGGGCCACCTGGACACACTTTCAAGTTAGGTTCACCTAGTTTGGTTGCCGAAATAAAGATTGTGGATAACATGCTTTCTTTGTGAGTAATTTTTATGTGTTCAAAGTTCCATAAAATGTTTGAGTATTGTTTTGCACATAAGTTTCAAATGTGTTGAGAGTAATAACTGTTATTTTCAATTATTAAGTTTTGATAGAAGAGAAGAAACTTTCGTTACATGAAAAAATTGTAGCTTTGGTTTACAAAGAATAAATTATACTAGAGAATTGCCATCTTTGGTATGCGGATTTATGAGGTTTGAGAGTTGACTTCGGGTTTTTAGAAATAAGCTCCTACTGAAAAAAAGCTCTTCAAAAATAAGCATCTATTCAAAAGAAAATTGTAGACTGACACACTTTACATTTTTTCTAAAAGATAAGCTCCGAAACTATATAAAGATGCTTTTAAATAACGTTGAAAATTTCTCCCACACCTCACAATGTTTATGTACAATTATACATGTCCTGATGGAGTCAAGATCAAATGAGAAATAAAGTTGAAATGTGAAAAATGAGAAGAAACTACAACCGTACATTTTAGATGCACCTTCAAAATTAGATGCACCTCTCTTTAAAATTCCATTTTTCATTTGAAATATGTGGCTCAGAATATTTCTCACTCTTCTCATTTTATTTTCTCTTCTCACTAGATCTCTTCCCTGATGTCCATATGTTTGATTTATAATTCTTGGAACAAGTTTGTGTGACAATGTTTATGTACAATTATACCCGTCCATATGTTTCATAACAAAAGTGCAATATATATTTCAAATTTACCATAGATCCAATGAACCAATTATAGTTATTAATTTTTCTAATAAAAAAATAAAATAAACTTTCACCCCTTTTTTAAAAATAAATATCTCGCAAACCGTTAATCGTTACACGAAAAAAAAATAAAAACATACCATCGCGACGAGAATTAAATTATCTTTCTATAGATATGCACTTCTATATATTTTTAACGATTTTTTTTTTCAAAATTTCGGCCCAGAAAAATCAAATATGATTTGTGAAAATCATATATGATTTGATTTTTACAAATCATATATGATTTTTGAAAATCATATGTGATTTTTAAAAATCATATGTGATTTGTAAAAATCATATATAATTTGAAACAATCACATGTGATTTGATTTTTACAAATCACATGTGATTTTTGAAAATCATATATGATTTTACAAATCACATGTGGTTTTTCTGGGCGGAATTTTTGAAAAAACAAATGTCGAAAATATAGATAAGTGCATATCAATTGAAAAATAATTTAATTCTCGTTGCGATGGTGTATTTTTTGTAGTTTGAAGATTTACCGTTTGCAAGATATGTTGTTTTCAAAAAAATTGTGAAAATGGTCTTTTTATTAAATTTGATAAAAAATAAATGGCTAAGATTGATTTATTGAATCTATGACAAATATAAGATCTATATTGATCTCAACTCTATGTTTGATTAATAATTCTTAGAACATGTTTGACACATAAGTATCTTAAGAGATTTTAAAATATCTTAAAAGTATAAGTTTAATCTAATTGACAAACTTGTAAGGGGGCGTTTAGTTGGGGAATATTAGGATATATTGGGGTATTTGTATTTTAATTCCTTTGAAATATTGTGTTTGGTAACTCAAATGAAGTAATTTACAATTCCACGAATTGCCAAAATGAAGAGAATTAGAATGACTCGAGAGAGTGTATAATTTTAATTTACTTGAAAAAAAATTTATAAACTTTTTTTCTTATTTTTTTTTATAAACTTTTAATTAGAATATTTATGAAATTTTTTTATAAACTTTTTTTATTAATTTTTTATAAACTTTTTTAAAAACTTTTTTTATAAAATTTTTTATAAATTTTGTATAAACCTTTTTTTATAAATTTTTTATAACTTTTTATAAACTCTTTATAAACTTTTTTTATGATTTTTTTATAAATTTTATTTATAAACTTTTATTTATAAATTTTTTATAAACTTTTTTTATAAATTTTTTATAAATATTTTTTAATTTTTTTTATAAACCTTTTATATAAACTTTTCTAAATATTTTTATAAATTTTTTATAATCTTTTTTTATAAATTTTTTATAAACTTTTTATAATTTTTTTTTATAATTTTTTTTATAAACTTTTAAGTAGAATATTTATGAAATTTATCTTAAAAAATAAAAAAATGTAAAAATTTCTGTCAACCAAACATGCGAAGGTATTTTAATCCGAAATTTTAAATTCTCAAAAACTTAAGTTTTCTATAATTTAAAATTCCGAAATTTCAAATTTCCCAACCAAACGTCCCCCAAGAGATTTTGAAAATCTATATTTATTAATCTGTTAAAATCTAATGTTAATACACTAACTTATAAAAAGAATCTCGAGTTATTAACTCCCACTCATACTATAATTTCTTTTTTTTTTTCTCTTTTTGATTCTCGACAATAGCCACAACAACAACATATGAATTTCACTTTTACATCCACTTTCAATATCAATATTAAATAAAAATTTCGAACATAAAAATTTAATTACAAGTTTAATTGGTAACAACTGAACATGCTCTTACAATTAGTTTGATGGGTCGAATGGGTATGAAGACTGATCACCAAGAGCTTAATTGGAAGGGACCCAAGATGAATTGAGACGAATTGGTACTCGATCAAACTTCCTTATGCCTCAATTAACAAAACCCTCATGGTAATTTTCAAAACCCCTTTGATCTAAGAACCCTAATTTTCGTACTTTTGATAAGATATGATAGAAACTTGTGCGGATTCTGTGGAAAACTAGAAGGGGGGTTGAATAGTTTTGCCGATTTTAAATTAGTTTCTAAAAACTTTAGATTCGATGTGATGTGAAATCGTATGGATGAAGATAAAGTATAGATCTAAGAGTAATGAAAGTAAATAAAGTAAAGCAAGGGAAAGAAATGACACAACCAATTTATAGTGGTTCGGCTACAAGGACACCTTCCTTGCCCTACTCCATTACCCGAGTCACCTACTTTCGAGTTTAAGCACTATGTCAACAAACTCCTTCAACTTGGCGGAGAAGCCTACACAACATTGCTTACACCTTTTTTCGGTACAAAGCTAAATACCGAGTCCGTAATACGGAGGACCAAACCAACACGACTATTACACAACAACTATGTGAAATATCAAGTACAAGATCTTTGCTACAGAAATCTTGTGGAGGAACAAATCAATCAAGGACCCCTTGCTTGGATGACTTTTAGTGAGCTCGTGATCTCGCCTTAGAGAAGGACCTATATGAGAATCACAATATAAGAAAGAAGAAGAACAACTCTCTAGATCAAGTGATCTTTTGTTAGAAGAGAGTAATAGTATATGAGAGATTTAGAAGAAGAGGGTGAAGAAAAATGAAAATGGCTCTAGTTATAGGCAAAATCTTGCCATTTGTTCTACGGATCCCACGGATCCCTCCCTTAAGGGATCCGTCTAGTGTAAAGCTAGGGATCCGTGGGACGCTCCTCTTTGCCCATGGGTTTTTTGGTTATGGGTCATGGGTCATGGGTTGTGGGTTGGTCCATGGGTATTTCATTAGATACAATGTATCTAATAGATGTAATGCATCTAGTCAAATGGGTATGGGTCAATACCATGGGTTACGGATATGCTCCATTGGTTGTGATTTTTACCCATCCTAATAAACTATTACAACAAATGATTTATTACAACAATTTGTATTAAATGACTATATGTAAATGCTTTACAAAAATAACATGTATCCTTATAATTTTACTTATGATAACATTATATTTGTTATCAACAAAAC
This sequence comes from Chrysanthemum makinoi, assembly GCA_910596185.1. Taxonomy (NCBI): domain Eukaryota; kingdom Viridiplantae; phylum Streptophyta; class Magnoliopsida; order Asterales; family Asteraceae; genus Chrysanthemum; species Chrysanthemum makinoi. Next base: position 310,090,365 of record OU343224.1, read on the forward strand.
ACAAAGAGATCGCTAAATATTAATAAACGTTTTTACGGTTATTTGTATTAACAATCTTCCCCTTTTTGTTGATGAAAAAACATAATGTTATCATGAGTAAAACTTAAGATTAGATGTATGTTTTGAAAGCCTAAATTTTACTTCTTCTCCCCCTTTTTGACGAAACAAAAAGTTAACCCAACGAAGAAATAAGATGTGGAAAAATAGTCCACGTATAAGCTTACTCCCCCTGCGGTAGCTCCCCTAGATTGGGGTCAAGTGAGAAAAAAATAAAAAATCCTACAAAGAAAAGGTTAGTAGTAACATGCATAAATAATCTTGTGATTGACGAGAATCAAGATTGGGAGCCAAAGTATGTAAACAAGGCCTTGTAATAAAACAACAAAATGTAGTGGTATTTATGCCACATACAAGCATGTAAAAGTAAGAACAAGACTTATTCTTAAAAATGACTAAAAAGAAAAATACTAAGAAACATAAAAAATAGTAATAATGATTCCTTCCATGCTTGGATAAGGTTATGGATGGAGGGTTTGATGAGTAATGATATTGATGCGATCAAGAATGAGGTTGAGTATGACTCGCATTTCTTCTCTAATTTCTATTGAAATATCCCTAGTGGATTGGCAATGTTCACAATGTAAGTGATGTGGGTAATGAGTGCGGAAGTTTTTCAGGTTTTTTTTATTTGTGAGATGCGGAAGATGTGGTGGAAAAGTAGAAAAATACGGATCAAAGTCCGGAATGTTTGAAAGTGGTGGTGGAAAAGAACCTAAATGTTCTTGTAGCTCAATGGGAGCTAAGGGTGGTGAGGTTTTAAGGCCTTTGAAATTGTGTTTGGAGAAGTGGGAGGCGTCAAAAAGGCTATTTCTTTTTGTTTTGGTTGTTGAGATCTTGTTGGAGTCTTAAGGAGTTCCAAAAGAGTGACTTTAGGTGGTGAGTTGATGGGTGATGAAGTTGGTGTTCTTGTTGGTGATGAAGGAGGTGCTATAATGGAAACATCTTGTGGTGAGTTAGTGGTTGGTGATGAGCCATTCGATGATGGTTTTGCTAAGCAACAAGGCCGGATGCTAATTCCTGCGGATATCCTAGATTTTGATTGTGGTATTTTGGAAGGCGGGAAGACAAAATTTTGGATCTCTTGAAATGGATTGTTTGCACCAGGTGATTCATCTAAGTTGGAAGATCTTTTGGAAGACATGGTGGTGTTTGTTTGTGAGGATGAGATGAATATGCAAGCTGTTAGGATTTAGTAAATCTAGTTATTAAAGTTTCGGTCACCTCAAGTATATGTAATCGTTAGAAAGCTCGTAGTCGTAGTTATTTAAAGTAAAGTAGTATTTAGTTGTGGAGGACGGACGGGTCTTTACCAACTGTATGCCTGATCCACAGCACGTAGGTGGCGATTTGTGTAAGACTATAAATACTCTCTACCTCCCAAGGTAGAGAGTTGGAGCTCATAATAATACTTTCATTTTCTCTCACTAAGTTCCCAAACCTCTAACTATTTCTCTCTCTAAAACCTTGAATTATACGCACCACTTGATCATGATATGATGTGTTTGTGAAATCCAATATGTTACAAATGGTATCAAAGCCAGGTTTGATCATCTCTCTTACATATCCTTGGATTTCTAGTGGTTTTAGATGGTTTTTGAGTTTGAAAAAGTTTAGTGGTTTTTGCATCATTTGGATCATTTCTTGTTTTAAAGTTTGAATTTTGAGTGTACTTTTGTGTTTAGAATCATTGTAAGTGCTTGGGTTTTGATTTGGAAAGCTTGAATCACTGTGGTTGGGCTTGTTTTGGATTGAAAAGTGTGTTTTTGAAGTTTTTCAAGGTAGCGACTTGAGTATCGTTGTGAATTTCTTCGTAGCGACTTGCTTTAGTAATTTCTAGTGAGTTGTAGTGTTAGTCGTAGCGACTTGAGCTTAGCGACTTGTTTATAAAATCGACAACAGTACAAGTTAGTGGATTCTCCTACAGCTACTTACACTTGGGGGTTAGCGACTTGCTTTCATTATTTCTAGCGACTTATACTTATTGTTCTCAGCGACTTGACATTAGCGACTTGGATAATTAGCGAGTTGCTCTTTAGCGACTTGACTGTTTAGCGATTTGGTGCTTTAGCAATTTGTGTCAGCGACTTGATGGGCTGACTTGATTCATAGCAACTTGAGGTTTAGCGAGTTGCTACTTAGCGACAATTGCTTAGCAAATTGGTTCAAGGATTCTTAGCGACTTGGTTGAACTTTTGTTTCTTATACGGTTTTCTCTTGATTTAGTAAAATCCTGTGAAAGAATCTATTTCCCTGTTTAATCATAGAGTTATAAAATCCCGTGAAATACGTAAACACAATCATCTCCTTTGTTCGAGGATGTTCAAGCGGTGGTTGGATACTCGTCCACCCATGCTTGACGAGCTGACTTCGACTCTTGGGCTCAACGAATCAGTTGTACTTGTCTTGGAAGGAAAATGGGGTCAACATTCTCAAATCAATTGATGAAGGACCTTCAGTTGAGACTACAAGAGACATAATTGATACTGCTGGGATGGAACCATGATCTTTGGATTGGACAAACCAAAGGCGTATGATGAGCTCGGTGATAAGGAGAAAAAGAGATTTGATGCGATATCGGGCTTCAAACATTATACTTCAAGGTCTTCCAAAAGATATCTACAAGCTTATCAATCACAACACTGAAGCCAAGATTGTTTGGGATAATGTCAAGATGCTTCTCTCGGGTTCTGAATTAACTAAAGAAGCAGAGAATCACAGTATATGATGAATTTGAGCACTTCAAGATGAAACCGGATGAGAGTGTCTATGAGTATTACGTGAGATTCCACAAGCTTGTGAATGATATGAGGAATATCAAAATGACCATGCCAAACATTCAGGTGAACTCAAAGTTTGTGAACAACATGAATCCCGAATGGCACAAATTTGTCACATCTGTGAAGCTAACCAAAGGATTGAAGAATTCAAACTATGAGCAACTGTATGCCTTCCTTCTTCATAATGAGAGACATGCTATGTTTGAAAAAAGGATTCTTGAACAATTCAAAGCTAAACAAGGAGAATCAAGTTCATCAAATGATTTAACCGCATACTACACCAATGTAGGGATCACTACCAAAGCATCTAAGGTCATACCTACTGGAAATGGAAATCACAAACTCATTCCCGATCCGAGGTTCAAACAACACGATGTGATGCGTCATGGAACACTTCATCAATCAGCTCTTATGGTTAAATAAAACAGGACCTTCATACCACATAGTAATAGTCTTCACACAAACAATGAAGTAGAACCTCATCCATCTACACAATCATGCTTTGGTCGAGAGATGGAAAGGTTACGGTGCAACCATTTCAAGAAGACATTATGGGGTTGGGGTTATGGGGAATCGAAGGGGACAAGTAAAGTAGATCAAGTGCTACTGTGTGGTGGTGATGGACATATAGCTAGAAGCGCACATCTCCAAAGCGCCCTCAAAATCTTGAGTACTTGAGAGACAAGATGTTACTTGTGCAAGCTCGAGGATAATAGAGTTGTGTTGGATGAAGAAGAGTTATTGTTTCTTCTTGAGGGCAATGCCAAGACATATGATCTTGATGTGGATGAGCATCCAATTCAGGAGATAGGTCATAATCATCAGAATGCCTTTCAAGTCGCCGATGTGATGCATCGACTCGGCGTCGATGATGAACCTCTTGCCGCAGACAATTTTCATGGCTAGCATTTCTCCAATGGTCTCTCCAAGGTCCTCACCACAAGAATCAATCATCTCAGGGTATTAAAACTATATGATAAGGTTGATCGGGAAAAGATACATGATAAAGTTCAACCACGAGAACCCGTGACTTCGAGATATTGCTAATATGGGCAATGATAATATTGTCCCATATGATAAATATGTGACCCAATGTGAGAGTGCGATTGAACCAAGTGATGTATCTAATGCATTCAATGATGACTATATTTTTGATGAATACACCGCTAGTGTTCCTAATGATTACATCATCTGAACTTAATGCCTATAAAGAACAAGTTGTTATTTATGAACAACGTGCTAAATTTGAGTTAACTACTGAGCGGGGAGATGGATGACCAAATGCATACAATTATTAGAAAAAGTAATTTTAGGGAAGAAATACTTAAACAAGAGTTAGATTCCTTAAAAGAAAAGCTTAATAAAAGCGGCTAAGCAAAACAAGAACTTCAAGAAAATGTGAAAGTGCTTAGCGAGAATTTAATGCCAAGGAATCAAAACTCTTAAATGAATTTTCCAACCTAAAAACTTTGAAAAACACACTTGAAAACAAATTATGCATTACAGGGAATACCATTGGGCGCTCACTTGATCACTAACCTGAGTTTTAAGTGATAAGCATAGTATTCCCCTTGTTGAGGAACCAAATCCAGAGGTCGTTAAAAAAGCTAGAGCTGCTCATAAGGTACTGTATGTTGGTAATGAGATTCTTAAGCCTAGGAAAACACCATCATGTGTTGGAAGCACGGAAGAGGATAGAAAATTAGATGATGCCTCTAGGGAGAAAATGGATAAGAAGCTTAACGATCACGTGTGTAAAAAGGAAAACATAACGATAAAACCCCATGATTACACCAAGGAAAATTGGATCTCCTTAAACAAGTTTAAGCCTCAGACTCTATTAACCCACGAACAATTGTTGCGGAAAAGGATATGGATATGCGAAAAGCTGAAAATTTTATTGAAAAGAACCCCCCCTTGTAGGAAATTGCCTCCAGCAACTGTGTATCCTCCTAATACACCAATGCATTTAGTTCCTAGATCTATTGCCACCAATAGCAAGACCTTAATCAGCCTGTATGTTGTTTATCAACTGTTTGTTGATTTTGAGAAAATGTGTAAGAAGAGAATCACACCTCTGAGGGATAACTGAGGGGGAAAGGGGTTTTGAGCAAATTAAAGAATGTTATTTAACTGAAGTCATGCCTTTCTTTAAACAATTAAAAGGTCAGTTTGAGAGTCTTCAAAAAGGAATAAATTTATATATTAAAGAAATGGAAAAGGAATTTGATGCAATGATAGTTGAGGTCAATGATTATGAACAGGAACTCAAATATAATGAAGTTGAAAGGAAGAACTTGCATATCTTAAATGAGAATTTGATTTCGAGTTGTGTTGCTCAAGAAGTGTTTTATCTTTGTTACTAAGCACTCTATTACTGCTTCTCGATTTCATGAATTATCTATTGAATTGAAAGTTTCCCATGATCGTGTCATTGAGCTTGAAAACAAAAACTCATAACTAAATGAGAAAATTGATCAGGATGATCACTATAATTTGGTAAAACATCTTTCTAAACTAGAAGTTGAACATTTTGATTTGCAACTAAAATATCAACATCTTAAAGAAAATGTCAAAACCTCAAACATCAAGACATCCTCAAATGTTCCATAGTTTGATGCAGTTTTCGATAAACAAGCGTGACGAACAGATTCAAGCTCATTGTAACACAATCAGAAAGTTGAAAGCCCAAATTTCACAATTAAAGCCTGAAAAGAACAATGTGACTGGCTCCCAAATGCCTCCTCCTTTAGATTCTCAGTGTTCTCAAACTTTTCATCTTCAAAACTTGGTTAATGTTTGTAACATATTGGATTTCACAAACACATCACATAACAATATATGGTTCGAATTATATAAAGTTTAGAGAGATAAAGTGGGATCCTTTCTAGAGAGAGAAAGTGAAAGAAAACATAGAAGGTTAGATTAAGATGAATGAAAGGTCCAACCCTCTACCTTGGGAGGTAGAGGGTATTTATAGTTACAAATAAAACGACCTCCTATCGGCACGTGGATCGGTATACACTGGTGGGTAAAGCCGTCCTTCCTCCACGGTGTTGCTCTAAACTAAACTACGCTACTAATTAACTAATTAACTACTAAATAACATAAATAACTACAAATCTACGAGCTAACATATGCTAGACCATTATTGGGGTGACCGACACTTTAACATGGAATTTTCAATTCCTAACAATCTCCCCCTAAGGGAGGTCACCCCATGAAATACATTTTGCTTCCTAGCATTCTTTCTTTGACTTTGTTCTTGAGCTCGTAGACTTGAATTCTTCAATTTCTGCAATCTTTGTGCTTTTGTAGCGATTCTTCAAAGTCCGCACTTATTTGTACTTTTTAAGTGGAGGCCTTTAAAGCGATCCACATCTTTGATGATCTTGAGCTTTTGAGATCATCGACCACGATAAATCTCGGATCACCCTTTATTGTGTTTCCATCATGTGAGGTTGTGACTTTCGGACCGACATGCTCACACTTTTGAATCATGACATCTTTCCATGAGAGTAGTGGAAGCCTTATTGGTTCATGATATTTCGCGTGTGGCGAGCGAGAAGCATAATATGAAATATCGAGCCGAGGTTATGTAGATATGCATCGTCATGACTTCTTCAAATTAAGTGTGGATCTTTGTGAGCATGCGGCTTTGGATTGACTCCTCAATTACGATCGGTACAACCGTCCAAATGTACACAAACAACGATTAGCAATAAAACACGAAAGTGTCTTTGATCACTTCGTTGAATTGAGGTACATGGCCACGGTTCCCCGTTGATCGATACAAGTATTACTGTGATCGGGTAGGATTATGAAGAATCTCCTTGACAGGGTTTTGCTGTTCTAGCGTTCTGCTTTCTCAAGCGGAGCGTCTCAAAGAAGACAACATGGAGTGAGTGAACCGTGAATTGAGATTCAGCGATTGATGAAAAATGATTTGAAAAACAATGCGTATGCTTAGAAGAAAGAGTTTTGCAATACAACGAAGGTTTATGAGAAAGATCAATTTTCAATCAAAAATACTTTTTGTATTTGAAAAGAGTACACATTCGACATGCTAGAGAAAAGAAGAAGTTTGCACATCGAACGGTTTTTCCAAAAGTATTTTTCAATCAGAGATACTTTTTGAATTTGAAAACATAAGTACACATTCGGCGTGCTAGAAAAGATTTACACATCGAACGGTTTTCCAAAAGCATCCGTCAATCCATTTCCTGGACCAAGGTTGATTCACGAGTGAATCGCCCCATCGTTTCTATCCGGTTGTCACATGGTTGATCTATAGAATAGATCTCACATGCCACCTACCAGGAGCTTGTTTGATGTTGGCTAGAGAAGGCTTTCCATCTTCATTGTGAATATGTTTGCATATCACTCGGATGTTCCGGCAATACCACAAGGATAATGCGTAGGACTCTAAATATATACTTACTTTCCACATTGTGTAAAACAACAAGTCTTCATTAATTTTATGTCCTAATGAGATATTGTGGATGATCTCTTGGCTCTAGACTCAATCGTGCACATTTGGTTCCTATGTAGGAGACTAGGGAGAGGGTCTCCTTCTTCAATATCAACAATCTCTAAGAGAAAGTCGATGGATATATGGGTTACCGGTGAGAATGAAACAAGCCCTTTTAAGAGGAACTTGAGTGGCTTGGGAAGTTTAGTCTTGATCGTCAACTGGGTCCATGGCGTCTTGTCTTCAATAAGGCGTTACCTTGGTAACCACCGTGCTATATGTATTGAACCGGTTTACGCTTTAGGTTGAATTATTGGAGGCTATTTCTTTTCACCCTTTTTCATATTCATTTATTTTTCATTCTTCAACCCTTGATGTTGCTTACGAGACTTCATAACTAGAACCTTGTTGGGTTTATTCGATTATTTCTGTCTCGATCGCACTCTTCCCATTTCTCATTTTCTCGTTTTTTCATCATACCTAAGGACTTTTACACTAACTAGTGAATTGTCAGGTAGATCCCTCGGCTTTCAAAAGCGGGATGTGGGAACAAATACCTAACCTAACCATCCTTATAACACCATGCATAAAGTAAATTGGTCGGTCTATGGTATTGTTCTTTCCTTCTCGAAACCAATTGAAAAATCATTTGGAAAAACAATCAAGGTACTTGTGATACGAGATCAAAGCGTTTTGTACCTTAATAGTTTTGATCATTTAGAAAACCTCCCCCTCAACATGTGCATATGATTTAGAAATTGTTTAGCACATGGAGGCAAGAGGACTTTGAAATATTTTCTTTGATCACAATTTTCATACGAAAAAGCCATTTGATTTTCATGGTAAAATTCTCCCCCTCAATATGTGCATAGAATATTTAAAATCATTTTATCACATAGAGGCAAGAGTTCTTTTGAAGTACATCCACGATCACAAAAGCCATTAAGAAACCATTTGAAAACTCAATCAAGGTACTTTATAAATCTCTTTAAAAAGCTTTTGTACCTCGATAGTTATGCTCCCCTCAATATGTGCTTCTAGATTCGAAAGCGTTTAGCACATATGAGAGAGCGACTGCACAATTAAATCAAACGATCACCTTTCATCAAATTTCATAATTAAATCACAAATTCTCTCCCGATCAAAAATATCAAACCCTTAGAGATTTTGGATCCCAAGTGATTTAATAAGGTTTAGAAAACATGGGAGAATATGTAGCCAGGTTTAAATACTCATCTTGTTTTAGGATAAATGTTCCTGCTCAACGTGTGCATTGTGTATTTGAAATCGTTTGGCACATGAAGACAGGAGTGCCTTTGAAGGACTAAAACCAATTCCATTTAAAACAGTTTTGAGATTTAAATCACGATCTCTACCCCGATCAAAAATTTCAAACCATTTGAGATTTGTGATCCCAAAAGATTTAAATCATTTAGAAGATTTTGGGGAAAGACGTGGCAAGATTTGATTTTGAAAAATGACAGATAAGGACCATTTTAAGACATTTAAAGATTGTTAGTGTCAGGTATGATTGTTTTAAGAGATCTTTTAGTAAAATAAAACATTTTCACAATCAAACAAACGAGAAAAATTTCATTTTGAAAGACCTTGATTCTAAAGAAAAATCATACCATGACATAACATTAAATCTTTAGATCACCACTTTATTTCGTACAAATTGGAACTTTTGTGAAGAAATATCGTTTGAAAATATTATATTTTAAATCACTCTCCCCCTCAATCCATGACAGAAGTCAATAATTGAGTGACTTAGGTTCTGATAAAAAGAAGTCAGGTGATTTTCAAAATTAAGTCCAATTAGTTTTCAAAACAATATTTTCCATTTTCAAAACAATTTAATCAAATTATTCAAAATTGTTTAAAAATGGTATCCTGCACAAAGATACGTTAGATGGTTGAGAAGCTTCTGTTGTTGCTGTAGGGTTTGGAAGAAAAACCGTCTGCAGATGCAGTGAGACTTCTTCTTACGTTGCATTTTAATGCCAACTTAGGTCAAATAAAGCTCTGTTTCTTCAATCACTTAGAAGAAAACCATCTGCTGATGCAGTGAGACCTCTTGCGTTGCATATATGCCAACTCTTCATAAAAGTCCAATTAAGCTCCGTTTCTTCATTTGTCAACCCAAGATATAGTTACCCTTTCCTTTCGGCATCCAATCATCTTCAATTGTGGGATCCGGATCGGGAACATTCTTTTATACCAATATACTTGCATACGTTAGTGAACACACATCAGATATATGGTGGTCGACATCACCCAAACAGCAATCGACTAATAAAAGTCAATTCAACATATCGACCAGTTCATATAAAGCATGGGAATAATGCGTTTCATCAAACGTATCATCTAATCCTAACAATCATATCCTAGAAACCTAGTCCTTCAACATAGGCAATTATATTTTTTAGATAAGCCGATTAGGATGATTAAGAAAGCCCATAAGATGATGTAAATATGAAAAATATTCTTCCCCTCAACCAATGACTCTTTTTCTTGAAAAATTTTAAAAGCGAAGTCATAGATGAGTTTTGAAATTTTATGAATACTTGAATCGATTGTTTTAAGCAACTCATTTTCCACCATTTTGAAAACACCAAATATTTTTATGAAGAATTTTAGATGGAAAAACATTTGTGTAGGAACAGCAGTCCTTCGACATACTTTCCTCATTTTGTTTTTGGATAAGTGCACGATATTTTTGAAAATATGTTTAGTGCAGCACTTTCTTTCTTTGAAAAACGGGTTGCTATCGGAAATAATAGCAAGCCATAGTTTAAGCGGTCCTGATCTGAAATGTTGCAAGCCATTTTTTTGAGACATGTTTAGAAAGGAATATTTACACCTCCTTTCGAACTTCATCTAAAGTCCCGTGCCATTATTGAATGACATTTCTAAGACCGTAGATGTTATTGATACCAGAAGACATGTCTTGAGAAAACAATATTTTTGGTATTTTTCAATTTTCTGATTTTTATGGGCTTTTGTAGATTTTATATTTTTCTATTTTCTTTTTTTGGTTTTATATTTTTGTATTTGGTTTTGAAAATATTTACAGATGTAAAGAAATAGTTTAGGGGATGATGATACGAGTACGAAATAAGGAAATCGTTCACACTTTGTAGAAGATAAGTCATCATCTCTTAAACTTTCACCACCAAAGCATTCGAGGCTCTTGAATCGTCGAAAGAACTTGAGCCTTCAACAAGTGAATATTTGGTAGCTTCCCCTGCAAACAAATGAGTATAAAGACCATTTTCCAAGAAGTAGAAATGAATGAAAACAATCTCATTGAATGAAGCTCTGCACCCCGAAGAACACGAGAACACCAAAGTAACAAGTTGAAACATAGATCGTAACAGTGGTTATCAAATCCGAATAGCTGATTAAGCCGATCATGAACCATTGTGCGTCCCGATGTACACATTACTCTTCGAGATTGACCAGTTGTCAATTCATGGGAACAAAATAACAACATCTTCATTTTACCATGTGCATTCCAGTTATCTTCCATATAACCAATCAGCCCATTATGAACATAAGTACCCAACCATAGTAGACACAACGACATCCACGATGTAGTTGAATCAGATCTTCTCTGCGGATATCAACTGGAATAACCGATTAAGCTCGATCATGTGAACATGTTGTGCATCCACGATGTACACATATCTCTCCACGATGGTTGTGATCTCATCGAATCATCATTGCATTGTACATGAAGCAATAACAGGCACTTTATCATAAATCATATAGAAGATGTCGATAAGCAATATCATCTCACGCTCCACATATTCTTCTCATATTTCTTCCTACTGAAAGCTGAGTTAACACATACCAAAAGTATCCAGAGACCACTTCCTCCCAAGTAGTTGGAATAATACATCAAAGGCTACGAGTTAAACACTGAGTTTCTCTATGGTTGTGACATTTGTCTTTCCCGGGATTACTTCAATAGAGAAGAAGTATTAAGTTCATCACGTGTACTCGTTGTGTGTTTAGATGTATGTCTCCTTCCCCCTTGTTGGTTTTGATATCTCAGAATTAGCAACACATTATACATACCAAATAATCTTGAAATAAAGAAGAACAACAAATTAGCTCAAATAAATTCAGTGAGAATCAATGCTACAAAAACTCTCTCGACTATCTTTATCAACCCATATGTAGACAATTTGAAGTGACCACTGTTGAAGAAAACCCGATATACCAAACTTGAAACTGAAGTCGAATTCCCCGCATTTGTATATTAAGCTTGCACTTAATGATGGAAGAACGGTGTCAAGAATCTATGCTTCAAGCAAATCTCTAAGTACTTTACTACTCAAACAAAGTATGAGACATTAACACCTCTTGAGATTATCCACATCGTCATGCATGTGACAGCTAAAGTAACGTAACTCCTAATAGTGATAGTTAACCAAGTCTTCAACCATCTACCCCGACTCACGGTAACTAGATAAACCAAGTCTTCAACTCAAATTCTTAAGCTCGAGCAAGTTATCAAATAAGAACACGCCTTTGTGAATGTCAACTTCAACCTCAAATAAGTGATAAAAGAGTAACTTCGAAGTAATCAACTTGTGTCAAATGTCCAACACTTGAATAAACATACAATCGGATGAACATTGACCGAATGAATGAACCGGAGCAAATGATTCCTCAACATCAACGCATTCTTCCTTAAGGTATACATTTAGAAGCTGACCTGGAAGATTTACTAAAAAAGTCTTCTAGCGGATGAGGAAGTCATTTTTCCTTAATGTTCATGTGGTTGATTTATAGCGTGCACAATGAGAGGAACAATAATCCGTGAAGATTTGGCAAAGGAATACCAAAGAGCGGATCATTATTCAGTAGTGCAACTACAATAACATGATAGTCATTATCAGCCTTGTGAAGTGCTGGAGATAAGGTTTCTTGACAGTTCGAGAAGTACTTCTTAGATGGTGAACTAGTTGAGTCGATAGAAACCGAGCATGAGGCTTGAAGTGGATGATCAACATTCGTTAGAGGTTGGAAGTACTCATCAAACATATCTTTGAAAAACAATGAATCCCAATTATCCTTAGTAATTGAAGCATTAGGCGTAGGAGGAGTGTCATCAAAAATCAAGCAATGAATCATTGCTAAAGAATATGAACAAGTCTAATTGGGGATTAAATTTTGGCTTTTCAATCTCCCCCAATTAGTGCTCTCCCATAAAGCTGAAGATTTTCAAGTGTTCTTCTCAGCCCGGATTAAGAAGAAGTCTTTAGATCATCAAATGCAATTCATCTTTAGTCTTCTAATCATGTAGCAGAAAATGTAGATTAGACTATAGACTCGACCTTCTTCAAGATTATCCGAATGGGGAAATAGCATTAACATCTTCTTCGACCAAAGGCATTCCGTTAACTTGTAAATAGCAAATCCCTTAATTAAAATCCCTCCCAATCAAACAAGAACAGAAAGATGTTCATCAAAGAAATCAACCAAGCACTAGAAGCACTTTGTCATTTAATCATATCAACCCATGTGAAGATGTCAACCAACGGCTCTTAGAAGAAACTACATGTGAAGATGATCCGATAAGAAGAATCTTGGTTCTTACATGAGTTAGGAGCCGTTTGACCATATATTCTCAAATATCAGTCAACCATGCAAAAAATTCACACTTCTTCTCCCCCTCTAGAATTGCATATGGAGATGCCATTCTTGATTAAACAAGTGATTATCATTCAAATGTATTCTATTCACACTTCTCCCCCGTAAAGTTAGCACAGGATGTCGCCATTTTCATTATATTGAGCAAGTGGAATAAGAGTAATTATTAGTAGTCCGATTCACTTGATGATAGCGCATGGAAAAAGCATGAAGCATGTTGATGAAGAATGTTGATGAGAATGGTCATAAACATGAAGATTTCTCTTCTTATGAAGATAAAGCGCACTGAAGCGTACACCTTTATTTTCTTTGAGGGACGGGGCTTGAAGTGTTATCTGCAGACACCATAGTGTTGAAGAACGAGGCCTGAACAGATGTGAATAGACGTCATAGCCGGTTGAATATCAATGTTGAGTAACTTGAACCCGTGAGTTATGAGATATCAATCCTTTTGTCATCCATACTTTAAGCCAGTCCATGTATTGAAGGATCGAAGTATCTCGCAAGCGAGTAAGGACTACCGCACTAATATTACAAACTTGATTGCATATATTATGGTTAGTGACATTAGTATCCAAACCCTTTGGGGTTTCACGGTCAACATTGATAATGCCATTGGTAGACATCTTTCCGTGGTATCCACCTAAGTCCAAAGATCCTTAAAATTCTACCAGATGGTATCCACTTATGGCTAGGTCTAGGATTGTTAGGCTTCTTATGCATAGTGAGAGACTTATCCTTATTCCTAGTTTCCAAAGATTTAACAGTTGGTAACCATCTAGGTGAGGCTTTTGGTTTCATTTGCTTCATATGCACTTTGGATGACTTAGTGTAAATCCTAGACTTAACAGGTTGTACCATTGCATGAGCATTTACTTTCTTCATAGATTTTGTGAAACATTTATCATGATTAGCATTAAAGATACATTTGAACACTTTAGCAAATAGCTTGTTGGATTAGAAATAGATCTAGATTTCTTAGAGTGATCTACTATGGGAATAGCTTTAATCGAAACTCAACTACTCTTAGATGTCACGCCAATCCTAGTCTTTAGATTAGTGTTCCTAGGTAATGGTTTAGAACAATTAGTAATGCCTTGAAATCTTGAAGAATTCATCATCCTAGGTCTTGCACCTAAAATTCCGTTTTTGATTACATGCCTTCTTTCTAGCCATTTCAAGATAAGAGTTCTTATACAAGTCATTCATATCAATTTTCCTAGGCAAGTGAGGTGAAGTGACTGGTTTTGTCAAAACTTGTTTCGCATCAACTTAGGAGGCAAACCGTGTTTTTGAAAATTTTGGTCGCTTCGAGATCTAAACGCATTCGGTTGTCTAATAACTGGTTTCCCAAGTTTGATGGTTTTGAAAACTTAGTGTTCACACTATCTCCTGTTGTTTTTCTGAGCTCATTTTTTAAAGCAACAATGGCGAAACTCTTTTCCTGGAGTTGAGCTTTGAGATCATCAATTTTAGCTATCAAAGATTTTGTTTGTTCCATTGATGTAGTTCTAGCTTCTTTGATAGAGTCACTTAGTTCAATGTGATGCTTTCTCAAAGACTCATTTTCCTTTAGTAATTTGGCCACACAAACCGCTAATTCATCATTTCTCATTTGAATATCATCAATAGCATTAATATCAAAATTACTTGTAACCAAATTACTTTTCACATGCATATCAGAAATATGTTTCTTCAAATTGTTGATGGTTGAGTCTTTGTCTTGAAGTTGAGCTTTCAAAGTGTTCATTTCAAAAAGTTCACGGAATTCAGGAAGTTCCGGATTTTTACATGGTTTGTTAATTTGGAAACTTTCTTCTTTACTTTGTATCGCAATTTCAAGTGAAATGCAATGTTTTTCAAGATTTGAGAGTTTGTTTGAAAGTTCATCAAAAGCATTTTTATCAACCATATCATTTGTTTTGAAATTATTAGACTCAGCCTCAACCAAGGAACAGTTATTAGAATCATGTTCAGCATTGAGATCAATTAGTTTAGGTACATTAGCAGATGCACTATGTTGAAAAGATAAGGGTACCTCATCACATGAAACTTGTTCATTTATCGGTCGATATGCATCCACATCATGTAACAAGAGTCACGAACTACTAGTGTTTCAAGCTTATCTGCCTCTGAGCCTATGTATTGATACCGATCCATCATCGATGCTTTACCCATCTCAACACTACAATCTCTTGATTGCACTTGACATTCATTCACCAAACATTCATTCACCTCTCTGATTCAGATTGTATCATCTTGTCGACGCAGATTCTTGAACAATTTGTTGCATCATTCTTTGTTGTCTCTGTTATTCTGCATTCAGCAACATCCGATCTTTCAACTGATACATTACCCAACTCATTACAACAATCTCTTAAGCACACGGACACACATCCACTTTTCATTTTTCAGTAACTTCCTCAATATACTTCTCCACATTATGCATGATATGAATAAGTGTCTCAATGAATATGCTAATTTCCATTCGGTGTGTCTTGAAAGATATTTCAGTCAAGTCTTGATCATAATCTGATGAATATTCCCCATTGATGAATGGTCGAAATTATTTGTGGATCACATGAAGTGCAGACCGAACAATCCTTTTGAACCTTTTCTTTATCAAGTTGTTGTTCTAATTGTTCTAAGTTCAATAGTTATGTTTCCGTTAAAGTGGATAAATTTTGACGGAAAAGGGCAATGCATGTTCGTTCCATAGTTGTAGATGTGAGCAACATGAGGTGTGAATGAAGTTGTCGATAAGGTTCAATGCAACTTTCCTTACCTTTTGCAAGAGCATTCAGTAACCTTGGTGGTGCATTTCTCTCTCTTTAGATTCTAAACATGGAGATTTCACATCCTCATTGACTGATTCCATCATTTTTAAGCTGTTCGATTAGCATACATTATCATTGTTGTCCACAACATCATACAGTTTAAGTACTTCCGAAATGAATGGGTCAGTAGTGTAAGACATGATGTTGTAATATACACGGGATTTTACAAGTCTATGATTTAAACCAAGAAATAGATTCTTTCGAGTTTTTACTAAAATCAAGACCAAACCGTTAAGCAATGACCAATGGAATGTGTTAAGATGACTGATGGATTGTCACAATGATATACAATTGTGTGTTAGGACTTAGGATTGTTTGTAGGATTAGCAGAGATGTTGTTTGGTTGAGATTTGGATTGGTTTATGCATGATTTTCCCGAGAAATTTAGGTCTAAAAACATAAAAACCTCAATAACTTCTGTTCAGAGCGGATTTAGCCCTCGAAGGTTGACCCGAAAACAGAGTTACGGATCAAAAGTTATAGCCGTTTGAAGTTTTGTCGGGAAAAGTCAACAAGTCACTAAGAATTCATGAACCAAGTCGCTAGGACCTAAGTCGCTGGACACAAGTCGCTAAAGCACCAAGTCATAGCTACGGTCAGTCGCTAAAGAGCAACTCGCTATGGTCCAAGTCGCTAACGCCAAGTCGCTAACAATTTACACTACAACTTCGCTAACAATTTCGAAGCAAGTCGCTAACCTCACCAAGTCGCTAGCCGTAGTGGAGAATCCACTAACTTGTACTATTTGTCGGCTTGTCTTAATAGACAAGTCGCTAAGCACCAAGTCGCTACCACTTCAACTACAACTCCTTCTGAAACTTACAAAGCAAGTCGCTACCAAGAATAAAAATCCGTGGCTCAAGTCGCTAGCAAGAAAAACTCAAAAACACCACTTTTCAATCCAAAAACAACCCAACCACGATGATTCAAGCCTTCCAAATCAAAACCTAAACACTTATGATGATCCTAAACACAAAAGTACAATCAAAATCCAAACTTTAACACTAGAAATCAACCAAATGATGCAAAAACCACTAAACTTTTTCAAACTCAAAACCACCTAAAACCACTAGAAATCCAAAGATATGTAAGAGATGATCTAACCATGGCTCTTGATACCATTTGTAACATATTGGATTTCACAAACACATCACATAACAATATATGGTTCGAATTATGTAAAGTTTAGAGAGTGAAAGTGGGATCCTTTTAGAGAGAGAAAGTGAAAGAAAACACAGAAGGTTAGATTAAGATGAATGAAAGGTCCAACCCTCTACCTTGGGAGGTAGAGGGTATTTATAGTTACAAATAAAACGACCTCCTATCGGCTGTGGATCAGGTATACAATGGGTAAAGACCCGTCCTTCCTCCACGGTGTTGCTCTAAACTAAACTACGCTACTAATTAACTAATTAACTACTAAATAACATAAATAACTAAAAATCTACGAGCTAACATATGCTAGACCATTATTGGGGTGACCGACACTTTAACATGGAATTTTCAATTCCTAACAATGTTTTACAAAAGGAAAATGAGAGTTTTCTAGAAGAAAATGAAAAGGTTAAACGACACTTTAAAGAGTTATATGATTCAATGAAAGTCACTCGTGACAAGAGCAATGAAAAAATAACGTATTCTGAAAAGAAATTGAGAATCTGAGGAGTCGGGAAAAAGAGAAACTGCCACTTGTCTTTAATGAGAATGTTACACCTAAGTCATCCTCAGACTGCAAATATACTGTGACTGTTAAATACATTCCTCCTCATCTTAGGAATAACGAACTTGTGTTCCATAACTTTGAATAGGTCAAATACGGACACTAGCACTGCATCTATTTCTAATGATTCCATTGTTTCTACTTCTGATGTGGGTGTTCCAATCACTGTTACTAACCAAATGGAACCCATTCTTGCATGGAGATCCCAATTATCCAGATTATCCATTTGTCTTGCGTGTTCAAGCGCAGATCGTTCAAATCGTTCTATGGTACACGGACTGGGTTGTTCCAAGCATATGATGGAGATCGCTCATGGCTCATGAACTTCGTGAGTAAATTCATCCGGATTTATTAGATCGGGAACGACCATTTTGGTGCAATTATGGGTTATGGAGATTATGTTGTTGGTAAAAGTGTAATCTTCAGGGTATATTATGTGGAAGGTCTTGGTCATAACTTCTTCTCTGTTGGTCAATTCTGTGATTCCGATCTAGAAGTGGCTTTTAGAAAACATACTTGTTTCGTTAGAGAACTTGATGGTGTGGAATTGTTAAGAGGAACTCGTGGTTCAAATCTATACACCATCTTTATCGAAGACATGATGAAGTCCTCTCCAATCTGCTTGTTGTCAAAGGCTTCAAAAACAAAATCATGGTTATGGCATCGTCGTCTCAATCACTTGAACTTCGGCACCATTAATAACTTTACCAGAAAGGATCTTGTCGGGGAGGCTTACAGTTAAAATATGAAAAGATCATCTTTGTTCAGCTTGCCAATTGGGAAAAAGCACGAAATATGCCCACAAACCAAAATCCACAAACTCAGTAATGGAAGTTCTTCATACCCTTCATATGGATGCATGTGGACCAATGAGAGTGCAAACGATAAATGGGAAGAAATACATTCTAGTCGTTGTTGATGACTACTCTCGATTTACTTGGGTAAAGTTTTTGAGGACAAAGGATGAACCTCAAGATGTCATCATCAAACTTATCAAACAGCTTCGGGTTCGACTCAACAATACTGTTAGAATTCCGAGCAGACAATGGACGAGTTTGTTAACAAAGACTTAATTCAGTTTTATGATAGTGTTGGAATCAGTCATCAAAGAAGTGTTCCACGAACTCCTCAACTTCGGTGTAGTTGAAAGACGAAATCGAACTCTTGTGGAAGCCGCAAGAACAATGCTAATTTATTCAAAGGTTCCAATGTTTCTATGGGATGAAGCTATTGCCACTGCTTGCAACACCCAAAATCGTTCCCTTATACACACCTCTCATGGAAAAACTCCATATGAACTTGTCTATAAACAAAAACCTGATTTATCCTACCTTCGTGTGTTTGGTGCTTTGTGCTATCCAACAAATGACGGTCAAGATTCAGGTAAATTAAGAGCTAAGGCGGACATTGGAGTTTTTGTAGGTTATGCATCAAACAAGAAGGGTTACCGAATCTACAACAAAAGAACTCGAGATATCATGGAAACTATTCACGTCATGTTCGATGAGCTGGACAATCCAGTTCTGGACCCGCATTTCAACCTTCATCAAGTAGTCCTATCAGTTCTACTCTTGTTTTAGATCCCTCACCAGCAACTCCTTATGTACCTCCTTCAGAAGATGATTTGAAGAAATTATTTGATCCTATGTTTGATGAACACTATGAGCCAAGTGCTAATGATCTGTCAATTCCATCAACAGAGGCTGCTCATATCCCTATAAATGAAGTTAACCCTTGGTTTCAATGTCATTAAGTCAAAGCACCGCTGTCGATCACTCTGTCTCATCAACAAATCATCAATCGTCGAGTGTACATCATGGAATTGTTTCTGGCACCAATGATGGAGATAATCCCTTTGCTACTCCGAAGATGCCTTTGAAAATATTTTTCTCTGAATCATCATGGAACCATCTTCATCGGAGATATCGACTCGCTACTTGGTTCCTCAACAACAACCACATGAACACCTTAGAAAATGGACACATGATCATCCATTGGACACCATCATTGGAAACCCTCTCATCGGTATCCAGAAACAACTTGCAACCGGTGCCTTATGGTGCTTCTTCAACTCCGTACTCTCTAAGGTCGAACCAAAAGATGTTAAAACCGCCATGAATGAAGACACATGGTTCAATGCCATGCAAGAAGAAATTCATGAGTTTGATCGACTAGATGTATGGGAATTAGTACCTGCTCCAGATTGTGCAATGATCATTGCTCTAAATTGGATCTTCAAAGTAAAACTTGATGAGCATGGTGATGTTTTAAAGAACAAGGCTCGATTGGTTGCAAAAGGATACCGTCAAGAGGAGGGTATTGACTTTGAAGAATCATTTGCTCCAGTTGCTCGTATCGAGGCAATCAGAATCTTCTTGGCTAATGTTGCAAGTAAGAACATGGTAGTCTACCAGATGGATGTAAATACGGCTTTTCTTAACGGAGATCTTAAAAAGTAGGTATCGTCGTAACTGAAGGCTTTGTGAATCGAGCATCCTACTCATGTCTATCGTTTGAAGAAGGCTCTTTTCGGTTTGAAGCAAGCTCCAAGGGCATGGTATGATACGCTATCAAAGTTTCTTCTATCTTTTGGATTCAGCAAAGGAGTAGTTGATCCGACATTGTTCACGAATGTCGAGCAAACATTTAATTCACATTCAAATATATGTTGATGATATTATTTTTGCCTCGTGACACCCCAATGAATGTGATCACTTTTCAAATGAAATGGGTTCCAAATTTCAAATGTCAATGATGGGACAAATGTCATTTTCTTGGGATTACAAATTTCACAAAGTCTCGGAGGCATTTTTATAAATCAATCTAAATATGCAAATGAGATTTTAAAGAAATTTTGTTTTGATTCTTGTGACCACTGGACACTCCCATGATAGGCGTACTAAAGCTGGATGAGGACCACTGGGGATCATGGTAGACCAAATGAAATATCGTAGTATGATTGGATCCACGATGTACCTCACAGACGATGAGCCGGACATACGTTATTTGTTTGCATGTGCTAGATATCGGGCTAAGCCTACCAAAAGCACCTTGAAGTGGTTAAGCGGGTCTTCGGTATCTCCAAGGAACCACAAAATTGGAATTTGGTACCCGAAGGACAGGTATGTCACTAACACCTATCAGGATCTTGATCATGCGAGGATGTCAAGATACCGCGTCGAGAATGCGTCTGGAGGTGCTCGATTTTTGGGCAATAAGCTTGTGAGCTGGACTTCAAAGAAACAAATGAGTACTTCTATTTCCTCTACAAAGGCTGAACACATAGCCATGTCATCTTGTTGTGCTCAAACCCTGTGGATGAGATCCCAATTATCTGACTATGGCTTTGAATTCAAAAAAATTCCTCTGTACTGTGAAATAAAAGTGCTATTGCTCTCTCATGCAACAACGTTCAACATTCAAGAGCAAAGCACATCGACATTCGACATCATTTCATCTAGGAGCAAGTAGAAAACGGTGTGGTGGAACTCTATTTTGTGAGAACTAAATATCAGCTAGCAGACATCTTCACAAAGGCACTACCTCGAGAACGTTTTGAGTTTATTCTTCCTCGTCTTGGACTCAAGAGTCTTCAACCTGAGACACTCAAACGTCTTCAAGAGGAAACAGAGGAGTAAAGACATCTCTTCATCTATTCTCTCTGTACATATTTTTCTCAAAAACAAAATACAAAATTATAAAACCAACTAAAAGAAATAGAAAAATATAAAATTTTCATAAAATTCCAAAAATACTGTCATTTTCATCTTGTTTTTCTTTATTCGATTATATCTACGGTCCTAGTGCTGTCATTCGAAGAATGATAAGGGTCTTTAGATGTTGTTCGAATGTACATAAACGTTTAAAAAAAATTGAGAGAAAGTAAAACAATGGTTTATAGTCGTTTCAGTCTATAGCCCGTTTTTAAAGAAAGAACAGAGCCATGCTTTAACGTATGTTTCAAATCTCATGCTCGATTCTAAAACAAACGTTTGTCACCAAAAGGACAAATGTTTCTTTCCAAATATTTTTCATACGTAAATTCTTACGAAAATATTTGCTATCTAATGAAAACAATGTTAAACAAAATAACTCGGACTAAATTTTTGAAATTCACTTGGACTTGACGTCGGTCAAAATCTCGATCTCTCAATCAACAACATATGTCATTGATTGAGGGGGAGAATGATTTCAATTAAATCAAAAGGTTATTTGTCATGTTTTCAAAAGAAATTCATGCATGTTATTGGAGTTTAAAGTCTCATAAGTGATCCTTATCGGTTAAATGTTTTCATAAGCAAGTCATAATTCGCCTTAAAAGCTCTCAAAAATAATTTAAATCTATAGAGATCACAAATCTCAAATGATATGAAAATTGTGATCGGGGGAGAAGTTGTGATTTAAATTGGATTTAAACTAATGATTCGATAAATGGTTTCACAAGTGTTTAGCAAGCTTTCCTCCCCACATGTGCCAAACGATTTCAAATTTTCCATGCACATGTTGAGGGGGAGCATCCTTTTTTAAAAACCACAAAGAATTGTAACGTGATTGATTTGTCTCTAAGTGTAGGTTCCTTCTAATATGTGCAAAACTATTTCAAACCTCGAGGCACATATTGAGGGGGAGCAAACTTATGAAAACCTCATCCTTCTCCAATATGCTTTATCTACTTGATTTAATCAGGGAAGTGATGTTGATATCTTCTAGAAAATGGTAATCAAAGAAGTTAATCCTTCCTCTTTCCTCCGTGTGGCAAATCGATTTCAAATAAATGATGTACATGTTGAGGGGGAGCTTTTTCTAAAAAATATCAAAAACAATTCAGGTACAAAATGTTTTAATCATGTATCACAAGTACTTGGATTGATTTTCAAATGGTTTTCAATTGGTTCCATTGGCAGAAGAATAATACCAAAAGACCGACCAAATTTACTTTTTTCATGGTGATATAAGGATGGTTAGGTTAGGTATTTGTTCCCACGATCCGCGGATCAGGAGGGATCTACCCAGGGACAATTCACTAGATAGTGTAGAGTCCTTAGGTATGAGGAAAAAAAGGAGAAAGAGATCGGGAAGAGTGCGGTGAGGACGAGCTAAATCGGAATAAACCCAACAAGGTTCTAGTTATGAAGTCTCGGTAAGCCTTGGAGGGTTAAGAATGAAAAGAAATGAATATGAAAAGGGTGAAAATAGCCCTCCAATAATTCAACCTTAGGGCGTAAAGCGGTTCACTACATATGCTCTTGGTGTTTACTAAGGTAACACTGGTATTGAAGACAAGACATCATGGACCCAGTGATGCACTGAACTACAACTTCCCAAGCTACTCAAGTTCCTCTTAAAAGGACTTGTTTCATTCTCACGGGGAACCGACATTATCTATCGACTTTCTCTTAGAGATGGTTGATATTGAAGAAGGAGACCCTCTCCCTAGTCTCCGGATCATCAATAAATCTCATTAGGACACTGTCAATGAAGACTCTCTGTTTCACACAATGTGGAAAGAGAGATTATATCTTATGAGTCCTATGCATTATCCTTGTGGTATTGCCAGAACATCTGAATGATATGCAAACATATTCACAATGAAGATGGAAAGCCTTCTGGAGCCAACATCAAACAAGTTCCTGGTGGGTGGCATGTGAGATCTATCCAATAGATCAACCATGTGACAACTGAACAGAAACAATGGGGCGATTCATAATTGTGAATCGATCCTGCTTCAGGTTATGGATTGACGGATACCTTTGAAAAACCGTTCGTTGTGCTTAAAAATCTTTTCTCTAGCACATTGACTGTGTTTTAATGTTTCAAAATTTAAAAGGTGTTTATGATTGATAATTGATTTTTCTATAAACCTTCGTTGTATTGCAAAAACACTTTATTGAGCAATACACGATTGTTTTTCAAATCTCTTTTCATCAATTAGTGAATCTCAAATTCATTTGGTTCACTCACTCCGTATTGTCTTCTTTGAGGCGTTCGGTTTGAGAACGGCTAGAGCATTCGCGAAACCCGTCAAGGAGATTCTTCGAATTATACGATCACAGGCGGTACATGTACGATCAACGGGGAACCGTGGGCCGTGTACTTCAATTCAACGAAAGTGATCAAAGACACTTTCGTGCGTTTTATTGCTAACTGTTGTATGCAGGTACTCCCGACGCTTCAGGTGTCAGAATGGAGAGCTCAATCCATATGCTCACACATCACATTCATTTCAAAAGAAATCATGATTAGTGCATCAATGACTCTGATATTCCCATTCCATGCTTCTGGCTACCTGTGCCAATATCATGAATCAACGAAAGCTTCCGCTCACGATGAGAAGAAATCATGATCCCGAATGTGAGCATGTCGGTCCAAAAGTCACAACATCACATAATACCAACACCACAAAGGATGAGTCAGAGATTTATGATAGCTGATGATCTCAAAACTGACTCAACGTTCATTATCACGTGGATCAGTTAAACACCTCCACTTGGATTATCCAAACATGCAAAAATGAAGAATCAAAGACTACGAGCTACTGAGCAAAGAACAGGAACATGGATCCAAGAACAATCTTAATGTAATATCTGTTTGTATTCAATGAAATTTGAGGTGACCTCCCTTAGAGGGAGCTGTTAGGATTTAGTAAATCCAGTTATTAAAGTGTCGGTCACCTCAAGTATATGTAATCGTTAGAAAGCTCGTAGTCGTAGTTATTTAAAGTAAAGTAGTATTTAGTTAAGTAACACCGTGGAAGACGGACGGGTCTTTACCCACTGTATGCCTGATCCACAGTCCGTAGGTGGCGATTTGTGTAAGACTATAAATACTCTCTACCTCCCAAGGTAGAGAGTTGGAGCTCATAATAATACTTTCATTTTCTCTCACTAAGTACCCAAACCTCTAACTATTTCTCTCTCTAAAACCTTGAATTATACGCCCCACTTGATCATGATATGATGTGTTTGTGAAATCCAATATGTTACACAAGCAATGTTGGGAATCCTACTTATAGAAAAAAAATAATGCATTGTAATGAATGCTTGACCCAAAATGTGGATTAAAATCTAATGATTAGATATGAATTTAAGGCATGTGATCATGAGAAAACAAGCATTAAATCACATACTTCAAAATAAAGTGAGAAAAATAGAAGATAAAACTAGCTTCTGTCTCACGGATCCCACAGATCCTTACCTTGAGGGATCCGTCCAGCATTAAGGCTGGGATCCGTGGTACTGGTGATTCAGGAAGCTCAAAATTTTCCTTTTGGAAACATTTGTGCCTAGTGTGTGCCTATATGCAAACCATTTGGAGTTGCGGTTATCTCGACTCCTAAAAAGAAAAGAAAAAATAAACTAGAAGTGAAAAATCATACTATTATGTGAGATAACCCGAGTGCTCCTAATTCATTGTTTCTTAAATAAATGTACCCCGAAAACACTTATTAGTTATGTGTCCTCTTTAGCATTCAAAAGACATGAGATGCAATGGAAACGGCTTTTTACGTTGTATTAAAAATGAAAAAGAGATTTGTCCTAGACGTGAGAAATGGCTTTTGAGAAATTGATACGGGAAGAGGTATCATTTTAGAAAATATTTTGAGAAGAGGTTTCTATGTGCGAATAAAAACGTTTTATCCTTTGAAAAAAAATGTGTATGTAATTACGTGTTTGCAACTTGTACTTATTTTGAAAGAAAATAAGAGAAAACTATAATATATAAGTGAAAAACTTATCTTGGGTTTTGAAAATTCCAGTATTGCTTGTGAGTTATGCGTGAAATAGAGATCCTAGACTCAGAAAGAAGAAGGCTAGTGTTTACATACCTTGTAGAGTTAAAAATTAAATTAAGACGATTGTTCCATGAGACCAAGACAAAGACGAAGTAGGTTGAATTGTTCTCGCTTCAACGGTTTGGTGAGGACGTCGGCTATGTTGTCTTCGGACGCTACCTTCTCAATAGAGATGTTCCCCTTTTGAACATTGTCTCTTAAGAAGTGATGACGAATCTCTATATGCTTTGTGCGAGAATGTAATACCGGATTCTTGCTTAAATCGATGGCACCTTTGTTGTCACATAGAATGGCTATGTCACTTAGATGAATGTCGTAGTCAACTAACGCTTGTTTCATCTATAGTACTTGTTGGCATGCTTTGTGCGGCGGAGACATATTGGCCGGTTGTTGATATTGCTAATGCCGTTTGTTTCTTTGAGAACCAAGATGTTAAACAATATCCCATAAAAGTACATACCCCACTTGTACTTTTTCGGTCAACATAATCACATGCATGGTCAGAATCTACTCCCGTACCCTTAGGATACCATAATCCTAATTGAGTTGTACCCTTAATGTATCTAAATATCCTTTTGACGGCTTCTAGATGTGATGTTTTAGGGTCTTCTTGAAACCTAGCACATAGACGAACACTAAACATGATATCCGGCCTACTAGCCGTGAGGTAGAGAAGACTACCAATCATGCCACGATGTTTTGTGTTATCAACGGATTCGCCGTCTTCATCTTTTGTGAGTTTAGTGTCGGATGACATTGGTGTCCTAATTGGTTTTGACTCTTCTAAACCGAATTTCTTTAACATTTCCTTAATGTATTTAGATTGATTAAATAAGATACCATCTTCCACTTGTTTGATTTGTAGACCAAGAAAGAAACTAAGTTCTCCCATCATACTCATCTCAAACTCGTCATGCATGATTTTAGAGAAATCATCACACATGTCTTGACAAGTAGATCTGAATATAATGTCATCTACATATATTTGAACAATGATTATATGTGACTCCTTTTTCTTAGTAAAAAGTGTGTTATCAACTAACCCCATGTTGTAGTTGTGTTTGATTAAGAAAGACTTGAGTCTATCATACCAAGCTTTTGGAGCTTGTTTAAGACCGTAAAGGGCTTTCTTTAGTTTATACACATGTTTAGGTTTTTCAAAATCGATGAAGCCCGGAGGTTGAGCTACATATACTTCTTCATTAATAAAACCATTTAGAAAATCACTTTTGACATCCATTTGATAAAGCTTAAGATCATTAGCACAAGCATAAGCAAGAAGTATTCTGATAGACTCTAATCTAGCCACGGGGGCATAGGTCTCATCAAAGTCTATTCCTTCTTGTTGATTATATCCTTGGGCAACGAGTCTAGCTTTGTTTTTAGACACTACACCGTTTGCATCTAACTTGTTTTTATAAACCCATTTGGTTCCTATTATGGTTTGATTACTAGGTGGAGGGACAAGTGTCCAAACATCATTAGAAACAAATTGATTTAACTCTTCTTGTATAGCCATTACCCAACTTTCATCTTTTATGGCTTCTTGTGTATTCTTAGGTTCTATGGCTGAGACAAAACAAAATAGGCTACTTTGGTTTTGGACTTGAGACCTTAAGTTTCTTTCATTTAATTTTCATATGACCTTATCTACGGGGTGATCTTTGGACTCTTTAATATTTATGATTTCATTATTTAAAGGTTCTTCTTCTTCATTTATCTTTTTCTTTATTACAATAGCTTCACTTTCGACAATCTCGTCATCGACAAGAGGTGGAGTGGGTTTGGGTGGACTTTCATCAAATTTTACATTTAATGACTCTTCTACCTTCATTGTTTCTTTATTTAAT
Organism: Chrysanthemum makinoi; assembly: GCA_910596185.1. Classification (NCBI taxonomy): domain Eukaryota; kingdom Viridiplantae; phylum Streptophyta; class Magnoliopsida; order Asterales; family Asteraceae; genus Chrysanthemum; species Chrysanthemum makinoi. The sequence continues at coordinate 310,117,536 of OU343224.1, forward strand.
ACGACGTAAGCTTTGCTATTAGGAGAATAACCTAAAAAGATATCTTCGGTTGATTTAGGATCAAATTTTGTAAGGTAATCTTTAGTGTTAAGAAGAAAACATTTGCTACCAAAGACTCTAAAGTGATCTAACGTTGGCTTTTTGCCTCGAAGTAACTCGTATGGAGTTTTACCTAAAATTGGTCTTATTAAGACTCGATTAAGTATATACGTAGAAGTATCAACAACATTGCACCAAAACTTTGGAGGTATGGATAGCTCAGTTAGCATTGTCTGACTCATTTCTTGTAGGGTTCTATTCTTTCTTTCAAATACCCCATTCGATTGTGGAGTGTGAGGAGCCGAGAAGCTGTGAGTAATACCAGTAGCGTCACAAAAGGCTCCAAATTGCACTTCATTATCGAATTCCCTACCATAATCCGTTCTAATAGACATTATAGGACTTCCTAATTGTCTTTATATTTTCTTACTTAATATTTCAAAGTAATCGAACGTTTCAGTTTTGTTCTTTAAAAATTTAGTCCATGTGTACTTAGAATAATCATCCACTATAACCAAAGTGTAGTAGTTGCCTCCATAACTTTGGATAGCAGATGGACCAAATAAATCCATGTGTAGTAACTCTAGACACTTAGTTGTAGACACCATGTTTTTAGCTTTGTGACTAGAATGGACTTGTTTTCCTATGTTACAAGCATCACAAAAGTGATGTTCATATTTTAATTTTGGTAGATCTCTTACTAGATCTTTGGATGATAGCGATTGAAGAAGTCACATATTAGCATGACCCAATCTTTGATACCATAAGGTCGAAGTATCATCCATAGAGGTAAGACAAAGTTTGTCTTTAGGTTCATTACCAATTTTAATGACGTAGACTCCATGTTTCCTAATTCCTCTACCTATGGTGATGCCGTTTTTTAATATCTTACTACCGGTTTCGGTAAAAAGTACATTGCACTTTTTATCGCATATTTTTCCTATACTTAAGAGATTAAAGTTTAGGTTTTCTATGTGACACACATCGTTAATGGTTAGAGATTTGTTAGAAATCGTACCTTTATCGATGATTTTGCTTTTGCTATTTCCAAACACCACATTTCCTCCATTGAAGGATTCATATGTGGAGAATAGATCTTTATTGCCTGTCATGTGCCTCGTGCACCCGCTATCCTTGACCCATTCATCCGGATCTAGGTCGACCTTTAAGCACACCTAAGAAAACAATTAACTCAAAATTTTGGTCCCTATTTGTTCATGGGTCCATTAGTGTTAAATATTCCATTCATGTTAGACATGTATGGATAAGGTGAATATGCATTCCATGGTGCAAAGTTTTGAAATGGAAAACCATTTTGCATATTTAGGTTCCATCCCATTTGATGGTTATTTCTCGGGTAAACATTATTAGGTCTCCTAGATGTGTTTGGTTTTGAAAATGATGGACCTTTGTTTCTTACAAAACTTTGATTATATCTTGGGGTGGTTGTCTAATGGTAATATGAGTTGGTTTCTTCTTATTAACGATGACAAAATCGGTTCTAGAAGAGGAAGCTATGTTATTACCACTGTTTGCTTCAGTAGACCCACGGATCCCTGGCTGTACACTAGCCGGTTCCCTTTTTGTGGGATCCGTGGGATCCGCCACAACAGTGGCTTGTTTTTCTATTGCTTTTACGAATTGTGTTTCTTTGTTTTCACTAGTTGACGCATTAAGTTACTGAATACCTAAACCTTTTTGGTTGTTTCCTATTTTAACATTATCTAATATCATATCTAGAGTATTAGTACTCACATTCGCCACTTGCTATCTTGCCCTTTTCTAGACGTTTCAATTTTGCCCTTAACTCTATGACTTCCTTATCTAAACGTTGGTTTTGATTTTTCAAAAACTTGTTTTTGTTGATTACTTTTAAGCTAATTTTGCAAAGTTTATCATATTCATTATGCAATGAGTCATCATCTATTGATGAGCTACTATAATATTCGTGACGTACCTCGTCATTTTCCATGAGACAAATTTCTTCGTCCTCCTCCTCGCTCATTCCCCACGAGCCGCTCACGAATGCCTTTTGATCATCGCATTTGGGACACTTACTAATAAAGTGGTTTGGGTCCCCACATTTAAAGCAAGCACGATCATTCCTTTCTCTCTTTGCTTTTTCCGGAATCCTTTCTTGTCGTCAAACGATTGTTTAACGTATCTTCCCTTCCTTCTAAAGAACTTTTTGAACTCCCTTACCGTCATCACTATCCAAAGCGGAGTTCTCTTCATCACTTGAGATCTTCTTGGCTTTGAGGGCAAGAGAGTTGTGCTTCTCTTTCACCTTTGAGGCTTCGGAA